>JACCHW010000052.1:0-1200000 GCA_018907185.1 Platyscapa corneri
GCCCTTTTTTTTCATATATACACTCTTTCGTTCTTAGGCTGTCTAGTACTATTTTTTTTATTTCATCTGTATATTTTCATTTTTCTAAATGATTTATCCATAGTTGAATCTGTTGTCCTTGTTTTATGTAATTAACTTCTTCCCAAAGCGTGTCTATGTTTTCTACTTTTGTTCTCCACATGCACCATGACCATCCTATATCCTGCCAGAAACTCAATCTATCCGCTGTATAATCTTTTTCTTTATTTCTTTGTATTTTGTTGTTTTCTCTTACCCTTCCATCTTCAATTCTACTTTTTAAGCATTCTATTGCTACCATAATTTCACTATTTATTATTTTGTCTTCAAATTTGATTGCTCTATTCGCTGCTTTGATTTCTACTCTATTCCTCTTCGTTTCCAGCATTAATATGCTGTCCGGTGTATTAACATTTAAACCCAGACACCACTTTAGGGATCTTTTCTGCACTATTTCTATCTCTTTACTACCTTTCTATCCCTAAACCTCTGCTCCATAAAGCATCACGCTTTCTATTAATGAATCAAAAAGCTTTATTTTCACCTTCAAATCCTCCTTGAATCAATATTCCTCAATTCCCCAAATTTTACCTATTATATAGTTTGCTCTTCTTGCTATCATTTTTTTATGTTCTTTTAAATTTTTAACATAATTATAAATTTCTATTATATAAGCACAAGCAGTGCCTAAGGGTAATAGTCATACTCAAATATATTATACATAGCTAAATAAAGTTTGCTGAGTAACAGATATCATCGCTGAAATGTTAAGAAAGTTAATACAATTACACTATTTAATTAATTAAAAATATTAATTAATTTCACAGTATCTTTTACATTAACTTTTGTCAGTTGATAGGTGGATATTAAGCAATTAAGTATTTTAAACTGATGTTTAACATTACGAGATTATTCATTTCAAATATTCCATATAAATGCAAATGTAAAAAACACATGCCCACATATATGTACATATATTATATATAATGTATAAATATATATATCGAATGTATTTAAATCGTGTCACTGCTGTATTCAATTTCTCCTCACACTCTTCCCCCTTTTCTGGCCCTATCTTAAATGCTCACGTAGTAGTATGCATAGTTCGTCCAATAGTGCTCCATTCGTCCTGTCCTATCTTTAACTTTTTGATATTTCATATTTATTACTGTAAAAAATGAATGATACGTGTTAATATCTATTATCAAAATAAGTATTCTAGTGTCCAGGACAGGACGGTTTTAAGAAACGGTTTATTTTTGTGTTCAAATCTCCTTCTGCATTTTGATTTTTTTTATAATCATTTAGATATTTATAACATATTAGTTAGAATCTCAATGAGTGTTACACATACAGCACGCCTACTCGGTTCAACGCCCATTTTCCATTTGTTTTCTTTCGAACCTCCTGTGCTTCCTCTCCAAATCTCCTTCTACTTTATTTCTTATCTTTACTCATATTTAACCAACTCTGTTTCCCCCGGTTGTTGTCTGTCTGCCCCGTCCCTCCGTCCTTTCTTGGACCCTGTCAACCTCCGTTTGCTATGTACGTGCTTCCCTCCGCGAGGGTGCCTCCTCGTGTATTTCCCCCTCCCCAGGCATTTTCAATACTCATCCCCCATGCCGCGCTCCCCTACCCCTTTCCCACCCAACCCCTCTGGCCGCGACCGTCCCCCCACTCGTGCTGCCCCCAAGTTTTTCCCCCTCTCCGCTGTACTGTCACTCCATTAATCCTCCTCTCCTTTTGCAAGTATGCCTTCACGTTCGCCGCACGTGTACACCGTCTTTTCAACCACCCTTCATCCGGGCCTGACTTGGCCGCACCGTCACCCTGGCTTTTTTTGCATTGTGGTTGTCCGGTTCGCCCCTCTGGCTCGGACGTCCCAGTGCGTTTCCTCGTGCTCACCACGCTCCTCGTCGCGCCATGCTCCTTAGGCCCGCGTTCGTATGGCGCTCTGTGGCGTGTGGCTGTACCTCCGCCGTTTGTTGGGCGCCGCGTGTCCCCCGCCCGTCCTCTTGTGCGTGGGCGTTTGTTGCCTCTCCCGTCCCCGTGGCCCCCCGCCCCCACTGCCTCTTAGCCCGTATTCGCGCTCTACCAACCCTTCCCGACATAGCCACGCCCCGTGCGTCTCGGTATCTGGGCCTTGCGCCCGCTCGTCCTTTCCACCGCGAGCCTTCCGGCGCCGGCTTGTTCTGTGTTTTTGTTCCTCGCCTGCCTCCCCTTTTGTCCTTTCTGTACATTTTCTTTCCTTGGCGCTTTTTTTTCTCACGCTTTGGTTTCTTCTCTATCGTCGTGCCGCCGCGCTAGCTCATCGTGTCCCCTAACTCACCCCTGGTCCCGCACAGCCCGCACTCTTCTTTTTTTATCCTTTTATTCCAAGACTGCCTTGCCTGTGCTCCTCCCTCAGCCGTTTCTGGGATTCTGTGCCCTGTCCGCGGGCCTGGTTCACCTGCTTCCCCTTGTTGTCCGATTCCTTTTGCTTTCATATTCCTTGAGGCCCCTCAGTTCACTGCTTCTCCGGCCCTTGGCGGGCCGTCCCGCGTCCACTTGCTTTCCCTAGGCGGCCCCTATTTTTCCACTCTGGCTTTTGTACGTCCCCAGCCCATCCGGCCGCCTCCCTCCTCGTTCAGTTTATCCCCCCCCTGCCCTTCCTTCACCTTTTTTTTTGCTACTTTTTGTCCCCCCCGCCCCTCGTTGTTTCATGTTTTCTCCGTTTCTACTTTTCGCCCCCTTTTTACTCTTCTTTTTCCCCCCTTTTTCCTTTCTGTCCTCTCTGTTGCACTTCTCGCTTCCTCCTTTCTGCTTCTTCGTGTTGTTGTTATGGTGGTTCTTCATTCTGCTTCCTGCTTCTGCCTTCGTTTCGTCTATCTTCTTCCTTCTACCTTCTTCTTCTTCTTAGTCATCTTCGTCGTCTTCTTCTTTTCTCGCGTGTTCAGCGCATTTTGAGACCTCCGGCCCCCCCCACTCTCTCTCCTAACGGCCCGTAACCCCGCCGCCTCCTATCACTTCTTGATCCACTGCCGGCCGCTCCCACTTAAACCCCCTCCCCCCCCTTCGCTCCCCTCTGGTTGCCCACCCCCCACGCCCTGTACCCCACCTCGTACCGCCCCTTCTTACTTCAGATCTCCTGTCCGTGCTTTTCTCCCCAGTCCTTTTACTTCGCTTATCCCTTGCCTCCCTGCTCATCGTCGTTTACCTCTGTTATCTCCCCTACTTCCACATACGCTTCCCTATTTTCTGCCCTTGCTTCCTCCCGCCGCTATGTTCGCCTCCCGCTCACTATCGCACCCTCCGCACCGTCCACCCACTTTCTCTAGACCTACATTGTGCACCCGCTACTCCCCCTTTCGCCGCCTCCCTTTGTGTGTCCCCCGCACCACGCCGCCCTTCGTGTCATTTTTCCTTCCCCCTTCTCATCTTCTGAAAAAGATAAAATAATAAAAAACTACTTATTCCTTCTTTTTCTCAACCTTAAATTATAAATTTCCAGCTGAACAATGACAGAATGAGTGAATTACTAGTAATTTACACTAATGTTTAATATTTTATATAAAAATATTTTGAAACCGAATTATTGCGTATAAATTATATAATACACACACACAAACAAACACACACAAATATAAATAATAATAAAAAATATTTAATATATATTAAAGAATTATTAATATATATAAAACATGTTGTAATAGCTGCAAAAATTATATACAAATTAAATAAATTTAAAGATATATATAATTATATTTATATATTCGCTACGTTTTGAACACATATTACCTTTATACATAATATCGTATGTATTATCGTATATACATATATCATATGTAGCTTGTCAGTATATCACTTAAATAATAGAAATTTGAGGGTGTTTGTCGATCTTTATTAATGTCTTTCATTAATACTTAATTACTGATTTAAGTAATGTCATGCATATGATTAAAAGTGTATCCATTCGTCTTGTTAATTTATATTGTCAAATCTTGTTAATTTATAGTAAAACACAAGTCTATTTTGTGATATTGAAAGAGTAAATAAATAAAATAAAGCAAGACAGCGAAGAGATAATAAAAAGAAAATGCTACGGTTAGTACTAAGAGACTGAAGAAACAGGAAGAGAAAGGGATTAATGTTCAGTAAGTGACAAGGAATGCCAAAGAGCGATAAAGAGTGAGAAACCTAGCGTATCACAGAGTGTATGCTCTGTTGAAAAAGATGACCGAACGAGATGTTCATGGAGACACTCTAATAAAGCCAGACCAATTACTAGCTACTTTTCCCGTTCCCTATTGATTTGCATTCAAATAGATGTTATGCTCTAAGTAGAGAGATCCTAATGGATTATCAGTCGGACTCATCGTGAGCTTCAAAGCTTTCTCTCTCTTTCTCTTCCTCTTGTTTGTTGTGCTATTTCCCCTCTCTCTCTCTCTCTTTTTCTCTCTTATCGTTTCTTTCTGGGAAAGAACGAAGGCAGAGAGTACTTCCATTTCGATTCGCATGTATAACCACTGTTTTCATCCATTTTCAAATGAAAGCTCCTATGACTAGTCTTTTCTATAAACTTATCTAATGATTGCCCTTAGGAAAGTAAGAGTATATAAAGTATATATACTTGTTCGTGATTCTAATTAATATTTCATTTAACTTTCATTTTTCTGTTTATCTGTATTTCTCTTTTTGTTAGCAAACTTTTTTATAAAATAATTTAGAGGATTTCCAATTAATTTTCTAAAGTTTTGTCTTTTGTTTTATTCTTTTGCTTCCTAGAAACAATTTTTTTCCATCTATATTATTCGTGAATAAAAATGATATTTTATAGATTTCAAATTTAAAAACTAAATTTAAAAACTAAATTTCAATACTTTTTGCTTTAGACGATTTTCTTAAATTCAAAATGTAGAATAATTAAATTATTAATTCTTTCCAAGTTAATTCATATAATCTCTAACATATATTATTGTTTATATCTATTTATATTATTGATAGTATAATATTTTTAGAACCTTTTTTTTAAAAAGTAGTATTTACATAATAACATATGGAAAAAGAAATAAGATACAACAGGATCAGTACTATAGTATTAGTTGATTTGTACACTTAATATAAAAATTATAATAAAAAATCATAAATTAATTATTATAATTTCTTTTTAAAATAATGAAGAATAATTTATTAAAGCATAATTCTTATTTTATTTTGTAATTTATAAAATTTAAATAACACTTTTTGTGGCAATAATAAATACATATATGAATAAATACTTTTAATTTCAATATTATATTTGGATTTTCATTCAATATTATCATATCATCATATCAAAAAATTTGAAATAATATCCATATGAACGAAAAATTTTAAATAAGTTTTATATTTTTAATAGTTGTAATTATTATATAAAAGATTTATTGTATAAGAATTACCATAGTCATTCAATTTAAAAATTTGTATAAATTTATATTTTTCAGTTAAATTAAATATTTATAATATATCAAACTAGATCATCTAGATGTATCACTAGAACTAAAATAAAAGTTAGTTTGAAACTTTATATCCATAACAGAATTATTACTGGCTTTAGTAGTAAAATTTAGTAGTAAAATTATAAAAGAATTTTAAAAAATAAATTTTTTAATTTTATATTAAATTATAAATTCTGGAATAAGAAATGATTTAAAATGTATTGTAAGGGGTATATTTTATATATTTTATATCGAAAACATATTTTTATTATTAAACATGTTTAAAAGACACTTTATTATTTATAAGTACAGTAATTTATTATTATTATCACTTCTATTATTAATTTACGAAAATCACTAAATATTCTGCATACTGAAACCTGCGTTATAGATAAAAAATCTAAAAGTAATTGCATTTATTTTTAAGTATAAATTCGTAAACAGTACAGAAACTAGTAGGAGAAATGAATAAAAAAATTTTATAACTTATAACTAGATATATAGATTTAGATTTTCCATGTTTATTTTCTTTCATTTCTCAGTTGTGGCCTTAAGTTTTACCAATGCTAAAAATTCATGGCTCAATAAAATGAGTGTTTGTATACAACTAATTTTCAAATTATTAACTATTTATAATTACAGTTAATTATATTAGAGTTAATTAGGTTGTTTTAGAGATTAATAAAGAATAACCATTTTAAGTATTTTTAATAAAATTCCTACTATAACTTAAAATTCAATTACTAATTAAAAGTAGTTACGTTATTTGAATAATAAAAAAAATTTTCTATTTAATTTTCTATTTAATTTTATTCATTATGATTTTATAAAAACCTCATTTTATTAAATTGGCTTTGTTCTATATTTACTAAATCTCATTCTAATATTTTAATGTTGTAATTGCATAAAGTATTATTAAAAATAATTCTTATATTTATACTATGATTATTATTATAAAATAAATGTGGGATAGTATTATTTATGTTTTTATTTTAAAATAGCCCATAGCAATTTTTTATTTTTTTAAAGAATTTTAAAGAAAATATTATTAGTAATTTTATACTTACGCAATAAACATATGTTAAATACTATTATAAAACATAATATTAGAGTATTATCACAGTGTATATTTGTATAAAATGTATAATCATTATCGTAATATCTTGTGTCAATATCATTTATTAATAAACTTTTTGATGAATTTATATCGCAATTTCAGTAATTAATTTATAATGTTTATGAATGTCATAAATAAATATAATTACATTTTCAACAATTTAAGTAATTGTTAATATTATATTATATATTTCAAATAAGTTTTTTTAAAATCATAGTTTTTTTAAATTTTACAATGTATTATTTTAGAACTATTTCTATATTCAAATTTTATAAATATGATTGAAAAAGTTTGTGGTTTACAGTTTTCATTAAGAAATATTCATGTATGTTTTATAGTGATAGCATCATTAGTTAATTTCGATTTACTTGAATTTTAATAATATATACGGGATCGAAAATAATAAATTAAGCAAATTTATCTCTCATTGGCTTAGGAATAATTCAGTAACAAGTGGAGTCCATGTTTTTGTATAAAATTTATTCCATATTTATTTTGTACTTTATCGGTAACATTCAATGAAAACTACTTTAGAAGATAGACTAACCAGAGATATAATTTGTCACATATTTAGAAAAATTCAACCGTGTCTTTATACTCGGAAAGTAAATTGAATAAAAGAGTAACATGATAAGTAAAACGTGAAAATAACAAATTTGTTGGTTTAAAATCTCTTGAATGGTTGCACTTATTACATAGCTCGAGTGCCGAATTATTTTTAAGTCTATGAGGCGTACGCTCGCTCAAATACTTTGGATTGGAATGCCACATGTAAAACGTATGAATAGGTTATAATGAGTTTCGGAATATAGTGGAATTGCGAATTTTTTGTTGGACGTGTATGGCGATAAAAAAATTAACGATAAAACAGAAAGAAGAAAAAAAGTTGGGAGAGTATACAGTTGTGGTATTCAATAGGATTTGAAAGAGATGTCTTGTTTTGGGTACATAGAGAAAAGGCGAAATGAAGATAAAGTAATATAAAATACATAAGATAGTGTAAAAATAAGTTTGCCTGCGAATGTGTAATAAAAGAGAAGGAGAAAAATCGTAGGAGATAGATGGAATACAGGGAGGTAAGAAAAAAGAGAATAAAAATCTATTTTTAACATTTTTAATGAAGACACGTCATGTATATAATATATATATATATATAATAGAGTGGTATACTTTGTATAAGAAGAAAATACGTCGAACGAAAGAATTAATGGAAATAAAAAACAGGCGTTTACACACTTGGAATTGCGTTGATCCACATACTTGGTCCACAGTTTCAAATTAAATTTCATTATTGAAAGTAATAAAATACTCAAAAATAATAATATAAATAATGATTATAAAGTGCGACGCCATTGTATATACGAACGCATATTACTATAACCGCACGTTTGTATGCGTGTTTATATATAAAGTATAGAATGATGATAATAACACAGAATAGAAAAGAGAGGGAATTAAGTCAGTGCTTGGACTCGTCTGATATCTGGACTTTTGCTAATTAGCTGAAATATATTCAGTTGTACCCTCATGGTTTAAAGTGTAATGAATTTTACTTCATGGTACTTGTTATACATGTTTTATTTGAAACAAAAGGTAAGGAGTAACACCATACTAAGGTTTGTATATACAACTACAAAGTTTAAAGTGGTTAAACTTAGTCAGTATTGCTGACACCAACTCACAGATTCTGCAATAAATTCTGATCATTATTTATCATTTATTTCACTTACTGATACAATTATTATTTTCGATATGAGGTTTTTGCTTCTAAAAATTAACTAATTTTTCTTACCATATCGGTAATAATTAAAAAAATATACTTTTGTTATTGTAATAGGACATCTCACTTTTTATTAAATTTAGCCATTTATTTTTATTTATTAGCTTCAATCGTAGAAGTTTTTTAAAGAAGTTTTTTAAATTTTAAATAAAGCTTCTATATTTACATATAATTTATAATTTAATTTGAATGAATTTGAATAACAATAAATATATAATAATATATAAAATTATGTATACAATTATCTATGTAAAAATCTGATATAAATTAGAAATAAGATTTATATGTTATGTATTCATATGTATTAAAATTTATATGTTCAAATATAATAATTATATACGAACAATACAATAATTATATTTTAAAATTCATTTTATACTTACGTTTCAATATGTAAATAAATAAAATTTATAGAAATGTTATTAATAAATATTTTCAGTATAAAAAGTCTATTTGAAAGATATATTTTCATTTGATCTCATTAACTTCTAAAGGAACAATGATACATATATATAAATCTACTACTCTAAATTATAGTGTAATTTGAAAAATAAGTTTATCTATCAAATAAATAAAATCGAAAATATTTATTCTAACCTTTTCTCTGAAATGTGATAAAAATATCACAATTAAATTATTTACATTCAAATTAAAGTAGAATATTTGAAAATTTTCGTTAATATTTACAGATCTGTCACTATTTTTTAAATAAGTAGAATACTAATGAAATGTAATGAGTCATAGTATAATAATCTTAGTAGTTGTTTTTTTTCTAAAATACACATAAAAGTTACGATAAATGTGTATAATTTTCATTACTTAACATCCTGTATCAACAGTAGTATAGTATCTACGTTTTTTTTTAAATTTCGTTCATGTACAACTTGGAGTGCAATATCCAATCTTCTGCACGCGTACTCAATCGGTATCACAATACCTTATTTATCAGTAACGTATCATTTTTATTAAGTTCTTCTTAGGCATTATTCACACTTTTCTCTGAATCTTGTAAAAATTAAAATAATGTAATACACGTACATCAAAATCTTAAAAAAAGTGTACAAGCTAACTGAATACTCATACTTAGTTGTTTAAGCGTTTATGATAATTCTCGCCTCGATATGCATTTTTAAAGCGACTATGCTATTGGGGATTAACTACAATTTGCACAATTGAGGAAGAAAGGAATTTCAAGCATAATATTGGTCATTCCGTCGTTCTGTCGTTCAGTTATTAGTCTGTTGTCCACTGTGGACTCGAACTTCGTTACACGCGAAGTTTCGTGGGATCACCGTGTGTAGGCGCACCTACAGGTAAATTTACCTTGGTGTCTCGAGAAAAGAAATGTAAGAGATGCTCAACTGATTGCTTGACGATGAAATTATTTGGTTTAAACTCGCCCACCTGCACCGGTGTTGTGGACAATAAGCCGCTGATACGTCTCCATGATGTTTACTGAATTTGCGTGCAATGAAGCGTTGTTTTATTAATTTACCTTGTCTTTATCTACTGTTTACTGAAATTAAATATTCTCTTTTATTTTTTGAATATTGAGTTTTTATTTTTTTAATTTAGTATATAAAATTTACTTAATCAGCCACTAGTATTAGGATAAAGTTTGATCACAATGAAAATTTGTTCATTAAAGATTGTCCTTTCATCTTTATCTTCAATATTTAACCATGAAATTTATTTGTTTGAAGCTTAGGAATATCGATCAAAATTTTACATTTTAAGAATATTTTTAAAATTTCAAAAGAGAAATAGGATATGGATTTACTAATTATTCTTTATAATTCAAAAAAAAATGTTCGTAAAAGTTAAAAATATATTTAAATAGTTTTATTTTTTAATAAAAAAGAAATGATCAGGTTGCATGATGTTAATAACGTGTATGTACTAATGATAAATAAGTAGTGAATAATTAATAGCCACGTACTAAATAAATGTGTTTACTTAATAAAAAAATATCTGAATAATTATTTAAGCATGTAATCTATTGAACCTTTTTTTTTAAATTATCTTTTCCAAATATATATTTTTATTAAATCAACTTGTGTAATACAATTATAAAGTTTATAACATGCTTCCGATCTTACAAATACCATCTCATGAACCAATTTATTAATTGACGCATAAACATTAACCACGATTCTTAAAAGTATCAAGCTGTAAATAAATTTTCACTAATTAATATTGTTATATATAATCTTATATATGCAAGGAACTAATACTGTATAAATGTATATATAAAAAAATTAATTATATATTTATTTATATAGTTTATGGATAAACTAAATTGTAGCTAGATTAGAAAAAATTTTTAATTTATAAATAGTTAAATAATTTTTGAAGTCATTTTCATCTACGTATACGACTACATTGTATTTATTATAAAATGATGCGGAATTCTCAGTCATCCTATCCACATTAATGAAAATAACTAATTGATATACGATTTTATGTTAAAAATGAAATAATAAAAAAGCATTATAGTATATATATATATACATATAATATAGAAAAGTTTGTCGATAATGAAAGATAGTTTTGCGGAGATTGATCCCTGAATAAGCTTAATAGTTGTATATCAAAATGGGTTGAAATAAAAAACTATAGTTAAGCGCATAATAATATAAGAGAAAGGTAAAATTTAATTTTATTATATATAATGAAATTAATAGAAAAATAGAAAAGAGACAGATAGAATGTATCACGACTTATAAAGTATTTTTTCTATATAATTACTAACGTAAAATCCAGAAAAATTATTTGTTCCCTATTTCTCTCTTACTAGGCATTACATAACTACCCGGTCACTTGTTTCTTCAGCTTCTTTCTCTTTTAAATCTCTTTCTATTTTTCTTTCATTTTCTTTATACTTCTTTAAAAATTTTACATTCACTTAATGTGTTTACCACTGTTTTTCTTGTGTCTTTTTCTCCTCTGCGTAGTAGAAAATTTTCAATTCCATTCATGTAAATTATTGTAGCATACCGGCACAACGTTCGAGCTCTCGACATGTGCAACTTGTATTAATGACGTAGTAAAGGAGGCAGACGGGTGGAGTTAGAGCTGCCCATTAGCGGATGAAAGCAGAGGGCTCTCAGCGCATAGCCTGATAATAGCCCGACTTACATACCCACCAACAGCATGTAGCCACCAGTTCGTGTAGTTTATCTCGTATTACGCTGCGCTTTCTGATGCAGTTTTCTCTTTCTCTCAGTCCTCCTGACTTGCTCTTACTTTTTTATTCCGGCTATTCGCCCATGATCCCAAATCTCATGAGGACTATATACAAATGCGTTTACCTGTGTGCAATGATCTCCAGTCTGAAGATCTTCGTGTAGTAGATAGTGTAAACGATATCCGTTGAGATTCTTGTCTACTCAGTACTCACTGCCTAAACTTTGAATTTGCTTTTATATTACATTGACTATTTTTGTACTTGATTAATCGACAATTACCTTACCAGTCATTTGAAAATACAAAATTCCTTAGAAGTTATTTGAAAATGGATTGCATTTTGCTATAATCACCATTTTAATACTAAATATATCAGTGTTTATTAAAGAATCAGTTATGTGTAGGTATCAAACAAACAGGTTGCACATGTTTTATGAAAACTGCTCGAAATTGAAAATCTTCAGGTAAAATATACTAAATCCATATTAGTAACCATTATTGTAAATATAAATTATGAATTAAACCAAATACTTAAGTGGCTTTTTACAGATTTATTTTGAAAAAGTTAATTAAAAAGTATCACGCTAAACTGGTTTCTTATGTTTAAATAAGTAAAGCTTCCGCAATTAGCTTTATGCAATTACCTCGTATCATTTTCTTCACAAATTTCTTTAATAATTATAGGTTCAATTTTTAATATTTTATAAGATTTTAAATATTTAACATAATACATATATAAGGATTTTGTAATATATATTCAAATATTTTATGTTTTAATTCGAATTTGTTTAACATGTGTTAAAAATATTTACATACTAATATTAATAAGGTTGTGCTATTAATATTCAAAATTTTCAAAAATATACACACTTAATTATAACTTGAGGAAAGATAATATATTTTATAAATTGAGATTGTGTAATTATTAATTTCTTTTTTTTTTTAAATCAAAGATTGTTTTACTTAAATAATAATTTACAAAGTATGCTACTTCATAGAATTACTAGTTTAAAAAAATATAAGTCAGCAACATAAAATATGTAATTGAACTGCACTTGCATGATACCGATCTACCAAATTAAATAAATTAAATTCTCTCATACAAATTCGAAAAACCATTAATGATAAACTAAACCGAACGCATGTATATTCTTTATTAATAGTGTAGAAAACATATCATACAGAATACTGTAAGTTCTTTATATACCATAGATTTACATCCAATTGATTTTGAACAAATCTATCTAACACAGTATGAGCTGATCTAGTCTTCTGAAATTGTTTACTGATGTGTATTTATTCATATATATATATATATATATAGATATATATATATATATATATAAAATTCTATCTTTCTTTTTCTCTCCCTCTTTCTCATGATGTGGTATCAGTAATAAATATTTCGGAATTTTTTCAATCAAAATACATAGCCAAGTAGGGAACACAAATCTAGAGGTGTGCATACATTCGAGTATATGTCTTCCAACAGCAGTACGTAACAGTAGGCCACTTCACTTCCTCAGTTTCAGACGTCAAGTCAAACCGCGATCACGCGAAATATTGAGATTGATCGGTAGACGTAACAGCAGATCCTCATAATGATTTTTGGCGATTTAAAGCATTTATTCGATTTTTAATTAATCTATAAGTCATTATATCTCACATTTTCGTATTATTTTTAATTATAAACTGATATATATTCCCTCAATTTAAATGGCGTTAATTTTTCTAATAGTTTTACGTAAGAGCACAAAATAATATTTGTCTCGGGGTTTTCTCAAATTCTTTACTTACATTCGTACTATTCTAATATTTTTAGAATAAATAATATTTTAATTTTTTTTTAATTTTACATATTACTATATTTTTTAGCTATAATCTTTTATATTTAATTTCAATATTAATGAATAAATATATCTTCATTGCTTTATACTGAAGATATAGTATATTAAGAACTACTTGATAATTAGACTATTTAAAAATATATATTTAATAATTGAATATAATTTCCAATTTCACACGTCAAAAAGTTCTTAATTATATTTTTTATTAAATGATTTGTATTTTTTCAAAATTATATTATATTTTTGTAGAACAATTTTATGCGCATTATTATAAGCAATATATTAAATTATGTTCTTCAGAACAATCACGCTATTTTTAAATATTATTATTTGTAAATGCCTACAAAAAAATTTTTATTAAAGTTAAATTTGAATAAATTTTATTAAAGTAAAAAGTAATATTGATGTCATAAAAAATTATACTATATTTAAGGTATTAATTTATATTATAATATTATTCTAATATTTGTATATTACAACTTTACTATAATAATTCTAATTTACTTTTAACATGTTGTTTTGGTAATTTTATATAAATAAATTATTAATGAGACAGTTAAGAGATTTTAAGTTTCAAAACATCTTAATAATTTAATCAGTTATGTGAATTTTTCGATTAATTACCAAACGAAGAAGAATACTACAAATAGAAGAAGTATAGTAGGCAGCCAATTTTACAATAATAATGCGAGGTTAATGTATATTTATGTGAACGTGAAATGATAACGCGTTATCAATGTTGACGATCTTTACGAAGCTATCATTCTCAGTAAAGTAGAGTAAACCATGTCGTGGCGCTAAGCTTTTCAGTCTCTTTTGCAAATGATGTACGAAGGAGGCGATAAAGCAGGGAATGGGATTGCAATAAGAACACGGATATGAGAGGCGAGATTGCCTTCGTATTTATGATACCAGTTTACGGTTTTATACATACTCGTTGTCGTTGTTGTTAACTGGTACCGGAGACGTCGCTTCTAATTAAGAGTGGATATTCAGAACGCATGGATTCACTTTTATTTTTTTAACTTTTAAAACTTTTTTCTTCATGGGTAGTCAGGTATGAAATCAAATTTATACTTATATATACGATTTGAGAATTCGAGTTTTTCATACGTGATCATTTGCATAATATTCTAATACAATAGTACATTTTTGAAACTGTAAATTCAATCCATAAGGGTGTTGCTTAGCGGTTGATTTAATCAAAAATCTACTTTGTAACACTGTTATATACATTAAATTTCAGATTATAGACTTTAATTTTTATAGATACAAATAAACATTGTTGTATATAATCAACTTAACACGAAGTAACAAAGTATACATCTCAATTTTTAATCATATGCAGAATGAATGACAATTTATTTGAATTTAATCTCAATATTTTATTGAATATACATTCTTAAATTTATAAAATCTATGTTGAAAAGTTTACATTAAATTTTATTTACTCTTAATAATTTATTATAGATCATTGCATATTATATATATTATTTATCAAATATTGATGACAATCTTGTATGTAAAAAAAATTTCGTTGTAATCTCATTATTCATATTAATTTCATGAGAAATAATCGATATTATTAAATATAATATAAAAAATTATTATAAAAAAATTGCCTGTAAATAATATAATATTATTTACAGGCAATTCAAAGTTTCGCTAAAAATGAATTTTCAAAATTAGTTTATAGACACTGCTCGTAAACTTCTACTTAATAGTATGAAAATTTAGTATAAATTAAAACAAAATATTTTGGAAAAAACCAATGCATAATAATTTTTTATTTCAGATTATTGCTTTGCAAAATTTATATTTTAGTTATAAATACAATGTTCTTATTCATCATAATGCTTATTGCTCATTTATATTTAAAACGGTCTTTTTTAAAGACTATTCATTTCAATAAAATTAAATGATAAATTGAAGCTTATATTAAAGTAAAAATAAATTTTATTTTTTTCAAATTTATAATTTACACAAAAAAATATATATATAATTTATATACAAATAATGTGTATTTATAAAAAAAATTGTATACTAATCAATAGGTGAAAAATTTATTAAGAAAAGTAAAAAAATTAATGTAAATTGAAAAATAATTTAAATACACAATAAATTTCATAAAAAATATGTATTATATTTGTTTTCTTAATTATACTTGAATGTAATTAATTTAAATAAATATTAAAATATATAGTTTAATTGAATAATTATTATTTGTAAAAATTTCTAAAATTTCAGTTACAATTAATTTAAATAATTAAAAAAAAAATTCATGTGTCCCATTTTGTTCTGCGATAAGTCATAACATGTAATAATTAATAATAGATCGCCCACACAAACAAAATAATAACCATACAAAGAGTACAATTCAGTTGCCGTTTCACTACTTCGGCAAATTACTTGATGGTCATTTATCGGTCATTAAGGTTCTCCGCGAAAAGCTTCTTACGATTTTTCGCAGGTGTGAATAGACTTTTCCAGGGTAATTCGGTCGAAAGGGTGGACGAGTCTGGCCTGGTATTGCTTGAATATCTGGAATCCCTGTTTTTCATGTATAAATTTACATTTGAAATCGGGGTGAGCTCTGTAATAGTGGTAGCAGTAGTTATGCAACAGCAGAAGGTGGACACTTTTCAACGCGGCAAGCTCACGAGAACCAGCACGAGAGCCTGGGCGCAGCAGAAGAGTCGCCTGGACGGGAGTAGCCCCTGGGTGAAAGAGTAATGGCTTCTCAACAAACGCAACAACGTTGGAAGCCCGCCGATGAGCAGGAGCATCAGCGTGGCTAAAGGAATCATCCGCGGAGAAGATCTGACGTGGGGTGCAATGTACCGTGCCACTTTTAAATAACTAACATTATCTTAAGTCTAATTTCTTCCTGCCATCTCTCCTTAACGGCAAGTCCTGGAAAAGTTGAGCCTGTCAAAATATAGAATAATTTTTTGAGTAATGACAATTAAATAAAGAATAAATATGTTGCATGTGTAATTTTTTTAATTATAATATAAAAAAGCTATCATTTATTATTGTTGAATTTAATGATTTATTTTCGTAATATTAAGTATTATTCAAACGTAATATTAAGTATCATAGTCTTTATAAATACAGAGATATTTAAAAAAAGAAGCATTTCAAATTGAATAAGTCTTCTATTTAGAATCTTACATCTTTAGAATATACACAATCATTTTTAATAAATTTTTATGGAGTGACTGATAAACAATTGAATAGATCAATGCTAGATTACTCTTCTTGCCTTAACACGTGCTTTGTTACTATATTTTCTAATATTATTATTCAGTAAATTCCAGTACTTTTATCATTAAATCAATATTTACTAATATACTTATAATATATAAGATAGTACTTTTATAGCTTTAAAATTTGTGTACTATAAAGCGTTTATATAAATAATTACAAAAATTTGAATGATGTACTTTTATTGTTTCTTAAATGAACTCTTGTATTTAAAAACATAAGTCAAGTTCATAAGATAATACTATAAGTATGAAAGATTCTTTAAATTGAATAAATCTATGCGCATATACACGAATCATATATTTTACATAGCTCACCTTTTATCATGTTTAGACAGAAAATGTCTACAATTTTTTATCTATATTATATTTATATTTTTTTATGTAAGATTTATATACTGTTTTAAGAAAATTTTGGTTTACTTTACAGTGTTCAGCATTCCTTTCATTATAATAAATAATATTTTAAATTCTGTTGTATTTAATCTTGTAGAAACTTTATACGTATTTTTCATATTTTTTATGGGTACAGTATTACATCTCGGCAACAGAGAAATAACGAATGACTATTAATAATATAAGTTAAATATATTTTTTATCAATATTATTGTACAAATTTATTATCGTTCTCATTTAATAAATATTTTGATAAATAAATAAACTATAAATATTATTTTCTAGTAGTATATCGCATTAAATACATAAAATATGAAAAACAGTAAAAAACAGGTTTCAAAGGACCATGCATTATTTTATATCTATTTTATTTATTAATGTTTGAAAAAATAAAATTATACAAAATTAAAAGTTCATATTTACATAATTTTATTAGAACTTAATTCTTTATTTGTAAATAAACTTAGACGGCCAGAATATTAGGTATATTAGGAATGAATAATATGAAGAATAAAAATATCCATTACAATACTATATTTTACGAATGGTGTAAATCAGTTAAATGGTTTGTTAGAATGACTAAAATTATTCATAAATATATAATTTTTTTTTTTAAGTTTGTAAAACGAGAGACTTTGTAAAATTTATACAAGTCAAAAAATTACCTTACACTCAACAAGCATCATTGTCCGATTTTTCATCGCTATTTTATAAGCAATGAAATAGTCAACAGGTTGTACGCGATTTGCCGGCAGGCATTTAAAAGATATGAATAAGTTCCCCTAAAGAAAAAGCGAATAACCGAGCGATTTAAGACGCTGACGGTGTAATATTATATACATAATTATAGCAAGTAGGTAGGTTTATTCCGTTCGATTTTGCGACAGTCGAATGAAGATCAGTGTATTACATGTAGTTGTCTAACCTTAGTTTTCGAAGTACATGCATTTCCAATAACTGCGAATTAAAGTGACTTGACCTAAATGAGGAAGAGTTCGTTCCTGATGATGGCTATGTCAATTGTCGAGAAAATCATCAATTACTCAAATAAACACATCTTTTTTCATTTTAGAATTTGATACATTTCTTATGCATTGTAATACCCATGTGTTTCTATTTTATAGTAATGATTTCGCTGCCAAAGTATATTTGTATTTTCAAATTTCAAACTATGTTAAGAAAAACGAGCTATCTTTCGGAAACTATAAACCGGTGATTTGATCGATTAGTATTTCGTAATTAGTTTAGTTAAAATAATTGAATTCAAATTTTTATAATCCTTATTTCATAAAATTTTTTCATTACGTATTCTTTGATACAATATCATCTCTTTATTTATATCATTTATTTACTTTTAAACCTGTTTTTCTCCCAGTTTTTTAAATTGAAAACTTGAATTTTAAAGTTAAAATAAGGACAAAATTTTAAAAAATAAAAATTTATATTCATTTGCATAAATTTTTTCATAAAAACAAACTTTTTATAATTATATTTAGTTGAATTATACTATTTTAAAAAGTAATAATTAAAAATATTACGAAAAATACGATATCGTATTAAATAATTTTCTATTTTAAACAGAAATACAAAAATTTTTATTTATAGTTCATTAATGATAAAAAGTATCGATGATTACAATAGAATTAAAATATGATGGTATTGTGACTGATTTCAACCAATAATTTAGAATTTATACTATAATTATTAAATATGTACATTTCACAAAAAATTTTCAAATTAATTATAAATTTATTTTTAAAAGGGTTATATTTTTATATTTTTACGGTAAAATAACATTTTTCTACAACAGTTACCAAAAGTTTTAAAAAAATTTTAAGAAGCTTTAGAATTATTACTAATTTTTTTATTAAAATTACTTGTTAATAACTCTTTAATTATCTAAAATAATAATATTTTTTTGTTTTGATTCTCCATTCATATATAGAAACATAGATTTCATACAAAGAAACATTTTTAACTTTGATTACGTTTAACGAACTCGAAATAAAGTATATCGGAATCATGTGTATATATAATCACGCATAATCTTCAGAGACTATTCAAGCTTCATGGGCATTGGAATATATATAATAAAGCTTCAAGAAGGAGATTAAGACGAAGTAAAAGCCCCTGTGGGGTTCTTCTTTTTGCCTTTCACCCCAACTACGCGACGATGGTACCAATAACATAATACATTACGCACATCTCGTGCAGACAATACCCAAGGATTATGTCACAATAGTCGATAATTTATTTCTTCTTTCTCTTGCTCTCATTATCTTGAGCTTGTTGCTGTCACATTGTTAGTCATTAGAAAAGGAATTGAAGTCCTGAGCGTGAGTCGTGCATGTACTTTCATTTTATATTTTTTTTCTTCCATATAATTTCCTAGTATCTACGAATTCAACTATGGAATGTAAAAAAGGAGACACATAAGACATTGACGCAATAAGGTGCTAAATAAATTAGAAATAATATTCTTTTGCTTTATGGCTTTTCATTATATATAAACTATTATATAGATACTTATACAAAGTATAATATTTGACTTTTTCCGCATTAAAAAAAATTTTTTTGTGCTTCTCCTTCGTTATTCACTTATTTGTTTATACTTTTTTTCTCTCTCTCTGTCATTGTTTAATACAGTGTATGATCGCATATGCTTAATTTTTACCTTCTTTTACCCTCATCTAATTTTCTCTCTTTTCTCCCCTAACTCTTCCTAGAAGTTCTTTTTCCATTTTAGCTTTTTATACTTTTTTCTATTATTTTTCTTTTCTTCCATTTGTTTATTTGGTGAACACAAATGTCTAAAATAAGTTTTTTAGAATAATAAACCAGTAAAATTGATTTGTTAATTTACTCAATTAAATATTAATTAATGTATTTCTAAAAGTACAGATTATACTAACTTAGTTGAATTAAAATTAAAATATAAAATTATAAAAAGGAAGAAATTTACCAAATTTTGTATTTGCATAGTATATAAAACTGTAATTTTTTGAGAATTCCAATATATCAAGTTTGGGAAATGGTTCGGTGTAGAATGAAGGAAAGAGTTTATAATATTCTAAAAACAAAGTTAAAAAACTTTAATAACAAAGAAAATAACAGTATGATAAATATCGAATAAAAAACATTTCACTTATAGTTGAAAATGTTTTATTTCTTAAGTATCATAAGAATTTATAACGTAATTTATTATATCTTATATAAAATAAACAAAGACTATTGCAGGTTTCGAACCTGTAAATGACAAGCATATTAGTTGTTTAATTATTTCTTAAACATATGTTTTTTATTTTATAATACAGTATATTTGGTTTTAAAAAATACTGTATATTCATTGAAGAAACGAATTAATATGTGTGGGAGTAGACGACAATTTTAAGATTGAAACATGGAGAAAAATACGAATGATTCAAAAGAATAGTGCAGTTATTATACTGTCATCTCACACTTACAATTTGTTGGTGTTGAATAAAATTTTACACAAATTATTCACTTAAGAGATTGATGTGCGTAGTCGCGCAAGTGCATAGCAAAGCATTCACCACGTAAATGAATATTGCCGATTGTCAAATTAATAGCGCCTATGAGTTTGTACTTATCGAAAATCGAAAACACATCTCAGGCATATAATTGTCTTCAGGCATTTCAATAAGAAGCTAGCTGACGTACTCTGTCATAATGAATTTTGTGCTTGTTTTTAATAACCTAAATTTTCTGTTCTGAGGATCCGATTGTAACAAAGCGCTTATTTAAGCAAGACTTTATGAAAGCAGAACTATGAATTTTTCTGGTTACTCACATCGTATTATATTTAATAATAGCATGGTAAAGTTTGCACCACAGACAGGATCAAGATTAAACATCAATTATTCTGTGTTGATAATTTATAACTGAAAGCAATGACAGACATCACAAAGTATAGAGTAACTCAAAAAGAATATTGTTATTGATAAAACCAAATTATCGGGAAAGCAGCCACCTATGTAATTTTTTACTTTTTCACTGAATTATTCTTGTCGTATACTGTAAAAATTTGTTCGCCTTACTAGTAATTAAAGTTAGTATATTATTTGATAATGTATAAGTTTTAACACAAGAATAGTCATTTCTATTATTACTATAAAACAATCCGAGCTAAAATACCTTTAAACTATATAGAACAAATCAACAGATGCTAACAAATATTCTATTATATTTATATATATACAGTAAATAGAACTGGAATCATGTAAAATAATTGTAAATAACAAAATATATAATATTTATTCTTTTCCCGAAATCCTAATCTGAGAAAAACAAAAATATTAACAAACAAAAATTAATTTATAATAATTTTGAAGGATAATTTTAATACCTATATATATATATATATAATCTCAGACTTTATAATAGATAAACAATATTTTGTGTTCTTTTAAATTTCTATCCTTACTTTCATAATCATACATAATATTTCATGATTATAAAACTTATGATTTATATATTAACGATGAATCCAATATGCAGTGCACGGCCCGATTTGCAATACGCGGGACCGTACAATATGATAAAACGATATGACAAATCCTTCTTTGTCGAGACTAACGATAAAAAAATTCGCGTATCTATCAAATGACTGAAACGAGCATTGTCGATTTTGACATTGACAAATTATATATATATATATTTATCAAGAATTGATTTTTCATAAATCATATTTTATAACTCTAAATTATGTCTTATTGAATTATTAAATTTATTTAAAATGTATATTGATATTTTTATTTATATATTTATTGAAAAATATTTTGAACGATAAAGCGTTGCACTCTTTATTGAAAATACTGCATTCATTATATATGCATCGCAAAGTATAAAAAGAGAATTATTAATATTATTAAACATAATTAATTCTAAGAAAACTTTAATATTAATAATTTGTAGTTTATATTTCAAAATTATTTTTCTTAATTTAATATTCGATATAGTAAATAATTATTCTAATCGCAAACAATGTTTAATTAAACTTTATTTGTATGAAACGATACAAGAATTTCCTATTTCTTCATATGACTCTTCTTTGTTATCATTGTTCCCTTTTTTTGTATCAGTTGGCTTTAGTCATCTTACATTTCATATAACATTTTTGCTTATTATCAATTAATAATCTTTCATATCTAAAAGTATGTCGTAATGAATAAAACAATGTTTGATTCCAGTGAAGTAATATTTATTCAATTATAATACTGTTGCAAGTTTGATTACAAAGTTACTCAATGTTCTTCGACGAGATATTGCGTTTTTGTACAGCAGCTCGAGCCTCTGAGAGGTTGAAGTGCAAGTATTTTAAAACGTCAAATTTTTACAAATAATAGCGCTGCATTCGTAGTTAGGTAATTAAAATAATAATGGTTATATTAAAAATTTTAGTAAAGTGAATCTTTTGTCCGGTACGTGTAATCAATTGGTTACGATTTTCTTGGCTTCAAGAATACTTACAGATTCAGCTTGATGTGTATACAGGCTGCCATCGTGTCGATATCTTCTTTTATATCATAACGTATAGAGTAACATTATTGGTTTAGGTAATACCTAGTCAGTGTTGTCGTAGCATTTAATTACGACTTTGAGTTTATCTTGTAAAATCTTTTAACTAACCAATTTAACTGAGGGTGGTAACTTTTTCTACGAATACTTTTCTTACCAAAGAGTGTATGTAATTTGGTGAAAAGAATGAATTCAATTTAATTCATCTTTTCGGTGCCAATTCGTACTGGTATACCAAAACGAGCAATTATGATCGACAGCCGTGCCTTCGGAACCGCACTTCCATGTTCGCCATTAGGAAAATTTTGAGCTTGCAAAAAAGTGATCGATGCTTAGAAAGTATAAAAACTGTTAACAGTAAATCGTAGTAATAATGTCTATATATATGTGTGTGTGTGTGCTCAAAGACACTGATTGATGTATTAAGTTGTTGTACTGGTGTAGAAACATGGCGTATCACCTTGCATCATTGGTATGAAGCACACGTATACATCCATTTCTTACAATTCTTGTTTATCACAAATCAAATGAAACACAAAGTGATGAACGCGTGCACCAAGATACAATAATCTTTGTTAAGAATTAAATACGACATGACGTACCGGTACAGTAACGAAGGATTGTACGACGTCACTTGACATATCACAGTATAAGTTTACAGTCGGGAAGATATATTTATAAAGCTAGAATACAGATTTTTTTTCGCAAGTATTTCGTATAATTAGGTATTAACTTTTTATGTGGAAGCGAATGCGTCACGATTAATTGATGATTTATGCCATATCTAAAATTCGAGATGGTGCATGGGTTACTTGATTTTCGGTGCCATTATATTGTATAATGTCGGTAATGAACTGCGCAATATATTCCATATGTCTAAATTGGCGCCGAAAGCATATATCTGAATTTTGATTAAACATGAATTTTAACGACTTATAATCTGTGAAAATGACAAAGCCTTATCATTTGCAATGTATATGGCAAATAATTCACGGTCATACCAACTATATTTATGTTCAGTGCTCGTCAAGAACTTTACGAAAAATTAAAGGAGGTGCTATAATCTATCTACGAGTTGCTACAGTGCTCCATTCATTTTGGAGAAATCTGATGCATCTATAATTATATTGATAGGCCCATCGATCATTCAGGAGAGCACTTTTCAATTATACAAAAACCTCACGAGCTTCCTGCGTCTCTTTGATTGAATCTCATTTCCTTTCTTTAAGTGGGCAAGAATTTCGTATAGCGATGTAAATTTTTATAATTTGAGGGATGCATTTTCGATGGAAATCAAATATATCCAGGTAATGAAGCTTATGCCAGGAACATAAGAGGATTTTGATTGCATTAGAGGGCATATATTTTTCAAAAACTTTGATGTGCCTTTCAATGATGCAATACTCTTGGTGTTATCGATATTAACCTTTTAACCCTATATCTGAGAAATATTATTTCTTTTTCGCCGAACAGCCGCTTTCCGGATTTTTTTCACGATTCCGTAGTTTGCAAAATGATCGAAGAAGATTTTTAAATTTTGAGATGTTGTTATTCGTTTTCATACGCGACTAGAAAATCTCGTCGACAAAACTTTGGCATAATTGTTTCCTATTGCACAACTGTAACATAATAACTATTGGCTCCTATAGGCCGAAGGACATTACAATCACGACATCGTTGAACGCGATCCATATTTGATAAAATGCAATCTTTAAAGTGATTTTGAAAAAATTTATTTATTATTTAAATTTTATGCGAAATCTTCAATGTTTAGTAGAGTATACTTATCCAATATCTTATAGAATTTAATATTTCAGTAACCTGGAGAAAACCCATGGAGAAGCCATTACTATGGGCTGTTCCAAAGTCGCACGATGCCATGCTATAGCACTAGTGATCTTAAGACGATCGAGGTCGAGGAGGAATAACTTGATATGAACGGATGGATCCTGTGTTATTTCTATGCCTTGCAGAACTCAGTGCTTGTATCTATCATTTGAAAAGTTCAATAGTCTTGTTAGTTCCAGGTACTTGACAACTAGCTTTTTATCAGGTAACTTGCCAATCACCACGAACAAATATTTCCTCGTCGACGTTATATCTTCACATTGATAGACTCATTGACTTATTAATAAGCGATTAATATTTCAGATCAAAATGTAATTCGTAGATTTCAAGAAAACCCATCGTAAAGATTGCGGATCTCCTGTATATGCTGGCCAATAGGCACTCAAATTCATGACGTAACGATAGATTCAATTGAAGTGACACACTTGCGTAGATTTTTTTTCTCGATCGATTTGACGCAAAGAGTTTATAGTCGTATATCTTAGTTTCATGCGCGTGCCAAGCACGCGTTTATAAGTTGGCTTTGTTGTTCATCAATAATGACTTGCGTGAATTTCACTTCATCACGAAAATTCTGTACTAAGTTAGTCCGGAGGTGCTAACCCGGAGGTGATTCCCTGACGAATCTTGTAATTTCTTTGAAACTGTGATCAAAGAGAATATCATGTTCGTACTTTCCTGTACTTTCTTTCCAAGGATTGGTTGTAGTTAATTTGTGAACTGCATCTATCTATCTCGACGATTTATTTTTGTGCTGATTCATTTAAACGCGCAAACTTTGTGGACGACGACAGATTTGAGTATCGTGTCGACTACTGCCTTAATGTAAATTACAATCATCACAATTTACAATTAAGTAGACAGAACTTCTAAGTCGTTATATCGCTGGGGCTCTCATATTAGTTTTTCTCGGGTGATGCTGTTACAATATCTTTGATCTGCTGGAAGGATTTTTCTATCAAGCAGACAATATATATCAGTAATTGGTATGGTCATCATTTATAAATGAGTTAAAGAACTACAGCTCGATTATCAAGAACCCCATTTTGATCATATTTCTAAAATTGGCACTACACGGAATGCTTGAACGATCACTACGAACTGAGCTGCGTCGACGGGTTGAAACTTGTTTTCTTTAGACATTCCAAAAGTTAATTTTATAATAAAAGAATTCTTTATAACGAATTTTTATGTTTTTTTATCGATCGCGTTAGAGTCACCAATTTATAATGAATGAAACAAGGATTAGTTTAAGCATAGCAGTATTTATTCAATTATAATACAGTCGCATATTTAGTTACAAAATTACTTAATGCTCTTCAACAATAGACTACGTTTTTGTACAGCAGTTTCGTCGAATTTTTTATACTGGCAGATCGCGATGAAGGTACAAAAAAATATTCAGAAACCATTACAGAGTGACGTATGTATCCGAAGCGCAATAATTCGATTAAATGCAGGAAAAAACAGTTATTTATTAGTGTTTATAAAGAGTCTTCCTGCGAATGGCTTGGAAAATTATGATGATTTATTAAACTTAAGAAAAACAGAGTCAAACCTCTTGAATTTTCACCATGAAACACACAACACATATAAAACAAAGTATCCTAGAGCTCTAAAGAAAAAATAGCCTTAAAAAGAACGGTATACAAAGACTATTTCTGCGTTTGACCTATAATAACTAATATGAATTATATTTTATTTATTAATATATTGCGTTTAGTATGTAATTATGAAATTAATAATATAGTATATAAATAATTCAATATATACTTATAAATAATTTAGAAATAACTTTTACTTATTTTTTATGCGCACAAATATTACAAATATTTCAAAAATAGTTGTAAAGATATACAAATAAGCAATTGTTACTTCAATAAATGCAATGAATAAAAATTATAAAATTTATAGAAAAATATTAATTAAATATTATAAAATATATTCATTCTTTTTCACTATAATTTTTTATATTTAATTTTAATCTTACTTCAATTTATAACGTATAGTATAAAATATTAGAAAATTGAATTTTAAAAGATAAAGTCCACTTTTTATTAAAAATTTATGACCAAAGTAGAGATTAACTAAAAATTAATTTAAGCGAAAAATAATTATATACATATTGTTATTTTTTTATAAGAGTTTTTAAAAAATAAATTGACTTGACTTTATTTTACCCTTTGATTATTTTAGATTAAACAATTTACGTAACTTATTATAAAACTTACAAGTATTCTTAAGAGATGGTGGAAATCTTCTTCATGAAGTCTACCTGCGAGGGACAGGGGGTTCTCGATTTTATACTACTTATTTTCCCGACCAATCTGCTTTTGCACAAAAACCATAGTTAAATAAAACAAATTAGAAAATATAAATGCGCTAAAAACATAAAAAACATAAAAACATGTGTTCCTTATATGATCTGTGTAATTTATAAATTTTGTAAGTACTTATTACTTATAAATATATAAGTATTATCTATATTATAAGTATTTTATTGTATTTGGTTTTAGAATCTCAAGTAATGAAATTTTCGGAGATTGAAGTTTATAATAAAAATGAACAAATTTTTGGATTTTTCATTTGAGTAGCATGTAAGGAACTTTCTAAATTATATATATATATAATTTAACAAGAAATATATCGAGAAATAGAAAACAGAGACATAATAAAAGAGATTAATTTTTGCACAGTACTATTTTAGTAATTTGTGGAATTTTGCCAATGAAATTTCGATGTTTAAATTAAATCGAAGCTATAGTCTTAATAGTGCATAACGCAATGTAGCCTATCTACTGTCTGCTATCTACGACCATTCTCTACCCTTTTCTAATATTCGTCAAACTTTTAAAGCTTTTATCTTTCACTATACAAATATATGTATACCAGCTGTGTGAAAATAATAAATCATAATTATGGTTTTTTGTGTTCACGAATTGTACTGTGATCTTTTGCATAAGGTTAAGCATAATGATGGATATATAATGTTTACATGAGAAGTCAGCGGTCGTCCCTTTGCACTAATTCCCTCACTTCCAACATAATATTTCTCTTCTATCTTTGTCTCTCTCTATCTCTCTCATACTAATGATATATTTTTTCTCTTATATTTTATTCTTCTGTTCCTCTTACTAAATATATATTTTTCTTTTCCTATTTGTTTATGTATTTTTTTTATCTTTTTCACGTATGCGCATTAATTTTTTTGGAGATATATTCTCTCTCTACTATTTTCTTAATGCAATAATTTATAGCTATATTTTATCATTTTATTATTTTATGTCAAAAATATTAAAAAATTTCTGAATATTACGTGTGTCTATTAGGTATGAATTATAACTTTCTTATTTTCTTATTACGAGCTTTTACTTCATTAAAATCTAGTACATTTCATACAATGCTTCCAATTCCTTTCATGAGAAATTCATGTTTATTGTTAGAAGGTAAAATGTGTAAATGTTTGATTTTACTTACAGTTTAGAAAGAAATTGTATTAGAAAATATTTCTCATTATATAATTTTAGAATGCTTGTGGTAATAAAATTTGAATTAGCATCATAACATAGTTTGTGTACAAAAAAGATTTCATCAAAAATTTGTAGAGTTGATATTATTAATGTTATAAATTAACACTGAAATAAAATGAAATAATAAAAAATCATATTTTTACAATTTTATAAAATTTTTAAATGAACATATTATCAAAATCTTTATTTGATGTCGAGCAAATTGTTCAATTTACATTGTGATAAATCTCTATTTTAATTTTTCTAGAGAATATGAATTTTATTTTAAAGTAAACTGTTCCTTAAAATAAAAGTACTTTAGTTCTCATATAAACTTGTTTTTAAATTTTATTATAATAATAACATTAATAATTTTTTTAATTGACTGATTTTTGACTAATTTTTCTAAATTTCTGTATACTTATATATTGAAATTTATATAACTTTATTGATTTAAATAAATTTTTATACAATCGAATTGTTATTATGAAAATTTTAAAAATATTTACATTATAATATAATCAAATATGAATAAATATTTCTTGTGCCTAATTGTAACTAGACATTTTCTTGTCATTTTTAACTAGAATTTTTTAATTATCTTCATTACACAGAGTAGATAATATTGTTAATCATATTTTATTGATATCGAATTAATTATTAATATTATACATATTTTTTATGAAAATGCGTCTTGCAGTCGATCTGGAAACCGTAATTTTCTTACTGCGCGTGTTTGAAAACGTTGCTGAATTGTTTTCGACGGTACTGACAGCGTGCTTTTTTATTTTTTCTCGTTCTTTTCTCTCTCTATCGTCTTCTTTGGTAAACATATGAACCGATTTCAGTGGGTCGATAATTACTGTTATGTTTTTATTAATTTTCTCTATTAATAAATGTTTTCTTTTTTTTTTTTTTAATAACCCGAAAAGGTTTATCATAGGAATTTTGAAACGGCTCTTGTACTGCGTCGTGTCTTAGGAAAACAGACTTTACTGTTGCTAATTCTTTAAAGATAATTGTTTCTTTATTTCCGTGATGTGATGCTGAAACGGGCTTTATTATACATTCCATATGTTTTCGTAATTTTTTTATAAATTCTGAGTCGTATTGTTACTAAATATAGCGTTGTACTATAAAGTAATTCTGCGGATGCCTGCAGGTCGTCCTTATTTGCAGTTCGAATGCCCAGTAACACTAGAGGTAGTATTTTGGTCCAAGTCTCTGTGGTATGGCATTTTATTGCAGCTTTTAGTTGACGGTGCAGGCGTTCTATGGTCCCGTTGGATTGAGGGTGATAGTCTGTCGTCAGAAGGTGTTTCACACCTGTTAGAAGCATTAGTTCTTTAAATAAGTATGACTCAAATTGCCTACCTTGATCTGTCATAATTTTCGCTTGTACGCTGAATCAGGCGATCCATCTATCTAGCAATCTTCTCGCTATCTTATTGGTCGATATATCTAGTAAAGGTTCATTCATCGTCCGCATATGGAAAAACGGAATTTAAACGCCATGTTATTTCGTCGGAAAAATTTTGAAATATTTGTCCCGCGTTGTGTAGACTGAATGGACAGCATATGTACTTGAAAAGTCCGAAAGAAGTTATCAATGCTATCTTCGATACATCTTCTTCCGCAACGGGGATTTTATGATACGCGCGGACAAGATCAATTTTAGAAAATGTTGTTTTTCCGAATAAATTTTATGCGAAATCTTCTATGTGACGCATTAATGATTCGGTCTTGTCCGTAGATTAAGGCCTTTATAATCTCCACATGCCCGAATGTCACTGTCGCCTTTCCGCGCGATGTGTAAGGGAGATGCTCAGTCGCTCTTCGAAGGCCGTATTATACCCTGGCGCTGTAATTCTTCGAACTGGGCTCTTATCTTTTTGTAGCGATCAGGTGCAAGTCGTCATACTTTACAGTGTACTGGTGGTCCTGGCGTTGATTCAATGAAATACTTTACATTATGTTCTACCAGTTGGTGGACTCCAGGGGGCTTACGTATATGTCAGGAAATTCCGGGAGAAGTTTATGATAAGGCGAGTCACCATGTACTACTTGAATCGACTTCACTTCAACGTTATACTTACACCAATCGAAGACAGCCTGGTTGTGTGGTCTATTAGTCTTTTGTTTTTTGAATCGACAAGCAGTCCGTAAAATGCTAAAAAATTAAAGGCGATAATGGGCCGGTCCACGTTTGCCACAGGAAATTTCTACGTAAACTAAAATCAAGAGTTATTATTTCACTATCGGTTGCCGCGAATAATGTATATTTCGACCTTTCGCGCGGACCGCATAGTAATGCTCGAGGTATCACAAACAATTCAGCTCCAGTGTTTATTAAATATTTTATTTTGCTTTTATTTTCTTCTATGAATAAACAACAAACTCCTGGAACGCTCTGGATTGCCGCGATCGAGGATGCCCAATTTATTTTTTCGTACTTATGGCACATGGTTTACGGCACTTTGTAGATTTTTTCTCAAATTTATAATGGTACCAACCGGTATCCTCTTGTTGACGTGAGTGGCTCCTTGAAGGTGTTAGCGATCATGTTGGGCTGCGGCTGCGTCTATAGTTTCTTTGCCGCTGCTCTATTCATCGTAATTGCAAGTCCATATCCTTCAATTTTTTAAATATTTTATTGATTTCATCATTGGACTCGCTTTTTCTTACGGCAGATACAAACTGTTCACTTTTCGGAACACCATGAATGCGACCAGCTGTTTCCGCAAGATCTTTAAGTTGATGGTTGCTTACACTAGCCAGCATGCGTTATATATTGCTCGGCAAGCGGTTGATCCATAACTGTTTCATCAACTCCTGAGAAATGTTAAATTTTACTGCGATTAATTGCATTTTTCACAACTTTTGTGATGGTGCTTGATCTCCTAATTACATCGGTGCTAATAAATTTTGAATTTGCTGCTCGTCGGATTCTAATAGTCGCTGAATTAATGCTTCTTTTATTTCTAAGTATTTTCCGATAAATTGTGCGTTTTTGATGAGATCTAAGATGGTCATTATATATTCTTCATCAAGTGATCCAATCAGGTATGTATATTTGGTATTTTCTGATGTTATATTCGACATTTTCAATATTGTTTTAACTCGATGGAACTACGCTCTTGGATTTTTTGGCCAAAAACAGTAGTATTTTTATTGCTTATTACATTTATTTGTGTTTCGTCTACCGTAACATTCATTTTAGATGTTCCTTTGCCAGCCGATTTATTTGTATTTTGTAACTCTTCGTTCATAATTTGTATAACTATATGAACTACACTTTATTTAATTCTTAATTTAATAATTTAATTTGATTTTATTCGAATTATTAGGGTTACTAATTTATAGGTAAATTTGTAAAACACTACAATGAATTTCGTTTTAAGTATTTAATGTAATTTATTTCGTTCGATTTTTAATTATAATGTTCGTTCAAGCTCGTGCTGACTATTTTATGTATAAAGATATAACGTGTTATTTTAAATTATTACTGTTTTTAGATTCTCCTTATTTCAGAGTATTGATGTCGCGAAAAGTCTAGGGCGGTATTGGGTTCGACTGGCTTGCTGTTTGAATCTATGATTCTTTTCAGCTCATAGATTAAACAGCGCCGCAACCTTCCCAGTACTTCACTTGAATTTCAGTCGCCACACAATTAATATTATTAATGTAATAAATAAAGTAAAAATTAATTTAAATATTAGAAGAAATTTAAAATATTCATAAATATATTGATTATTAGAAATAAAATCATCTTTTAAATATCTTTCAATTTTCTGAAACTTTCCTTTATTTTATATGTTTTATAACTTAAAGAAAATAATAAAAGAATTATCTTTAAAGTACTAGAATAATACTACTGTATTTATTGGAATATCCTTTGTCTGTCTATCTTATTAATTCACTATGCAATGATAACTATAAATCAATATATATATATTAGCTGTCCATGTTTAATTTTGTCGCAATTTCACTGTATTTTGGTATTTGATTAATTGTAATTCGTAACTTTAGCAAACAACCTTAATTGAAAAATAAAAATTCCGTGGTTTCATTAAAAAAAATTTAATGGTAATACTTGGATATATGCCTTTTGTATATGATAAGTACACGGACATGTATTAGAATCTACCTATTTTAAAAAAGATGATCGTGTTATTGATTGAAGAGGATTGAACGAGTCATTAGATTTCATTGTTCTAAGAAAGTCGTTAGCGACACTTTCTCAATTACGTGTGATACACATAATGACATACATATAAAATACACACACACTTATGCGCATATTTTGATAGTATTAATGTGAATGTATATTTTTATTTATCAAGTTATTTAGTGTTAATTATGTCAACTATGATGATTACTGAGAAATGAACGAGAAAGAAAAGGTTGAATTTTTCACGGTGAATCATGTAGAGATCACGCGTGAATACTGAGAAAAGTGTTGTAGATCTTTGAGAAGAACACGACTAAAGATGAATATTTAGTAGATAGATGGATAAATAAAGAAAAAAGCACATGTTCTAAAACTTAAAATATTTTTACTTTATCGATGGACAGATGATTAACTTCAGCGTGCAGAAACGGTTATGTAAGAGATATTTATCTATTATTTAGGTTCTATATATATATATATATATATATATATATATATATATATATATATTAAAATAAATTTATTAATTAGAAGTTAATTGTATTAATTATATTATATTATTATATGTTTCGGTACTTTTATAAGTTATCCGTATTTCACCTGTAAATTTGTTTACCACATGCCGAAGGGCCACAGGTTATCACCCCGAATTAACTAATCCGGTGGGTCCACGCGCTACCTGACAAAAGGTCATATCGGGGTAGGGTAATTAAATATGCGCTGTGAGGTATTACGGGGAATGCCCATAATACAGCACTTGCACCTATTATGTGTATTAGCCGAAATGCAGGTGGTTTGCAAAGAAAATTACTTGTAAACAACTGACTCATCGAAGGTCGATGAGTCGCTTATATGCATCGGCATATAAGCCCGCCCGACGGCAAAAAGAAAAACAGTCGGTACGATACTTGCAGTGCATAAGTTTGTATTTGCCTAAAGAAATACTTGTCAATAAATTAAATAAAACACTTTTAATACAAGTTGCCTAGTGTAGAACTTTATTTTTTTACCTACAGGACAAATATATAAATTACTAATATTATTATTAAAATAAATTAACTAATTGGAAGTAATTGCATTAATTATACTATAGATGTGTGTGTGTGGGGGGGAGGGGATAAGAGTAAGTACTTGAGAGAGTGAGTGAGAGAGTGAACGAGGGGATTTGAGTAGGCTCATGCAGCAAGCGGAGTGACGTGCGAGCGAAGGGACGCCCCCAACAAGCTGACCCCGGGCGGGCCCATCAGTGTAGGGGAGGCATCCCTGAATCTATCCTATATCCACATAGTAATCTGTATATTGAGTGATTGATTAAAGACGTTTTATCAAACAAGTATCGACTTATCCATTTCCCTCACACCATCCCACATTATATATATATATATATATATATATATATATGCGATCTTGTACGCCTATGCTCTGCGTGTTACTGCAGGTACTTTCAGTCAGTTCATTATCGCCAACTCCGAAGTCCTTACCCAATAAAAATTGAAACCTTTCTCTTTATATGCATTTTAACCATCTAAGCCAAAACTATCTTCCACTAGAAAGAATGCATTCTAATGTACATCTATTCTGCTGAGCTAGCATTTTCGCCCTTACCAAGTAAACCGCCATGGCCAGTGTACAAGCATATTGTTTCCTATCATGAGCCTAAATCTATTAACCATTGCTCTCGTTTTGTCGAAGATCCGTCTACATTTTTATGTACGGAAAAAAATTATATATATATAAAAAAACCCTTTTCAAAATCCATCAACGTTTTTATACATAAAGAAAATTATGCATGAAAATCTCTTTGAAATTTTATAACTTTTACATTTATTTTTATTATCATTCTAGCAAATAATATTTAACTACGCAATACCGAATTTTTATAATTATCCTTTGTAACTAAAATATATAAAAATTCCTAACTTCTATTCAAAAGCAGCATTCAGTAACAAGCATTGGGTGTCGAGCAGCATTTCAGGGACAAGTATTCGGTGTTAAATTTATTAAATTTGCTAAGTCTTACTCTGTAACTTTCGACTTGTAGCATTTCGAAACTTGTATTAATAAATTTTAATCACATAAGAACATTATAGATAAATAAATGTATAAGTAAAATCGTTGATAAAGTGTTCAATAAACCCTGATGTCCTAATATTCCATTACGAATTAGTAATTTATTTTTTTTATATGCCAAGTTATACTTGAGTTTATAATGGTCAATAATTAATGATAAGTTGATTATAAATATAGAAACAAGAAAGACAAGGACAGATAAAAAAAATTTTTAAGTATAATGAAAAATATTAATATTAACTATATTTTCATTTCACCTTACATTATTAAAAAATCATAATAATCAATTATTGCGAATAATAATAAATAATATTTTGTTGAGATAATAATTGTTAAGAAAATTTAAATATATAATTTGTAAACGTATCCCAATTAATATTTACATTACACGTTAAAGATAAAATCTTAAAGTATTAACGTTTTCAGTTTTGGTGTAATTTTTACTAAAAATAATTAAAATATAATAATTCAAAATTAATATTTATTTTTTGGTAAATTAAAAAATTTAATTACTTTATTTTAGATTTATTTAGAAAATAAAAGAATAAAGAAGTAATATTAAAAAGTAAATGTAATTGTTAAATTAAGTTGAATTATTATCATCCATTAATTTGAAATTTGTAACAAAATGTAATGAACTTATATAAATAAATTAATATCTTCATATTTTATTCGTAAGAATTTTTAGTAAATAATTTCAGACGTTTCTAGGTTTCAAGGTCTCTCTTTCACTGTGTCTCTATTTGTTTCTCACTATTTGTTTGACTTTCATACTTTCTATATTGGATTTATAACAGAGGAATATCGAAAGTTTCATTGTATTATGTAACTGCTTTCTTAAATTTTTGGAATAATGGTATGGGATTTTCCCATTTGTTTCGGTTACGAACAGGAAAAACATTTTTCGCGAACCCCTTCTTGACGAATTGATGCTTGTCGCACGATATTCCATTCTTCGAAAAAACGTTTAGGGGTTACAGCTGAAAAGTACTACACAAATGAAAAAGAATGAAGGCCATAGTCATGGTGAGACAACCATTCGGATTTATCACTTACCATTTACTTCTTAAGTATGTTTCGGACATGAATAACATTCAAAATCGAAATCTATATATTCATGTAAGAAACTTTTCGTTTCTAATAGAAAAGATTATTTATTTTGTTTGGTTTTTTATATTTTTATTTATTTTATATATTTATATGATTTAAATTTTATAAAAAATCGTTGAATATTTATGGATATTATTTTATATTTTTAACAATACTTTTCATGATAAGGAATTTTTAACATAGTAAAATATGTTGAAATTATGTCTGAGCTGTAATATATGTTGAATTATATTGGAAAAACAAAGTATATATTCGGAACAATACGAGGACAACTATGGCTTATTCTATCAAAATTTAAAAATTTAAAATTTATTTTTAATGTAGTAATAAATATATTGAAAGATCTACGTATTCTGTGTCATTTAATTGACTATTCTTTTATTAGTATTTATTAGTATTGTAACAATTAAATAATATTCTATTCTTTTTATATACTTCGATTAGAATTTGATATCATTTTTAATACATTCTGGCGATGAATATAAAAAAATATCTAAAAATTACGCATTAATTTATGGAGTCAGATAAGTACTGAAGAGCTAAAATTAATAAAATAAAAAGTTTTATTATATTTCTTTTTTAACGACTGTTTAAAGATATAGAGTAAAAATAAGAAATGCAAAAACGAGATTTTTAATTTTTATACTGGATTAAATTTATTTCAGAATGTTGTGTTAAAATATGAAGTAATCAAAGAATAAAAAATGAGATATAAATATAACAAATGAAAAATCTTATTTGGAAGTTGTGTAATATCAATATAACTTGTAGAAATTTTGTACAGTAGGTAAAATATTAAATATTATATTTTTAATATTTTTAAATACTTTTATTCTTTGACTTTATAATTTCGATATAATTTACTAAACAAGAAATAATATTTAATTATAATTCATGTAACTAATTTACCAGATAATTTGACAAAAAATGTGAAATATAAAAATACTGTTATTATATTTTAAAAGAGTAATATTAGTTATGATTATTAATAGAATATATATTTTCAGGTTTTGTAGAATATAACTTAAAATTTCCAGGTATTGTGGAATAAATTAACGATGGAAAAGTTGACCCAGAAGCTGAAAGCCATTTTGAAAGAATGATTAAAGAATAATACGAGGTTGGTGATTCTGATACAAAAAAAGTACATAAGTACACAAGAAAAGAAGCAATAAAGGCTCTTAACACACAATTGTTTAATTGTTTTTAAACGACACTTGTTTTTTATGTATAATGTAATGGTTTATGTAGTGCGACACTATATTCAAGAGCACGCTCTTCCACTTTTTCATTTTCATTTATAATTGAATAAAAAGCTATATAGTAATAGAGAACAGTAGGTGCGTGGAGCAATCTCGATAATATAAAGTAAGTGTGGATCTAGTTGTGATTCGCGAATTTGCATATAGTCAACGCGAAATTGCTAGATATACAAAGGTAAGAAAAAAAGATAGAAACAGCTATATTAGTTAACAACTAATATATTTATTATTATTATTTATTATTATTTAACAACTAATATTAGTAACGTAACTTAAAGAGTTCATAGAGGCGAATAATAATAAAGGGGCTGTTTCTATCTTTTTTTCTTACCTATGTATATCTAGCAATTTCGCGTTGACTATATATGCAGAGTCTAGAATCACAACTAGATCCACACTTACTTTATATTATCGAGATTGCTCCTGCTATATATATACATATATACCAAGTGCGTGGAAGTTAGAAGAAAAAGTAGAACTAATATTAGTAACTCAAGTTAAAGAGTATATATATACCTATATATTTCTTCCTGATCTGGAAAATGCACTGCCAACAAAAGTAATAATTTATCGCTGCGTAGCAGTAAAAATCATTACTGATTCTTTTCCATCTTTTTCTCTGGCTCCATCGAACTCTCCAAAGCTGAATAAAAGGAGATAAAACGAAGAGAAAAAGCGATAAGTGGAAGGAGAATATTGTCTTCTATTTCCTCTATGTTCTTTTCTATATAAGGATACGACGGACATAGAATTTCATTTCTTGTTTCCACATATGCACTCTTGTATGAACCGATCGTCGTTTGATTCTATTTCTCTTCCAGTATTGTAGACCTTCAGATTTTAATGTATCTAAATTGTTCTTACTACAGTTTTTTAAAAAAAGCTGGACTTGAATTAAGTTGATATCTGTGGATATTAAAAGAAAAAGCATGATTTTTTTTCAAGAAAGTTCTATTTAGAAACCTAAATGGTATTCAAACGATAGCATTAGAATATTTAGTTTATGAAATATGTAGGATCTTTTAAAGTATGTAGGGAAATTTTATGAATTATTTTTTAAATCTAATTTTGTACTTTAGATACCTGCAATAATACTTTTTTTGATAAAACAAGTAATCAGTAAAATTTTTTATAAGATTTGTAGAGAATACATTTTAGAATTTAAAAAGTGTATAATATTAAAGCGTAAGAAAATAAATTTTCAATAAATTAGTTTCACTTCCTAATATTTGATTCTTAAAATCGTTACATGGTTTAATTTAAGGTATAAATTATAAATCTCTCTATTAAAATTTTTAATCTATTTATATTTTTTGTAATATTTATATAACATTTATAACTTTTATTTCATTTCAAATATCATTGTATAAGATATTAAAATTAGTCTGTATAAAATCTTAATATTTGTACGAAATCAATTAATAGAACCTAATAAATAATTACTTAACTAATGATGTTAATTTTTTATAATTTTAGGGGTAGATATATTAATTTAGTATTTAAATTTACGATTTCACAAATATGAACTTAACAAAATGAAAATAAGCTTATATCGCTATAAGTAGCATAATCTATACATGAGCTAATAAAAACAAAAGGTTGAACCCGTTGAGTTCTATCCATATAAACGATAATACTTGTATTATTATTAATGAATGCATTATATGATGTAGCTATATTTACGTATTATTTTTTTTGTTAAAGTTTGGTAGTTTTATCAAAAATACATATGTACCATATACTATTAACAAGTTATAATGAAGATCTACGAATAAGTGTACTAATTTACTAATAGAAAATAAGCACGATAGCGTGAAAACAATCATCTCCATAGTAATACATAGTCATCAAGGCCAAAAAAAAAAAAATAATACAGAAATTATATTAACGTGTTTATGTACAATCGTAATATTAAGAAAGTATTTTGATGGAGTTGTCGTCATCGACAACATTATGAAAATCTACGATCTAGTCAATTTATATTATTATTATTCGGTAGGATAGAGACGCTAGGGTCGTAACTATCAAGTAATTTTCGTTTCCTGGTTATCCATGAGTAAGATAAGGTCATAGAGAAGGCTTTCTAAGGCTTATTTCTGTATAAATACAGAGAAGTATGTCATTCGTGCAGAAATTCTCGTTTCACTTTTATTACCGTTTTTAATATACGATTTATTTATTTTATACTTTTTGTACGAGATAATAATGTGTAAGGATATTCTATCCATTTATTTGAAAAATTAATTTTTGTTTAAAATTGTTTTAAAAATTACGAATTTTAAACAATTGTTCCTTTCAAAATAAAATTTTAAGAATTTTCGCATAGTTTAAATGTTTTTTATAGTTGTTGAGTACATAATGAATATGAAAAAAATAAATATACTATGTATAATTACATAATCGAAACAATCATAAAGAATTGTTGAGAGACTTTATATAAAAAAGAGATAATATACTTAAGCTTACTCGAAATAAGTTGCTATATTAAGTTTAACGAGCAATCTAGTCAGCACAATGGATCTCAATGTTTAAAATAATGGTTATTAACTTTACTCGAAAAAATGTATTTTAAAATTATAGATTTTAATAATAATCTAAAGTATATTTTTTGTATTATATAATAACAAAGAATTAAAATTTCTAAATTAAAATTTTTTTTATCTATTTAAGTATATTGGTTATGTTTAGAAACAGTTTAAACTATGTTAATTAAGCGATCTCAAATCTACCCATGTTATATAAAACTTTTTACCTTTTACAGAAAATGTTTAATTTTAGATATATATCAACTTTTCAAAAAAATAATATTCTTAGATTAAGATCTTTTATATTAAAAATATTTTAAATATAATGTTTCCACGATTAATTTCGAGCGTAATTTGTCAGTTTTATTAATAGCTTTGAGAAAATATTTCTTCAAACATTATTGAAATTATATCTATGTATAAATGAATACTTCTTTATTTATTGTAAATTATGTTTATAAAACAAAAATATTTTGTGAAAGCTTTGTCTACAATATTAAATAACAATAAATTGTATTTATTTAAATAAATATGTGTAATAAAACTATGTTCTAAGAATTAGTGCATTGTTTTGGCGAATAAAACTATTATATTTATATTAAAGAAAACTATTATCCATATTAAACTATTATATAATATATTAGTAAGCACTTTATATCTATAAACTCAATTTATAATATACTTAATGAAAACTATATGATAAGAGATGAATAATAATTTGCATATATAAAAAGAATATTAAAAAATGTTAACATCAATTACATTTAAAAATTAAATTTTTTTATTTTCTCTACGAAAATTTGTAAGACTGTCTATTCATTAAAAAAAAGATAAAGTTCAGTAGGATATAAAATAAAGAAAAGAGAGGAAATAACAAAATTCTAATTTACTCAATTATATATTTTAAGATTCTAAACAGCCCTTGCATGGTAGTCAAAAGTGATTCTTACAATCCGTTAATCAATCATGATGCATAGACTTACTCGACCAATTATCGAGTATCGCATATTTGTAATTTGCAATAGATATACTGGTAATAAAACGATAAAAATTTAGTTGATTTTAATAACTTTAAATAATAACGTAATTTTCTACATTAATTTTCAAATATTGATATTGTAAATGGTATACTACAATTAGATCAGTATACTTAACTCATATCCCTCGTTTTATTAAAAAACAATTAAGATTCGAGCTATTCTTAAAAGAGCATTTATACTTAAAGTGTTTATTGAAATTCTTTTATTAAATGATGTTTGGAATTGCTTGTTTCATTTTTTTTTACTATTTATAGTATTATAGCTTGTAAAAAAGAGCACGCAAAAAGTTCGGTAGTCAGGTGACAATAAATGAAAATACTTATTCATCAGTGTATGTTCATTCTGAGTCAAGAAAGAAATGTACAAATTTAATATTGCCTTTACTTGATACAATTTCAATTGCAAGGGTGTACTTTTTTATTTCAGTATAGTTATATTTTAGATTAAAGATTACGAATCACATTGTATTTATTTTATGCAAGATTGGCTTTGATGTCATTATCAAAATATTTTAATAATATCTTAAGCAAGAAGTTTATACATGTTTAATACAGATAATCTTACGAAATAAACTATATATTACGCAAAGAAATATATACTACTAATTCAATTCTTAAAGAAATTGAAACAGAATATTAAAAAGTACTCTTATATTATAATTCTTAATTTAAATTTTTACACGAAAGTAATTGATAATGTTTGAAAATTGGTAAACTTTAACGATTAAGATTTTCATTTTAAAGAATATTACTGTATTTAAAATGTTATATATTGTAAAAAATAGTCTACTCAACGAATGGGTTAATAAGGTAGAAAATAAGATTATGATGACCAGTACTTAAATTAACTTGGTTTATGTAAATATCCTTTCAAAGAGTTAACAATTAATTTACTAACTATAATTAATATACAGTCATTTTTTAAATATATAAATTCTCAAATAATTGAATCTTAAATTTTCTAATTTTTTATTGAAAAATGATTTCGATATTCAGTGATGTATCGTATAATTATAATACTAACTTACCTGAAAAAAACAAAGAATATTTTAAAAATTTATTTTTTATTTAATCATACAACTGGTACAAACTTTTCATCATTCAATTATTTTCTTTTATATACTTAAAAAATTCCTGTCAGAAAAAACCTTTATCTGTAAAATTCTGTGTGTATATTGTTTATACAAAATATAGTTAAGAAAGTTGTATGCAAAATTACAGAATATTACTGTTATTGCCTGTACTTTGGTAGTTAATTTGTACGCTTGTCAACGTTAAATCTTTGCATAGTTTAATATTTTCTTTATACACAAAATTCTGAGTGATATATTGCTTAGAATAAATTAGCATTCTCTTTATTGGAAATAATTAGCTTTATTAAAAAGAAATTCGTGTATATTCAATAAATTTATTATTTCTTTAGTCAAAACTTTGTAAAATTGATAATCTGTTTTAGTTTTTTTTTCAAGAAATTATATAAATTATTCTAATTGTTTCATAATAAAAATTTTTAATTCGAGAAATTGTAAAATCTGTCTTAATATATTATATCAAATCTCAAATATTAAATACTTATAAATAAAAATAAAATGAAATTCAACAATTTTGTTCCAAAAAAACCGTTTAATTCTCTTTCGTAAAGAATTTTATAAACCTTCACAAAATAAATCTATAAACCTTCAATAAATTATTATAAAGAAATAAATTTATATATTATTTGTACTATTGTTTATTAATTTGCCTTAAATACTTATCTTATTTAAGATTTTGTATTTTTTTTATAAGAAATTTAATGTTATAAAAATTGTTTCCTTTAGAAATTATTCATTAATTCAATTATTCATCATATAGAGCAAAAACAATTTCAAAATAATTTCGTATAAAACTTAAAAAGATTCTTTATTTAAAAATTTATTAATATCTTAGTGTTAATTGTTTCCGTAATTTAAAAAAATAAAAATTCATTTATAAAATTCCTGCAAATTTAAGAATAGAATATTTTATTCCCACAATATTATATTTAATCTATTTATATTAAAAAATGTTTGACTGCACATTTTGAAGTATTGTCTTTCTAACAAAATATATTTAAAATCTATTATTCGATATCCATGACTCAATCTTTCAAAATATACTACTATGAGAAAAAAAAATTTAACGTGTTTTAATATTCCTACGAAATTAGAAAATAAAAATAAATTAAGAATTTAGTTATATTCGAGTTTAGGTAAATTATATATATTTAGAAAAACAGTTGGTGTGTCTTGTGTGGGAAACACAAGTACTCCATGTTATATACAGTGCAACTTGCTGCAACTGACAACGTGTAATATCGATACGAAGTCTCTTTCCTTTTACAGAACTAAAGAGAGATCGACAGAAAGAGAGAAAGAAAAATAGAGAGGAAATATATATATATATATATATATATATAGAGAGAGAGAGAGAGACAGAGAGAGACAGAGAGAGACAGAGAGAGAGACAGAGAGAGGCGTGATTGAGTTGCCCGCAAGAACGCCAAAGAGGCGCTTACTCGTTCCCCGCCTTAATGCCAGATAAACTTGGAAAATAACAGGTCGCTGATTATATCGCCTCTTAAAAGCGACTCGTTTGCTTATCGTCTTTCAACTTACTTTAAAATGCGTGTGTGTAAAAAAAGAAAAAAGACAAATAAAAAGAAAGAAAGAGTGACTACGAGAAGGAAAGAAAGAGATACACAAAGAGAGAATGACTGAAAGATCGCGAAAGGGAACAGAATGGAGAAAGAAAATATCTATACACGTAGCGTGATTCGCTCAGAATGAAGATAGAAATTTTTTTGTAAAACAAGAATGACTACCGAATGATGAGAATATCTTTTTGTTTAAATGTATCTAAGCTGCTATTAACTTTGTAAGAATATTTTTTTCATTACGAACTTGTAATTATTAAAATTCCCTATGTTATAGAAAGCTTTACAAAAGTAACATAAATCATAAATTGTACAATCTAATAATAAAATACTAATAATAAGAGTAAATATTAATGATATTGATGAATGAGTTCATCATCACTTATATAGTTAACTTGCATACGTATACTGTGCTACTTTGTAAAAACATTTTTTACATGCTTGTAAATTAATAAAATCAATATTTCTCTTCTCTGAGTAAAATTTCTTATCCTGTACGAAAAAATGAAAATCACTACAGCTGATTTTCATTGTTCATCTATTTTTTCCTTAACTCTGATAATCTCTTTTATATCATCACCCTTAATATCATCGTATATATTACCATCCCCTCTTTTATATTGTATTATCTCATCTTCTTCTTTGTATCAGAAGAACTTCGCACGTTTTGTTACAGAGGTAAATACATGTATGTAAAATGTTCGAGTCACTTTTGCCGTATGTACACACGCAACTATATTTAAGTAGATGAGATGACGTGGATATACGCTTGATTTCCTTATCTGTCTAATGAAACGTTTTGCTAACTAGTCTGCTTTCTTTTGAAACGTATTTATGTATCTGTTTCTCTCGTCCTAACGTCAATATTATGTTTACCACCTGTATAAAGATTGGTCTAGTGTTTTTTTAATTATATATTTATTTTTCAGCCGATTCAAGACAAATCCCAATGGTTACTGATAACTACTGTGGTCATAACTAGAACTAAAAATAGATAAAATTATGAGATATTATCTCGGATGTTTTTCAAGAGTTTATGTCCTATATTTGTAAAATTAAAAAATATTTACATCTATTAGTCTTTACATTTAATTTTAATTTATTCTGTTAAATACAGAATTTAAATGTTTATTAAATTTTATGATCTTATAATCTTGAACAATCTTATTTAAAATATTGATTTTATGTAAATTAGAATTTGAGACGTATGTGTATAAAGTTTATGTTAAGTCAAACAAATATTTTATTTTTTATATTCATTTGAAATTGTTCTTATAACTGCAATACTTTTGAATTATTATTCATTTGTTTACAATTTATTTTGGATATTAATGATTTTCATCATCAACATTTGATGGTAACATTTTTAAACATAATTTATAACGTAAAATTTCTAAGAATATTTAATACTCTTTTAAATCCACGATTAAGTATTTCGGTTCAATATTGTATGCAAATAAGAGTTGTTTTTATAAAACCATATATTTTTATATTTTACATAGACGGCAACCCAAAGAAAATTTATCGTGTGAACCACAATTTATAAAAAAAGTATTTGTCTTTTAGCAATGATTTACGTCCCATACGTTATGACATTTTTCCAATGATATATAAGATTTCTCAGAGTTCTATTTGTAATAACCGATGGTTAAAAGTAATGGAAATCAAATACTCCGTCTGCGATACGATCCCTCGTACGTCAATTTGTATAAATTTATAACTCTTGCGGCCTTTCGCTTAGTCGTTTAAACGTCAACAAATCCAGCGACTCATTCTCCATTAATTAGAAATCCGCGCTCTCTGCTTAGTTAAACGCTGACCGATATATCGAACACATCCCGTTATGTGCAGGACAGAAACCGGATAGATACTCAACAGTCACTGTATTTTTCTCTGGTGATTAGACAATTATTTTTCCATGATAGAAAGCTTTTAAGAATCTATCGACTTTTGGCTTCCTTTCTACTATGTACTACAGAAGTTGTAATTAAAACTATCGAAGAGAAGAATAGATTCGTTTTAAGTTTAATTTATCTGTATTTTCATAATTGTGTTCTGATTATTCATTTGATTCATTTGTCGAGATAAATAAATATTTAATATATAGATATTGTTTAAGTCATATTAAATTTTACTTTTGTATAATATTGAACACTGCTTTTTATAAAACTTTATTAAAGATGTAATTTCCATATAACTGATATATAATTATTATATTATTATTATTATTATTAAATTTATACTATTTTTTTTAGTATATATAAATAGAGAAATTAATAAACGTATAAATAAAATATTTACTTGTAATTTTGGTTATTCGTTATTTCTTCGATCAATTAAATTATTAACATATACATAACATGTAAAATTTTGAATACATAAAATATATGTAGTATACATTTTTATAATTTTAAAATTAAAAGATTTTTAAAAGCATTATTTTTATTATCTTTTCGGAATATTTCATTGTATATATATGTAATTATTTTAAACTCTGAGTATTTTATTATTTTCATTATTTAAAATAACTTTGAAATCTAAGTAACAATTAACAAAAATATAATCACAGTCCATATTAATCATAGATAAATATTTGTATCATCAAAATATTAGCTAAAACATTTTTTTATATCAAATTTAATTAATTGAATTGTGTATTAAAATAACATTTTAAATATTAACGTAAAGATAAATAAATATTTGTTGCTAAAAAAATTTTTATTAAGTTTATTAAATTTATTAATAATGAGTACAAGCTTATAATGTATGTGTACATATATAAATAAATATATCAATTCGTTTATTACAATAGCAGCTGTAGATTTCTTTGCGTTATATAATAGAATAATTTTTTAATTACTACTAACATATTCCAATGGTAGCACTATTATTTGTTTTAGTTTCCAACAAAAACAGGACTTCTTTTAGAAATTTTTAAAGTTTTTGGCTCTACCATGTGTTAATTTATGCGTGACAGGTATAACTGAAGAATTGATATCATGGTACCTTTAAGTGAAATTTATTTCAAGAAAATACTAATAACGAATGCGCTTATTTTTTTCGTTGTTAATGGGATAAAATTACTTACAAAAATCTTAAATATATATAGAAAATGCTTAATTTATACCAAATTCAAATAATGACTAAAATTTCACAGATTATAAATATAACATTTATTCATAGAGTATTTTTTTAAATCTAAAAAGCCTTGTATAGTATCGTTTCTATAAAGAAATATCAAAATGAGTATTTTCTATGTTTTGTAAATCTATTGTAAATTTGAAAATTCTGACAATAAAAATCTATAAAATAAACATGAATTTAAATAATTCTTTTTTAAATAGACATCTGACTACTATAAATATATACGCAAACAACAAATACGATTGCAAATGCTAGTTATTGATTATTATCGAAGTCTCCCCAATTTTTCCTACTCACTTCCCTTCCCCTCTACAAAGAGGTGAGCTCTATACATTATTTTCAGGTTTCAAAAGGCAGTAGCTGCAAAGCACAGCAATGTAAGCGGAAAGATTGCATGGAAAGGCCGCAAAAGCCAAGCATTAACGTGTGCTACGCCCTTCTGTCCTTTCCCGTCCACATAATTCGCCGTCGTATCGAGCGAAGGTTTATGTTCATTTCTCTGTACACACTCTTTATTTCTCTCTTTATCACTCTCTTTCTCTCTCTGTATCCATCTCTCTTCCTCTTTCTCTTGATCTTTCTCTTTTGCTGGGCGAATTATGTGTAATGTATACTGTATGTCTGTTTTTCTAGTAAAAAGTACTTTGATTAATAACTCGTATAAGTGAAACAGAGAAAGCATAGGAGAAATTACAGTACTGAAGTTTTCGCTTTGAAATCAGAATGTCGTGTACTATTAAAAGAGAGAAATTGATTGAAATAAAAAAAAAAAAGAAGAACAGATTAACGATTAACAGAAACCAAAATAAAAGGAGGATAAAAAATGTTAGGATATCAAAATGAGTAGTTTTTACTAACTATTGCAAAACTGAATATTTTTTAAAACTTAAATAAACATTATTAATCAATTTATATGAATTTTAATATTATTTATCGAAAATATTACCGTTAGTCGCAAAAAATTTAAAGCTTCAATTTTTTACGACAGAACTATAATAATTAATATTAATATACTGTAATTAAATTAGAAATTACGTAATATTTGTGATATTCATATATTTAAAAAAAGTAAGTTTTTAATGATACTTTAATCAAATTTTTTTTTAATCAAAATATTTTATTGATCATTAACTAGATTTGATATATGTTAAAAATTGATGGTTATATTTACAGCAAATATAATACATTAAATTTTTCCGAGTACTCTTAAGCGAAATTATATGTATTATTTTATCAATAAGAGTGTTATTAAAGAAAAAGTAATAATTTGATTATAGAAACGAACAAGTTATAAGAAATCTAAATAATATTACACGAATATTGTCAATTATACTATAATAGCAATTTGTATTGAATGATATAATGTAAATGGAGCTATACACTATTATAAAAACTTAAACAACAGTTAGGGACACTGATGAGCATAAATAATATCGAGAATTGTCTCGATGTATACATTATTATGAATCGATAAGAAATTGCGAAAAATGTTAATTGCTTGGATTAAGAAAATAATAATCTTTGTAAACATAAATTCATTAATAATGGAGAAAAATATATAAGTGAAGAGACTTGTGTAGAGTTAAGGGTTTCATACGCAGAGTATGAATATGCGCAATAAAAAGTACAGGAATGGACGAACGAGAAAGAAATTGACAAGAGAAGAAATTAAAGAGCAAATACTATAGTCTTGTGGGGGTGAGTAGCTCGACAGAGCTACATACAGCAGGAACGTCGAAGAAAAGTGGGAGATAGAGAACAGCGGCGGCGAACCCTTGTGAAAGTTCCCTTTACCTTGATGACAAAGCGGGAGCGTAGTTTCTCGGCCTGAATCTCACTCAATGGAACGGACGAATGGTTATGGAAACAGCATTCAATTTGCATAGAAGGAGAGCAACGGCGAACGAGCACCTCTTTGTCGAGGGAGTCTTTCGCTTTTGCGTTTACTTTGCGGAAGAGAGGAGCGAAATATCGCCGCGAAAAGTAGGGAAAGAGAGAAAGGGAAAGAAAAGAAGAGTCTGCCTCTTCTTCTCGTCCTTGGCTGTTTTCGTGGTGAAAAGAGCATTGTCCTTTATCTATCGATTCAATCGTATATTTTATTCAGATTACGTGCTGTCGTCGCACCGCGAACGAGAGAAAGAGCAGCGGTGAATCTCTTTATGATTGGCCATCGCCGCCTCTATTGTTGATCGAGCCGCGCGCGCCAGAGCTGAAAGTAATACAAGGGAGAGAGAGGCGTTCTTTCTTACTTCTATAGCAGCGGCATAAGCCTTCTCATCGTCCTTGTTGCCGTCTCATTTTATTACGCTTTCTTTTTCCGCTTTTGCACGGACATGCGCGGCGCGTAGAAACAGAGGCTGGCTAGAACCCCAATCAGATATCGCCACGGAGACACTAATTAGGACTCTGCTTTTCAACAACTGTTCTCCTTTTCTCCTTGTAACCAAAGCTTAGGTCTCTTTTCTCTCTCTTTATGTATTTGTACATGTGCTTCAATATAAAAGGAACTGTATATGTTCGGTTATTCGCAGTCTTATCCGCGCGTTCTATACCTTTTTAAAGAGGTGGCTTGTTGTCAACTTGACGTTTCATTTTTTTCCAGATATTGCTCGAAAGATCCCATCAGATCCCACAAACAATTGGTTGGTTAATCATAAACTAAAACTTCCTCTACTTCTTATGAATTGTTCCCTGTCTCACGTGTACTTTTATCTTAATAAACAAGAGGAAGCTCTTTTCCTCGATGTCTTTTTCTTTTGCTTTTTTATTATATTCACTTTTCATAATTTTAATATATAATTAATCGTATTGACTATTACTATTTTTTTTAATTCATGCTAACGATTTAGACTATTATATTTGAAAACTATATATAGTTAGTATACAGTTAATATACAGTATGAATATATATTTGAGAACTGACTATTATATATATTTGAAAATAAAATATAATTTCAATAATTTTTTTAGAGAAAAATCATAAAAATAAATATATTACATGATATATTTTTATTAATTATAAATTGTATAAAACGATTAAAAAAAATTTTTTTAATGACGACACAAAAATAATTGATAAAAATTATATTTTTTTTCAAAATCTATTTCAACTTAACACCCATTATTTATTAAAATAGAATAAAAAAACTTTCTTTATTATCTTAAATAAAATTTTGTTTTTAAAAGTATATGAAATTTCTATAATTTAAAATTTTTTTAAATGACTAACAAAATTAATTTTTTTTAATTTAAAAATCCTATATTTTGAGTAAAAATCGATTAAAAAGTCGATTAAAAAAATTACTCATCATTACACAACTTTTTAATAAATAAAAAAAAATGGTTGTTATCTCAATATAATAATGCTTTAAAAATTGTATTTATATTTGAAGTTTATTTATTCATCAAATTTTAAATTTAACTCTGTCGAATTTAAAATAATATAAATTTGGAAAAAAATACGTTCAGTTTTAAGATACACTATTGTTATACCGTAGTACTCCTATCTTCTGGATTTTCGAGATGATTTACAAGACGAACATGAATCTTGCTCGACACTTGAAATAGAACGGTCGAGTAATTTTTCTCACAATTTATCAGATTGTTCACAATAATTATAACAGTACTGATGAGCACTTATATGCTACTTTATGCTGTTGCATTAAAAGTTTTGTTATTTTATTATGAATAAACATCTAATTAGTAATTATTTCATTCTTCATTAATCAAATCTTTATAAAACAGTTCATAGTAATAAAAATTTTACTCGCATGATTTATAGAAATACAATTAATCTTTATAACAATTTGTAAATTTAGTTTTTAATTTTTCATATAAAGTATGATTCAAATTCAAATGTATATTTTTCATAAGAATATTGACGGTAGAAATTTAATAATATAGCGCAAAGGGTTTTTTTATAGCTCAGATTTTCCATAAATAATATAGTCTTGTATTTTAAACTTTTTTTTTTAACGTCAAAGAAATATTAAAAGCTTCTAATTATTTTATCATCATTACAATTAAATTAAACGAAAATTAAATTTATTCAAATTTTTTTATATAATTTTTTTATATAAAAACTTCGAAATTATTAGTGATTTAAATATTTTCATAATATATAAATAAAATTATGAATATAATATAATAATTTCTCAAAAGTTATTTGTTACTATTAATTAGTTAAATTTATATAAATTTAAAAAAGGAAATATTCTACATACTAGACACAACTTAAAACATATTTATAACAACATTTTAAAAATTCAATGTATAAAAATGAGTATATTAAATATTGATATATTAAAAAAATTATATTTTAAAATTTAAAAAGTATCTGGTATAGTTTCTAAATAATTTAAATTTAATGATTCTTGAAATTTTTAGTTTTGAAAATAAGATGCATGTAAATTTAATTAAAAATCGCTATTAGTTTGAAAGCTTGATGAGACTTGTTTCTTAATTTCACTTTATGGTATTATTTTAAATATTTTATTGATATAATAAAAGTGCTAAAGAATAAAAAACACAAAAGTAATTAGCATCAATATAATGCAACCGGTTTAAATAGAATATAAAAAAGCAGGTTTCTTACCTATAACTGCACACATGGATGAATATACAGTTATTATCTCCATCCGTAAATACAAGCTGTAATATTAAAGATCCATATAATAAATAATTATATACATAAATATTCGATAATAAGAAAAAATATACAAATAAATATTTATATAACGTTTTCAATTTATTCGTAATGATCTTAACAAGTATTAATTGCATTTTGAAATAACTTTTCCAATTTCATTTTTTAAATATAAATTGTATAATTTTACAAAAATGTATATAAGATTATGAAATAACTTTTTGAAAAGAATATAGAAATATACTTTTGACTTTAAAAATAAAGCTATGTTAAAAAAAAATACGTATAGTTATATTGAATGAAATGTTCAAACATTAATACTAATCACATATTTTTAAATATTTTAAATTATGAAGAATATAAATTATTTATATGAAATATTAACAAATATTAAAATTAAATTAAATTAAAAAATTACATATATTATAATTTAATTATGAATTGATGTACTAGAAAAATTTAGATTTTATAAAATAATCTTGTATATTTTTAAAATGACTTAAAAAGTATCGTTAAATAAAATTATACTTATGTTTTCATTAATAAGATTTTTATAATTATTTTTAAAGGTTCTACTTATATCAATAAATTTAATTAGTTTTTATTTAACTACGATTCAAATAAAAAAATTCGACAGAATTTTTTTCATATTGATAATATTTGTCAGTAGAAATTTTATATATTTTATCCGAAACATTTTTTATATTTTTTTCATATTTTCTATAGTCTAGGGTTTTTTCTTATTTTAAAATTATAACTTAATTATTTAACCGTTCAATTAAAATTTTATATAGTATCTAGCCAATTTATCATGATACTGTATATAAAATTACCTAACTCATTGCAAACTATAAAATTAGAAATTAAATTTATTAAAAACTTAGAATAGAGAACTAACGACTAAAAATCTAATGTTGAGAATTAATAGAACCTATTGCAACGATAAATTATTTTTAGTTATTAAATTTTTCGTAATTCTAATGATTGTTATATTTTTAATAATGAAATTAATTATATTATTAGAATAACTAAAAAATGTGTGAGAATTTATATTGAATAATTAATATTTTATTTGTATCTGTTCCATCAAATAATAATGTTTCCACTTACACTTACACTTACTTATCTGTATTCATATCATTCATTTGCTCAATAAATTTCTGGATATTTATTTTATTTTAACATTTAATTTAAATTCTATTTCTATAAATTATCATCTTCTGGTAACATTTTTACCTTAAACTAGTTATGAATAAAATAAATTTAAAGTTACATATTTTTATGTTTTATTTATTTTTGAATTACACGATTAAACAAAAAAAAAAAAGAAAAGAAGAGAGGGAGAGGTTGTGCAATCATAATTATAATTGAGACTGACTAGTTCTTAGAGATTTATTTAAGACTTTGTAACTTACTTCTTAATAATCTTTTTAGATAACGACCTAAGTCAATTGGAATATATTTACGGAAGTCATTATTTTATGATGTTATGACAAAATTTTTAATAAATATCACATTAAATTCTATTATTTAAGAAAATATTCATAATTGTTCATATACTTATGAATTTATTTCAATATTTATTTACTAAATGATTAATTCGTAGATAAATCTTTTTTTAAATGATTTCTAGCTAATCATATGTCTCACAATTGTCATTAACTATATTATATTAATTAACTTAATAGGACATATTGTTTATATAATATATTATATGCATAAGATCTCTTTACTAATATGTAGAAAATTATTCTTAAAAAGAGAACAATATTCTAAATAAAGCGTTCAATTTGTGAATATTACAATATTACTTCCGCCGTGAATAAAATTTTTTATTATAGCGGTAAAGTAATTTTATTTATAATGATTAACTTATATAAAAATAAAAGAAATAAAACAGTGAGTTATAAGATTTATGTAGCAAAGTCCTGTTAAGCCGAAAAGGATTTAGGTTAGTACGGAATTCACTCACTCCAAACATACAGGTTATTTCATAGAACTTTGAAAAAATTAAAAGTTCAAAATGAAGCAAACTTGCATTTAATTAATAATTACGTGAAAATTCATTAATGCAATGTTAAGACCGCTGCTTATTTAGGATTGAGCTTATAATCGAGCGCACGTATATTGTGTGAAAATCTAGCAAAATATCTACCACGATGATTTAAGTGTCCGTTTGGTCAAAAAGCGTCAATGTACATCTTGTGAAAGGTCGTTAAAACGTTGTAAATCTCTGTTGCATCCATTAAACCACTAAAGATGCTCTAAATTAATATTTACTCATGCACGCGCGCATTGCTGGGGATGAAGGATGAGACACGATGAAAATTCCTGTAGCGGGCTTGCGCCATCCCCTTCCCTTACTCACTCTCTTCATTTCTTTCTTTTTCATTCATTATACCAAGCATTTCATGGAGGCCAGAGTGTTAATTAACAAGATTGATCAAGTAACTGATGCGGAAACAGGTTTAACGCGCGGATGAGTTAGGAAGCGCTCGCGCTCGCGTGGACATTTTTTATGAGCAGTGCCGCCATATTTTCGCTTAGTCGTTCGTTTGCTCTCCCTACCTCTCTCTTTCTCTGTCTTTATCTCAGATGCACGCGCGCACGCGTTTCTGCTGTTGTGTACACCGGACTCCCTTTCCATTCGTATTGAACGGATCGCTTGCTTTGTATCTCTCTTGGTCTAATGAGCAGTAAGAGCTTCTTATAACGTAAATCGTTCAACAAATTTATTCATATTTGTCATTTGAGTACTATTAATTATTTTATATATTCTAAAAAAAAAATATATATTGAAGAAATTATTTCAAGAATCTATCAAATATATCAATTACAGGTCATGAAAAATTAATTGAAAAATCATTTTGAAAATAAAATCTCTGGAAAATTCTTTGAAGGTGGAATTATAAAAGTGAGAAAAGTGTAAAAGAAACGTTAACATTTCTATATCAGATAAATTATTATTTTTGCAATACATTATTATTTTATGACTAATCAATTTATAAGATAATTTCATTTTAATTATATATTATATTTACATATCGAAAAATTTTGATTTTCACGGTCTATATCATATAGAATATATTTTTAAAACTTTTATAATGATTAATTATTTAATCATATTACATAATTTGATAATAATTGATACAAATTTAGAAATCCATAATTAAAATTAAATTACTAAATTAAATTCAGAAAACAATAGAGATTATTATTTATTTAGATATCATATGTTTATGAGTTTTTGGATTAATAATAATAATCACGTAAAAATAATTTATTTAAAAATTTTTTACCTTGAATCGTATACAATATATTTAAATTAAAAATAATTATTTTATTTTATTTTTATTATTTTTTAATTTTTTATTATTTTTTATTTTTATTAATTTTATTTTTTTATTAATTTTTAAAAAATGAAAAACCATTCATAATCTTGTAAGGTTTATACATAATATTTCAATTGTACACACTTTTAACAAAGTTGCTACTTAGCGGTCATTTTAAATTGAATAGAAAATTGAAATTATATTTTGTAAAGCTAATATATTATTAATTATATTTTGTAAATTAAACAAAATCTTTTTATTTTCTATTTTTTTAAATATAAATATTAAGATATACAATAAATTTTAAGAATATATTAAATTAATAATTAATTTGTTAACACTATAAAAATTACGGAAGAATATAAGAATTAACGGAAGTGTAATTAGTTCTTTCCCTAAAATTATAGACTAATTCTGGCTGTATAAAATTGCAATTTATAATAAATAAATTAATGCATGCTGGTTTTTTGCTAAGATTTTCGAATACCTTAAGTAATGACAAACTATAGATCGTTATTTTGTATTTTGGATCCAGAATTTTGGATACAAATTTCGATTCCTGTAGTTATGTAAATGTAGTTATATAAGTATTATTTTTTCTTTAAAACTTGGTAAATAAAGTTTATGTATATATTCAGTAAGTTTCTATAGTATTTTATTATTCTTATTACTTACTTTTGCTATTTTTCAAATAAAACTATTATGTCCTTTACATGTAGGAAACATACATATATTTTGAATTCTCTTTTTTTCCAATGTAAATAAAACTTATATCAAATTTAAAATATGTGTTAGAAGTATCTTGATATTAAGTATTTTAATTCGGTAAGATGATTTATTCTGTAAACATGATTTGTGAAATAAATGTTTTGAAAAATATTGTCCATTAGTTTGGAACAGATGCAATATTGAAAAGAATCAATTTAGCATTAATAAGTTTACCACTGTTCTGCAACAATTATAATATTTCTTATGAAGCTTTTTTGTTCTATGAAAATTTTTATTTATTAGTCATAAAAATCAATTTGCCTTATAGTTATATATTGCCCTATAAGTTATATATCGATTAAATATTAGTATAAAAATAACTACTTCAATTAAGATTATATTTAATATGAATGAAATTTTGAATATGATTTTATTCTGTTAGATTTAAAAGTAAGAAAATTATGGATTATATTTATATTATAAATAAAAAATTTATTTAAATTTTCGAAAGTTTAAAATAATATAAATTAAATAAAATAATTTAATGTGCATGGCTTAGAAATATATAGACTGTATAAATAATTATAAAGTTTATCGTTTTTGTAATTTTTCTTTGATAAATTTATAAATAATTATAAATAAGAAAATTTTGAAAATATTTCCTGTCTTTCCTCAATCTTTCCGTCAGTTTTTCACAATGAAATTTTGCTGTTATACGAACAGTATGCACGAAGACTTATATGCACAGATTTTTATGAAATCCTTCATATTTCTACAAAGAATCAGAGAATGTTTGTTGAAGCTAATCAGGCAACTTCAAAGGAACCGATAATGAAGTGGAATTGTTTATCTAGTGAATCTTCTGCTTTTTCCTTTTACTACGGTACACGTCCACCGAAGTCCCGCGGGTCGCGCAGATGAGTTCTTGCTTCTAGTCACCATCTTTGTCACAAAATATTGTTAATTTAAATCTCCCTTATTTTTCCCTCTCATTCATTGCCCATCCATGATCTAAGTTATACTTGTCAGTGCTGCAACCCTATGGTGACGATTTACCAAGCATAAAAAAGAGTTGATAATTTGAAAGGGAAATTGAGCCTATTGACACAGAGCGAGGGTAATTGTAGTTCTATTTAACTGTGTGTAGTACTCTTCAGTATTATTATCATTATTATCATATGTGTTTCTCTTTAATGTATGAATCAACTATAGTCTACATTAATATGCAATATTTTATACGACTTGAATACAGTAACTACGATTTTTGGATGATTTTCAGACAGAGCTTGTAAATCTTTGTAGCTAAGTATATAAATCACGGTTTTATTTTTTTATCTTAGATTAATTAAAGCTTAAGCCCTGTTAGAAATCTATTTCATTTATAATAAAATAAGTAACTATTTTAGTTCATTTAAGAAATTAATTTTTTTATATCGTTATTCCTATCAGTTGAATCTCAAAAAAGGTTTGCTTGTGATTGGTCTTTTTATATTTTCTATTTTTCAATATGAAGTAATATATTTTAAATCTTATTATGAAAAAATATCTCATTTTCATTTTATTCTTAAAAATTTATCGAAAAAAATTCTTCGAAATTTAATCTTTTCTGCTATACTCTTAGAAATTCAATGAAGCTATTTTAACAAAATGAGTATTGACAATATTTTAAAATTATTATGATTTTCTAATCTATGTAAGAAAATTTTAGTTAGCATGATTACAATGTTTAAATTCTATAAAAAATATATATATGCTTATATGGATGTATTCAAATCTTAAATTAATTTTGAATATTAGCTTTTACTTATATGAAATAAAAAAGTTGTATATACAACAGCTATTAGTTAAAAATAAAACAAATAATAACTTTCATTTCAATATTTTTAAATTTCAAGAATTATAAAAAATTTCACATTTCAATACTAAATAATTAAATAATAGTATGTGTTATATTTAAAAGAAATTTTTGAATTATTTCATTTTTACAAGTATATTCCTTATATTATTGTACTAAACTTTTGTAGCTTAAGAGTTATATATTTATATAATATAATTGAAAAAAATTTTTGTTTTTTTTGAAAATTCTAACTTAAAGATTTTCTTTTCATAAAGAGAAACAAAAAATAAAAAAATTAATTATAAAAGTCATATGTGTAGCTGGCCTAAAGAGGGTATCAATTAGTTATATTTGATCAAAATCCCAATCAATTCTTAAATTAGGTTTAGTTTTCCTCAGCTTTTCAAGTATCAACTATATCTGTACTTCCTTATGTGGTTAAATTACAATGTTACAATTAAAATTTACAAATTTATTTAAGAATATACTGCTTCTTAATTCATAAGAGGTAAATTATTTTTTTCATAAACGTAGTAACATTTATAAAATTTATATAAATTTTATCTTTTTTAAACTAATATTATAATTTTTTATTTTTTATTTTTTTTTGATTTTTTATTTTTTTATAATTTTTGTATTTTTTTTATTTTAAGAATTTTTTCATTTATATTATTTTCAAATAATAGAAATTCACATTTTTGTTTAAAAGTAAATAAATATGAAAAATTGAAACTAAAAATTATATTTTATTAGTTAAAAACATAATATTTTTTTGGAATTATTTATAATTATCTTATTCTTATTAAAAATACTACTAAAATTATATATTAAAGTATATATATTTTTTATTATAATTATTATAATATATATTATAATAAATTAAATATTATATTTTATTAATTATTATAATATATTATAATATTAAATTAATATATATATTATAACATTAAATATATCTACAAAGCATGATTGCTAAGTCACATAAATGAGGTTTTAAAATGCCCACATAAATCTAAATCAGTAATAAAATAATAATTTCATACTAGGTTTCTTTATATTAATTAATGTTTTAATTTTAGATTGAAAAATAAAACTTGAAATATTTATTCAAAAATAAAAATTATCAATTCATTAAAATTACAAAATTCTAACTCAAAAATAAATAATATTTATATTTATAGTTATTATTTTAATATTGTTGAATAATTTATTAGGATGCAATATTATTAATATATAGTTTCTATTAAAAACTTCTAGTTGTGACAACATAATTTTGAATGTATTAATTATATTTATATAAGTCTTAATTACATTTATTTAAAATTTTTTAATTGTTCTGTGAACTTGAATTTTTTAATTTCTTATTATGGTTTATAAAATTCTTTATTTTCATATATGTATAGGCCTTCATTTTAAGGATATTTATAATATAAACTTTAGTATTTTAACTTCCTATAATTAAATAGTTTCAATATTAATTCATCTTGAAAAATAAACTCTTTAGAAAATATATAATATAAAGTCGCTTACATTTGATACATCATCATTTTATTCAATAATAATTATCTTAAACTTGAATAATATTTGAAAATACTTATTTAAATCTTTAAAACTCTGAGCATTAATTCTACAATATAATTAATTATCTAGAAAGAAATAATAATGACTTATTAATGTTATTTTTATGGGTAGAATAAATATATTTATAACTCCCGGATCAAAAACTAAAAATCAAAATGTCCTCTAGTACAAATTTTATTTCTGCATAATATTATTTAGTATTTTATTAAATAAAAATATTATTAATAATTGGACTTACCTCTATTTTCTAAAACTGACCGCTCGTTTTATAGTAAGTAAACTTTCTACATATCATAAAATTTCACTAAATAGCTTTATATAAATAGAACTTTTTAAATAAAGAAGAGAATAAAGATAGATACGAGTTCACTATTGAAAATATGAGTATAATAATTTTTGTTAAATCAAATTATCATTCGATGCTTAAAATTCAAAATATTATATAATTATAAATGAAAATTAATAATTTCAGAAAATTATGCACTTTAAGTCAAACTTAAATAGAAGAGAGACTCAGTTATATGCCTATTCTAAGTTACATGCTCTTGTCTATATTCTATATGTAGATGGTATTTTTCCTCTCATAATTTTAAGAAATCTACCAATAATTTAGATAGATGTATGTACGGTAGAATTGTGTTCTCCAGCAAAACAGTTGTCAATGAGTTATGCGCACATATATAACATTTACATATATGTATTTAGAAATATCCAGCCAAATAAAAAATAAAAAAGTATGGGGTATACGAGAGATAGATAATTTTTTTTTTTTTATGGCGAAAACTACATAGCTTACTGTGAATGATTTGACAACTACGTGAAAGTTCGCTTCCTACCTTCACCTTTTCTGTTTTTCTATTCTATCATTATTTCTCTGTCTAGCTTTTCGAGCTGGCGAGAGTCCTATAAAAACAACACTGGAAACTCAAATAAAGTTTTTTCATGAATCTGTTGGTAGTTACATTCGTAACAACAACTACGACGACTACCAGGAGTGGCAAGTAATTGGAATGCTATTGGAAGAAGAAGAAATAAATGTGGGTGAACACCTTTAGAATATTAAGAGAGATACAAATGTTGTAGAGAAAGTGCTTGTAGAAACCGTTAAAAGTAAAATTAGTAAAAATAAGATGTTTAAAAAAAACCGAGAATTCTTTACGTACGAACATATTATTTTTTCAAACATTTTTACTGTCTGAAAGTATTTAAAATATAATTAATTTATATAATAATATTTATTAACTGTTTGTGCTTTGGGTTAAATTATGAATTATCTAATTACGCTAATTATTATTAATTTTACAATTTTTTTGCTAATTTTATAAATTTTTTTTAAAAATGATCATTAATTTTTTAAATTTATTTATAAGCTATTTTTTATTTTATGAGTGTAGATTTTATAAAAATGTTATAGTATTTAAAAAGTAAAATTTTTGTAACTTTAAATAATTATTCTTTATTTTTTGTTTAAAGAAATTATTGTCATTAAAGAAAATATGTTATTATTCAATTATTCAAATAAAATTGTGACTTTCGATTATCAAACATCATTAAATAAATAAATAATATCTAATTTAAGTTATAAATATTTTAAAAAATTTTTAATCATTTGTTTTTCGGATATTTATTTTTGTTATTATTTTATTGAAAGAAAAAATAAGAATTCTTAAGAAATAAAATTGAAAATATGTAAAAAGATAGAATATGTTAGATACATGTTTAGAATATGTTTAGGTAAAGAAATTAAAAATATATTTGTACGTAGTAAATTAAAAATTAAATTATTATAAAAATTAAGGTTATAAATTTTAAAATGTTATTTAGAAAAGTAATAAACTTTACGTTTAATGCAACAGGAAATAATATAAAAAAAGATAGAATGTGATTATATATTAATAAAAATATAAAACAATGTTTTTATAAAAATATTTTTTAACGTAGAATTACATATTTAAATTAAGAAATGAAGAGAAACGTAAAAATTATAAAAACACTACTAAAGAGATCTTGGAGATGCAGGAGAGCATAGAGGAGAAAATAAGAGAGCGTAAAAAATGAAGGAAGTATATTTCTTTGGTTGCTCTTGTTATTCTTGGCCTCTTAAGTTGATACCATAAGCATATACTATAGACAGATCATTTTTCTCTCTCTCTCTCTGTTTTTCATACTAGCGTGTTTGGATGTTACCCCTTGAAGTCTCCTTCAACTCTTCGCTTAGTGAGTTACCTCTTCGTTACCGTCTCTTTAGCATCACATGAACCAATAAACATCTTCTTTGATGTTAAAAGCATTAATTAGTAAACGACAAAATTGTATTTAAACAATACTGTCAGATTGCCAAGGGTAACTCCCTGATAAAACAAAGAAAGAAAAAACGTGATGTTTTTACAAGTGAAAAAGTCAAAAGGGCGAGAACCATGACAAAGTAAGCATATAAAAAAGTTAACGTAAGCCCTCGATATAGCTACGTTCATTTATCTTTAAATCAAAAAGAAGCTTTATCTTTATCAGAATTAAAAAAAAGAGAAATCATTAATAATAAGTAAAATGACAATGATCATTTAAATCGATCTTTTTTCATATATCAAAGAGTTATTTGTATTCGAAATAATTTAGTAATGATTTAGTAATTATATTAATAATAGAAGAAAATACGCAAAAGATTTTATAAAGTAATTTTTTGATGAATTTTATAAAATTATAATTGTTTTAAATATTAAATACATATGTAAATTTAGAAAACATAATAAAGATTTTTTTAAGTTGATAATTTTAATGGAATGATAAATTAATATAAATTAATAAGTCGAACAATTACTCTATACTGCATAGGAATAAACAAATTAATAATTCCTTTACTTACATTATACCTTATAATATTACTTTACTATTATTATTATAAATATAATTATTAATTAAGTAATTATAATGAAAAATAATCAAAGGTCACAAAGTAGAATTAGGTTGTGAAGAAAATTTTCCATAAAATTTTTAATATGAAATCTAGTGAGTCTACAGATTTGTACTCTTTGTTCTGGAAAAGGGTAGATCTGTAAAAGGATTTATCCTCGCAAACCTTCCTTAAGGAGATGAATGAGGGTGAAGTAAAAAGAGTGGCAACGAACTAGGTTGTACTGTTTTCCCGGCAACTCAAGATTATAATATATCCTTTCAGTTTAGAATATAACTTTTAAATAAAATTCTTTAATACTGTATTACCTTTTTTATTTGAATAATTATTACTCTATCATAATTTTCATAGACGAAAAGAAAAAAAGTAACCTATAACAGAAGAAAGAGATGGCACCCAGAAATCAGCCAATAAATATATAGACAAAATACATGAAGGTTGCCTTCGGTTTTAAGAGGTATTTGAATTACAATCTTCTCTTTCCGGCCGGAAATGATTTCTAATTGTCAGCATCTTAAAATCATTGTTATATCTACACAAAAAAATGTCCGAAACATTGTCTTCGATATACCTTAAAAATATAGGCGGGTAATCTACTTGATGTTGATGCACGCTAATTTCTTGTGGTAACAAAAGGAAAAGAAGGATGACCTTTCATTTAAATATCTTCCTTATTATGTATGACAGCCTCAATGTTTGTTTTTTCTTTCCAATTATTTCTAAAATTAATTGTGAGAGTATTTGTTAAATTATTTTATGGTCACTTAATAATCAGCTCAAATTCTTTACTTAATTTTACTATAAACGTTAAAGTTTTCGTAATCATTTTAAAAATAATTGATATTCTAATTAGCAAGAGATCATAATAAAGTCAAAATTATCGTAAGTCAGAATAATAATAAATTCACTTAATCAAACATTATAGCGATTAAATTATGATAAAAATAGCGTTTACGTACTGTTATGAATAATGAATATGAAAAATGAATATCGAGAAAACGTTTAATATATGCACTATATACGTATGTACATATTAACTTTTCTTTATCAAATAACTAAATAACTTTCGCCTATAAATAAATTTATAATTCATTGTATTTCTAAGAATATTGTAAAATATAATATTATTACAAAAATACAATAATATAAAAATAGTGTAATAAGTAATATGAATAATAAAACTATATAATTTAAAATTATAATAATACAAATATTCTGTAATATTTTGTATAAGAAATAAATGCGAATAATCAGGAAACAAAAAAATTTGTTTTCATTCAGTATGTAAAAAGAAAATATATTTTTATAATAGTAGACATAAGTAATTAAACTATATGTATTTCAAGTAATAATCTAATTTATTAAAATAGTTGACTGACTAATAATCGATCTATTTTCTATGTGTTATATTTATAAAAAGAAGAAAATAAAAATTCATAGAACAGTTATTATTTTTTGGAAAATATAAAAAATTGCAAAGTATAAAAATCTAAAAATTTAATCATAATGAAAAACCTCAGTTTTTTGTTTTATTTAGAAAAATCAATTAATTTCAAATTTTTGGAAACTTTATTTCGCAACCTGACTCTTTTTAACCCACTATTTCTCTCTCTCTCTCTTTCTCTCTCTCTCTCTCTGTCTGTCTCTCTCTTACGTAAAATTTAAGTGTCGAATCAACTTGCGCTTAGGAATATTATCTCTCGTGGTCAATGCAGCATCGTTGTTTAATAAGGAACAAAGTTAAACCACATACGTGATTGTAGAAATGAGTTAGTCTTTGCTTTCGGAAAAAGAAATGAAGAGTACTTATTTCCAAGTGATAGAGCCTGTATACTAGGAACAGATAACAAAATAGGAGCGGAAGGAAAATCAAAGTACTGTTGATTTTGTGCATCCTATGTCTATTTATATAGCTTAACTGAAGTGAAACACAGGCTGAATATCTTTTTAAAGGATTACATCGGCCAGAGAAACTCGGCACAGGGCATCCGATTCATTTGTATCTGTCGGAGGATCAGGGGTGCGCCGCAATAGCAATGGCAATGGTTTGCCTAAACAGAAACTACCCAAACTGGTGGGGGTTGTTTAAATCAATCAAACACTTCAAAGGGAACGTAATAATGCGGCGAGCTCTATATATACCAACGTATTATATGCATAGAGTTCCGATTTACGAAAATCCTCGTCGCTGATATTTACGGGAACGTAACCATGAACTAGTCGTTATTTTGATTATAGAATAGAGCTTTTGTGGATTGCTGAAGAATAGAATTTTTATACATTTTTCATTCAAATCTTTACGTTTGTGCAAGTTATCAAAATGAAACGAAAAGTTATTGCTTCTTTTTAATTTTAAAATTATATGAATATAATACTAGTATATATTTAATATATTTTAAGTACTAAGAAATTTTATTTTCAATGCTGACATTTCTCAACAAGTTATGATTATTATTATTATAATATTAAATATTTTCCAAACGACTGTAATTTAGTTCATCATTAGTATTGTTATTGTTAATCCTATTTTTATTGTAGTAATTGATGTTATTATTTTATACAATTAAAAACTAAATGTTGAACTCAATAAAATATATGAATATTATTTTCTCATCCATTATTATAACAATAGAATTATATTAACAATTAAAAAGTATTTCTAAATATACTTTAATAAACGAAGAAAAAAATTTTCTTCTGCAAATATATCTCTTATATGAAATTTATAAAATTTTCGAATAATATGTCAGAAATAAATTATATAATTTCGAGTTTTATTAATTATGATATCGATACTTAAATTATTAAATTGATTAGAATAAATAATTTTTTGTTATACGATTTTTTATTGTAAAATTATAATTGGTATTCAAAAAATCTATATACATTATATTAGAATAATTATTTTAATACTATCATTGAATGTTGCAGTTGTAAATTATTAAATTATTTGCTAATATTAAATGTAATTAATGAAAACTATTAAAAATATTTTGCAATTTTCCTATAAAAGTTACAAATTATTACAAATATGCAATAATACAGAAGTAAAGGAATTCTGATTTTAATATTATATTAATTTATTAATTTCACAATAAAACATTTTAGATAAATTATTGTTTAGAAAACAGAATATGCTTCGTGATAAGCCTTTGCACTGCGAAGTTGTCTCACTTTTTTCTTAGTACACGAATAATAGCATTATTATTTTATGATTTGCGTTCTTGTACGTGCCACATGTTTTGACAGCTCTTCTAGCTACTCCTACGCAATATTATGCAATCTTACTGTTTACCAGTATAGGAAATTCAGACTTTTATTAATTTGTTTATTTTATATTAAAAGAAAATTTGGAGTGCTTGCTTGTATATTACAAATACATATAATTATAATACATAGATTTGTGTCATGTACTTTTAAATCATTTTCCTGAACTCATCCAGACATATACCACACATGCTTTGTAATTACCACTCCAACAGTTATTACAGTTACTTTGTTTTAATTAAAACTATTTTATAATTCACATGACTCTCATTTTGACATACAAAATTTATCGAAAATATGAAATAAGTATTAAAAAAGATAGATAAGCAGTATGTATGTACAGAAATAAAGTTTTTATACTATTATTTTTAAATTTATAAACTTTTAAAATAATACTGAACACTTTAATTGTTAGTTTTTTTTCAACAATAATATAGTACTATTAGTAGGCATATTAACATCTTAATTAAACGATAATACGATTTATGCTTTTAACTTTTATTAGATGATTGTACTATTTTATATCTTTTTTTTGTTTCTGGATATTCTTTATAATTAATAGATAATATTACTGCTGTTACCATAATTTTAAGTAAAATAATTTGAATATATCAGCCCTAGTTTGTATTTGGTTTAATTTATAATGTAAATATCCTTATCAACTACAAGCTTTTATATAAAATTAATTTCGAATAATATGAATATGTTATAGTTACATATATACAAATATATCAATATCTTCTTAATGCATAATAAAAACAATAACATAAATTTTTTATTTCATAAAAATAAAATATTAAAATATTAATTTACACGTTTCTTTAAAATAGTAATATTTATAAAAATTAATTAAATCAAAATATTAATTATATTTTAAATGAAGGAAGACATGATATGAATCTATAAAATTACAAAGAAAAAAAAGGTTGTTCATCAAAATCAATTAATGAAAATAAATTACTAAAATTTAATCAAATTCATTATATTGAATTTACTAAATATTAATAATCAAAGTTGAATAAAAGATTTTTTTCACTTATTGTAATGAATGTAAATGCAATATATTAAAATATAATATAATGTAATATGTTCCAAATTTAAAGATAATATATGGTTTTAATATTAACGAAGCTTCAACTAAATATCAACTATTTCGCATAAATAATATTAACACTTGAATAAGACGGCGGTAGACAAATGTATAAAATAATCTGCCAGTATCATTCAAATTTTAGTTTTGGTTCCTCTTTTCGCTTTAGTATAGGCGATGCAATCATAATTTAGATGAAGTTCAGTACTGACTTTGAGATTCAAAGTAACCGGATTGGACTTGAATAATGTTAACGTAAGATATTAATTAATTCCTGAATTTGCTTTGAATATTTTGTGAAATAATCTTAATTTTATCGTTTATTTAGTATTGGCACAGAAAGGATGACAAGTGGTGATAATATCTTAACTCGAAGCGAAGAATTTTGACTACAAGAGAAGAAACGTTAATTAAAATTTATTAAAACTTTAATTAATTAAAAAACGGTAATAACAATAAAACCAGTAACTAAAAATTCATAGCAGAAAATTTAGTTGCTTTATTAAGCCTAAATAATAGTTAATTATTGTAAAAAAATAAATTAATTTTTTTCTAAAATAGAATATTATTATAATAGAAACCTAAAATAGCGTTACAAAAATATTTATTAATTAAATATTCAGATATATATTTGACAGTATATAAAATTAATTCCTTAGTATTGTTTAATCAAAAACTTTATACATCATAGTAATGTTAATAATTTTTGTTTTATATAATAATTCTAAAAAAATAACTAAAAAGATAAATAAATATTTTAATTTTAATAGTGTATTTATAATAATAATTTTTGTTATATTCTTGATAAAGTATAACGGTTAGTATTCGACAAAAACAATATTGATATTTTTTTATTAGAATCAATCATATTTGAGAATATTTTTAAATTTAAATGAAAAATATCTAATACAATCAACTTATACAACATTCTATTGAATTTAGAATTTTATTACAAATAAATTAATAAAATGTTGTTTTAAACTTTTAAAGTTATTGTTTTTGAGGAAATACATCAATAAAGCTACATATTTATTCATGATATTTATAATTTCTATGTGTCTTTATAATATTTTAATAAGTGCCTTTTATAGTATCGTATTGAATGAAATTTGAAAGTGTACTAATTAACTCAGGTATTAAAGACAAATAAAAATAAAAGACATATTTAACACGTAGCATTCTCTTGAAATGATCACTTTATTAATACTGATCTATTACTCCATCAACGTTAGCAACGTTACATTTTAGTCAAGTACGCTAATAAAAATTGTTCTAGATGGTTCAGCTAAAATCCAAAAGCAAAACGAATATAGAAAAGGAATATATTTTAAATCATGTTTCCTAACAACAAAAAGATCAAAATAGAAGCACTTGATTGTTAGTCAGTCAGCATGTGACCCCATTTATTTGATGCGTCCTTACATAAGTACAACATTCGGTTGTCTTTAGCTAGGGATTATTTTATATTATTTGCTTTAGATCTATCTGCGGTTGATGTTTATTTCATGTAATGTGTAAGTCTTGCTTGCTGTGTATTTTGGCCTTAGAGTTAATATATATATATGTATCCATTTAGTTGGTTCCTTCATCGCTGTACCGAGAGTGGAGCCTTGCAGAGCTACGGGAATATTTAGTCCGATGAGGAGACTCGAACAAACGCCTCTAAGGCTTTCTATTAAGCTAACTCTTTGATGTATTTACTAGCATGAGGCGCTTCTTCAGCGTGTATGCTTGCTTATATGTCCCGCTCCCCTCTGATAGTATGTGGTAACAACTCGTCCCCGCCCCCGCCGATACTTCGTAAGATGTACGTCGTTTAGTATCTACTAGTTCCTTCTGAAAGCAAAAGGCTTTCGCTATTTCTCTCGATTTCTTCTTGCGTTAGCTCCTCATTTGAAATTTCGTCAAGTATTCCATAACCATCGTTACACACCCATTTATTATGTGACCTTTGTAACTAGAAATTTCATTCCATTTTCGTTTAAGCTCCATTTAAGTAATACATACTTTTGCAATAAGCTAAAATCTCACATTAAGCAAATCCAGCTTTTATTGAAAAAAACATTAAATTAATTATGCATCCATAATTGAAATCTGAAGTTTTTAGCTTTATAGAGCTTAAATCAACATTAATTTGTAAAAATGAATCATTATTTAACAATCCTTAGATATTATTTAACTTAATTTTTTATTATATTTATTACATTAAATTATTTAAAGAATTATAGTAACTATTGTAAATTTTTGTTATGTAACACATGTACTCATATCAATTTTTTACAGAAAATTAATATTCTCAGTACCTTTATTATATTATTATTCTTAATATTATTTTAAATAAAAGAACTTTATACATGTTTATACATTTAGTAAATAATACAGAAATCTAGCAATATAATAATTTCTGCTTTAATAAACTTGTATTTAATTGATTAACTTTTACAAGCATTAAAAAATTGAATATTTATCGGTTATTTTAAAAATTTTAGAAGTGCAAAAATAAATTGAAAACTAAAATTTCAGAATTTCTCAGACTTTAGATGTTTCCATTAGAGTATACCTTTACTGTCACTACATTCGGCATCTCCTTCTCAGTACTTTGCTGTTTGTTTCTTGTTATTCTCGAATTTTCCAACCTTGCTCTTTCTCTCTATCTTCGTCTTCTTGAATCTTTAGACTTTGAAATAGAAGAACTGTCGCCAAGTTCGATGCTCGTATACACGAATTGCCTCCCCTTTAAACCCAGTCTGCACTTTGCAGCTTCGAGCGCGCACTTTGCATTGCAGCATGGAATAGACTTCGATCCTCTTTGCAATCTTGATTATCTACTCGAATAGTGCTTGACTTTGAAACAGCCAGTTCTTGTTTAAAATACATTTTCGTAAATGCATCTCCAGACAGTACTTCTTGCAGGTTATTTAATTTTTTTTTCATTTAATTTCATTTCAATAAAGGAGAATGTAAATGAAATATTATATTTTAGATTAAAAGTTAAATGATGAAAATATGTTTATTAGAAACTTTAGTAAAGAAAATATTTTTGATCTATTTAATAATTATAATTATTACTATGAATTGCTTTTACATGCAATTACATAAGTTTTATATTTATTCTTCAACTAAAAAATACTATTTCATGATTATTTTTTTCTTATAAATCTAATGCAACGTCATTAAATTATATAATTATTTAAATATCAATTCGTCAATTAATCTTCATATCAAATAAATAATGTTAGTAAAATCCTTAATTCTAATCTTATTTAAACAAATAATAATATTATTTTATATTTTTTATAAATAATGATTGTGAAAATAAAATTACATTAAGCGGAATGTATTAAACACATATATTATAAATAAAACTTACTTTGATTAATAAGTAGAGTAAAATTTTAGTAAGATAATTTACAAACTCTACATTCTAGTTAATTCAAAACATATTCCTATAGATAAAATATTAAAATTATTGTTAAAATTTGAATTTTACTAAATAAATTTTACAAAATATTTTATTTATTAATATTTTTAATAAATAAACTATTATGAAGTATTTTCTTGCATTAAACTTAGAAAAAGCATAAAATTAAAACTGCTAACTCAATCATCGATAGATAATAATTGATAAAACGATAATATGTTTAATATTATAACAGTATTGTAGATAGTATTTATATATTACGATGAAACATTAAATTTAAATAATTAAGTAATATAGGAGAATTTACACAAATAAAAAAATTTTATATGAAATAAAAGAACATTTTAGTTTCCAATGCTTAACTATACTAAAATAAACACTAGTAATTAAGGAAAATTCATTTATCTACATTATAATTTATATTTGTTCTTATATTTTTATTAATGAAAATAAATCTCTTGAATAATATATACGCTTAAATATAAATATAGTTTCTGTATAGTTAAATCGATAGCTGTAGCCATCAAGTATTGTTTATAAACATTTATTATTCGTCAATGGATTAAAAAATATTGAACCAAACTCCCAGTCTCTTGATGCATATTATTTAATTCGTTGAATCTACAAGAAGTGTATCAATGGATATAGGAGAACAAGCACAGATCCCGTATTTTCAAAGCTTATACAATGGTTATTAAAATCATATGGGTAAAGTGGAAGTGTGATTATATGGTATCAAACCTTGTAGAACTAGATATGTTGCAGAGGCATTAAAACATCAACGTGTTGGAGTAATCCAGTGGGTTCAATTCATTTACTTCTACTTTAAACTCTGGAAACAACGTCTTCATAAGTACAGTCAAGTGGGATTCGTCGGGAGACATGATATATTGTGGCTGTGTTTGTGCCCATATAGACAACAGCACTATACAATATTGTGTATATTGGTGAGGTATAAATTGAATTTTTGTGTGTGTAAATTTATCCTGTCATAAATATTGAAATTTAGAAAATTTTAAAAATATAGAAATTCATACTATAATAAATATGTTTTTTTTATTTTATTTTTTTTTATTTTTATTGATGTAATAAGAAATTGAATCAAAGTTAGAATTTAAGTAAATAATCATATAATATTTTTATTATTATAATCAATAAATTAATTTCCTTTATAAAATACACACACACTTTAAAATATATTATTAATTTCATATTTCATTTAATATTATCATGAAACCAACCGTTTATGATTTTATTAAACACTACTTCTCTTATTCTGAATATTTTTTAAATGACTTAAGCTAAATATATTTGTTCATTAATATTTCAATATATGCTGTGTTAACTAATCTAGAATCTACCATAAATATAAAATATATCTCTATATACATTTATACATGTATGTATGTTTTTATGTTTCTATATACGTTGAAACATAGTTATTTATTTACGAATATGTGTACATATATATATATGTCTTTCTATCATCTATTACCGTTAGTTTTTTTGTATTTTTAATCTGTTTTTGAAATTATGCAATCTTGTCCTATAAATATTATTATATTTATAAACAAATTTGTTAAAAATATTTTTATTTTATATTGCTTATTTTACATTATATGTGAAATTTTTGATACTTGAAATACAAAATAGATATTGAAAAAATACAATAAATATCTAAGATTTTATATTTAACTATGAAAAGGTTTTTTACGTTACATATAGATTTTAATATATCACACATACTGTTCTTTATAAAATTAATGATCATTTTTTTAAATTTTTGTTTTAAATTTAATGTATTGAAATATTAATTTTTATAATTAAAGCTAGAAATGACTAAATAAAAATTCTATGAATGAAAATATTAGACATGTGGAGTTTATTACAAAATCTGAGTTCTTAAGTTGTTAATATTTTTGAATAATGTAACCATATATATTATATTCAAATGAAATAATATGAAATAATAATAAGCGAAAAATAAAATGGAAACAATTTATCTGTAATTTGCAATAGTGAATCTATTTCTTCCTAAATATTGCCTAGCCTTACCTTATTCCTGGTCACTTAGTGAATACCTCAATTATGTATTGTATTGTGATGCTCACAATATTTTTCTACATTATCTCATTGTGCAACAATAGAACTAATTGCACTATTTTTCATTGGATAAAAGTTCAGTGGGAGAAAAAAATTTTAAATAGAAACGTCGAAAACATTGTATTAACGATTAACGTAATTTTAGATATATATTTTTTTGCTACAATTTTCAGAATTAGACCTAAAATTATTATTGTCTTTTTATAAAAAAGTTACTTGAAATTTTCACAATAACTAGAATTTTTAACAGGGACTTAACTTACTAACTTTAGACAGTGTGACATAAAAATGAAAGCAGATTGTTCTTTTAAAGTGAATAAATTTTTTAAAAGCATGAATAAATTATCATTCAATACAAAATTATATATTTAAAATAAGTCAATTTAAAAAATTTCATTTTTAATTCAAATTTGAACATTTATTTAATAGGGGATTTCTTATTTAATAAATGTATCATACATTATTACATAACACTTATATTTTACAGTCTACATTTGGATATCTAACTATTAATTATGTAATATTGATACTTTCAATAAATTTATGACTTTTTTACCTCTTTGTCATATAAATTATTAATTCAATATAATCATATTTTAGGAAGCACAAATTGCAATGATTTTGATTCAATAAAAGAAATTAATATACAGTTGACTGATAAATTAAACTTAAATAGAAACGAGTTAAAAATATCATTTTTAATTTTATTAAAAAGTACTAAATGTTAATAAGTACATGTGAGTAGTTAGTTTTATAAATTTACTAGAAATTTGATGTAGATGTACCTGTAAACTTATACCTTTTTATTTTTCACATCTTGTATTTGCAGAGAGAAAATGAGAAGAAAATGTTGGTTACCAGGGATCATTAGACAATTTCATACGAAATCCATGTCGTAAACGCGTTTAACACGCTATTTAGGTGAACGTTTGCACTCTGAATCTTACATAGCCTGAGAACAAGAAAAAAAAGAGAAGGAGAATCAGAAACAGAGAAAGAAAACTTGGAACGCCATTACATCACTGTTGGTGGTTATACGGTTGGATTGTGTGCCGCCTTATAAGATTTGTTGGCTTCCAAGTGCAGACTTCCTACATCACCTGATAACGTTCTTATATGGCTCATTTCTTCGTCGAATAGCGCACGTCCTTCGTTACAGTATATCTATGTAAAATCAGACAACTGCTCTAAAAGTTATTTCTCTTGTAACTTTTATCTCAATGAACAGGGATTGATTTGTATTTTAGACATTTTTTTATTGGTGAAAAGATACAAGTATGTGTATTTTTATGTAACTAATTTTGAACTACAAACGTATACTCAATAGAACAAAAGAAAAAATGTTTCGTACGAATATGACGATCTATTTTATATTCTAAAAGAATATTTAAAAATTTTATATAATTTGATATGTGTATAATAGTTGGAATTTATTTAATTACCTGTTTATATGAATCTATAGTCTTCTATCATTTTTGCTGACCATTAGAAATTATATAATTAATTAAAAAAAAGATGGTAAGGAATTAAACTTATATTTAAACTTAATAAAACAATAACTATTAAAATGTATTAATACTGTGTATATAGTAAATAAATATAAAAATCTAAAAACGATTTAGAATTTAACATTATTTGCATTAAAAAGAAAATAATAGTAATAATTTGCATCTAAAAAAACAGTTAATCTTTTTATTTTTATCTGAATAATGAACTTTGTGCTATATAGTACATTTTATACATTTTATTTTATACTTATAAATATTTAAGTTAAAGAATTTTTCAAATTTCTCATAATTTGAAAATGATAAAGTGGTTAAAATAAATAAGTAAATCAAAATTAATTTTTTTAAAAACCATAATTGATCATTTAAAAATTAGATATAAGATTTCGATTGTAAAATCATTCTTGTTTTCAAATAAATTTTAAATTGGTAAGAATTTGCAATATATAAAAAAATATAGGAATAGTAGAAATCATAAAAATCAAAGGACTTCATAATTATTATGAACATATTGAAATAGACTAAATTAAAATAAACTAAATTTAACTAAAATCGAATGAATTGATAATTGACGGCGAAAACACAAGTCTAAAGAATTTGATTTAGTACACTTGCTCGATGACTAATTCATACGGAAGAAACAAGAACTTTACCCAAAATAGTCCCGATATTTGTCGCTTCTTCATATGATGTATGAAAGTACGAAATATCATATTATGCTCGCAGCGTCTGCTTTATATATTACTGTGACTCGAACGAGCTCCTATCATGACCTATACGAATATATCAAAATATTTTTTTCTTAAAAGCAGACTGTAGATATGTAAAAGCTAAAACTATTAAAATATCTTACGATTAAGCTGTAACTTTTTTTTTAATTAATTTAAAATTTTCACCTAATTGTATTTCATAATATATTTATAAAAAATTACTTTATTAGCTGTAAGTAGTATTAGAGAATAAAATAAATTTATTATTGTAAGATTGCGTTTAGATGAACTATATTTTATTAATCAGTTTACAGAGAATATTCTTTTAATCTGACATATTTATGGAATTTATTATTAAATTTAGAAAAACTTTTACCTAAAACTTTTAAAAACTCTTTTCATTATAAATATTAATCTATAAAAAACATAATACACAAAAAATCATGAGTTCTTTAAATAAACTTATAAATCACAAAATAAAAATATATATAATCTTGTAAATTTGGTCAGATTTTACCTTCTCTTATTCATTACGCACGGAGGATCAAGAAATCAGCGCGCAACTTTAATCTACGAATACTTTACTCAAAAAAGAATAAAAGAGTTAGAAATAAATTATGAAGTTATATAACTTCATTAACTCTTATTTTTATTATTTATATTTATATCTTATTTTATTATTTATATGTTTTAGAAATATCTTTTAGAAGTAACTACAAAGATAGAAAAATTAGTAGTAAAATGTAACTAAAAAAAATGATAAAATAAAAATTCTTTGAAAAATAATATAAAAGAGGGAATACATAGCTTGTAAGAGAATTTGACAACTTGGCTAATAAATATAGAACGAAAAGAGTTTCTTACTTGATCAAAATTAATTTTATACAGGGGAATAAATTGAATAATTATAATTTATAGTCTTTGTCTTTTGCATAAATGTATAACAACAAGTTTTAATACTTTTATATACAAATAGAAGTTTAATTTAAAATATTTTTATAGTTTAAATGCTATTTTTGAATATTTTAAATCATTTGAATCATTTTAAAAAAATTTATGCAATTTAAATTTATAATTGTAATATTAATTTTAATATTATATTTTAATATTATTTTAACATTAATCATTTTAATTTATATAAATTTAAAGTTATGAAAAGTTGGAAAAATTATTTAATGTATTTTTATATAGTATGAAACAATAAAAATGAATTGATGCACACTAAGTTAATTAATAACGTATGTAAATTATTCGAATGAACAATGACGTTTCTATAGGGATTCAAAAAAAGTCTTAATTAGAGCTTTATAAACTACTATTAGAAATTATTACTAATAATAATTTATATAGCGTTTGAAAATTAAAAATATTAATAAATTTTTAATAAAATAGATAGAAAATAAATAGGTTGCATTGATGATATAAAAGAATAAATTAAAAGTGCGTATTAATTTATAAAGCATTATGTCTGACATACCTTATTAGTTATGTTTCTTATAAATTTAATGAAATTTGTTGTTATAAGCGAAAAATAGCACATGAATACGAAATTCTAATTTAAATTCTTTAAATTCCAAAGCTTTTACATTATTCAAAGCCACTCATATTGTTAAACTTATTTAAAGTTTAGCACAAGTAGAAGCATATGATATAAAGAACGGAAAGTATTTTATCATATTAAACGCTATCCCGTATGAGACAATGACGTTAAAACTAGTTTAAAAAGAAAGCATTCTAAAGAGAGCAAGTGGTTACTGCTTACATCCATAACAGGTAGGGTTGATAGTCATGCATCGTTTATATAAGCAAACACAAATTTGCACATCCTTCAGATATATTCAATTGTGAGCATACAGTCGATTGGACTAGCTTATTTACCATGATGGAATCTGAAAAATATAAGAAGAGCTCAGCTCATCGAATCATGACTATTATAATAAGTAGATACAGGCGTGTCAGCACAAACGCAGGGGGGAGGTGTTGCATAAGATTAATGCACGGTAAATAACCGGTATACAATTTACAAATCTTGTTTTTCAGCTCTCGATGCTGAGCACTATCCCCTTACGTAGTCAATGTTATGTGTGTATGTGTAAGTAAAAACTACGGAGAGAATTAAACAAGAACAAATAAAAAAACCTGGACACCTTTACATATACCGTGAGTATAGCTATTATACGATTCACTAATCTCCACTTTATTTGTGTCTGTTTATGTTCCATGTATGTCAAAGTATATTATTGAGCTTGTAAAGTTTTTGATGCTTTAGTCTAACGCAAGTAAATATTTACGTCTTTACTTTAATATGAGTTCTGAGATATGATCATTATAATACAATTTAATAATTTCAAGATTTTATTTCCCTTAAACATTTTGTTTTTACCGACGTTGGCCTAATTAAATTTACTATAATATCCACTTAAATCCTTACTATTATAAATAATTTGAATTATGAATATGTTCATATGTGCGTATACGTTATTCTATTAGTTTTAAGGATTTTATTTTATGAATAACAATTGATAAAAAACGGTTTTTTTTAAAACAGAACATAACTTTATAAAATTACTTTATTAATGTCGATTATAGTATTTCAAATAATACATCTAGAAACACAATACTTTTTCTCATACGGAAAAATTATTCTATCGAGTATTATTTTACTTTGTACTGTATTATAGAATGTTTATAGTAATATACACTTGAAACGCATGCATATGTGGACAAGCTATTCTTAAAGCAAAATACAATCCTTTGATTGTATCTTAATTCGGTAAGGTGAGTAAATGCAATTTAATGATGGCATTTCTTTTTCTCATTTAGTTTTATAAACTGATTTTTTCTATCTACAAAGTTTACCTAATTTTATGATTTATTTTTCTCTAAGAAGTGAAAAAAGAAACGAACGGTAACTTTTTTTGTAACATTTTCAGCGATAAATGGTTTCTTATTAACATTCTAAAGTATGTTTGTGTTGTGCGAGTGTTTTCTATTACACGAGGCCCGAATTCCACACAAATGCTCCTTATAAATCCACTTTTTCCTCTGATATTTTAATTTTTTATTTTCGCTTTTCAAAGAAAAATAAGTAAGGAAAACAGAAAGTGTGTACAGAAAAAGAAAAGAGAAAGAGTGATCAAAAGAATGAAAAGAGTAAATGTTTAGTAGCCAATTTATTTTATACGTCGATTAATATCGGAATCATAATGTACTATGAAATGTGATGCGTAGACTAGAATATCTTAAGTGAATCATAAAATATTATATGTATAAATAGATTTTCATAAAGTATTCCAGAGATAATTTATGTATGAACTAAATACGCTCAGAAAAGTCTAAATTTATACTGCGATTACTTCTAAATTAATATTAAAAAGAATAAAATTAATACACAGGTTAAAATAGAATTTAAATAAACGTCTGTGAAATAATTATACATCCAGAATTGTGATATGTTTTGGGATATTGATAATATGACTGAAAAAATTAAATTTATAGATAAAATCATATAAGAATAGAAATAAAGAAAAAATAGGAAATTGAGACAATAAAGGTAAGAAAAAATAAAATAATGAACCTAAAAAAAATTTAGTTGATAATATCTAAATTCTTTGAAATCACATTGATCAACAGATGGACAATTCATGTGCTTATCTTTGAAACTCCCGGTTCTTATAGTCTAGAAAAAGTATAATTCTTCGTTCATCTTATCTTGATGTGCACATCCAGTCTTTTACCAGTTGATTGCTTATGCATGCACTTACAACATTAAACCGCTGAACGCATTTAGCAAAACGCGTCCATTTCTACATAGGACATTAAAAAGCGATAGCAAGTTTCCGACGAGTGTCAACGAACGGAACACGCGCTTTTCTCCACGTTTCCCCTCCACGTCTAATAGTTTAATCGCAGTAACAACATTCCAATTAATCCGCTTGTATACTGACGTTGCATGGAAGTGCAGGCAACGTATAGTAAAACTTGGGCACGCGGCCTTCTCCCGACTTCCTCCTTTTTTCTTTTCTCGTGTTCTACTCTTCTACCTTCTTCTCGTACTTGGTAAGTGCGCGTTTATTATACGAGAGACAGAGAGAGAGAGAGAGAGGGAGAGAGAGAGAGAGAGAAACAGAGGTAGAAAGAGACAGTAAGAGATACAGAAACAGAGAAAGAAAGAGAGGGAGAGAGAGAAGTGAGCATATACGTAAACTCGTATTAGCGAGCTAAGGAGTACGAAATACGCGTTATGCTATGTTACCATCACGGTGTAAAATTAGCTTGTATGAACAGGCGTGCAATACGTCACGAAGAGAAATATTTCACGCGTAATAAGATATAGGTAAAAAGAAGAGATTAAAGAGCAGGAAGTGTGAAAAAAATAGTAAATGAGAGTAAAAAATGAAACGCAATAATATCATACAGTCTCTCTATATGTATGTGTTTTGATCATTCTTTACTCCTATAATTTTATTAAAGGCTTTATAAATTACATATATATATCGAGACTATAAAAAAATTAGTTTAGGCATAATATAATGTAATATAATATAATATAATATAGTGGTAATACCAACATAAATAATTTAGCGTTGAAACAAAATATATATCTGATAGACAATAGCAATAAACTTTTTATTCAATTATTAAATATATTAAATTTGTATAATACGAATTTATTATGCGTGTTTCGTGATCATGTTATGAATTTTGTAAAAAAAATTGAATGAAAATTATATTATGTGTGTTTTGTTGCTCAATAACATTTAAATATAATATTTTATAAATTAGTTTTTCTTTTATAAAAAAAAAATAATAATAATCTTTCGGTTGATTTTTCACTCGCAATTATACATTTTTAAATAATGTTAACATAATATATTCACACATTATATATTTGAAAGAAGAAATATTTACAATGTTTAAAAATATCGGTGAGAAACATTTCATCTTAAATAGCTTTTTATACTACATTTATTATGAAACTTGTGAGAAAATTTAAAAAGGCAAGATTTTAGCACATATTTTTTTAGCATAGTTATGTTTAATGACTCATATACATTGTGTACTGAGAGTAAGGTACTCTAATGATTATCTTTAATTGCATACGATACTATAAATCCTCATGTACGTAGTTGGTTGGTCGCGAATGATTCGATGAAATCTACACAAGCACGTATTCACTCTCGGGATGTAAGAAAATAGAAACTGCTTGTCTTGCCACACTAGGATCCTGGCTTCTCTATGAACTAAGAAAGAATCTACCGGTTTTGTAAGTATCAGCACCTGACTGTAATATTGATGTTTAAAAAGTAAAACAAGACAAGAAAAATAAGACAGAAGATGAAGGACAAAGAAAAAGAGATAATAATTGCAAATTAAATTAGATTGCGTATTAATAATTACTATTATACGGTAAATTAAACTTTTAACTTTTGATAATATTGGGATTGAGAGAAATATAAGAAATTTATCAGTATTATTTATATATTAAAATCCATAATTATAAAGCATTTTTTTTTAAATTATTAAAACTCATAAATTATATTAAATTATTTTCTTTTTGAGTAACAGTATTCTAAATTTAAAAATATTATTCTAACTATTATCATCGTCGTGGTCATCGTCCTCGTCATAATCATCATTATTGTTATAATAATAATAATAACAGTAATAATAATAATAATTTTTTATTATTATTGTTCGTATACTTTTAATCAAATTTTGTTTGTGATCGACTTATAGAATTGATTATTTTAAACGAAACATATAATATAGATGTAATTTTATTAATTATATTGAATTACAAGACATTTTTAAATTAAATTTATAAAAAAATTTCTTAAATTATTTTTTTAAATAATGTTACTAATATTATTTAATAAACGTAAGTTATATTTTAGAATTTATATTTTCGAATTAGATTATTGTTCAAGTATTTATTATATTATAAAATGATTTACGACACAGATTATTTGAAATTATATTGACCAAAATCATTATATTCTTAAAAATTGCTGAAGTTATATTTTAAAATTAGTTTTTAAAAAATTACTAAGTTTGTTTTTAAATATTTATATTCAATAAATAAAAAGCATAATTTATATAATTTTAGATTATAGGTTTAGATGTTATTATTTCAATTATAATTGAAAATGGTGTTAATAAGATAAACATTTATTAGTATTGTTAATTTCGAATATTCGTCAAATTTACTATACTTCTACTTAATAATTAATTCTAAATTTATTTGCAATTTATTCATATGTAATATTGAATATAATGCGACAACAATTATGGTAGATAAAACTTTTCGAATTTAACTTCAATCAGTTCAATCAGTTAACATTTTAAACTGATTAAAAAAAACTAATGGCATAAACATTAAGAGTTTTACGTTTTAACAAAATTTTCATAGAATTTGTTATAAGAGTTTTTAATTGAATTTTAAGGTATTATTTCCTATACTGATAGAATTGATTATGCAAAAAATAAATTTGCTTACTGTTGTGTAAAAAAAACAACGTACTCTTTTAATTTACTTGTTTATGTCTAAATTAATTACATGTTTATGTCTAATTTAATTACATGTATATGCCTAAAATATATATGTATCCAAAATCGAAAATATTGACAAAGCGATGATCTCATATCGAAATTTTTTATCGTACAAGCAAGAGTTTGAAAGAGCTTTGAAAAAAGAAATATGTAGAAGGCAAAAGAAAAACCTACCAATGTGGACTTCTTAATAAATATCCTGTAAAACCGTATAAGTAATTGAATATGAGAACATTAATAAACGAATGTAATACATGCACATACAAGCGAAATGAAAGTACAAAATTTAAAGAAATAACTGTGAAATTTATTATCATAATGATTTAGTTATCGCGTAGCGAGATATTGTTATAAGTGAGCTTTCCATTTATATATTATAGCTACGAATCAAAACAAGGAAAGAAAGACTATGGAGTTTAATTGTCGTAATAATAGTTTTGGGTTTTTAATTGGCAATAATTCGGATTAATTTTTATACGTGTGTAAAGTATATTTTTACACAGGAGGGAACGACAGGTTCATACTTGTATGGATTTTTGTATTATTTTTCGTATTGTTATTCACCAGGTGCTTGGCGTTTGCATTTCTTTTATTTTGATTTTTTGCATGTAATTTTTCAAAAGGAAACAAAAATGATTTGTTTTTGTTTATATTAATATATGTTTCCATAGATAATTTTTTTACAAGTTTTTTCAACCGATGTATTTTTTAAGCATAATTTTATAAATAATTAAATTGTTTTCAAAGATATGTAATTAATTAAATTAAAGGATTCATAATCTTGCGTAAACCTTCGTAATAAGTAAGAAATTTAAAAAATTTATTTCTAAAATTGCTGTTTGCAATAATTATATTGAATTAATAAATTTCCTATTCTTACAGAACAATAAATAAATAAGTAAAGAGTTATGTTTAATTTCTTGTAAAGTAAAAAAATGATTTTTTCTTGTGTACTTTCACTATTTCAAACTTGTTGGTTAGATATTTAAATATTTAAAACATTTTTCTTTTTATTAAAATTAAAGGATCTAATATTATAGCTGGTATTTTAAAATAAACTTTATTAATACGAAGAATAAATAAAAAGTCTTACCTAAATAATTATTTATTATAATATTTATAATTTAATTTCATAGTTTAACATATTAAGGGGATCTAATCAAGAATCATCAATGTAAATAAATATTTTTATACAATCCTAATGTAAATATTCAATCATAGTTTGCTGATTAAGGAAAATTTTTTATCAAGCTTTCGACTAATTAAATTTAAGTAATGATTTTTTGATCATTTTTTAGACAACGTAAAGTTTAGTATTCTAAATTCAAGAAAAAGTAAATTATCATCGATGTTCAAATTTATTGCAGATTTGATAAGCAGAAAAAAAGAAAGAGCCATAAGACACTAACATCATTAATACGATAAACATTGATATTAAAAATATATTATTTATATTTTTGGTATAACACAAGTATGAAAGTAAGCCTGCAGGTTACGGTTACATCAATGGATGTAATGTAAGTAGTAAATATAACCTGTTTCTGCCATCTATAATACAAATATATCAATGCTCGCTAAATAACTATGTTTTGATCCCTAGAATACTGAAGGTGTACATAGGAACGTAAAATTCAGTGAGTAATGAACTCTAACAGTACACCTATAAACCTTCGTGTTGCGTTCTTCCTTAGAGAAACGCAGAACGCGTTACGTTTTTCGTCCCGATGAAATGTGAACGAATGGTCTGAGCTTGTCTCGTATTGTACTATTTCATTTTGGAAGATTTTGTTATTCATTATTAGGTAGACTTCTTGCTGCATCGAAATCTCTAGCTGGGTATATAACCTTATAAGTAAACATTATATGTTCGATCAAACGTACTAGGTAATTAATAATTTGCCCTTTAAACCTGGATAATAACTACCAAATGATATATTTATTTTACTTTGCTGGTTTATATTCTAGTTATTACGACAAAATTTAACACTACTAAATATGTATTTAACCCGCTGTCTTTTCGGATAACGAATTAAAATTCTGCTTTTGTGCTTTTACAGTACCAAAGTGCATTATAGCTGAGTTTGCTTCTCACAGAATAAGAATGAAAAATATTAAACCAGAATATTTTTTACTAACGAAAGATTCACAATTTTTTATGTTTTATTTAGGTTCTTATAAATTTTTGTGCTCTTCTATGCAAGCCAAATGACTTGTAACTTACAAATAAATCTATTATAATATAAGGAATCATTAAAAACTACACACATATGGATACAGTCAAAATCTTGGAAAAATATGGTTGTTAGTGAATCATTATGTATTAAGAAGAATTGTATAAGAATAGTCGAACTATGAATGTGTAGAAAACAACTCACACAATATAAATCTTTGTAAAGGTTTTTTCCGACTATGATGATACGCAGGATGTAAATATTATAAACATGCGTTAATTTCAATTTGTTACATAAAAAAACTTGAAAATTTATAATTTTTTGTTAGAGAAATAATTAAAAATGTATTACTTTTTTTCAAGCTCGGCGTTTCTAGAGTTGTTTGAATTTAACGTGCTAGAAAAGCAGCCATTATTCCTTATTTTTTACGTGAATTTAAAAGAGAAGAAGAATAGGATTAACAGAGAAAACGAATATGAAGCCAAAAGCAGGTTGCTCGACCAGACTTTTCCTTCAAATTTTGGACAGATTGTTTTCGGAATTATTTTTGAGATATTTTCTATAAAATATATTTTATATTAATATTTTCATATTTAAAATTCGTTTTTTGAAATTTTTTTCTTGTGACTTTACTTTGCTATTTTTTATAAATGTGTCAATAAAAATTAATTGAAAAGATAACAGCATCAACAATTTTTACTCGTCCCAATTTCCCGATCCGTAATTCGTGATATTCGTAACATAACTCTTCACTTTCTTTCCTCAAATATTCGAAACTTTTTTATGTTTTTCGATTTCTGTCTATCTGTATCCTATAATTATGTTAGTAACTTAATCCATTTTTCTATATTTTTAGAGAAAAGAGAAAAAACGAAAACGAGAAACATGTCCATGAAATAAATTGAAAATATGCCAAAAATGGAGATTTAAATACAAAAAAAATGAAAATAATGAAATTCAAGAAACTAGATGGAAGAAAAGAAAATTAATTTTAGATCAGTATATTTGGTTTAAAATTAGAATTGGTTATACGATTTATATGTTATATTAACATTTATGGAAAAAAAATGAAAAAGTGGTATTCGATAAAATTTGTAATATTGCAGAAAAATAATTTTAAGAAAACTTCAAAAAATATTTGACGGACTAATAGAAAAATAATTCAAAGCAATAGAAATAAGGATTAAGTAGAGAGAGAATATTATGGGAAAAAAGATAAATTTTTTATAAAATATTGTGATGAGTATACAGAAGAAACATTAATTATTAAAAGAAAACTAACCGTTTATTCATGTTCTGTTGAAGCTAAATTTTCTGCTGCTATTGTGCATTTATTCCTGACCTTTATAGCCTCTGATGTCTGATATGGCACGCAACCGTTTCCAGTGAGTGACTGAATAAGGATTTGTGATATCTAAACACGTCAAAATATAAGCTTGTATGGTATTTAAGCAACATATACGCATAAACACAATCCCGTACTGACGAATCGATTGATACTAATGTATCGCTGATAGCTACGGAATTATGTTTTACAGTATGTGTATCAAACGCGCGAAAAACACAATCATGATTTGAAAAAATTTTGGATTCGAAGCAATATTTTAAAAAAAAATCAAAGCGAGTCTCGGCTTGATTTTAGTCAGCATACAATAGATGGAGATGGAGGAAGAAAATCAATATATGAAGTTCGTATACAAAATTATTTTATTATCTGTTGTTTGCCATAGACTCACCTTGAAGTGCTCAGCGTGCACCCAACCACGTTCAAGCAGCCAGAACGACTGTCATAAAGTAAGTGGAGCGGTTCTCGATAACGAACGAACCTGAACTCCACTCGCACAATTAGGTTTATTACGTAGGATTATATTAGACTGTTATAAGATTAAGTGATTAGGATTATTGCATAGGAAGAGATTAAGAAATAAATCAGAGGGAACTGTTTCCAACGGAGTGGTTAGGTTTACTACTTGGTCAAAATTATATTATTTTGCATTTATCTACTATATAGTCATATTATATTATTTTGCAAATATATTTGTAGTCAGAATAATATTTTATTATTAACTTTTTGATTTTTCTACTAGTTAAATATTATATTGCTTTGTTTATTCACCTATTTATGTTATTATTAACGTATGCGGAAACGAGGAGTGGCTCGTGGGCACATCCCAGGTAGGCCAGAACCTGTCAGTCCCAGAGTTAACCCAATACTCAGAACGAGGGATCAAGAATATTTTGTAACGGAGATACAAGAGAAGGGGAGTAAACCAAGAATGGTGTTAGCGTTCGTACTATTAGATAACATACTATTACATTCATACTATTAGATAACAATCAAATTCGAATCAAAATTCATAAAGAACATCTAAAAAAAGAATCATGAAAATAAACAGAAAAACTGTAATAATTATTCATTAAAAATTTTTAATCTTAGAAAATAAACTTAGACTGGACCACTTGAATCAAGAGGAAAATCAATACATCTTAAGTAAATGTAAAAATTTTAATAATATATTTTTTCTTGAAGGCAATACTCTCAGCTGCACTGATACTATATCTTATAAAATTGAAACTGCAATAGATAAACCAATAGCCTCTAAAATTTACATATATCTCGAGTGCCATAAAGAAGAAGCCCAGAAGCAAATAAAGGATATGCTAAAAAATGATATTATTCAACCATCGAAGTTACTATGGAACTCTTTCTTTCGAGTTGTGCCGAAAAAACTTGAGGTTTGGAAAATAAAAAATGGAGAATTATCGATTATGATTACTGATCGATTATTGAAAATTAAACATCATAAATATTCGAGATTCATATCGCTTCCAAATATCTTCGAAATTTTAGATTGATTAAAAAACTCAAAATAATTTATAACAATGACTAAAAAAGGATCTCCGATATATAGAAAAAACAGCATATTTTACAAAGTTTGGACACTATAAATTCAATTCGATTACTTTTCGAATTAAGAAATTGTCCTGCATGTTTCTCATGTATGATGTCAACAGCCTTAGTTAAAATCCAAAGAATTCATTTACTCTACTTAAATGACATCATTTGTCATGCTCATTAACTAGACACTTATAAAAAAAAAAATGAGAGAACTTTTTAAAGACTACAAAAACATAACTTCTAATTACAACTAGATAAATGCGAATTTTTAAAACATAAAGTAATATATTTAGGTTACCATATGACGGAAAAATGTGTAAAACCCGATTTCAAAAAGGTTAAAGAAGTGGTCTTTAACCTATATCCAGCTATAATGAATATCCAGCTCCAATAAACCAAAAGGGAATTAAATAATTTCTTGGATTATCTGGATTATTAGACGGGTAGTTGCAGAGGATACTTATTGTTTAATAATAAATATAAAAAATATGAATATATTTTGTAAAATGTAGTATTTCATATTTTAAATAGTAAAGTACTTGTATACAGAAAGCTGTCTGTCAGGAGACTGAAATTTAAAGTAATATAGTATAATATTGAACCGTACTGCTAACGGTAAGATTTGGGAAAATCCTAAAGCATTTGTCCTGCACATTTTCCATACAATAAATCAATAAAAGTATTATGGTGTAGGAAGGAAAGTACTTGCCAAGTATACAATGTAACGGCTTACGCCGAAACATTTGGTGCACTCTCAACACTCCCCGCTTTCGGTGTTATCTGTTATATTGGTTGATGATTCATTAATTTTATTCTTCTTCTTGTCTGTAACAGAAAAGATTTTCATTTCAGTATTATTTTATATTTAATATTTTATCACTCAGATCTTTGTGACGATCGAGAGGTATAGGTTTAGTCATTATACCCGGTATGTATTTCGAAGGTATCCATCCAACAATGACTATACCTTTATAATGAATCTCCTAATGTAATTCTCATGCGTTTTTTCATTGGTGGTTTTATTTCATTTTCGTCTCGTTCAGTTAAGTCTCTCTGTAATTGCTTCCACAGAGTCGTCAAACATTTTTAATTTTTGGAGTCCATTCATTTTATTATAATCGATTGCTGCTTTATTGTCACACCAGATTGTTGTAGGATAAAACTTCATGTCAATAATGTTTCGAATTCCTTTATCGAGAGATATTAGTTCCTGACCACATTCACTCTTTGCTAGATATTCCGTAATAAGTCATTATTTATGATTTCTTCATTGGATAGTATCACCAAATAGTCTGATAACATATCCAGCTGTTGATGTTGAGTCTTCGTTATCTCTAAAACTGGAGTTTGTATAGGCTTTCATTCCTTCAGACGTAGAGTTGTAGATTACTCCTCGTGCTGTCGTTCCTTGTAAATATTTGAAAATTTTCTACTTCTTTCCAACTTTCTTCAGTGTCGAGATGTTGTTTCTGAGCAAGAAAGTTGACTGCAAATGCAATGTTCAGTCGTGTATCATTTGCCAGATACATCAAACTTCCTATAGCTTCTCTGAAGTTATTAATCGTTATTAATTCGTTATCATGGGTGTATCGTGTGGTTTACAGTTTTTCATGTTGAATCTTTTTAAGATGCGTTTTGTGTAGGTCTCTTGAGATGGATGTATAGTGTTGTACTTCAGGTCTCTTTTAATTTGTATACCTAGGAAAAACTTAGGTTGTCTGAAGTCTTTAATTTCAAATACTTTACACAGATGATTTTTGATTTTGTTGGTGTATGTCATATCGTCGCTTACAATAAGTATGTCGTGTATATACAAAAGCTGTGTGATTAGCTTCTTTCCCTTTTTTCATGCGTATAGACATGGCTGGTGTTCATCGTTTTCTAATCCTAATTTTCGAACTTCTTCTGTGAATATGTATTCCATCACTTATTTTCAATCCGTATAGTGTCTTTTCTAGCTTACATACGTGCCTTCTGGAATTTCCATATATATGTTGTCTTCTATTGTGCTGGTTAGGAAAGCTGTTTTGACATCTATTTGGCAAATGTAAAGTTTAAATTTATTTGCCATTGATATTAATGCTCTAACTACTGACAGCTTAATTACAGGGGCATATGTCTCTTTTAAATTGTATGCTATTCTATCCTTGAATCCTTGGACTACAAGACGGGCTTTATATTATGTTTGTCCATTTATGTCTGTTTTCTTTTTAAATATCCATCTTGAGTCTATGATGTTTAGTTTTACGTTGTAAGCATCTTTTTGTGGTTTAACGATATTCCAAACTTTGTTTCTCTCTGTGAATTCTAATTCTTCTTTGATTGTTTATTTCCAATGTTGTTACTCTTTGCTTGTCATTGCGTCTATGTATCTTGTTGGGTTGAAGTTTACCAGTAGGCAGTATACAGCTTCTTTTGTTTGTTCTTCTTCTGTGTTATTTATTTGAAATGCGTTTGTTATAATTTCCGGTATTATTTTTGTATTGTGTGTTTACTTCTGGTAATTAGACCTTGTATGTCTTTTTCATTCTTTTTTTTGTTATTAGTTTTTTCATGTTGATATTTGAAAGGTCTTTTTTCTTGTTTTTGTGCCCTATCATTGTTATTTCTATATTTTTCTTAAAAATGTTTATGCCTTATTTTTAAGAGTAGTTCTTGTGTCTTTGTTGAATTTTTGCAGTTGGATTTCTTATCCAATACTAATGTGGGGTGTGTGATTATATATGTGTAGAGCTGCTTCAGTGGCGAAGTCCTACATTTTTGGAAGCAATCTTGAATCTAGTAGTAGGGATCTTGTTTTTGTTTGTAGTATTCTATTATATCTTTCTGTTAATATATTATGTTGTGAAGTATATGGTGGGGATGGATCCACTTCAATTTTTTCTTTTTGCATAAGTTCTTTAAATTTTCCACCAATCTATTATGTGGCTTCATCTGATTTCATGCAACGTATTGTGCTGCCTTTATCTAGTAAATTTCTTAATGATATTAAGAATTTTTTAAATGCTTCTGCTCCATCGTCTTTGTTTTTTACTGTTTACACTTTGGCCTATCTTAAGTAATCATCTATGAAAGTTATGATATATTTTTTATGACCTGGCGTTGAAACGGGAAAGATCGGTCCCATGATGTCTGTGTGGATTGTATGCAGTGACCTGACTGTTCTGGTTCTGGTTTCAGTGAATGGAAGTTTCATCTTTTTTGATAAAATATATAATTCACATCTCTTATTACATTCTTCAAATTTAATTCCTTCTAATTGTTTATATTTTTTACTTAATTTTCTTAGGTATTCTATTGAAGCATGACCTAGCCTCTTGTTTCATAGCATGCCCTCATTATATTTTCGTTTATTAACCTCGTCTGGTTCTCTGTTTGTTGTACTTGTCCTCCCGAATCAGATAATAGGTGATTCAAGTTTTCAATTATTTTTGCATGGCAGAAATATAGTGCAGGTTCTGTGTTGTCATATTCATTTTTATGTTTTAGTTGGATTTTTAGTCTTATGGTCCAGTTTGGTTTTTGGTTAGGGCCGTTCCTTATGATTTTGTTTGTATTTTTATCAAAGACTTATATGTTATTTGTGTCTAGGGTAATGTTTAATCCAGCTTTGGCTAGTTTTCTTAAAGACAAGAGATTATTACTCACATCTCCTGTAGCAAACACGTTAGTGAGTTTGTTTTTATTCTTGTTCTCTTGGTGTAGTATAATTTTTCCTTCTCCGTCGATTTTTCTATCAACAAATTTTTTTCTATTTGCTGATTTTTTATATTTTCCAAAGAATTTTTCCAAACTTTCTAGTATTATATTTTTATTTACTATATGGTGTGTTGCTCCGGAATCGACGATGAATTCAATGCATGCTGTTGGGGAATTATATAAAATATTTGCATTAATTAACCTTTTACCTTAATCGTCTGTTTTGAATTTTTTGTTTCCTCTATTGGCCGTATAAATTTTCTCTTTTCACCAGTTTTTCTTTTGATGTTATTTGATAATTTATAGCCATATTTCGTAATTGTGGGATGTTTTTGTGTATTGTTTCATTTTTCAGTAAGAAACTTTTTGGTTTATTAAAGCACTCTGTACTTTTATGTCTTCTAATCCGTTTACAATATAGGCGAAATCATCTATTTGTAGCTATGAGATAGCAGTTGCTTATTCTATGTCAATCTTTGTTGCACCTAGAGCAGCAAATTTTATTGTAATATGTTTATGTAAGTCTGGTTTTTATTATGTCATCTTTTGTTTTATTAATTGACTCGTAATTTTGTTCTGTTTGTATCGCTCTTCATAGGTACTATTTGGCCGGGTTAGTCATACTACTTGTGTTAGTGAGATATGGAATGGTAGGGAAGGGCTTGAAATAATAGGCCCTTCTTTTCTGCTTATACAAAAGATGTAGTTTATTCGTTTGATTCAAGTTCTCTAAAATCTCTTCGAATTTTCCAGAGAATGTTGTTAACAATTGCTTTTTATTTCTTTTTATGGTGTACAGATGTGTTCTCATACTTATGTCAGACGACGTGCAGCATTTTTTTTTATGTTGTCGTAATTTTCTGATTATTTTTGGTAGGTTCAAATAGGTTTATTATTAAATTGTGATAGTCAGGTTCCAGTCTGGTTATTATTATTTCTCTTATTGCGTCTTTCATTTGAGTGAGTGTTTCATTTGGTATATGGTGCAGAGGATAGTTACTGATAATTTCGGCTAGATTATGGTTTTTTAGTTCTATAGTGAGAAAATCAAGCCAATGGTTAATCTTGGTGTTTTTACCTAGTTTGTAATCCATCTGGTGTTTTACGGGTTTTCTGGTTATTGGTTGTACAGAGTTATATTTAATTGTAGAAGTTGTGTTTTCTATTATATTTTGTGATTTTTAAGTATTTTTTATTTGTAGTTATATTTTGTTCTGAATTATCTAGGTTGTTTTTGGGTTACACCATTTTACCTTTTTCAATTTCTAGCAATTCTTTACGGTTTGGTTGTACCTTTTGAGCTATGTTTATATTAGTTTTTACATTGTATTTAATGCCCTCATTTGTTTTCATTCTCTTACAATTTCTTCTTGGATTAATGCAAGTTGTTTTTGTGTTTCTATTTGTTGCTGTTGAGTTTTCACTATGAATGCATACGTGTGTGATATAATATTTAGTTTTTTTAAAAGTGGTGTTTCAGATTCATTTGTGCCTTGTATTTCATTTTTTGTTTCGGTATCATCAGTTTGTTGTTCATTTGTTATTTCATCTGTTGAATTTGTTTTTTGATTTTCGAGCTGTTCAATTATATTGTTTAACTCTTGTATTTCTGCTAATATATATTTGTATCTATGTTTATTGTTGTATACTTTTTACTATAGTTGTCTAGTAGATGATTAGTTCTATTGATATAAAGATAAAAATAGATTAATACATATTATTTTATTTACGTATTTTCTTAATCTAAAAAATTATTTTGAGTTTTCCAGAAATGTTTAGCACATGCATAGAATTATGACTTTTTGATACTTAATCAAAAATTATTTATTTACTCAAAATTTTCGTCATTTAGTTCTAATTAAAAGTTTTTACATATTGTCAAAAATATTTATTTAATAAGCATGGGTGTTATTTTTAATTTTTATATTATTTTTGTAGTAAATTTCATTTCATGAATTTTTAAGTGATGCATCATTTTTGCATTTAATATTAGTTTTTGTATCAATAATTTTATTTTGTAATCTTTAAAAAGTTTGAAATCGATTCATGGTTTTATGTTTTAGATATGCAAAAATATTTTATTTTATGAATTTTGAAAAAAATTTTAAACAAGTGCATTATTTTGTATTTTGTATATTATTTATGAAAAAAAATTTTCTTTCAGTAATTTTCAAAAAAAATTTACAACATATCATCATTTTCCATTATAAATTATTTGTGCAAAACAAAAAATTTGTATTTTATGAATTTTTAATAATTTTTAAATAATTGTACTTCAGTTTGTGTAGTTCTATTGTGAAGCAATGTAACTCACACACACGCGCGCGCACATTATTTATTCGGTTAAGAAAAAAAGGCCTTTTGTGTATTGTTCTCACACTTCACACTATTCAAGTGTTTATTTGGTGTTTTATATTAATATAATATTATTTTATTTAATTGTTAAATGAATATCGACTGATGTCGTTACTCAGTCGGTGCGTGCCTGGCCCGATAACCTATTGGATGGGAGGTAGCAGAGGATACTTATTGTACAATATTAAATGTAAACAATATGATTATATTTTGTAAAATGTAGTATTTAATATTTTAAATAGTAAAATACTTGTGTACAGAAATATATATGTGTCACGAGACTGAAATTTAAATTAATATAGTATAATATTGAACCGTACTGCTAACGGTAAGATTTGGGAAAATCCTAAAGCATTTGTGCTGCACATTTTCCATGCAATAAACCAATAAAAGTATTAAGGCGTAGGAAGGAAAGTACTTGCCAAGTATACAATGTTACAGCTTACACTGAAACATTTGGTGCACTCTCAACAGGGATATTATCGAAGATTTATAAAAAATTACATACAAATCACAGAACCTCTAACTTCTCTATTAATGAAGGATGTCAAATGCGGAAAGTTGTGTAAATCTAAAGCTGTAATTGACTTCTACTGCAATTCTACAATATTCAAATTTTGAAAAGGAGTTTATATTAACAAACGATGCTAGTAAATTTGCATTAGGATCTGTCTTATTACAAAAGTATTGATCGCAGGATTTACTGATCGCATACGCCAGTAGAATTCTTAATTACGAAGAATACGGGTTTTCCGTAGAATGGAAATTAGGAAAAATGAACAACAATACCAATGCCTTTAGCAGAATTCCACCACCATTGAACTTTAAGGAACTATTTAAATTAGGTATAAATAATCACTACCATAAATAATATAAACAATTCCATTTCAATCAATAATACTGATCCATTAAATCTACAAATTCTTATGAAAATTTCAAAGAAAATTTAAAAACAAATATAATTTCCAATGACAAAGTAAAAAAAAATTGAGATTCTATATTCACAGAAAAAAATAATTACATAATTTGTATCTCTAAAGATCTCGATTTTTGATAAGGATTTTTAAAAGAAGTTAACTCAAAACATAATAACAAAGAATATTTAGGAACCCAAAATCCCGAATTACATGACGTTATCTTATTCAAAACAATAATTGTAACATATTCTATCTCGTTATAGAAACTTCTATCAGGCCAATTGTAAGCACGAAAATTTATTTAATTGTTTAAAGAATTTGTAAAAACTTCTATTAGAAGAAGATAAAAAAAAATAAATTTACCACAAATTCCAAAAAAATCATCTCAAATTAAATACGATATTATAATAATTCAAAAACAAACTTGATTTCAATAACCCAAATTCTCTTCTCTCACTCGGAAGATTTTTGAAATGCCACACACTCGGTTTTCTGCATAGGAGGCTCTAAAAAGTAGTTGACAGAGATCTTCTGAGAGAAGACAACGAAAAACATCATCACGACCGTGCATGAGTTCCACCCGATAACACACAAGACGTTCGTTTAGCTATTTCAATAACGAAAAACACGAGAAAAAAGAAGATCCTTCTCTAGATACATCTCAGAATACTTCTTAAAATACTTGTAAAAGAACTTCAGAAAACTTAGTTAAATTTAAATTAATTTGACTGCAATTATAATAAATTGTAAAATACAATTATTTAATTAAATCTAATATAATTAAAACAATAAATTTTTAATAAATTTCCGTCTACTATTTCAATGTTTCAGTCTGAAATCGAAAAATGCATGCGGTATTCTATAGTAACTTATCTTGAAATTGTCCAAATTGATGAAAAATTAAACTTAGTAGACGACACTATTCAAAAGCCACGAAATTACTGATTTACTAATCCTATTATATACTATGACTTACTTTTATGCAACAATTCAATGACAATTCTTAATCATTTGATTTCTAATTTGCGAAAAAGAGAACACCAGTTAAAAAGCTTATTCGGATAAAAAAAATAAGACGAGACCAGTTCGATTCCATCGGAAGAGTTTTCAAGGTCATCATCGGAAATGTAAATTAAATTAACGCCATTTACTACAATAAAAAAATAAATAAAATAAAAATTGATACTATAGAAACAAGACCATTACTGAAATATGCAACACAAATAATAAAATCAACTATTAAAAACTTCATTAAAACTATAAAAAATTTACATTATTGCAAACTGTAAAATTACAGGTAATAAAGACTCATAGAGGCAGAAAATTCTAAGAGGTAAAAAACAACATATACAAGCTAAAAATCCTAAAAGAGGAAAAAAAAAATTTTATAACTTCTAGAAAGAAATAAATAACAGAAGAAAAAATATAAAAAAGAACATAAATAGAAAGTAAAGAAAAGTTTTAAAGTTTAAATCAACATGTATAATAACCTAAATGAAATTAATAGTAACAAGTACAAGAAAAAAACATAAAGACAAAACTGTAAAATAAACATTAATGTAAAATAATGTGTTAATACTGTAATGTAAATATTGTTTAATAAAATATATATCAATCTATCTCTCTATAAAAAATTTACCTAAAACAGAAAATACCTTAAAGAAAAAATGAAATCAATAGACGATTATACGAAAAAACTCTTAGACAGCCATAATAAAAATTTATCTAACATACAATCCCATTTAGCCTTTTAAGGTTAATATGCGATTAAGTAAACAACAAATTAGTTTTTATTATTAACCAATTGTTTTTGCAAAAACTAACATCCTACACCATAAAATCATATTATTTGATCAATTTTTAAATGAACTGTAAAAACTATTAATGTACATTAAAAGCCACATTTATAGATTACAAATTGATATTTATTATAAAACATCCTTTTGTAGAGGAAACTACTTATAATTTATATAAACTCTTAGCTTTATCTTTTTAAAAGAAAAATTTCACATACATTTTCATATAATCTGATATAAAATATTTAACAATGTTTCAACTAAAAATTTAATACTCATTATTGGAAGATTTAAACGACTGAAAAATAACGATGTCAAAATCTCATATATGCAAATTAGCAAAATCAATATTTAATATAAATAATAAAACCCTTATGAAATATAGTTATTGTTCTCAAACTCTCAAATTCCTGAAAATTGTGACATTAGAATTATAAATTTTGAAAAGGATACATGGTATAAATTAGTAAACAAAAACTAATGGTTATACATATTGCCTAAACCTATAGACATAGCTATAAGTTGTAAATTTCCTACGCAATTAAATGAAATGAAATTAAACATTTCAGGTATTTTAGAATTAAAGAAAGATTATAAGGCCTATATGCCAACTCCAATATTAATAAGCGAAAATTTATTCGAAAACAACTATACGTCACGCGTACGAAAAAATTTGCATTCTGGAAGACAATTATTATACAAAAACCAAAATAAATTTCACACAGTTACCTACATTAAAACGAACTAAAACTACAAACATTAAGAATTTAAAAACTTAGACAATTTAGATAACACTTATCACAAACTTGACGACATATATAAATATATAAACTAACAAACGAAATCTTTTACGGAAAACAAATCCAAAAAGAAACCATGTATCACTCATACATAATATATCTCATAACGCTAATTATTATATCATATGAAACATTCAAAATATTTAAATATTGTTAGTGACCGAAAATAAAAAAACAAAACGATACATCAGAATGTAATAAAATTGAAAAAATTTTAACACTCAATACAGGTAATAACAAAAAATATCAAAGAAACCTCGATAACCTATAACTGTAAAACAAATTTCGAAATTATTGACACAATGAACGATATAAATTCAGAAGATGAAGAAACACCAATAAAACCAGAGACATCAAAATCTCATTATCTAATTAAAGACAAAGTTTAAAATTTTATCTTTAAACTTAAAAGGGAGGTTTTATGTATATACACGATCATAAAATTCTGACATAGCGCAACGAACGCATCTGACCACAAGCAATACCCGTTTGATTTTACGTTTTCGGTAAAATTTACTATTATGCGCTTAGCACTGCATTGTACAATGCTACGTTTGTTCCGAACTCATCACATTCATCAACAGTTCATTCTTCTTAAGAAATATGATATACTATACTTTATTTTAAAAAGCACACCTGTATTACATGATGACTCTCACAAATTTATAACAGTTACTCACTTTAACTCTTATTCAATCTATCTTATAATCAATTCTATCTCAAAAAATTTTCTGCGTAAACTTAATTAATACAAAGTTTGAAAAGGAAATTATGCAAATATATTAAAATTTTTATATTAAAGAAATTTATTCAATGAAATAAAAGTATAAAAAATTTCAAAATTATCTTTTTTACGTTTGAACATTAAAGTTTTGAAAATACCGAATGGCGAATAATCAAAATTATAGAAAATTACAAGGATCTTATATTAAATACACTTTATATAGATAAATTGTTAATAAATGACGGTATATTTTTACAAATATGTATATTTATACTATTTTATTGTTATCTATTAGATTATATTTTATTTGTTCTAAATGCGTAACTTGGTGAATTTCATAATAGACAAAAACTATAATATACTAATCATCTATAACACAATAATGATGATATATTAATGTGTCATAATACACTGATGAATTGTAATATACTGATCATTAACAGAATTTGAGTACTTATATTACACTTACATTGCTTAGCGAGTTGATTGTTAAACCACTCATTATTTTTTTGTTGAGTCTACTTGTTAAGTCAATGAGTCCTAAAGCCATAATCTTCTTGGAATTAATTTTTTGGTAGTTGTTGAGAGTGTGCTTTAAATGTATAAATACTTATGTATTATAAATTTGAGTCATTGAGAGTAACTTCACTGATTCAATACTAATCCGATTTTTTCTTGATTTAAAAATGACTTATAATTTAGAGTAATTGTCTGTGAATGCTATAATTAAAGAGAGGCGTCCTTTTCTGAAAAAAAGCTAAGTGTATTGGCGTATACAGAAATCGTTTAGGTGCATAACAATGCGTATGACCAACTAACCATGTCTGCTGCTGTTGATTGATGGTCGATTGATGGGCAGTCATAAGCTGGCGCTTGTGGTCTAATCATTAGACATCCTCAAATATTCTAATATATTCATAAATATAAAACAATTTATCAAGTATACATTTAAACCTAACTTATTTATTGAATTTTCACTTACTCATTAGTGAAACAGAGGCTAGAAAATATCACAATCAAGGCAAGAAGCCGTGAAATTTGATTCAAGAAAAATAATCTTACATGGTGAAATATTTGTACATCTATAGAATTATAAAGGTATTTTAGTATACATTTATATAAATTATAAAATTCTGCAGGAGGAATTAAAAAACCTCAAAATCTCAAGTATAAGGATAGCAAAATAATAATTAGATTTGAAAATACAGATGTTGCTATTATATCGATAAAAGAAAGGTAAACGAATTAATGAGATTATTAATCTATTACATAGAAAAAAAATTCCGCAACCAAATACAGAAAAAACAAAAATAATATAATTCCGGAAAATAGAGGAAAGGAAACAAGACTAATTTTAGATCAATTTTTTTTAAAAGAATCTGAATAAAAAACAGTTAAACAATTCATATATTCAAATATTAAAAGTCATTGATAAAGAGTAAATATGGTATTAGAAAATTATAAAGTATTTCAAAAGAATAGTTTAAGAAAAACTTCACAAAAAATTCAACGGTGAAGTAGATAGTGTACCTACATATAAATATGATTTAAAATTTGGAGAAAGAAAGTTACAAGGAAACAAAAAGCTTCAAGTATGTATAAAATTAAAACTTAAATTATATTAAAATATTTACAATCATATTATATAATGTAGGAAACAAAAATAAAAGCAGCAAAAAAAACAATGCGCTTTGAGAAAAAGTAATAAAATATGTAAAAAAGCGAATTAGGAAATGGAATAGGAACAGGAAGATCAAATAAAAATAAGGATAAAAGAAAAAAGTAATGAATTTATCAATGCAAAGACGAAAAATTATTGAAATATATTTCAAAAGAGTGCAATATTTTAGACATCAATAAAAACAGTAAGAGAATATTTTTAATGTAATATATATATAAGTACATCATACAAAATTCATTTAAAAAAGAATAATATGTTTAAATTCTCGATGCACAAGTCGGAGACGATAGATTTTTAAGTATTGGAATATATTGTAAAATGTAATTTAGAAAGAAGTAATGTATAAAATTGTAAATAACAATATATGATTTTCTTTCTTAATATTAATGATAATAAGAATGTTGATGACGCTTCGTACTCAAATATCGTGACAACAAATATCGGAGGCGTCATAAATAATATATGGTGTTTTTTACGTGCTATAGTACGTACAAAAGTCATATGCTATAGCATAAATACGTATTCAGGTCAATTGCCGAAATCTAAACTTAGTGAAATGAGACGAGTCGAGTATAAGATATATTCGTAATAATTGGACATTTTAGGTTGCAGCACATTTGAATAACGTCTTGGATTGTCTCTAGCTCGTGACACGACCGGACAATTATAAGCGTAATCAAAGTATTAGTTCACCGTGGAGTTATGAATGCCGAGCAGAGGTTTTGCCCCTTCTCTATCTCTTGCATTTAAAGTACCGCGACCGATGACGGACTTAGCTAGCTTCTTACTCTCTCTCTTTCCTCCTCACGCTGGTACATAGCTTTCACATTTTAACTCATATATTTTCAAATCTAGTTTATTTCTCTCTTTCTTCTTTACTTCCTATGATCAGATGAATCTACGAATCACTCTTCTCTCTTTTTCTCACTCTTTCTCTCCCTCCTTTTCGCTCTTTTTCTTTCACTCTAAACGATCTTTTTCTCTCTTTTTATTCATATATATATTTTTATTTCTTTACATTCTTCTACTATGTGTCTAACAGATTCTGTTTTTGCGTACATAGTCTGCATATTTTTTTTCTTCAACATTCAGCGTCTATCTACTTTACTAACATTTTTCAATCTAAATCTTGCTAAAATTTTCATGCCATGTCTTCTTTTTTCTTCTACTTTTTTTGATATATACATTGTTTTATACTTTATTTTCTCTTTTTTCTTTTGTCATTTTATATTATCCTTCTTTTTTATATTCTTGCTTGTACATATTTTTTTATTATTATGATCCCTTTGATGTTTACAATTTTCGAATCTAATCGCTCTTTTTCTGCGTTTATTTCTTTTGATTCCTAGCATCAAAACAGTATCTGGTATATTTTTATGAAGGCCTTGACTCATTATATATATATATATATATATATACATATATATTTTAGACACGTTCTAATTATGTATTTCCTTTTCAATTTCAAACTTCTGCTCCACACAATGAAATATTTTATACTAAAATATCTAATATTTTCAGTCTAATTTTCAAATCTACTTTAAAAAAATTATTTGTGATACTCATTTTGTCTACAACTAAGTTTGCTGTTTTTTAATATACTTTTATGTAAACGATCGTTATAATTTCCATAAATATGTAACCAAGATATAATAGCTGTTTAATTGTATCAATATTTTTATTATACAATGAAAATTTTATTTTTTTATATTACCTCTAGTTTTCCTACATCTCATAATCTTCGTCTTATCTATATTTAGTTCTAGATATTTTTCTCTTTCAAAATTCTCTGAATATTTTAAGCATCTCTCTTATTTCCATATCACTCTTTGCTAATATTGTAATGTCGTGTACATACGTAATTGATCTTATGTTTACCTTACTTATTCTTATCCCAACTAAAACATTTTTAAACTCCAACTCTAAGTCTGATTTTAAAATTGGACTTATTGAACATCCCTGCTTTACCACTATTTTGTCTCTATTTCTCAGAATACTTCCTTAATTTGGATTTTATTTTTTATGTTACTCTAAATTTCTTTAATACATTTCATTAAATATTTCTTGATAGACGCTTTTTTCATTTTTTTCAAATTACTTTTTTTTAAATTTTATTAAATAGTGATTTTATATCTATAAAGAATACAAATATTTCTCTAAATTTTCTTTCATAAGTTACGTGTTTTGGCAGATTTTAGCACATATATACCGCCAGCTGTGCCTGTTCTCCACCTGAATGCAAACTGTACGTCAACATGTGCTTTAGCCTACGAACTTGCATTGAGTAATGAGCACACTCTTTTTATTAGCACACATATAACGACATAATTGCTTTACTACCTGAGTTAATGTGCGTGCCAAATGTTTCGGCAGTTCTCCCAGGCAATACTACGTAGGTAGCCCTTTTTGACTACCTTTATCTGGGTCAGTTGTTATATTTATTCAGTAAAACTTTTTTACGGTTCCTTACTGATCACTAGTACAGAGAACTCTGAATTTCACTTACTTGCATATTTTATATTAAAAGAATTCTGAATGCTTATTTGAGTATAAATACATATTTCATATATATTATCTAATTATTTTTTTTTAACCAAAATCATCTATATACATATCATCAACGCTCTGCCATCACCACTCCAACAGTTTTTTTACATGAAATCTTCATTTCTATTTTTTATAATCTTCGTATAAATTTTATAGACAGTATCTATTGAGCTTATTTCACTATAATTTATTTTTATCTCTTATCTTCCTTCTTGAATATTGTCATTAAAATTCCGGTACTGTATTTGTTATCGATGCATAAGTTTAGATCGGCAAAGGTGAATCATATGCAAAATTAGACTAAAACTCAAATTTTATATTCTTTTTTTTCATCGCGTACAAACGTTACGTAAGAAGAAGCAAGGTCGGCCCCGTTCGCTGTTCGTGCACAGCGATTCGAAAGCAGCGTCATAAAGCAGAATTGGAACCGAATTATTCTGTCATACCCTATTCTTAGTGCTTTCAAGTACTCCGTTTTGTGTTTCTTCCTTACTCCTTTACAATTTGTTGTTAAATATTTTGAATTCCTTTGCCGTCGTCCGCAAAGTGATCTCTAATAGCCGTCAGTTCGGTAATTTCCTCGGCTATATATTCTAATTGTGTAGGTGAAGGATCTGTCAGTTATTTTGACTCTGATTTGTAATTATTTTATTGACAGTAATTTTATTTTCAGGATAATCCTCTTCCCGTTACTGCTTGAGCAGGTTTGCTTTGGGCAGGTTACATATGCTTGGGCATAGGCGAAGTAGCTATTTGTTCTATCGTCAACACAATTCTTCTGGTATTTTTATTTAATTCAAAGGTCCATTTAATATTTCCGTTATGCTAATAACAATCTCATCAACTCCATAATTTCATGTTTCATTACTTATCTCATCCTCATTCAGAGTCTTTTTCTTTTCATTTTATTTCCAAGTTAAATCTCATCTTCCTTTACTATCTCTTCTATCACTTCTTTTTCTTCTTCCGAATCTTCGTACGATTTCTACTCTTCACTCTCTTCGTCCTCTGGTATCTATTTATAGTATATATCTTGCAAAGGTTTCAACCATTTCTATTTTGTTATATTTGAATTTTTCATTTTTATGATTCTCGAGTACATTTACAATTTTTCCAGTTTAATATTTTCTCTCTTCATCTATTTACACGTTTTTTTCATTTATCTTTTGATCTTCATCACATTTATATACCCCTTCATTTCCGAATATCTGTCGCCCTTTTCTTCCCCAATTCATCCCTCTTCCAGTTTTTATACATTCCACCACCTCCTTTTTCGACTCTCAAAACTCCTCGCCCCATCACGCCTTCCCCTTACTATCCTTCTACAATCCTCTTTGATAATGATTACACCATAATTATTTAATAAACACGCATTATTTCCATAAGCTCCTTCTATAGTATTAAAATTTATAATTTTGATATTTTTCCTTATACTCTGTTATTATTTTTTCTATTCATAAAATTCTGTTGATTATTTTTCTACTAATTTTTTTATTACAACTTTTTCTATCTATTCAATCTTTAACAGATGTTGGTTTGATTTTATCCTATCTAATACTTTTATATTCTTAATCGTTTGCTATGCAGCCTCATTAACTAAAAATAATCTATCATTGAAGAATCCACTATAATATCGAAGAAAAACTTATTAAATTAAAACCGATTAAATCCGCTATCTCTCCTCCAAATTTTTCATTTAAAATGAACAATCGTCTGTGCTCTAACCATGATAATAATTTTTCCTCTTCATATTTAATATTTTATCCTTACAAAATCTTAGCATCTTTTCCTTTAAATCTACCTAACCTACCTGTTTCTTGGTACTAGTATTAACATCAGCTACTATTACAATAGCTTTACCTTTATTTTTTTCACATATTTTATCTAAATTTTTTTTTATTATTATTAACTTTTCATTTATTTTTCTTTCCATGTATATAAATATTATATAAATTATTTTTCCCTCAATTTTGAATTTATCTAAGATTAACTCTCCCTTTGCTTTACCTTTTGTATATTCTCTTACTACATTGACTGTTTAAATTCAAAGTTATTCAATATTTTTTTAACAATTTTTGTTTGTTCTTCTACTAACCATGTATCTAATAGCTTCATCCATAAATGTCACCCTACGCATGTTATTTCACATTATTTAACAGAGCCATATTCGGAAGAACCGTAGACCATTTTTCTACATTTTATATTATTCCTTTTTGTTATTACCTTATCATTATTTTGTTTTTTAATGCATTCCTCTATCTCTACTTCCCCGTGAAACAATCCTTTTTTTGCCATATAGCTATATTATCTCATTCCCTATGATTTTATGTCCTTTTTAAAACTATATTTTATTCTCTCTCAGTTGTGTGCATTTATTCCTTACTTCTCTTCTGATTTATTTCTCCATATATGTTTCATTATTATTAATATACAAGTTGATACCTTTAAGCTCCACTTTTTTCTCCATTATTTTCATTTTTCAGCTTTGTTGTCACGCGTTTCACCCCATTAGTAATGTTTTCCATTTCCCCGATAATACATGTTTCACTTCTATGTTGACTTCCAATTTTTTCTTTACTCATTAACTGATGCGCTCTTCTCTCTAAATAACACCTACCTTTTCAAACCTCAAATAATGATGTTATTTTTTCTTTTTTTTCTTTCAATTTCTTCGTTCATCTATTCTAGTTATTTCTTCTGGTTTTTCTACTGTTTCGTTATTTATGTTCTTGTATCCTTCATTATCCTTTTCCTGGTATCTCTTTCCAATTGTATTTTCCAATTAGAATTTTTTTTACTCTCTTTTAAATGCATTTCTATTTTTTTTACTTTTTTTGTACTGTATCAGATCTTTTTAATTTTTATTCATTGTAGCTTCCTATTTTTTCATTTCTGCTTCCATCAACTTCTTAACTATATTTAGGAATTTCTCTTGATCTTCCTCTGATGTCATTTTTTTATTTCCATGATGGTTTCCTTCACTTCTATAGCAGATTCCCATGTTTTTTCCTATCTGCTATGTTTTATTCTTGATTTTTTGCTGTAGTTGTTTTCTTATTTTCAACTCTTGTGATTTTTTGACTAATCCAAAGATAATCGCATATTTTAGTTTTTTTTCTGTTTGTTAACTCATTTTCTATTTTTTCTTCTTCTGTGCCTAAGTGTGTTTTGTCTTGCCTTCTCTTATATTTTTAAGTTCGCGCTTGGGCAGGGTATCTAAATCTTTTTTTTGCAGCGTGGTCACTTAATCTACGTTTTATGTTTTCTACTCTTTACACATATTTTCTCATTCATTATATTTTACTTTTTTCTTCTTCTTACTATGGACTTCTTTATCATTTTCTATTCCTTATTATTTGTTCTTCTTCTTAATAAAAAAATTTGAATTTAACTTTTTAGCGTTATCATTATGATTTTATAAAAATTCAATCCAAACTATACAAAAGTTAATGATTAAAATGTAACACAGCTCTATTTATATTGCACCAATGAGTTCTTGAAGATATTGAAAAATATGGAACAATTATTTCAAGAGGTAGACGAAAAAGTCAAACGTAATATAACAGATATGGTAATATAAAGAATTATCACAGTTACTTACATTAAAAAAATTTTATAAAATCTCTATTTCCGTAATAATGAAAATACGGGTGTACTCAACTATATGCTAGCCAAGCATGTGTAAAAAAACGCACCCGTTAAGTAGAAATCCAGCATTAAATTATACATGAATCCATAAGCAATTATATTTTCTATTAAATACATATTACAGGACAATTTGGTTGTATATCATTCTTATATAATTTCTAGACATTATTGCAACATTATTGTGTGAATAGTAGATAATAATTCGTCTCAATATCGGAATGATTTTGAAGGTCACTTGTTTTTATCAAACCTTTGTTATTTTATATCTTTATACATAAAACATATATCTACTAGATTTGCATCTAGATATATTTTCACGCTTGTATTCACATTTCCATTTTAAAATCTAATTCACTAAATATGTTTTGTACAGTACTAAATTTAATGTTCAACATAGCGATCTCAGACCTAGAGCATAAACAAAAAAGAATTGCAGGAATTGTAATATTAAAGGTAAGAATAAGATTCATTACGTTTGTAGGTAACATTATCAAAAAAGGAAAAAGTGAAAGGAGAAATGTTAAGAGAAATGTTCAGAGAATTAACAGATTATTTGAAGAGAAAAGGATTGGAATTAAATATAGACAATATCAAAATGACGAAGTTTAAAAAAGCAGTGTGAAGGAAGAACAAATGTAGAAATTATATAGAAAGAAAAACAAAATAGAAATAGTCAGCCAATTAGAAGAAAATAATAACGATGAAGCAAACAAACACTAATAACGAAAAGAGAAAATACGATATTAGGGAAAATTTGGAGCATGGCAGAATGATTGTTAAAAACACTTTATAATGAATAATTGATATGAATTATTCAATACTTTTATATAAAATATGAACCTATATTGTGCAGAACTTTTGAGGTGAGATAATAGTTACTTATAAAGAAGGGATATCAATTAAAAAAAATTATAAAATGGTGTTTCACTTAGACAAAAATACACCCGATATTATTATGATAATAAAAACAAAAAGGAACAAGATAGAGATAAATGCTACAAAGAGAGAAATTAGTTTTGAAAGCAAAATAATACATAGTAAAGATATAGGAATATAAAAAGAATGTGTAAAATTGAGGATAAAACAATTAACAACGTACCAACAGTGCAATTAATGACAAAAAATGAAAAGAAAAGTGCGTCGCAAAAAGAATAAGTTTCGCGTATGTCATATGATCCGACGTGGAGAGAGAATTTTGAAAATAATGAAACGTTGTAAAACGAGGTAGCAAAAAATAAAATATGACAAATACAGCAAATATGAATAAATAATATTAAAAAGTTAAAATATGCGAAGGAATTAAAACATGCTGTTATATAAATTACAAAAGAAATAATGTGTATAGTAGAAAAAAGCGGAAAAATAAAGAAAATTTGACCTGAAAATTTTAGGGATATCAGAATGGATGAAATTAAGGGAAAAAATAATGGTTAACAAAAAAATACGTAGATTCTGTAAAAAAAAGCAAGAAAAAACATGACCCATTATAGAAGAATGCAATACAATAGAATTTAGAACAGGCAGATAGGAAAATAGTATGAAAAGGAATAGAAAAGATATTAGCATAATGTATAAAATACACTGTTTTCGTGACAAAAAAAAAGAGACAGATTGAAAGAAAAACAGGAAACAGATGAATATTAATTGTAAATAGTATGTGCCAGTCAAGTGTGTGTATAAATATTAAGTGAAAATTCATATGTAAATATTTTATATGTAAAATAGTTTAGTCAAATCATTAAAATAGTAAATAAATTTACTGATTAATGAACTTTTTGAGGAATTTACTGTTTAAGAACTATGTGCAAGTTAAATTTATCGAAAAATTAAGTGTAAAGTTACAGTATAACAAGTTAAGTGTAATATAAAGTGTAAATTATTCTTAACAAAACTTTAGTGGTTTAAATGAAAATTGATATAAAAACATTAAATTTAATAAAAATGAGAAAACTTAAGTGTATATAATATAAAATCTCTATACGGAGGTCTTTAGATGAGAACAGATAAGTAAAATGATTAAATTATCGTTAAACTTAATTTGTTAATCCCCTCATTTTAAAATAGACGAATGAACGTATGACTAATTTTATTTTGAATAAATTTTAAATAAATACATATTCTTATTTTAATTTAGAAAATCTTTACGTAGTATATTTTTTATAAAGTATATATTTATTATGTGAAAATAGATTATGATCGAAGAATACCAATTATTTGGTATTGTATAAAAACAAATATAGTATAATTTTTAAAAAATTTCATTATCTCTTTTAGGAAAAGTAAAATCTATATGAAAAAATTTCAATTTCTATCTGTTTATGGAAGTTAGTATTTATGAAATAATTTGATGATCTTTGATAAATAAATTGTATCATATAATTTACTTTTATTTTTATTTTATAATGGAAAATCTATAAACAAAATTCTATAACCTCTCATACATTTTTCATTTTTAATTAACTTATATTTAAAAAAAAATTGAGCTTTTTAATTAAATTTTAAGAATAGTATATTATTATTAAAATTAAATTACAAAATTTTTAAGTTAAAATAATTTATGCATAGTTCTCTATTTTGTACAAACATAATCTATGAACTACTGAAAAATAAGTTGAAATATCATATATATTATTTTATTATCTTAGTATATTCAGGTTTTGTTCATATTTTTACAAATCCATAAAACTTTCTTTGTAAGTTTGATTCCCGTTTCAAGTTTTACATATAATGTAGGCCCATATAAGATTTTTTTAAATCTAAAATTAATTTCCATCATTAAAAAAAATATTTTAAAAATTACTTGGGAAATCTGACAGATTTACTATATTTTGAATCTATAAATATAAGTTCCTCATCATAGGAGATCAAATTATAAATACGTTTTGGTTTTCTAGAGAGTACCAATTCCAATGAATTGGAATGTAAATGAGTACGTATTCTTCCCTCTCTCTATCGGCCTTTTTTTTCTAACATATTCCTTATTTGTTTATTTGTTAAATTATTTTTTTTTACTGCATTCTTCGGAAATTAATTATATTTTGTCTAATTTAAATTAAGAATTTATATTCTTTGCTAAAATTTACATGTATATTTATTTTATTTTATTTTTATTTTTTATATTTAGTCTCTTAAATACATTTTATTAAAATAATACTTAAAATTTTTATTAATTTTTTATTTCTCCCTACTAATTTATTGTAGAAAATATCTAAATTATAAAAATTTAGAATATTTCTCAAATTTTTCAACAATGTATATTATCTTTGCTCTTTTTACATATATTATTTATTTTTTACATATATCTTTTTATATATACACACACACATAAATCAATTACAGTTTTGATATGAATTCTTTTATGATATAATTACTTAATAATTTATTACATCGTTTTAAAAATAAGAACTTTATGATTTATTTTTACAAACTTTTGAAAATTTTGAATATAAAAGTCATAAATATTAGATCATTTGCACAATATTACATTTAGACATATTAAATATAATTTGCACATAATTTTGTAAAATAATTCTATGAAATTTGACTAATTTTATTAATTTATAAATTTTATTTAGTCACACATTATTTTATACGAATATCATTTACAATATATTATAAAATTAAAATCATTATAATGAAAACCAAATATATAAAAAAACCAAAGTATACAAATTAATTTAAATATCCAGGAATGATCAACGTCATTTCCGTAATAATATAAGAGTCTATTTATTAGAACTAAAAATCTTTTTATTTATTAATCAAAGAATAATTATCATTTATTAATTAAGTTAAATTTATGAATACTGTAGTATTTGGATTTCAATAATTTTATGTATAAAATATTTTTGGAGATTTAAACGTTGCTAATGTTAATAAATGTACAGATGGATGGATTAAAATAAGATATATAATATATATAATCTTTACATCTTTGATAATTAAGTGAATGTTTTATATCATAGTAACTCTAAGAACTTAATTGTAATTTAATAAATCAATCATTCACTTCTTTTGTTAATATATCATTGTTTCGAGTGCGTGTGACTCGGGGCCTTTTACGGCTTCAGCCAAACCTTTTTATTTTCCGCAACAGTGATTTTTTCGATGCACAGTGCCATTGTCATTAACTCATGACTTTAGTTTCTCTTCTAGCTCAGACAATAAGCGTCTGGAGACAATGAGCGGTGCGCCTTTATTTCTCTGGATAGAAAAATAATTTGCGCTTTTCAAACAGGCTCATACATCGTCGAAAAATTGCTCTCACTCATAATAGAATAGCCATTTGTAGTTTAACTATCCAGGATTATCTTACAATCTCAGAAGAAAATTTATCCGATAAGCACAGTTATGTTTAGGAAATACCACTTTATTTCTTCATATTGCTTCCGCGGACAAGTAGAACAGCGTTACTTAGAAACTAAAGTGATTTATGATTTTGTTTTTTAGAATTCTTAATTAAATGCTATTAATACAATTTACATACAGTAATACAATTAATTTTTGATAAAAGTATTTTTAAATCACATTATTTGGATTTTTATTATTTATTATTATCACAAAAAATCAATATGTAATATATTATATTATCATTATCCTCCTAAAATTTACTATTAAAAAATATTTTATGTATTATTATCTTACAATTAATTATTACATATTAAAAAAATTACATCTATAAGAAATACGATTGTTTAATAATCATTAGAAAAGTTCAATTTATGATAAATAGGGAAAGATAAAGAAGTCAATTTCAAATTACAGTAATAGCAGTGTTCATAATTTTTTCTTAAATTTTTGACAAAATATGAAAATCATTTCTATTAAATAATAAATTCTGTATATTTCTTGATAATTAATTTAATTATATAAATCTATTTTTTAGAACTTTATGATTTAAATTTATCTCCATATAAATTTTACATAAAGCACATCGATTGAAAATAAAATTTACGTTTTTATGTCACACTTAAAATAAATATTAGTTAGATAATAACTTTTTAAAACTTCTTAAAATGTAAAAAAAACTTATAAAGATAATAAAGTTTTGATATTTTTAAAGAGATTAGTATTATTTTATGACAAATTGACTAATAAAAATGATTAAAAAAAGTTTTTATTCTATTGACACAAAAAGACATTATAAAACATTAAAAATTTATTGTTAAGAATAATAGTAAATTTTTACCTTTGTATTTCTTAGTATTTTTCATAGCTGCATTGTCGATTAGTAATAATAACTGATATATATTCTTTTAAATAAATTATTATATAAAAAATATAAAACAGATTTTAATTTGCTCGTTTGAAAATATAAATAATAAAATAACTTATAATTGTTAAAATATTTTATTCGTATTAAACTAAAATGACAATATATAACAGTTACAATATTTAAAATAGTAAAACAATTTTTAATATGTCTATTTTATTAAAAAACTGAATATATTTTATTTCTAAAATGTATAATTTTTTAAAGAAAGGAATGGAGTATGTATATCGGTAGATTATAAATACGATAAAACAACAAAAATATTGTTGTTACATAATTTGCGGTGATTCTTTTGATTAATCAGTAGGAATAATAAGATAGAAGTTTTATTTTTCTAAGCGAAGATACGAGTATTAAAATAAATAAAAACTAAAAAACAAAGAAAAAAATTATATAAATATATAAAGTATACTTAAAGCGTGTCGCAAGCATTAGAAAGTGGGAACAAATCTGTCAACTAATAAAAAATCTTAAGGTTTGGAGATGTCTGTGTATAGATGAGAATCTTTTTCGAGAAATCATCTTCTTTCATTTAAATATTAAATGAATTTATCATATTACATTAGGATCTTACTAATTAATTTTATCAAAAAAAATACATTCCTTCTGAATTTTTACTCTTATAATTATTACAATTATGTTCAACTAAAATTAAATTTTTATATTAAAAATTAAATAAAAAAAAATAGAAAATAAAAAATAAAAAAAAATCGTTGAAATTAATAATAGTCATAAGACATGCATAGATAATTTTTTATGCAAATTAAATACTCTTCGTAATAAGGAGGGTGAAAATGACGAAAATGATTTTTTTAGATACTCTAAACAGAAATGGTTCTTAATTGAAATTAAAGCTTAAAAGCATTACATATTTTATAACTATAAAATTGTACAATACGTACAATAATATATGTGTGTGACTATGTGTGTGACTGCGTAAAATATTTGCATTTTAAATTAGTATAATTTTTTAAATTTTATGTAAATTATCAGAAATTCAAGTTTTTTCATATTAGTATATCTATTATAAATAATAGACTTAGTTAATGTTAGCACTTTTATTGTTTTCATGTTAAATGGTAAAATTTATTGCTTATGAATTTCAAAGTTCATACCTTTTTCGAGTTTTATTGTGATGAAAGAAAATTTTAAGTAATTTAAAAATATATATATTTTAGTCGTAATCATTATCAATAATATTTTTTATATTTATAAGAGACAGTTTCATATCATTATCTATTTATTCCTACTTTAATATAGAATGTGTGACGTCAGAAATATGTGAAATCAATCATCGATGTATTTACAATTTTTATTCTAGGTGTGTATCACTCTCGCTTTGGCCCACTTTTTTGCAAAACCATCGCTATTTTTTCGCCACTTTTGTTCAGCATTCTTGATATTAGAAAAAGAAACTGAAAAAATGAAGTACCAGTCAAATTATGCCTATTTTACTTCTACAAAAAGACCTACGAGGGACCCCGCACAATTGAAATTCCCAACTTTCTTTTCATAATGACGATTCTTTTTTAGTTTCGTATATTGATGCTATTGCTATTACTACTAATAAATTTCATATTGTACTATATAAAAATAAATTTATTATGAAATAATGAACATAAAATAAGTTGTTATATGAATTTTGAAGGATCATTTCTTTCTATATTTTCTATTAACAATGCTATATTTTACACAAAAATTTATATTTATAAAATTTTTTATGAAGATAAAAAAATCAAATATAGATTATTATAAATTATTATATATAACATATATAAAATAATTTCTAATTTATTCATATACATATATATATATATATATAATATAAATATTATTACTTTAAAAAAGTTCAGTATATTTTCAATAACTAGAAATTTTGTAAAAATGAATATAAGCGGAAACCCTGAAACTAAAAATGCACTCTGAAAATATTGCAAATGATAATTTCAAGCAAAAACTTTCTACACAGAACCATTCAACTTTTTATAACAATAACAACACCACAACGCATATGCGCGCACATGTGTGTATACATGCACGGATATGTATATGTACATGTTTGTGAAAAGTGGTAATGATGGTAAAGGAGTTATCGTGTATGCTATAGGGTGGTCCCCTTTCGTTGTCGTTTGTCTTTCTGAATATTTTAATTGGATTCAAACGATACATAAAATAGCGAAGAGAAGAAGGCGAGATCTATACGGTAGACTTCGTAATCGAAGAAGATTGAAAGAGAGAGAGCGAGAGATGTTGCGAGAACATTGCTTGTGTTATTTATCGTCTAAACCTGCAAGGAAGACTGGTAATTAATTACGTTGTTTTGTTACTTTATATAAAGATAACAGGCCGATAGCAGTTAACCACTGCCTGTAAGAGAGCAACAAAGGTATACAATACGCAATTAGCGGGTGTCTTTTTTCTCTTTTCCTTTCGTTTTATTTCACTTTCTTTGTATGTGTACGATGAAAGAGAGGAGAAAACAATGCTTATGGAGTCAGCCAGTACTGCGCGTTTGCTTGCGTATTGCCGATATAGCGGCATGGATAACAAGAACTAAAGACTAGATATATATGGGTACTTGCGTAGAAAAGAGAGAAATGTATGGAAACGTACTAAGGTTTAGTAACTAGAGTATGAAAAGAAAAGAATATAGTCTCTCATTTGAATTCTTTAAAATTGTATATTCGTTCGGATTGCATGAAAATTATTATTTATTATTCACTTTATTTTGTAATTTTCTATTTTTAAATTAATTTTGTTTAAAATAATATTAGTTTTCTTATTTTTAAATAAGATTTTTTAAAGATTATTGAATAGTTATTTTAAAATAATAAATGAACTTCTATTATCATGAAATTAGTTGTTTTAAAATTTTAAAGCATGAGAATACATTAGAATTACATTAAAAAAATAATACGTTGATTTTCCATTCAAGAATATTTTAATATTTAGTATTATAAATCAATATTATTAATTTTTCTTTTAATTTTAAAGTACATTATATAAATATTTATACATATATTGTACAGATTCTATAGTATTTAGTTCTATTTGAAATCATACAATTTTAGATTTAAAAAAAGTTATAATTAAAAAATAAAATTATTATTAAAAATTTTATAATTTCAAAAAACTTTTAATAAAAATAGAAATTATAATAGGGAACATGGTTAAGGAACTTTAAAAAATTTTTATCTCTTTAAATTATAATTTCATTAAATATGTTACTTCTAAGAATAATTATAGTAAAAACTTAACATATAATTGATAACATATTAATTATGTTTCTTATGAAAATGTAACTTAAAATTGATTTATTTCTTATTTATCAACGATTTAAATTGATTTTTACATAGTGATATATAGATTGAAACTATGATAAAGAAAACAATTTTTTTTTTCACAGAAAAAATAACTGTTTATATATCTAGATTGAAAAGAATCCTCGGATTAGTAATTAATATCAACAAAATGAAAATCGATATATAGAATATTATAAAAATTTGAAATTGAATGAACATTAAAATTGACAATGTTTAATGTTATTTAAACTATTGAAAAACTCCTTATTTTTAATGGAAGAATAATTTTAGTAATTTGCGTTTTCATACTCTTATTTTCGTTCAGAACTATGGAAATCGATTTAAAATTCATTGGAATTTGGAATTTTCTGTAACTCTTTCATCCATTCGACTAACAAACTCTATTTGCACTTTTATTTCTTGGTACAGAATAGAAATTTTTCCTCTCCTCGTACTATTTTCATGTCTTATTAAAAAAATCATTATTTCCGTCGTATTAGGCGCTCTCGCATAAATAACTGAAAAAGAAAGATAAAGTCAAGTGACGAATGAAATATAAAAGCAAGAAGCGCAAGAGCTATGTATAAGAGCGCAATCGGTTTCACCGAGTGAAATAAAAAGATTGAGCGCAATCCAGGCATTGAAGCGAAACATAAGAACGCTCCGCTCTCATTCTCCCCATATGTACGTTTCCGCTAAAAGCCGATGGCACACACTTCGTTCGATCAGAGGATAACTGGGATTCCGCGGTCACACAACTAACGAGCTGATGTTCTTCGGCTGACCGAGCAGATCGCTGGTAGAAACAAAGAGCCGACAGTTGCATTCTGCGACTGAGTCACTACCCAATCGTTCCTTTCTCCTTTTCCAATTATTATCCGTCCTTTCCTCTTCTATTTGAAAATCCATTCAGCGGTTTACCTAATTCAGTACCTACATATTGTATAAACTCATCTGACCTTATTACTTATTCTTTTTATTGATCTCAATTATCAAAATTTTTTTAAATTAGATGCTGTTAGATATTTTAGGCATCGCTTTTTAACTATTTAGTACACTATGAAAGCGATAGTAGGTACGAAGCATTCTTCAGTACCATCTATTACTGTTATTATCTAATATTATATTATCATATATTATTGAAATTAAATGGAAAAGAATGTGCAATTGTCTTGAAAACCTACTTTTTTGTAATTTCTCCCATTAAAAAACTTATAGCCAATTTATATACATATTTATAATTACTCTTTAAATAAATATTAAATATTATATTAAAATAATAATAATGTAATAATATGTAATTCAAATAATAATAAGAATAATAATGTAATAATATGTAATTCAAATAATAATAAGAATAATAATGTAATAATATGTAATTCAAATAATAATAAGAATAATAATAGTAATAAAAATGTATTATTAATATTAAAAAAAACTATTTTATACCTTTATCGTTAACGTTTTACGTTTTATTTTTAATGTTTAAATAAAGAATATATATAATTTATACTTGAAATTATGTATAATAAAATTTTGTATAAAAATTTATTATATTTTGTTAATTAAATGGAATTTTAATTGTAATTTTTGAAGAATCAGTTTTTAAAACTTAAAATATTATACATAAATATTTTTTGAAATAGAAATCTTATTGTTATATATACATAGATAAGTAACGATAATACAGAATTATAGGTAGTATTCTTATATCTTGATTGATTTTAATTATTATTTTTTAATAAAAATACTAGCTATAAAGATTTTTCTATCTTTAATTTCTTATGTTTATCATTAACATGACGGAATATCTTATTTAAGTCATTTGCTGTAATAATATTTTTGTTATTTTTATAAACAGTTCAATATTTTTATTTTCTACAAACTTAATTGAATTATTGTAAAGTAAAACGCAATTTTTATATTTCCTTATTGACATATCGATTCGTAGGTAAGCTTTCTTTATTTCTTTTATAATAATTCAATTTCTCGATTAATTTCCTTGTCAATACGGCTCGTAATTTCTGAAAAGAACACAGATAAAATTTAATTATCTTTTAAGCTTTTAATATTGAACTTTCAAATATTTTCATCTCATTTTCATGCATCTCACCTTTTCCGTTTAAATACAGAACAATAAAATTATATTTTTATATTAATTGAATTATTTTAATATATAAAATATGAGAAAAATTATCTGTCTTTTTGTATAAATCTAAAAGTATTTATCGGTACTTGCTTAGAGTTTTAAAGACAGAAATTTTTATTTTAATAATCTTGAATAGATAACAGCGAATATACATATTTAAAATTATTAATATTATTGTGTATATAATAATATTATATATGTACGTATATTTTATTAAATTTTCTTATTAACCAAAGTTTTTAAATGATTTTAGAGGAATCAATGTATTTTAAAACTATAACTATTTTTAGTTTTAGAAATAAATTTCATTTATATGTACTATTTTCCAATATTTTATAAATTTCAAACATAACAATATAATACAAATATAAGTTAATTAAGATATATCAGTAACATTGAGAAATAATTACTTTTATATGTATAATATATTATATATATTTAATTAAAAAAAAATCGAAATTAATTTTAAATTACTGTAATAATACGTTCATAAATATAATAAAAACTAATGGAATAAATTTATTTATTAGCCGAGTATTAATAGAAACATATTGGTAAAAATAATGAAAACTAATGTGCACATTGGCTTCTATAATATTTTTAATATTATATTATTTACAAGATATTAATTTGTAATATTTGCACAATATTTAAAAAGATCAAGTATATTAGAAAATTTTTTAAATTCTTTAAAAAAGAACAAGACAGTGAAGAATACAAGCTAAATAATAAATATTTTTTTAAATACTAAAATTTATATTGATTGTTTTTAAAGAGTTAAATTAAATCAAGTATTTTAATTTTAGCAATAAGTATTGCAATTAAAACAAGAATTATTTCACTAAAACTAAACTTTCAATAAATTATCTAGATGATATGATAAAATAATTAATATATCATCGGTTATTAAAGAATTTTATCTTAATATATATTATTCTTTAATAAAAAATGTCCTACAAAAAAAAATATTTCTAACAACATATTTTAATATTTCTAAAATACAACTTTATTTCATAAACTTGTATTTCATAAACGTTGTAATTAAATTATAAAAGAAAAAACCTATAAAATTATTTTATTACCTATTTATTTATATTTCTGTATTTTTAGATAAATATTTAATTATATTAATAAAAAATTAACTTTGTAATGTACCCGAGATATAAAGGTGTCAAAGGGTTGATTAAAAATACCTAAGTGAAAACTAAAAGAGGAGGCAAAATAGCATCGAGAGATGATGGCATCTACGATAGCGATTGTGACGATGATTGGTATCTAGATAACTGCGACGGTTTTATATTGCATGAAAAAGGAATAAAAGAATATAAAGGAAGGTTGCAAAATGAACAAGAAAAAATGTATTGATGGTATACTTTGACAATAAAACACATAAGAGTGAGAGTGAGGCAGACAGATAGCAAGACGACACTTCATTAACTCCAGTCGTGACTAAGATTGTCATTTATCCTAGGATATATACTTCTACGCACTATAAAGTTATATATAACCTATATACTCCATCCGATGGTTAATTGTCTCGGGTGCAATCTCTTTTTTTCAGCTATCTTGCTTGACTCCAAGTTCGTGATCGTATAATTTTATATGATATGCGTCAATGAATAAATTAATTATATTTAAAAATAAAAATCTTGTTTCGGACAGTTAATATAATATAGTAATTAATATAGGATAACTATACTACTTGTACCAAACAGCACGAAACGACAGATGTTAACTTTTCTTTGTATTTAATTTCTTTTATTTCGTTAAAATTCTCTCTTAAATTAATCCTGTTAAAATGAAATTATTTTCCATTATTTTTATATTCAGTCTTTTTAATATTTAATAAAAGTGCGTTTTTTATTATTAGATTATCATTTTTAGTAATATTATATTTGAATGTAAACGTAGCAGCTTAAAAATTTATGAATAATTAATGGAAATGTACGAATATAGTAGCAAAAATGAAAGATGTTTTCAAAATTTGTTTACGTATACTTGAATAATGGAATGAATTCACTGGTCTTTTATCTTCCGACATCAGAATGAAGGACTGAATTAGGATTATTTTCACGAACATTAAATAATAGCGTTTACTTTACTCTATTAATTATAGATATATATTCTGTTGTAATGTATTGTTATTTCATGAAATAGTACGTTTAATATAATATTATTGTTAAAAAATTATATATATATATGCTATTATTGTTTTATAAACTAACTTTTATAAACATAACTGAAGAAATTATTTATCTTTAAAAGCTTCATGGATGTTTATGTTACGTAATATGAAGAAAAATGTGAGACATTAATTAATAATTTATTATAATCATATATCAAATCTAAAGAATTATGAACATTAATACATACTATAATATAATACATAATATAAATATAATATAAACATTTATTGTAATATAAAAAAAAATTTTTGTATAAGAGAATATTTTTTTCAATATGCAATTATGAAAATATGTGGAAGTGTAATAGACAATCTATCGTAAATGATAAATTTCTCCGGCAAACATAAAAAGAGATACAACAGAATAGAACCAAAATCAATTTAATTTAAATTGCAATACTTTTTCACCCTTACGTCCTTCATCTTTTTATCCGGGGATTTACATGCGAAATGGTCGTCTCATACGTACGCGCAAACATACATAGCGGGACTCTCATTCTCACCCACTGCCTCTCACTCGTTCCTTGCCGCGGGAGTTCCAACTGATATATAATTGCAATAATTGTCGGACCGTCGGCATTGTATACGTACATACGGATACGACGTTATACGTAGTTACGTCCTCGCTCTTGAAGAGCTAAAAGAGGACGACGTTATATGTGGCGAGCATCCGACATCCCCTCTCCGCACATTTAGAACAAGTGGTTGCTTGATTCTCGGCTGATTGTTCCATTCTAAAGAGCGGTTACGCGGGCCTTCTGGTTATCGCTCGACGTGTGGCCGAAGCGAAGCGAGACAGGGCATCCAGCAGCCGTGACTCGACAGACAGAGGTACAGAGGAAGAGGCGGCGCAACGGCGAAAGATCGAAGAGACATACACCGTGGGGTCGAGAGACAGAAACGACGAGAATCGCGTATTGCAAATGCAACGGACGTGCGCGGAGGGAGTTGTCACCTTCGTTTACGTGCTCGAATGTGGATTCGTGTTATATTCTGTACAATGTTTCTGTGCTTTTAAACCAAAGGTTTTCAACCACTTTCGCGAATCCTCAAATACAGATTGAAGTTCAGTCTTTGGATGTGCATGCACGTCTGGATACTTCACATTTCTTGTTGAAATTAGAATTAGATATATTAAAGTCGCTAGAGAAAACATACCTTTATTATATTCTTATTATTTTTATTTGTTTGCGCTAAGGTTTTTATGACATTATTCGAATATTAAATAAAAAAGTAGAAAATTATAGATAAGACTCACTTAAATACCGAATGTATCCAAATATTTAATTAAGAAATTTAATTATCCAATTATTTAATTGTAAAGAAATATAATTATCATTAATTGTGAAAAGTTGTTGAAATAGCTATTATTAGAGTAAAATTGAATATATATTAAAGATACAAAAAGATAAACAACGTAAAAAAGTGAAGCTAAGTTGTGTTTATTGCATTGTTAAAAATAATTGTGGTGAGTTATTCATAATCCCGAACACGTATAATAATTATTCTATAAATTAATTTTATTCAAATAAACTATTAGATAATTGTAACATTTATTTATTTAGTATGTAACGAATTAATTATTATATCATTTGTATATTATATTTATTAACCATTATTTAACCTGGATTATTATCCATATTAAATATTAATAAAAATCAACCGATTTATAAATTGGTACATACAATTTGTTATCAATAATAAAGTATTATATTGTATTTTAAATATATTACTTGTGAATTCTGTAGTTAATTAAAAGAAATTACTTATAATAACAAATGTTAGTAATAATAATATCTAATTAAAAATTAGAATTACTTAAATCAATTATATGAAAAATTAAATTAAAAAGTTTATTATTTCAGGAAGGTATATTAAATAACTTTAATGATTAAAATTTATATTAATTCAAAAAGATTGTCTCTTATAAATCCGACAGCTCAAAAATTGGATAGACTTAAGAATCTTTCAACGTGTTCTTGTAATATGTTTATTAAATATTAAATCTTTATTTAGTTTAAATACTGTAAAACAATAAATAAATAAATAAATAAAAAATAATATATAAATATCTGTACAGCATATCTATATTTAGCTAATTTCCCTTGTATTTTAATTTGTATTATATACCAAAACTATAGATTTTTGTAAATCTAGGTTGAAAAGGTTTAAAAATTTAGAGCAAAAATAAAAGCTTTTTTATAGCAAATTCAACTTGCAATTATCATGTGTTAATAAATAACAATAGTTTCTGTATTAAAACCTTTTTTAACATTCAAATATCAAATACTTTTTTATGGATTATTGAAACAAATAAATTTTAAGGTTCAAGTTAGTACTTGAAAGAAAATAATAAAAGTATGTAAATTCAATTCGAGTCAAATTCAACTTACTGAAGAGAGAAAACATATTTAACGGTATAATTTAATGAATGAAGTAAATAGCATTATGGTTATTATTTATAATTTTAATTGAAATTCGAACTATAAAAAGAAAGCATAAATTTTATGATTTGATAAATATATGTAATAGTTTATAATTGTTTACGTGATTAATAATTATCACATAATTTATAAAAGTATATGAAATTTTGAATTTTGAAATTTAAATTTTGAAATTATATTAAAATTAAGATGTTGCGAATTTACGGAGAAATTTGGAAGTAATAAATTCGAATCTCGTCCGGTGTGCTGAAAATCAAGTCTAAACAAAATACGATTCATTCTAGACTGTCTCTGGAAATCCCTTACTGGCGTAACGGTTTATAAGAATACGAGAAGCTATCTCACCGTTACTGTCCACGACTAGCAACCCTAACAAAACAATCACGTGATTCCTTCATACGGCTGATTGCCCGTATTGTCTGATGCCTAAGTACGAACAATGAATCCCTACGCTTTCCTCTGTTTCTTTCGTAGGTCAGGCGTGTTATTTATCTGCCACCAAAGGATGTGGGTAGTTGACTATAGACTCTCTTGTTGTACGCGCATCATGTACTTGCTCAACTTCACTAGGTCAATAGTTATTTTATCTCAGTCTAATACAAATAAGTAAATGCTTCTCTTCTAATTATGTATATAAGTATGCTCTTTTTTACTCATTACAATATAGTTCACTGCACAAACGTATTTATAATTCTATATGTTTAATCATTATCGATAACAATCTATTAAATTAATATTTAATTTTAACATGTTTAACAAAAAGTTATTCGTTATTATGTAGGTTTATCAATGAGAATTACAAATTCGAAAACAAATACGAATGAATCGTGGTATACTATATGTAATTTTTGTACTGAATTAAATATATTTTTCTGTAAATAAGTATTTTATAAAGTTAATTAATTACTTATAAGATAAAAAAATATTAAATTTTATTATTTTATAATAGAATTAGTAAAAAAATTGTTTTAATGTAAAAAATTATAAATTTTTTTTTCATTATAGAACAATTTATGTATAATTTCAATAACTTATACTCTGATAATTGTATTTAATATGTTAATTAGTGTTTTCACTATTTAATAACAATAATATTCTTTTAATAATATTATACCAAATTTATGTATCATATTATTATTATATAATTACGTATAATTACAATACACAAATCCAATTACATGGAATATAAAATTAAAAAATTTATTAGTTCAGGAAGGTATATTAAATAAGTTTAATGATTAAAATTTATATTAAATCTAAAAAATTGGATAGACTTAAGAATCTTTGAACATATTCTTCTAATATGTTTATTAAATATTAAATCTTTATTTAGTTTAAACACTGTAAAACAATAAATCAATAAATAAACAAAATATGATATATAAAATAATAAAAATGATATATAAGTGTCTGCATTGCTTATCTATATTTATTCTAATTCCCTTGCACGTAAATTTGCATTATATAGTTCTTATTTTTATTTTTAATAACTTTATTTTTTATTTATTTTAATTTTATTCTAAATTTTAACTATTCTTTTAAAAACTATTTTATATGTCTCCATATAAAATTTTATTCTATATTTAAAATCGATTTTTAATCTAATAAAATTATGTAATAAATATGCAATATTTAAACTAAAATATACATGAGATATATTTTAATAAATAGATATTTATATTTATGTATGGCGTAAAAAATAAAATGTACACAGATAAATATATAAATATAAACAAATTTAATTGATAGATACAAATTATTTGTTTTAATTAAAATAATTCATTATGAATATTAATATCCAAAATAATTTTGCATTACATATCCAATTTATATTCCGTAAGAATATATATAAAGAAAGATAACTTTTTAATTCATTTTATAAATTAATTATATATTTTCAAAATCCGAGTTAAGCAAATTACTTTAGCAATAATAATAATTTTTTGTAAATATTTTTTATTATTGTATTAATAATGGTATTTATTCTATTTAAATATTATTGTTTTAATAATAATAGTTTAAATAATCCCGTATTGATTTCTTTAATATTAAATATTATTTTTATTTTGAAGTGTATACAATCACTAATTTTTAAACTAAACATAAAAATAAAACTAAAATACCAAAAATGTGATTCAATTATTAGGAGATTTTATATTTTTTAATATTTTCTGAAATTACTGTAATATTTTTAATGCATTTATTACAGAATTATTTTGTACTTATTTTAAAGTGTTTGAAATTTTTTTTATGAAACCATAAATTTTGCATTTCTGTAAAGTTTTCATAATCTCTAATTAATATCTAAACCTAGGATTTGCTGAAATTTATAAATAATGAATAAAGAAATAACAATAAAACTTGTAATAAAGAATAAAGAAATAACAAAAATATTCTACCATGACACAGGATACTTATTTCTTGCAATACACAAATAGATCTATAAAGACAACTCTACCGAGCAGTATGACTACTCATAAGAACACATATTCTTTCAATATAAAAAAAAAAACAAATCAGGTATTTAGAAGAGAAAAATCGCCTATGTGCATGTAGTTGCTGTGAGATAGGATCATGGGTACTATAGTCAAATAAAGGTAGTGTAATTGATGTGTTGTTTAGTACAGGTTCCGCAGTGTCTTTACTATCAATTTCTTTCTACCTCCCTTTTTCTCTCATTCTGACTTTCTTTCAGTTTCACATGCAGTAACAAATTTAGTTTGGCAAGTGAACGTAACATAGTCCCATTATACAGCTTTAGTCACATAGTTTGTAAATAAAATAAAAAGCATTAAAATGTCTTAATTAAGGCTATTATTTAAGTTGTTCAGGTATACAGTGGATATTCACACCAACGGATTATTTTTCTTGACTCGTCCTCCTTCTCAGGAGTAAAGTGAAGGACCGCGCATAGTAGCGCGTATTGCTTCAAACAAGTAGAAATAGTAGCAGCGACCTGCAATTTCTTTCTTCTTATCTGAACTTCTCACATATAACTACATGAAGGAGATTGCAAAGGATGACTGTGTGATAACTTTTATTTGAATCAATGCTAGTTTGCGTATAATAAATTACTTTCAATAAATTTACTCTTTTTACGAACTCGTTGATTTTTTAGGAAGTAATGTCAAGGGGAAAAAGCAAATATACAATCGATTTAATTGTTTTTGTTTTTTAGACTTTGATTAATACTATAATTAGTGTTTGCTTTTACTTGTTGTATTTCATACATTAACACTAATGTATATTATTACAGTCAGGAACTTTTAATTTAAATAATATATTTTTTATCGGTCAAATAATGTGTTAAATGATGTTCTTCATAAATGAGCCCATATTTTCGTATTTATTTCCATTAAAAAATCATATTTTAAACTAAGCCTAATTCTAAGTTTTAAGTTATTTAAGTTATTATAATAAAACAAAATGAAATAAGAAAAAATACAATATCAAAAATGTAATGCTTTTCAATTTTTTAAAATCATATTCGTTTAAGTATATTTTTATATTTATTTATTATTTTATTATTTAATTCTCTTATTTAATATTAAAAAATGTGTGTACAATTAATTTTATATTTTACAATAGTAAATACATATTTTTAAAATAATCACTGCAGGACATTCTTAAAGTTTAATTGTTTTTTTTTTAATTAAGGAAACAGTTTCTTTAAAACTAAACATTTTTAATATTATAACAAAATTTATTAGTATTATTTTAAACTTTAATGTTAAAAAAACAAATGGATTTTAACAAATCATATAATCAGTGTGGTATAATTATTTAATGTTTAAAAAAAATTATAACTATTTTGTTTAACATGTCTTAATAAAATGTCTTAATAAAAACTTTAATAATATTAAATACATGTATAATAATACATGTATTTTACAATAATGTAAAATACATAGAGATTTTCTGAAAATCTATTCCAAACATTTATATTTAAAATTAAAAAAAAAAATATAACAAATTCAATAAAAAAATTGAAATCGTATATCATTATTAAAATATTGCTTATTATTTGAAAAAATTTTGCAAAATTGGTCATTGATAAGTATAAAATGTATTATATATTATTATTATTCATTTATTATTATTTATAATACGGGATATTCTTAATTAGTTAGAGAAAACATTTTTGGATCATTTAAATAAATATATTGAGAAAGGCGATATAGAATTAAAAAAAAACAATTAAAACTCTATGTGTTATGTATGGCACAAAGGTATTATTATTGTTCCAATAAATAAAATTTTTATATCTAGATAAACTATCTACATTTGACTATAAAACTGATGATGTCGATTGAATTAGTAATAGAAAGTAGTTATTTTATTTTTCTGGATATATGCGATTTGAAATTAAAAGTTCTGTCGAATCAATACCAGTTATTTGAATAATACCAATTTAATTTTTTTAATTAAATTAAATACAATGTTATTTATATTCTTTAATAAATTTCAGTTTTCAATAATATTGACAGTCGTTTATGAAATCAAATGTTAGATGATTGAACTGCGTGGTATCCATTTTTGAAAATCAAGAAAGTAGTCATTCTAACGTTTTTGTAGTAAGCATTTGTATTTATTTTACAGAATATTTTTTTTTTGCCCAAAAGAACGTAGGTATTTTGCTAATAGAATATACATAAAAAGTTTTAATGTACTTTTGTCTGGTAAGTAATTTAGTGAACATTAATTATGACTTGTATATTTATAAAATTTAAAACAGATAATTTAGATAAATTGCTGATTTGATTGAAGCGAGATTAAATAAATGCCTTCAAAAACTATTACTAATTAAAGCAGTAGTTATCTTTAGTCAAGTAGAGTCGTTTAATGACTCTAACAAGACTCTAAAAGTGAATTAATAGAGAATTTTTCTTAAATATATATCAATATTATTAATAGTTATTATTTTGTTAATTCAAACAAACATTAAAAAAATATGAAAAGTATAATAATATCAGACTTTCTAGTTAATGTCGAATTTAATAAATTTTTCATTGCACTTTTATTATTTCAATTAGAAACAAATATATATATCTATTATATATATATAATATATTATAAAACATATATGTAGTTAATACAATTATATATTTCTATTATATCTATTATTTATTAAAATACACAAAAATATTAAATTTTTAGCAGTATATTTAAACACTTATTATATTAAGTTAATAATTTGTATTTAATGTAATTAATATAATCGATTTGCTATTTTCCTAAACATATTTTCCCTAAACATTCTGTATAAACCAATCGAATGTATATATTAATTGTAACTAAATGTTCTCATAAATATAATAATATTGAAAATGGTTTTTATTTTATTTAAAAAAGAAGTAAGATAATTTTTCTACTATTTTATAAATTAAATAAATTAAAAATTTATTTTAAATAAGCTAATTTTGAAATTGGAAGATAATATAATAAAAAAAATTGTTGACACTATTTCAAAATATAATTTTCAGACAACGTGATTAAAATTATGAAAACTAAAATTTAAAGTTTTAGAAATAAACAAATTAACTTTTTTCATTTTTTATAGATAAAAATAAAAAACATAAAATAAATAGTTTACGATATCAATATCATCACTTTTTAATCTTTTTTTAATGATCTGAAAAATATTTATATGATTATGTATGAGCATTCATTTAGTTTGCAATGCATCAATAATTGTTTTCAATAATTATAAAGAAATAATGGATTTTAAATCTTCAAAAATAGTTTTTTCAGAAATAAAATTTTTTAAATTTTTCACGTGACTGATTGTAGATTTCATTATAATTTTTATTAAAATCACCGTTACATATTTGCAGTAAATTTTATTACTCTTCATAAAGATTTCATAAAAGATAATAATTTATAAATAATAAAATATTGAAAATTAACGACTAATTATCTTGTTTATCAATTTATTTTGGTATGTTAATAAGAGGAACAGAACTTATTCGATTTCCGATATTGATAAGATCATCAATGAAACTTAATGATGATTAATAAAATTTAAACAATAAATTTTGCTTACATTACATTTTTAATTTTCTCTATCAAATTTATTATATATATATATATATATATGTATGCTAAAAAGAAATATTGTAGTATTTCATCGAGTACATATTTACAAAACAATTTAATTTAGAAAATTATTTTCATTACTCTCTTGGTCTTTCTCTTAAATACCTTTCATAATACATATAAAATATAATCAATTTAAATAATTAAAAATATACTTTAAAATTATTATACTATTAAATTTAAAGTTATTAAATATACTAACAAAAGTATTTTTTATACATTTTAAAGACGGAATCAATACGAGATACTCCAAAATTCTAAAAAGAGTAAATAAAAGTATTGTGCGATGAAAATTCACGTGAAATGATGAAGAAGTTTTATCTTAAATTAAATTTTGCTAGACAGACTATCAACAGATATGTTTTCATAAAATAGGATATTATAAATAATATATTATGAATTTTAGAACTATTTTAGGTAATGAAGAGAGTTAATCAAAAATATCACATAATGTTGCAATAATGATAAATGTGGATTACTGATTTAATCCTAACCAATCTAACTATGAAAGCTATCAGATAAAACTTCAGATAAAATTTTTCAAACATTATATTTGTATATCTATCAGGATAGAAAAAATACTTATTGGAAATGATTCTAAAGATATTTTAAATCTAACAATATTCCAAAGATATTTTAAATCTAACGATTTTCCAAAGATATTTCAAACCATTATTTATGACTAGTGCTTCCGATATAATGTAATATTATATATAAGATAATGTGAGATTTCATAAAATAAAACTAATAAAACTGTACCTAGATGAAGTGAATTCGAAATTTTACAATAAATAATTTTACAATGAATTCTCGAAAATAAATTTTATACAGTAAAACTCATAGTTTTTGTGATATTAAAAAATAAGCATAATTTTACCATACAATTTATGTTGTTGATCATAAGTGGTACTGCAATAACTCAAACCAACAGATTGTTTCAATACATTTATTATAAAATATCTTAGTCAAACCTAAAAGTGGAAAGATAACGAAACTAATTATAATAAAGGAATAATAAACAAAAAAACTTAAACTATTTTCGGAGTCGAACTTAATTACTTTAATTGCATTTCGACATCGGTCAACGCGATTAAAGCGATTGATTTTAAACAAATATAAAAGTGTTACTACTCCAAGAATTTTATTTCACTCCATTGGTTTCTTATTACGGCAATATTATATTGTCATAAAAAATTCTATTTGATTTATTTACTTTACTATTTTTAATTTTTAATTAAAAATTCTCGACTTTAAGATACAAGTAAAGATATAAAAAGAGAAGAAATCTATTCAAAAAGCAGCAAATTATTTTTTTTTAAATTTTATACAAAAAAATAAACAAATTAGCATTACGCTTTTTAATTGGTAATCAATTTTTGCTTTTATTGACTTTTAAGTCATTCATTTATAAACATATACTTTTCTTATTTCTAATAGAATTTATATTAAAACTGCTTTAAAGCATTAGCCAGAATAAACTAATTTAAATAAAATAATTTTAATAATAATGAATTTATACAAGATATTTTCTACATTAATAAATTTAATGTATTTAATATTTTGATATATTAATGAATAGTATATCAAGTATAAATTAAAATCTATGTTTTTTTATTGATTTTTCACGTACTCATTAATGAAAGAAAATATCATAATCAAGGCAAGAAGCCGTGAAATTTGATTCAAGAAAAATAATCTTACATGGTGAAATATTTGTACATCTATAGAATTATAAAGGTATTTTAGTATACATTTATATAAATTATAAAATTCTGCAGGAGGAATTAAAAAACCTCAAAATCTCAAGTATAAGGATAGCAAAATAATAATTAGATTTGAAAATACAGATGTTGCTATTATATCGATAAAAGAAAGGTAAACGAATTAATGAGATTATTAATCTATTACATAGAAAAAAAATTCCGCAACCAAATACAGAAAAAACAAAAATAATATAATTCCGGAAAATAGAGGAAAGGAAACAAGACTAATTTTAGATCAATTTTTTTTAAAAGAATCTGAATAAAAAACAGTTAAACAATTCATATATTCAAATATTAAAAGTCATTGATAAAAGAGTAAATATGGTATTAGAAAAATTATAAAGTATTTCAAAAGAATAGTTTAAGAAAAACTTCACAAAAAATTCAACGGTGAAGTAGATAGTGTACCTACATATAAATATGATTTAAAATTTGGAGAAAGAAAGTTACAAGGAAACAAAAAAGCTTCAAGTATGTATAAAATTAAAACTTAAATTATATTAAAATATTTACAATCATATTATATAATGTAGGAAACAAAAATAAAAGCAGCAAAAAAAACAATGCGCTTTGAGAAAAAGTAATAAAATATGTAAAAAAGCGAATTAGGAAATGGAATAGGAACAGGAAGATCAAATAAAAATAAGGATAAAAGAAAAAAGTAATGAATTTATCAATGCAAAGACGAAAAATTATTGAAATATATTTCAAAAGAGTGCAATATTTTAGACATCAATAAAAACAGTAAGAGAATATTTTTAATGTAATATATATATATATATATATAAGTACATCATACAAAATTCATTTAAAAAAGAAAAATATGTTTAAATTCTCGATGCACAAGTCGGAGACGATAGATTTTTAAGTATTGGAATATATTGGATGTAATTTAGAAATAAGTAATGTATAAAATTTTAAATAACAATATCTAATTGTTTTTGTAAATAATAATGATAATAATAAGTTTAATCTTTGTAAATGTCTATTATGTCATAAAATTTGATATTTTATTATTCCTTAGATACTGTATCTGATAAGTTATTCTAGTTATTATATTAACTATCAATAATATTCTTAAATTAAAACTTAGTGAATTCATTTAAAAAAAATACTTTTATCCATTACTGTTTTATTTTTTACTAAATAAATAATTATTTATTAAATTATATTTATTGCTAAAAAATTAATTGACTTAATTTTTAGTATTAGCTTAATTTAATTTTTTAGCATTATGAATTTATAAAAATTCGATTCAAACAATACAAAAGTAAATGATTAAAATTTACATAGCTTTATTTATATAGCAGCTTTATCAACAAATTGTTGAAAAGATTGAAAAATATGGAACAATTATTTCAATGGGTAGACAAAAAAGTCAAAGGTAATCTAAAAAAGTCTCATTTTGAGGAGTAAAAATATTGTTCTTAGAATATTTTATGCAAGAAATGGTATTTGTCCCCTAATTTATAATATAAAAAAGTGCTTAAATTAAGATGATTAAAGGATTTTTACAGTTACTTACATTAAAAAAATTTTATAAAATTTCTATTTCCGTATTAGAGAAAATATTGGTATAATCAACAATATGTTAGCCAAGCATATGAAAGAAAACACAGCCGTTAAGTATAAATCCAGCGTTAAATTATACATGAATTTATAAATATAATCTTACGTTTGTAAATAACGTAGAAACTATTGAGTTATGTGAATTGTTTTTTCATAAATTCGTTTTTATCCAGGAGTAGTCATTGCATATTTCTTAGTATACTATAAAAAGAGTGTATTTTACTAAAATATATTTATGTTAATAAATGTATAGTTGCTAAATGTATAGTTAGAATCTTCGTAAAAGAATAAAATATAGACGCATAGAAAACGCGAGATAGGGAGAGAATAAATGGGTGTATACGTTGTATGATGTAATTATGTTGTCTGGAACACTCACGTCACGTCACCGAGCAAGCTGCAGCAGTTCTAAGGCGAATGAAGACATAATGTCACGTAATATCTCTCTGTCTCTCTTTGCCTCTCTCTTTCTTTCTCTCTCTTTTATGCGTTTCCTCTTCCTCTTATTTACCACCTCTTAGTACTTCAAGTTCCTATATTCAACTAAGTTCATGTATGGCGCCTTAATCACATTAAGCAGTATTACATTTCTCTTCCTCTCTTTTCTGTCTCCCTCTCTCCCTTTCTGTCTCTGTCTATGTTCCCTTCACTATACATCTATCGTCATTATTTTGATTCTCTTCAAGGATTATTCATTTACTTCTTATTCGCATGCTTCAGCAACTAATTCAACATTGGCTTGACGCCTCCTAATTATATTGATAATTACAGGAGTGGCTATAGTTTAACTATTTAACTATTCAGGCTGGGTTAATTGTGGTTAAACTGTTAGTCGTGCTTTCGTTAAAATATTTCTGTGTGCTTTTCCTAATTTTGGTGTTTTGAAATTTTATTATAAATTAATACGTCATTACTTGAGAGTTAATTATGAGAATTTTTTTAATGTAACAGTTTTTAATTTTAAAGCTACTTACTACAAAATTACTTTAAAATAATGGTAAGAATTATATCGTTTTCCTTATTTATAATGTTACGATTAATTTATTCATAATGTTACGTTTTATTTATAATGTTACGATTAATTTATTCACTATATAAACAGTTAAAATGAAATATTTAAACGTAAGTACGTATATAAAAATATTTATCACAATGATATTTTACAATTCATAAATATAATATTTCCATTTATTTATCGTTTTTCATTAATAATCACTTTTATAAACAATAAAAACTAATTATTTGTACCATCTTCAAAAGCAATTACGTTTTGTATATTTGAGGCCTTATAAGAAACTGATTTCCAAACAGTAGCAACTTCTTTTGAATGTTGCATTTGCCTTTTTTGTGTTTTTTTTTTGCACTCACGTACGTCTGCATTTCTTTTATTAACTACAGTATAGTAGTCTTTTCATACTTCTCTCTTTCTTCAATAGCCTTTTTTTCTGTCTCATGAGTACATAAAAAGAAAAATAAGATTGCGCGAATGCGGCAGAATCATGTGAGCTCCTACCAAATCTGGTAACCACTTACCCAGGAACAAGTAAATGATGGGTTTTCTTCATTCTTCTTTGCCCTACTCCTCGTTCCGAAGACTTTGTAATTACGCATCCAGCTCGACTGGTTTGATTCGTGGACCAGTGATAATATGCGCTTTCCCTCTTTCTCATTCTCTTCCTGTAATGACAACTAGGAATTATGAGACCCTCTTAAGAATTAATAGGTAACTGGTTGTAATATAACATTTATTATGGGCTACTTCTTATGCACTTCACTTATTTTTTACACTGATAATGTGAATGTATAAACTTTTCACTCTAAGCTTTTACAAATCATTTGTAGGTTATGTTATTCCCTTCTCTCACAATTTAATTTCTTTAACTTCTACTTATTTCTCTATTTTAACCACTCGCTCGTAATAGTTTTATAATGTATACATCTACACTATATTATATTGGTAAAATAATATCATTTGAATTATACGTAACGTTTTATTAAGGTCAATAAAAAATTCTTGCTATAACTATAATCTAAATATGAAAATTATTATAAAGGCAAAATTAATTTATTATTATTAATTTTAAAATATTTTATATAATTTTTCTTGGATACAATTCTTTATTTCAGTTAGTGAAATTTGTAACAACATTTTACATCCTCAAAGTTGCTTTCTAAGTTTCATTTCATATACGAAACTGAACACGGAACAGATCCGTAGCAATTACAATACGAGAATCCGACAGTGTTGATGCATTGGTTGAAAAGCGGGTATAAAGTAAATTGAAGAAAGTAATTTTTCAGATTTCCGCCCAATACTCTACAGAAGGAGCCTGACTGCCGCCCGGCCATAGGATATGAGTTAAGATGGAGGAACTTTACCGCGCAGCGTAAGCCCGTTATTAGTTCCACGCGCAACTCGCATGCCAATCTAACTCGTAAGAGGTAACTTCCGCACACATGTTACCACTGCTGAGTTCACGCCGGAGCAACAGTAAAGTAAAATTGAGTTCTGTATTCAATCGCATTGAACAGCCAAAAAGTGTGATTTTATTACTTTGCTAAGATTATCTTCGAGTTTTCTTAATTTACGAGAATCTGTCAAATTCTTCATACATAGCTAGCGAACATTAACACCTTGCAAGAAAGAACCCTGTTTGTTCTTGCATGATATTATATTTCAACTAAATGCACTTATGGATACATAATTTTGAAATACACTTGATATTTGCTACAAAATAGTTGGTTAAGGGAATAAAACACAATCATATTTATATATTAATCTTGAAATGTACATATCATAAATTAACAAGATGTATTAAATGTACTCTTTAATAAAATAGTAACACAGAATATAAATAGAAATTTATAATAAAATATTAGGAATAAAATAATTTAAGCATTATACTTTCATAATTTGTTATAAAAATTGAATATATAAAAAGCACTATAATTTTCTCATGTACATTCCTAAATTATAATATAAATATATATATTTATTATTTTATTATATTACTTGACCAAAAATAAACCAAAAAATTATTTAACTACATTTTTTATCTCTGTATAAGAATTATTCGCAACTTACTTTATGTTTAAGAAGGTCAAGCAACATCAGAATTCATCTTATTATTTCACTCAATTATCTTAATGTTCGTTCTTATTCTTAAATTACATCATTGATTAATCTTTTCGCATCCATTTACTCAAACAAATAATGACAGACTTAATTTAATAAGATATGCAAGTGAATAGTAATAGTAAATAAACAAATCGATTTCTCACAATATAAAAATAGATATTATCATAATCACATTTACTGAGAATTTGCTAATCCTTTATTTACTAATCTAACCAATAATGAAACTAATAATCAATCTAAAAATAATATAAAGAATAGATATATAATTTCTTTAAAAAATGAATAATATTTTATGCAACTGTTACATAAACTAATCGAAGCATTATCTTTTAATTAATGTTCAAGTTTTCATTAAATAAAGTTATTAATTACTTGCTTCGCTTGACTATATAATGAAAAAGAATACTGCAGTTTTTACTCTTATTTTTTTTGGTTGAAAAAATTGATAAAATATAATTATAAATGGATAAAAATATTAGCATAAAAAAATTAAAACTGTTGTTATGCTTAAATAAGCTTAAATATTACACGTATCAAATATGCGAGAACTTAAAACTTGTAAAAGTAATATAAATAACTCAATTACTAGCACATTTATATAAATTTTATGAATCTATTAATTAATATTCTCCGTTTCAAAAAAATTCTGTAACTAAAGTTAAACTAATTTTATTTAAAATTTTTTTTATTTTGTACTACAGATTTATTGGGTATTAAATATAATTGAAATGAATTATGTTCAGCCAGAAACTGTAATTTAGTTTGTGTTATTAAAATTAAATACTTACTCTTGAATAGGATTAATTTTTAAAACTCTTTCATAGTTTTAAAATATTTTTAGGCTTACAATAAATTTAAAAAAGTTTCTATTATTTTCAGAATTAAATCATATAAAATTTTTAATAAATAATTTCTTATTTAAAATTTTGTTATCGATTTTCATTCAAATATAAAAAGTTATGAAATTAGCTTTACATTTTATTTTTGGAATATAATTTTATATTAATTATATTTGTTTGATAAAATCCTCAAGATTAAAAATTATATAAAAAATAATCATTTGAAATAAGCATAGTTCAGTAAAAGTCATATTATGAATATATAACTTTTTCTATTCTTTTTTAATTCTAAATATTTTAAAATATATTTATGTTTTATTATTATTTATGTTAATAAATTATTGAGTGGTTTTTATATAAAAGATATTATTTTATATGGATTATAAATATTTTTGGTAATATTATTTCAAGTGAGTCACTAAATTTGAATATATTAAATTTCTTGTGTGCAACACTATATAGCATATAATGATAAACTATTCTAAAATATTTTTATATATATATATTTGTTGCATAAATAATATTAATATATTATACATTAATATATTTACAATAATATATTTATATATTTATGTACTACATGTGTAGTTATAAGTAACATGAAAATTGGTGTAATTAACGGTAGATAATTCAATTTCTTGATCAATACGAAAAACTAATACGGAAACAAATAAATCCTAAACATACTTTTATTCTCTTTATTATTTTTAAATTATTTTCGCCATCGAAATCATAGAATAGTTCAGTTTCTATCTATTCTATCTATAAAGTTGTATATAGTTAATTATGTTAAAGTGAACTTCATGAAGAAACACAAAATATTATATCTGTAAAGATATAAATCTTAAAAATATTTTTTATTCAAAATAAAAGAATTAACAATAAATTACAATGATATGTTTTAATAAATTCGTATTGATTTTTGAAATAGCATATTACATTTTTGCTTTTATTTCATGAGGTAGTTATAGCATGAATTCTGACTATTTGTGCGGTAACTAAAGATGAGTAGACTAGCATTGACGCGCATTGAGTTTACACCCCTAGTAGCACAACATCATGTGCGAACGATGGAATGCAAATCTCATTTATGGATTTAATATTGTTTATTTAACACAATATCCGGCAGCTTATATAATAAAGCGTCATCACAGTCGATAGAACTGTCGCTTTCTCCTTTCCACCCACCTTCTCCCTTAGAACCCTTGATACCAGCTGCTCAAGGCGCGCGATAGTGTTTTGGCGCTATAATTGTATTTCCATGTTCCTGGCTTCGGGGAGCAACTTGACTTCATCTCGGCTCTTGGAATTGCTGTTTCCTCCACTTTGCTTCTGCCGACTGTCGGACTCGTTTCGTTTTCTGAGACACTCATTTTGCAACGGTACAAACCGAATTGCTCGATCATGACATGACCAGTATTCATAATTTATTGTAAATATTTTATTATCAATTTTGTTATAAGAAAAAATAATTTTTAATCTGGCTCAGCATTTTATTTTATTCAGCGAGGTGTAATGCATTAATAATGCTATAAGAATTTTTTAGGTTCTATAATGACTATACGTAAGTGACTTATGGGATTATTTATATATTTATTTATGTATTAAAATCTGAGCATTGCATCAATTTATATGATTTAGCTTTATTTTACACTATTTAAACTATTTAGATATGTTTTATTTATTTTATTAAATAAATTTATAATATACGTATAATACATATGAATAAATTAATTATTTTTAATTTTACTCTAACTTTATAATAATATTATGGTTCATTAGTAGTAATTTTTTACAATTGAATTTTCAATGACTAATATGTAAATTTACTATAATTATTAATAACATAAATATGTAAAATATTAACTTCTTTTAAAGAATTTTGGTAATAATTTTTGTTTAAAACAAGATTTCTTTATATCATTCTATATATCATATCTTTATGTCATATTTAGATCTGTTGTTACCTCATGTTCATTGTTTATAGGATTACTGAAAATACTGTAAACGTGTATAGATATATAAATGGTTATGAGATATTTTAAATAATAGAACCATTTTATATTTAACATAAAACTAATTAATTTATAAAATTAAAACAACTTTTTTTTACGTTAATTCGTCATTATTAGATAAATTAAAAATTAATGGAAATATTGATATTTTGTTCGTTTAATAGAAGTGTTTAAATTTATAACTTTAAAAAAGGGCAACGCTTTAACTTTTTCATAAAAGACTATTAATTTTTTATTTAAGATAAATATATAACTATATAATCTATCGACGTACAATTAATCACATTCATCTGATAATTTAAAAATTAGGATATAAATAGGAATAAACATTGTATCAAAAATAGTTTCGCTTTCCAAAAATATAATAAAAGATCATTTTTCTGTGTATCTAATCTTTTCTATTTCAGATTCATTTTTTGTTTCGTAATTTGTATAAAAACTGCAAATAGCATTTCTTTGAAGAAGAATAAGTTTATAACGATTTTATTTTACACGCTTTTTCTCTTAACTTTGATGATTACAAAAGCATACGATTGCGCCCTTTTTCTGTACAAGTATATGTATACGTATAATTTTGTTCTACATTCTCAGACGAATTGGCACGCAAATATCTCTGAAACAATATCCGTGCCAATATTGCATGTGCTTTCGTTCGTAATTCATTTGTGAAATATGATTGTTTGTTCCCGCTGAAAAATGTGATCCCTTACTCTATAATATGGTAGAAACTAAAGTAAAGGTGTCAGTGACTTCGATACTTTGAATTTCGTATGCATTCAACTTTAATTAGTACCTTAAAATACGAATCTTTTTAAATGTTTTTGGATAAAATTTATGGATTTTTTTCAATCTCTAATTTAATAAATCTATTTCATGCATAATATTCATAAATCGTAATAAAGTTCTATTTAATATCTAGAAAGAAAAATTCTTTTAAATGTCCGTAGAATGTAAATCTAGATTATAACCGTTATAGCAAATTTAAACGAAAAATCCCATAAAAATTAGTTTTAAAGTTAATTATGTCACTAATTTAATTTTTTTAATAATAGTTACAAATTACACAATTATGCATAATATATAATATAATACCGCGAACTTAAATTTTTTAACATAAAGTTTAAACGATTATATGAAAGTTAAAACATAATAATTCAATACAATCAGCTTGCATATAGTAAATAAAATTGATAATATCGTTAGTAAATAAATATTTAAATAAATTCAAATTAAAATATTATATTACAAATAATAATTTTATAAAATTTTTATATGATGTAGAATAAAATAAGAGAAATTTAAATATATGAATGCTGAACTAAACACAATATAGTCAAAAGAGTCTTAAGTGAGCATAGCAATGATGAGACAATGCTAGCCAGATGAATGAATGTGCTGATGAATGGATACAATAGAAGAAGAGGCAGGCATTTGATACAGAAGGGGCTACAAGAAATCGCCTCTACGTGGTAGCTAAGTTCTAATCATGAGGGAAGATACAAGTCAGAGAAGAGAAGAAGAAAGGAGGAAAAAACAATATGACCGGAAACTAGAGATATAGACATTATAAAATAAGAGTGTCAAAGAATTCTTCGTGTTTCACAAAATCTCCATTATAAATTATTTTTAGATATGTAGATCATGAAATGAAGTAAATATATTACTTTTATTAAAGCGAATATATAAATAAATATATAAATAACTATTCAACAATTTTATAATGTTCATTTTGCAATTTAAATAATAAAAAAACAAAAGGTTCTTATATCTCATATCTTATATTGCAACATGAATTTGAAATTATGAACATATACAGTTTTAATAATAAAACAGTATATTATTTCTAATAAATTATAAAATATTCGTATTGTTTTATTTATTCTAAATCAGCAAGAACAAATTTTTTTAATCTTGAAATATTAATTACAATTTAATTTAAAAAATTTTTAGTAATTTTTATTTTATAAATGTTAATAAATTAAAAAATACATGTCAATTTTTACTAAAAGATGTTAAAAGAATTGGTCTATTTCATTTTTCAGTATTTGCAATATGAAATAATACCCCATTAGATATTAAAATTAAGAAAATTCTTAAAATTTTAGCGATTCATACAAAATTAATTCTGTAAAAATTTGTGATTTAAATTTTTTAAAAACATATTTTTATCTACTTAAAATATAAATTTTATCTTCTTAAATATTGCAAAATGACGAATAATAATACTTGTAGGCCAGGACACAATTTAAAAGATATATTATTTATAATTTCAAATTTTTTTTAAGGAAGAATGCTTTATTTTTATTTATATTTTATTATTGTTCAATATTATTATATCTCTCGTATTTTTTAAATCATCGCTTATATAATTAATAATTTTAAGAGTTAAAATTACAGTTTCTTATTCAATCAGAAAAACTGATAAAAATAATTTGTTAAGTCATTGTAAAAAATGTCTAACCATCTAAACAGTCTCTTCATTAAAAAACAATCCGCATAAAAAAATCAATTACACTATAAATTAAATAATTTCCACTTTGATTGTATATTGAAGTTTATATATGGTTCTTCGGTTCGCAGTCAGTATATAACTTAAAATTTAATAAAAACTATATAATTTAATAAAATAATCTTTTATTATGTCTTCTAATTCTTCGAAAAATGTTATATACAATAGCTTGCATTTTATATCTTTATGAGCTCAAATACACTGGTATGGATACTTTATAAGAATATAATTTAAGCTGTAAGCTAGCTCCAGAGTCTATTATGTCTATATCTCTCTAGTCTATTATGTGCGTGTACATGCACATATCTGAGCATGCATGTGTAGGTATGTGCGACACGTAACACTCCTCGTCCGGGTTTAGCTGATCACAATTATTCTCATCATCCTACGAAAATTTCACGTGAATGCAATTCTCCTAGGGTTATTGTGGCAACATATCTGCACGTGTACGAAATTCTCTCGTCATCGGACGCTAATACATGGTGGAGTATCGCTATAATTACAAAGGCCACATTCACAGCACCGCTTAAACTACATTACATCCCGTTAAAAGCGTCGGTTCACGTCGTTTTAGGAGGCATCGACAGAAAAGAACGTATTCTTGGATTCTCGGCAGCTCTCAACAGATAGCGGCTATTGTACGCTTCTCTTTTGCCCATTACCCACGGCTATATACGGTTGCGTAAGCAAAAACTTCTGCGCGACGCTCCGCGCTCTTTTATCTTTGGCCGTTGTCTGTGCGAGGACGAATCGCTGTAGTGCCGCGATGTATGCGCGCCGCGGACCGACGGAGATAAATGATATCGTAAAGTCGCTAAAAAGAAAAAAGTTTTCTGTGAGTAGAAAATAATAGAGGACACGATTTTAAAGCCATGGGAAAGAAATATTGTATCCAGCTACGATTGGGGACAATCACTGTTTGAATGCCGGACTCTAGACATACACCTGAAGTACTCATTTTTCACACTTTTCTTTTTTCTTTCTTCTATATTATTTTTTTTTTAATCTATATTCTATATTACTACATTATTGATTATAAAATGTCTAAATGTTTGCGGGTACACTTAAAAAAGTCTCGAATGGGATACCCTTAAAAATTCCATGGACGAGGTATAAGTAAAAAGGCGTTTTTTATTTTCTTTGAATTCCATACTAATATGATTAGCATTTGTCTTTAATTGAAGTAAGCTATAAATTGTATATTTTATGCATATATAAATGATGAGCGACTTCATAAATATTAAACTAATTGATCTTCAATGGAAAGATTGTGGTGCAATATTCTTTTTTTTTTATCTGATTTTTTCCTTTGGCGCATTCTGTAAATAGTTCGCAAATTATTACTGTATGTAAATAGGAATTGAAAAAATTTATAATCATTAATATATTTTTTATTACTATATAATTATATTTAGTTTATCCAGTGTGTATATTATTGATTAATTATCAGATACTGAGCAGTATATTATTTGAAAAAGAATATAGTTTAATGTAAGTTCTCTAGATTACATTAGAAATTTTTATTTAAAAATGTTTTTTTTCTTTAAAAAAATTAAAAAATACTATAAAAATACTATACAATAATTTTAATTAATTTTTAATGTATTTGTAACTTTTATATATTAAATATAGTCATAAATCTATCAGCTTAAAAAAAATTAAAATTTAACTTTTATCTCATTTTAAAACTTTTTCTTTTTTTGTTTATACTTTTTATATTTAATGAAAAATCTTCAATTTACAAAATTTAGTCAATTCAATTATAGTATTTAATTATATTGTTACATGTATTAAAACATAGTTTAAAATAATTTTTATTAGTTCTATTTTATTCAAAACACTAATATATAATTAAGAAGTTTTCATAGTAAGTAAAGAATTGAATAGAAATATTCGTATATTGCAATATTCGAAATAGTATATACTTTTTTCTGCATCATATAATAAAAATCTAATAAAATAATATTATGTGATAAAATATTTTAAAAAATAAGAACAAAGTTTTTTATAAATGTCAAAAATAAGGGAAAGATTTTTTATTTTATAGAAAACTTATTGTTTAATTTTTATTATAAAGTCAGTATTTTTTTAATCGTAAAAACTTAAGAATTTTATGTTATAAAAATCTATTATAGACCTTTGTTTATAAAAAATATAGTTAGTTTTAAAAGTTCTTAATTTTATTACAGTGATAAATAAAGTTTAAATGGAATAAGAGTTCTTAGTGAACTGCCGTAAGAGGTAATCGTTTGATGAGTTATCAATAGTGAGTCTCATTTCAAATACGAAAATATTTTAATGCAAAGCCATGTGAATATCCTATAATAAATTTGGAGACCCGATTCTCGATATGCAAATTATGAACAGGAGCTGTAGCTCTTTTCTACGCTCTACACATAGGCAGTTTGATAAATAAATCGCATGGGGTAACGTCAACCCTCGTATTTTGTTAAGAGAAATTTCGCTTACGGTGGACATGTAAATCCCTCGATAATGCACATTATCCCGTACGTTGCGATATGGCTTTCAAAACAAAAATCTAAATCGTATTAGTTTTATTTCTCTTTCTACTTTTCTTTCTCTCAAATGGTTCTTATATTGGAAATTTGCATGGGATTACAAGAAAGCCGAGGAATTCGATTGAATAAATTTAACCTCCTTTTTTATATATATGAGTCTAATTAGTCATTTTTTCTATTCTGCAAAAGTTTAAGTAAAATTGTAATTATTTTTAATATTTAAAAAATAACTAACTGTTTTTTATGAATTGTTTTTCATAAAATATATAAATTTATTAAATATTATAAATATTTATTAAAAATATTAAATATTCTAATTAAATTTATAAGTACACAATGATATGTATCATAATAATATACATATTAATTATACGCATTTTTCTTAGCTTCCAATTATTATTATTTGAGATTATAAAATTCTAGTAATAATAGTAATTGAATTTATGTCGTATTAAACCATCAAAGACTGCTAATTGTGGATGCTCTGAAAAAAGCAACTTAGTTATATCGAATTATTTATATTTATACATTTCATAACTTTTTCAAAATTTTATAAAAAATTTTATTCAATCTATAAATCTAATTATTTACATATGTGATCAGACTTACACATGGTAAGAGAGGGTGTCGCTCACATATACATACGCGGAGAAAGAAAGACAAAAAAATTTGCATTTTTAATTACTTTAATTATATACATATCTGTAAATTGTCTTCCATTTTTAGTTTGTTTTTAAATTGTTGTTGTTTCCAAAAGTACTATTAGTACACTATATTATTAGTTTTATAATGTGAAATATATTTCAATGTCAAAAAATCTTGAATAAACAACATCAAACTTGAATAAACTTCAAATAAATAGTATGCTTTATTTAATAAATATCTTATTTTTTAAATATTTGTTAAAATAAAATATTGAAAACTCAGTCCCTCGAATTTTAATTTCCATTAAATAACTATATTATTTTTTATTTATAATGGTGTCAATGAATAAAAATACTAAAAAAAGAATAATTAAAAATAAATTCTTATTATCACTAAATACAGGCAATTCAGATAATGATTAAAACCGGTATTTTATAATTTTTTATTGCTATAAGAAACAAACTAATTGCATTCTAATATGTATATTGATTAAATAATATGAAATGTATGGAAAATTAAGAACTAACAAGATAAATTAATACTTAATTTTCATCTTATACATTTCTCCTAAATTATACAATATTAAAACATTATTTTAATTAAATTTTGGAAATGTTTTTTTTTTTGAGCAAACTTTGAAAAAAAGAAAATTAGAAAATTTTATTGAAATAATAAGCTTTTTTTCTATTTGTTTCATAAATTCAATAATTTATTACCGTACCTAAATAGTTCATTAATATATGAACTATTGCGTAAGAAATGTTAATGGACGAAAGTACATATTTATTAAAAATAATATTCAATACAAATTTAAAAAAAAAATATTAGATTTCAATTTTATAATACGCAAAAAATAAAATTCTTGAATATTAAAATAGATTAAGAAAATAATTAAAAATTTAATGCTTATTAAACTTGATTGATAATTTGAATTAATATTAATTAATTAATATGAATTTTATTATCTATGTAATTCAAAACTACATTCTTTAAAAATTATTTTCAAGTAAAGAAATAACTTCTATATTTATTTAAATTTTAGTTTAAAAAGTCTTTTATACTGAATTTATTTATTAAATCGACATTTGCTTTTGATCTTTATAATTAGAAAATCAAAATTTTTTAATTATGGTATATTTAAAAATATTAATGTATATTTATTTTTGTTATTAACTTTTTAATAAAAGTAATTCATAAAATTTGATTATATTAAGCTATAAAAATGATCGATGAATAAAGCAAAATAATTGTAAAGCGTTAATTAAAATGTAGCCATATAATTTATAAAGGTATTGAATTGAATAATTTTAAAATTTTCAACAACCTATGAAAATTTGAGTATTACGACCTAAATATAAATCAAGAGCCGAAAGTATTATATTATTTGAAGAATATAAGATTTTCAAATACATAATTCTCGTAAATATATAATAGCAGAAAAATATCAAAACAAATACAGGTGGATAATTGGATAATCAAGCAATTATGCAACTGTCGGTATTATCACATGTTATCTAAGAAATGTTCATAATAAATAAAAAAGTAGCTAAAATTGAAAATCAATTTAAAAAAAATAACAAAATTAATTTTCTTATAATATATTAAGATTTGTAGGCAAATATATGCATGTATAAATTTATTTTTTAAATTTAAAAATACATTTTGATTTATTTTATATTTTATCGATGAACATATTGAAAAATATCGAAATTAAATATTATTTTAATATATCGTTTAGATATACTAGGTGACAAATAAAGTATTAATTTTACTTAATATTTGGCATTACATATAAACCAGAAAAAATTTTCTTATAATAAATGCAAGTAATTTTCATATTGTATGAATTGAATCAAAGTTTTGATCCCTTTCTTTCACATCGTGTTAATATTACTCCATTTTTTGTACTTAATAAGCACGATAACAATATAAGAACAATATAATGATTTAAATTTATTATTAATTAATTATAGTTATTAAATTGCTCATAAAATAACCAACAACAATTATAAAAGTTTAGATATCCAAGTTATAACAACACCAACATCGTACTTTAAAAGTCTACGATTTACGACTTTTATGAAATTGTAATATATGTTCAAACTATTATATAATCAATATTGATTATATCATTAATGAGGACTTATTGTAAATGACATTATTTATTTTTAATTTCAGAAATTCAAATCATTTTTATCATTCTTTTGTACCATTTCTTTTAAGATAGTCAAATATATTATATAAATTCTTAAAAATCTAATTTTAAGATATAATAAGAATTCGAGGAAATTAATCACAATAATTTATTTTAAATACGTTTATATTATTTTTATTTTATCAATAAAAAGTATATACATATTATTTTTAACAGAAAATTAATAATATCACTTACACTTTATTTATTATAATTATTCGTATTCTATAATATGGACTGGTATAGTATTACTGATATAGTAAGTAATTTTTAATGATATCTTGTAATGTGCCAAACACAAAAATCAATTATATTTAGTTAAAGAAGAGAATGAAGAGAAAAGTATTTATATTATTAAAATTATATTATATTACATTATATTATATCATATCATATTAAATTATGTTTTTTTATTAAAAAATTTTATATTCTCGAAAATTATTAAGAATTTATTGCATGAGTAAATAAAAAAACAAATATAACTGTGACTTAAAAGAAAATGTGAAAAACTTGCAGATTATAGAAATCAGCATAGTTGTTTAGGGCAATATTTTTGCAGTTATTAAATAAATTTTACATTATGTTTTATCCAAAAATAATAAAGATTTTTTTAAACGTCAATTAATATTTGTACCGATCAACATAAGTTTAATTTCAGCATTTATAAAATTTTTGTTAATAATATTAATAATGTTATTAGTTATTAAGAATTCATATAAAAGATCAATAAAATATATAAAATTGAGTTAAGTCTACAGTTTTTTTTTTAAATGAAATAGTAAAAAATAACTATAACTTATAAATAATTTAATAAAATTACGAATTTATTTAAATGTAAATAGAAACAAAGAATTTTAGATATTTCATATAAGTGTATTCTAACTGTATACATATTTATAATTATATTTATAATATTTATTAATTTTATAGCTACCTTTACACTTCAGTTTTTTATGTATGTATTACTGTTTATTTTGTAATTTAAAATATTTCATAAGAATAAGTAAAAAAAAAATTAATTTTTTAGTCATGTTGCAAATTATTAATGGAAGACTCGCGCGCTGAGCAAAGCAAACGCGGATTCGACATAAATCTCGTGTATTCAGAAATCTTCAAAAAATAAAACCCGAAAAAAGAAATTAAATAAAAAAAGAAAGAGTTACGGAGTAAGAAGAGCCGGGAACAAAAAAGCAAAATGTTTGTAAGTGGCGATGCAAGACAATGATGGCGGTGATCGTTTGATCGAAGATAACGGCTATGCCGCGCAGCATTTCGCGGCCACGTAAACCTGTATAGTCGTTGTTTCTCTTTGGTGAAGAAACGAGAATCAGAGAGAGTCTGGCGTATACCATAAGCAGATAATTGCAACCTGTTTCTCAGATTTCAAGGCGTAATGAGAACGCAAGTTGCCTTATTGGCGTCATTTCGTAAAGAAATCATCTTCGTTTGCACAGCTGCTCATAGCTTTATTCGATTTTCATTATTGGGCCACGATGTTAAAAACATTTGTTATTAGTTTTTAATACTGAATAATTATTACATTTATTGTGTATTGTAAAACTTATAAAGTCGTTTAATTTTTGACATCAAACACAATAGTAATAATATTCATTGTGTTTTACGATAAAACGATCAAATTCTAATAGTGATAATATTATATATATTGTATACAAAAAAATATCTAACTAATCTGTCATTACAAAATAACTTCATTATTGTTTTAATATTTTTTATAGTAATCGAAACAAATAGGATATAATAAAAAGAAGATTATATCATAATTAAAGTTATAATGTATTAAATACCCGTGCATATACATATTTTCTTCGGAAAAGGGGAAGGTTGAACTAAATAACATCTATTTTTTATTTAGTTAGTAGTGTATGAGAATCATTTAAATTAATATTTGCACATTAGATAGACAATTAAAATAAGAATCATTAAATAATAAATTAAATTAACGGGATGCATTATCATGTTTATTCTTTTTTTATTTCTAATTAAGATGCAGTGTTAAATTCATATGAAAGAATAAAAGGTTTATTATAAACGATAAAAAGGTATTTCATCGTTTGCAACTAATCTACTTCCGGTAGAAAGTAGTAACTTAATAATTTATTTAACGCTATTATAAAAATTTTATTTAAGCAAAAGTAAAAAAACCGCTAATAGATTATTAAACATTAATAGGATTTTTTATATTAGAATTATCATAAAACACTTTATAAAACAAATAAATTAAAATATATTACATAACACAATATAAATTAATTATTAAAATTCAATTTGTATACAATATAGAAAATATCATCTACAGACGAATTTTCTTTAGATTCGTTACCACTGAAAATTAAAAAATTAATTACCAATAAATGATTTTTCATTGATAATTATAATAAAAAATTTATCAAATATATTATTATATTATACATTATTAATAAAAATTAATAAAAAATCGGTGGAAAAAAATACTCGAAAAGTCTGTTCAAATTTTTTTGTAACGTGAATATAAGTATATAATTTAAATGTATAATGTAATAAACCAAAAAGTAAGTACTTACGTCATCTTCAAATTTGAAAAGATGAAAATAATTTAAGGTAATTCCATCCTACGAACGCGGCAAGAAGAGAGAGCTTCGAAAACGTCTCGCATTCTTTGCGGTTACTTGACCGCGACTTATAGTCATGTCATACATGTACGTAACAAAAAACATACGAGAGGAGCGTGGCGAATGTGGGCAGCACATGGCCAATCTTGGCTGCGCTCTACAGAAAAAAAATAAAAAAGTAAAACGAAAAACAGCAGCAGCGCCAAGAAAAGAGTTTAAAGTTAAGAGAAAGATGAAGGGAGGATTAAGCTCTTTGCAAGAATCTGTCGAGATGTTTTGGTTGACGAAGACGCGATCGCAGCCAAACAATTCATCGATATTCAAATATAATATTTATAAAATCTATCGAAGCTTGAATATCCCGTTTTGTTTATAGAAATCGGTATATCATATTATTTATTTTTATATTTTAAAATTAGTTTAATTCAGTAAAAAATACGAATGAATTTTAAGACAATAAAAAATATACATATATAAAGTAAATGAGTATGATGCTTCAAAATTATATACTACTAAAAATAAAAATAAAAACGAATTAATATTTAGAACTAATACATAAGTGAATGAAGCACAGTATGTTTAATGTATGAATAATCCTATAAAAATTCATGAAAAAAATTATGATTTAAAGTTAATAAGAATGCACATAATACTATCTATGCCTGCGAAATACATAAATTATATTACTTTTAGAATTATAATTTTCAACTTATAAAGATAGATATACAGTTAATATAGTTAATAGTATATTGACCATATAAGTATTTAAAATTTAAAGAGAGGTTTATAATTTAAGTTTTAGATACGTACCTTTCTTCGTGTTGGATAAACTAAAACAAAAAAAAACAAGCTGGTTACTGAATGAAAGAAAAATGATGAAATTAATAATCAGATTTGAGATCTTTCAACAAAAAGAATGTACGATATATGTAGCTTAGCTTGTATAGCTTTAATATTCAGATTATGAAAAAGTTGTCACTTATTTTTATCTTCGTCTAGATTAGCTTCTAGGTTTAAGGTCGTGTGTTTTAAAAACGTGAATGCATAGTCCCGTTATGTTCACGTATATGCATCTTTGGTTGTGAATTTGTGCGAAATGGTTGTTCATCCATTCCGCTGGTATTAAGCTCGTAAAAGAAAGAGTCATGAAGGAAATGAGTATAAGATTAAATAGGAATACAGAAAAACGGACGAAATGAAAGAATAAGCGAATGCGTGTAGATGGAAATTGCTATCGTAATTTCGAGAAAGAAGAAATAGAAAGATACGATACAAATACAGAAGAAAGATAGAATAAAAACTGTAAATATTATAATTTACCTGTACTTTCCATAATGACAATGATGTAACTACAACGGATACATTTAACGACGATTTTTTACTTCACCTAAATGACTTTCGTTTTAGAAGACGGAAATAATCATTTAAATTAATATGGTTTTTCCCTAAATATTGCATCTTTTACATAAAATAGTTAATGAGAACGAATTTTGATATGAATTTAATAATTTCGTTTTTAATTATTTTTATATCTATTTAATTCGTTAAATTTTATTATAAGTTCTTATTTAATTATACATTACCTTATGTCACTTATCCTACAATTTTATTAATTATTTTAAAGAAGCACAATCAATTAAACTTATTACAATTCTTGTTTTTACGAAAAGACTTAATTCTTTATTATGCATATATTTGCAGTTTGCCAAGTATGTAAATTTAGATTTTTTTAAGCATTAAGAAATTTTAGTTTATACTAAATCATTGATCACAAATAACTTTAAACAATATATAATTATGTTGTTAATATGATAAAATTATAAATAATGAGAAATCATAAAATAAATTCATGATTTAATCTTCGATATATTAAATCAGAGAAATTTGTAAATGAAAAGGAAAAAAAAAATATAAATAATTTTTCTCCTATAAATATAATATATTAAAATGATTATAAAAAAGTACTATTAATTTTAAAACTATATTATTTTCAATTAATAAGAACATTTTAATACATATCCATTTTAATATTTCAAATTGTACTTTTTCAATAAATTTTTATTTGAAAATATACTCAATAAAATGCATTACTCTTTTCTTTGTTATTAACCATTATTTGATAGCAGTTATATTTTTAGTATTTTAAATTTTTTAATTATTTAATAGTAAATATTTATTATTTTTATAAAATTTTTTTAAAATGTTTTACTATTTAATGCTTTCTATTATAATTTAAATCCTGTGCATTTCATAGATAAATTCATATTTTTTTACTAACCGATAAATTTTAATAAACGTGATTTATCAATTTTATACTAACTAATAGTTTCTTCTATTGTTATACTATATATAGTTCAGAAAAATGCCATTATCTAAATTACATATATCTTAATTGAATATTTAAAATATAATTATATATACAATTTACTGAATATTATACATATAATTATTATACACATTTGTTATTATGTCAACAAAATAAATTAATAAAACAATTTTTTTTTAATTGACTGACTTAAATAAGTTTAAAAAAAGAATTTTTATAGTGTACCGTCTCAGTCTTTACTCACAAAATTAAGTGAATATTCATAGAGATGTTTCATTTAGATAAGTTACTAATAATAAACGTAGACAAGAAAAATAGAATAAGGTATTTTATATTCTATAACCATACAGTACAATAAATATAAAATCTACGCTTTCGAAAATATATTTTTATTGTAACAAAACGTTTTTTTTTTACTACATAATCACATAGAAAGGATAATTTTTATTTTATCATTAAAAATATTCGTAAATCTCAATTAAAAGCCAAGATTAAAAATATAAAAGTTTAAAATGTATATAAAGCCCGTCGTATAGTTTGTAGTTACAGAAACACTACGACGAACGAGCCGATAAAGAACGTGAGAAAAATAAGTACGGAGACGATAATTTAGTTCCATCAGAAATCTTTAACTTGGCAAGTCGTCACATACACGCAGGTGCGTATAAGTAAGCATAGTCACGCACACTTGTTATAAAGATCTGGAGAATTTCTCAAGATATTCCGAACAATCTGACAGTCGATATTCTGAGTTCAGTATTGGTTGCGTACGAGTTAACAACATACCGTTATGATAAGCTTAATGCACACCTGTCTGTATCGTCAGCGGTACGGTATCGCCCATTTGACATAACAATAAAACATTGACTGTGATTGCCCTGAGGTTGGTGCTGATGCTCACGTACACTGCCTATGACTCCTTCACCTTGTTTCTCATTTCGCTAGCGATGGCTTAGATAACTGAACATAAGTTGCTGTATACGCGTATATATCTATGTACTTGTTAATTCGTTAATGAAAGATTATACGAGACTGGTAAGTGTGAAAAATATTAATAGCTAAAATATGTGAGCTTTCTTTGTATAAATCAAAGAACTTCAAGATCTCTTCTTCGAATTTCTAATAAAAGCCATCAGTCATTATTTTTCATTAAAAGAAAATTATTCTAATTCAGATAATCGTAGATAATATCTTGTATGAAACTTTTCTAAATATGAGCATTTAAATTTCAATCAATATTGCATTTAAAATGAACATATTAAAATTATTCAAATACTTCTGTGAAATTTTGTTAGCATTATTAGAATCGCTTAAATTTTTATTATAGTGACAATAAATATTTTATAACCATATTTGTTTTCGTGAACGCAATATAGGTAATGTTCATCAAAGTAGTATGTCAATATCAAAAATTTGTTTTATACATATTGAGTATACTTTTAACTTTTCCTAATTTATAAGTAATACTAATTACTTTTTATATTTACTTTATGGTGACATTAGTATTATTTTAGGCTTTTTAATACAGGCCATCGTTAAATTACTATGTCTGTCGAATTATAAATAATCTAATAACTAGATTGAGTTTGTAATCAATAATATAATTGTAATATACTCACAGTAAAGATTGTTCGTTTAATATTTGTTATTATGCATATGAATATTATAATAACATAGTTTTTTTTATTGAAATTAAATTTTTATTATATGCTCAATGAGCATGATAAATGTATGCAAAGTCTATATTCTATTTATTAAGAACTTAAATATTTGTATAAAATTTCAGTAAAAAATTATGTTTGTTAGAGTTTATAGAAAATAAATTGTAAAACTATTTTATTGATATCACAAAATCAATTTAAATAATCAAAACAAAAAAAATATTAAATAAAATTGAATGCAATTTTCATTTTCAATGAATCAATACAATAAGCTATATATTACGTGCAATATTGGAAACAAACTTTTTTACGATCATTATTAATTTATGTATACTCATTTATGCACATCTAATGTCAACGAATTATAGAGTTGCGTGTCTTTTAAGGTTGAACAAATTAAAGTTGGTCTAAAAGAATAAATTAAGAAATCAGTTGCATATGACTGGTACTAAACAAATATGTTCTGGATCATTTTTTTCCACTGTTCTCGCTATATTTTTACGGAATTCATCAAGACATATAATTATCATCAAATATAATTATCTCATTAATAAGATGTGTTTTTTCTTATGTACTTTTATATCAATTCTGTCTTGAACCTTGTCTCTGAGAGCAGAATAAACTTATGTTTTCTAACGTTGGATTTATTAGCTTTTAAAGTACAGCACGAGTTAGTGAAAATGCTAGAAAAAACTTTATTGAACTCTACATAGGGGATGGTTCACCAGCCGATTATATATTTGTATTATTATGTTTGAAAAATATATGTGAAAAATCCTTGTTGCTATATTATAAATTTTATTTCAATTTCTTGATTGTGAAAAATAAAATTTAACATGTAAAATTATTATTTAATTTTTAGAAAGACATATTAATTTAAAATAAATATTTAAATTCATATTATTAAAATTATTATAGAATTTTGGATTATTCATAAATTTAAGTATCGTTTATCCTATACTTTTTATCCTTAAAATGATGTTCTCTAACACATTTAACTTTTATTATGGGCAATATATTTCCTACTAAATAATTAGGAATTATGAAAGATAAATAGTTATTACGTTTTTATATATAATTAAAAAATGCGAATAAAGCTAGGAAAACCTATATATATATATATATATACCTTTTTTCGAATCTCACCTTTTAATTATAATTGATATTTCATTTTCAATTAAGTGCGTAACATCATTAACTTAAAACTTTTCTTCAGTCATTGGCTTAAAACATTTATTAAGAAAAACTACTTAAAACCGTTACAAATTAAAAAACAAGGTTAGAAAAAACTTGATACGAAGAGAAATTATTAATATAAAAACCAGTTTAGTGTATTTATAACATATTTATGTACATCTAATTTATTTTAAAAACATTTCAAAACATAGTTTATAAGAAATGATTTAAAAAATAGAAAAAAGTTTTAACTACGTAAATAAAAAATGTGAAAATTTTTAGTATATAATTTGAATTTGTATTTAACAATATTAATTTTCGTTTTTGTGAAAAATTATTTTCACAATATCGTTGTTACTATTATGTAACTCCATAATAAAAAGATAAATAGTTTAATTAATGAGCACATCAAATAATTTATTACTTTAATAAAACATTTTTTAATATACTTAAAAAATATTCATCATTATGATACATCATCAAAATCAGGAATTATGATAAGATTCTTGTTTTGAACAAATTGTTCGTCAATATTCTTATAGAAATTTAGTTTTTACGTTAATTACTAATCACAAAATAAGAATATACATTAAAAGATCTTTATTTGACACTGTATTAATTCTTTAACGCTGTTATATTACGAATTTTTTACATGGAATATTTTTTGCAAAATACACAGATAGAACCATTTATGTCTTAATTACTACGAATCGACTTATCACGTGACTGTAATGTCAGTATGCATTTCTTTTATAATACAATCAGGTCGGATAGATGGCTGATATCATCTCAACTGACGAAAATCTGCGGTTGCTAGAATGAGGTACCCTTACATAGAAACAGAGCTCTCTTAAAAGTATACTTTAAGTGTAAAAATACCTTTGAAAATTCAATAAGTCGAGATTGCACCGAAAATAGGAAATGCTTAAACTGCATTTGTTTAGCAATATACTGGCACATGAAATCTTACAGTCTGTTTTTCTTCCTTGATCCTTTTTTTCTTTTCTATGCATCCATCTATCCATCCATCCATCCATCCATCTATCTATCCATTCATCCATCAATTAGCCCATCTACCAATCTATATATGTAATTTCTTAATAGTGAATTAGAATATCGATGAACAAGGGTTAACTTGAAATAAACAACAATTTAGAGTATAAAAAAAGAAACGACAGAAGACTAAAAATTAGAATGCTGACAGTGAAAGATAAATTATTGCTGAGAATAACGCTAATAGTATTTTTCACACGTTAAAAGTAAGCATAAATTGAAATTTTGATTACAACCATATATTATATAGAGGAAATGTATTTGAAGTTACTTAAAAATAGATCATTAATACGAGATTAGTGCCTAAAAACTAAATATTAGAATTATTAATGTTTATTGAAGTCTCATAACATTTACGAAGTATATAAGTATATGAGATTAAAAATTTTAACACATTAACATTTTAACGTTATTTGTTAAAAACGTACAGCCAGCTGTTAATTATACAGCAAAGATCCAGCTTCTTCTACTCACACCAAGATTATAATTACTTATAATATTTTTGCATAAATAATACATTTTTTTTTAATTTTTTTAAAAGTATAATATGTATAAGAATTAAAATAATTATATGTATAATGCGATTGCCAATTTTAAATTATATTTATTCAAATATTCATCAAATAGTACAATAATTTTATTACTATTAATTAAATATTTATTTATATCCAATATTTATTTATTTATTTATTAGTTCGAATACTAAATATAATAATAAATTTTTTATTTAAACAATAATATAATTATTTTTAATTTACTACTATCATTATAGTTCTTGCAACATTTATTTTTGATTAAAAATATATATATATATCGAATAGCCTTATATATTTATATAGTCTAAATTAAATTAAATAAATATTCTTTAGTGTTGAAATATAAAAAATAATATAAATTTTTTTTTAATTAAAAAAATAGAAAGAAAACAATATGAATCTAAAAACTATATAAATATTAAAAGAATTTTTATGATATTTATAAAATATGTAGAATTATTTACTGTCTTTACATGTAATAGTTACTTTGTGGCTATTTAGTGGTTCCGAAATTATCATAATAATTTTACAATAATAAAAAACGGGATAAATGAAATTAATAAAAATATTTAAATTTTAAATATTAATATATATATATATTATAATTAAAATTAAATTTGAAAAGTAATTTTATTTTAGAATCTTTTAACATACCATTTTTTATAATACAATTTAATACATAATTTATAAACTAGATTATTATGTATAAAATTTATATTTTAATTTTTATGATATTTTGTAAGTTTTTTTAAGTAATGAATACTTTGTTAAAGAGTAAAACCTTTTATTGTTGAAAGAAAAAAAAGACCATTCACGATGGAGAGATTAAAAAGGTAGAAAAACTCTTAAAAAAGGAATATTATGGAGAAAGTAAAAGATATAAAAAAACTTCAAAAATAAAAATATTTAGAAAAAAAGATATTATAATAGGAAAAAGAGAAAGAAAGACGGAGAGTTACAGAGGGAAGGATAAAAGCTCCTTTACTATAAGCAACGAACGTCGAAAACGAAAGGAAGTTAAAGAAGCTACAGATGAAAAAGAAAGAAGAGAGTAGTCTTAAAGAGAGGGCAACAAAATACAGGGAACATGGCACCAGGACACAAAACAAGAACTGCAAGAAGCCAGATAAGCCTCATGTGTGCCTCCATCAGGAGACTGCTATTTCTCCCGTGACAATAAAAATTATAGGCTATCTGAACTGGAAAACAACAGGTCGAAAGCCTGTGCTGCTGTTGCTCCTATGGTGCTGCTGTGCCGTTGGATCGTGGTTTGCATTCATTAAACTCGAACACGCAAGTAGTGGTCCTCATCCCTGCGGCGCTCTTCTCTCTCACTCTCTCTCTCACTACAGTATCCGCTTCTCTCCTTCTTGCCATCTCCCTTCCACTATTTTCTTCTACCGTCGTCATTGACGTTGTCGTCGTCTTGTGCTCTCGTCCACGATATAGTGTGTGTGTGTGTGCACACGTGTATAGTATATCACCCGCGAACGTTGTATTCTCCAAACCTTCGATCGAAGATTTCATTACCACATCGTCTGCATCTTGACTTCATAATGCGGTTTTGGATATTGCTGGCGCTGCGCGTTCTTCAATTTATGTATGTTTTTCGATTTAGTAGCCATACCTCTCTATCTCTCTCTTTCTCTCTCTCTCTCTCTCTCTCTCTCTCTCTCTCTTTCTCTGCTATACACAAGACAAACGTGTGCACATTTAGTTATTCACATATTCTTCCGCTCTGTCTTTCCTCTTACCTCTCTCTACCTTATAAAATTTTTCGCCTTTTTTCTGTTAACAGTTTTATCTTCTCTTTTTTGCATTTATAATTTATTTTTTGGCTTATTTGAAGGTAGAGTGAATGATTGCTTTTTACGGCAATTAAGTCTGCTTTATCGATGCACGCATCGGGTAAATGTCTCAATGATTCGTTTTTTCGAATAAAAGTGCAATGATATGTCTTCGGTTTCTTGAACAAGAAAAGGATGTTAATGGCAGTTTTTTAAATGACATCACCGATTTGCGCGCGACAGTAGGTTGAGAAAGTTCTTTAATTTCGAGAAGTAGGTAAATTATCGATGAAAAATATAGAGATGTATTTTTTCTTCTTATAGAAAAAAAAACTAAAATTTATTAATACTACCATAAACATCTTTTAAAATCTAAACAAATTACAATTATTGATCTGATCATTTTTTCAATTCATTAAATAAGTTTTAGAAATGTACCTATACTTTAAAAATAACAATAAAATAGTAAAGACAAATAGTACATACAAAAAATCTATTGAATGACAAAAATTTATTATATATATATGATAAAATGCAATACTGTTTAAAACTAATGCGTAAATATTAAATAACACAAATTATATTATAATATAATTATAACGATAATATTAATTTTTAAAAGAGTAAATGGTTGAAATGTAATGTAATATGTATTCTAGTTACAAAAATAATTGAAGTAAATTTTATAAATATTAAAAATATAACTACTTATTTCACAAACTGATAAAATGAATATAACATAATTAATAAAATACATTTTATTTATAGATTTATAGATTATATGAATTAATATTATTCATTGTTGCAAAACTATATAATATAATATTCATTCATTATTTACATATATTTCAATTAGACACGAGAAATTTATATTTAAAAATTTGAAAATAAATAACGTAACTTTACATGGAAAAATTATTTAATGGTATGAAAACTAAACTTTGTTTATTGTAAATTTATGTTTTTTTTATTTTTTCAGAAATCCATCATAATAGGTCGATGAAAAATTTTTTTTATAAATTATGTGAAAAAAAATGAAGAAATTACTACGTATTATTACGTAGAAAGTACAAGAATAAATATGTTTCTAGACTAATTTTAATAATATTTTTTTAGAAAAATCTTTGCATCAATAAATATGAAAATATTTTCCTTTAAGTTGAAAAAGATAAAATTTATATTCTGAAGTGATCTTTAAATTATTTTTTAAATAGTTGAATTGAATTTTCATATTTGATTATTGATATATCTCACTTGTTTCAAATATTTAATATTTTTCCTCATCTTGACTATTAAGTAATATTAATATTGTAAATAATAATAATAATATTATAAAAAACTTAAAATATTTTTTGATAATATTGAATGTAGGATATGAAAATAAGCAGAGATCAAATATAAAAAGATTATGTTAGAAAATTTAAGAATCAATAACTAATAATTAGTACAAGTAACGAAAAAAATGACTGAAATATATAAATTAAGTTTGTAATAAGAGGATTTGAAATTGCAAACAATATAGTTTTGTTGTATCGAGACAAAAGCGGTATAATTAAAAATGTAGAGTACCAGTAAAAGCTATACAAGTGAGAAAATGCCAAAGAAGCCGAGAAATAAAGAAAAAGAAGATATAAAAGAGAAGCGATAATAGAAAATTATTTTCTGCTCAAAGAACGAAACGAAATATTCCGCTGCCATGAAGTTGAGGATTCAACGTGTCTGGCACGGCAGGGTGCTATGCTAAATAATGCAATAACGCAAGAATTATGGTAACTTAATGATACTTTATGTATAATTATGTATGACTATACTCTCCGTACAACACACTTATGCGTGCATTTGGCGTGAGTAGTATAGTAGACGTGGCAAATGAACATTCAGAGGTGACTACGTATAAATTTTAATGCTGCTCCTTGCATTTTCCAAGCAACAGCAGCAGTAGTAACGAATACACCACAAAGAAAGATGTAGAAATCTCATTTTTTTTTCTTCATTCAATTTGAAACATTGTATACTTATATTCTTTATATTGTATGCTCTATACACTTATAAATATATTGCTATGTTTTTCTTTACTTTCAATCTTATAACATTTTTTATAATATATAAATAATAGTCAAATAAATTTAGAAAATCTATAATAGAACGTAATTATTAGTAGTCATAATGCAATTAAAAATTTTATTGTCCTGTACACAACTCAACATTCGATAATTTTATACACTATATAGACATTATATAATATTACCTATCAAAATGTATTAAATTTTCGAAAATGTTTTAATACAGAAACTCAAAAAGCTGAACTAAAGGTATGATATTTTTTTAATAAAACAATCTGCTTAAAAATATAATGAATATTATTAGATTAATAACATCCTTTTTAGTATTAACATAATATATAATAAGTTATTACCGTAAATTTCAGTTCATTTATTCTTTAATTTTCATTAGGAGTTTTAAAATTCTAAACGATTCTATATTATCATTTTAATAAAAATCATTTATATAAAAAAATATTTATAAAAATATACAATGTTTATAAAAACATCCTTTCCAACATAAAATCATTTTATTCATTATATTTCAAAAATTAATACAATATTTGTCAATTATTTTATTAGACGCAAACAATATAAAAAATATATTAAATAAATAGGTTATAATATCGTAATCTAACTTTGTGAATTGTTAGAAATTCACATAAAGTAAACTTATATACAGCGATTTTCAAGTAGCAGGGCCCCTTAGAAGTTACTGAAATAAAGAAAGATTTAATATTTATATTGAAATATTTAAAGCCATATTAACATCACATTAATTGCTAATTTAGAAAATTTTAAAATTAAGTGACAACAATATCTTGCATGATATGATTTTTTAAAACATATTTTTATGAACTGAACATGTTCAAACATAATATTGAAATCTCAGAAAATATATAACCATTAATACAAACTATTTTATTTTGATTTTTGTTATTACAATAATATAAATTACACCTACACTATATTTACTATTTGTATGTAAAAATTATTAATTCATTAATTTAAAATCAAATATTATAAAAATAGAATAATGAAATAAATGATCATAATTTATAAATTTCTTACTGTATATCTTGGGAAAAAAATAATTTTTATTATTTTTAGAAATGACCGGGAAAATAAAAAAAATTTTAAATAATCATATTAGTAGTAAAGAGTTATTATAAATCAACAAACTTTTACATAAGAATTTTAATCGAATTGAAAATTGAAGTAAATTTTAAAGACTTACAAAATAATGACTTGAATACGCATATAAAGTCGAATAATAATAAAATCTTTATTTTATTATTTTATAACTTTATAAGTGTTTATCAATTATTTTCTAATCGGTTTATATTCTCATTTCTTAATTTTACAAGAACTTATACATTGTCTTTTGTCTCCGTATTTTACTTCACCTTCTTATTCTTATATTACCTTAAATAATTTCGACAATAAATTGTCAACGAAAAATGTTTTTGTATAATTGAATCTTCATGCATCCAAAGGATTTCTAAACGAAGAATTGTCATATATTATACCCAATAAAGTAAGTCGCTGTAATAATTTTCATTAGCTCAGATAGTCTAGATCACAATGACAGTTATTATTAGAAGAGAAGAAGAAAAAGTATACAGCCACAAAGGAATCCGGTATTTGCTGCTGATCATAGTAGCAATACGACTATCGAAACAACTCAACCGATGTAAACGGAGTAACCCACAGATATGTGAACCAAGTAGATATGTAATATAAAGGAAGTAGAATGTGTATACACTTATAAGCACACGGTTGTAAACGTAATTAAGCGCGCGTTAAATGAAGTTAAAAAACATAATTTCCATTAACTTTTCTTTATTCTTTTTTTTATTTTTATTGTTATTGAGCGAAAAAATGTTTTTAAAACTCATTTCTAAGTTCTCACTTTTATATTTTTGCATATATATGTAGAACTTCTGATACTTCTTATTATAATTCCAATATGTCGATAGTTAACTTATTCAACTGATTTGCTATTTATATACGATATAAACATAAATGGAAATAAAAAAAAATAGTAATATTTTAATAGTAAATAATAGTTACAATCAGAAAATTGTTTAAATTTGTATGTAACTTATATTTTTTTATTAAAGAATGAATAAATATTTGAACGAATGATAATTTTATCAATAGCATTTAATTTAATATATTATAAATATGTAAAATATTTACTGTTACTAATTAACTAAAATATCATTGTATCAACTTAAGTATATATTTTAATGATAATTTAATGATAATCCTTATTAAGAAAATAAGAAACCACGAGGACGTATATATACAACATTTTTTCCTTTAAAATTAAAATTATGTTGATACGTGTTAATAAAAGGATTTTTAACGAATATATTCATGTAGTTTGTGCATGATTACAAAAAAATATTATTAGCTTAATGATAATAGTGATGATGATGATGATAAAAATTATAATAATAATAATAAGTTTAAGATATAATTACTTATTTATTTTAAGAATTAAATTATGGTATTTAATTAAAACTTTTTGTATGCAAAAAGTTAATAAGTACAGTTATGTGAAATATTCAGTAAATTAAATGGTATATGAATAATATATAGTGTTGAAATTATTTGATTAATGAAGTATATAATATATTATAAATATTATTTATGTATTAAATATTCGAATATAACTAACACTATATTTATATTAATATAATAAATTATACAATCGTTCAGTCAAAAAAAGAATAAATCAACATTATATAGCTCTTCTTTGTTTATATACACAGTTTACAAAAGTTTGTGTTCACTTTGATATACTAAGTAAATTATAAATAAATACATTTAAATTTTCTTTCTTTTTAAGCTAAGTTAACGAGAAAAATAACAAGGCTAATTTATTTGTTGTCAAGCATTTATCCAAATACCACAAATTAGCAAATTGTACGTGCTGATACGCTGTTGCGTTTATATTTAAATGTTGACTTGCATGGGTATGTGAATGAAAGAGAGTGCGTGTATGTTGTTTCAGTGCATGTCCTCTTTGCAAAAAGTACATTACATTTATAAGTTATTTATTATGAATTACATGATACTATATTTAAAATGGAAGGCATGTCGTGTACGGAGATATATGGGATATCAAGATTATAACGTATGCGTGCTCTTTTACTAACAAAGAAAGAGTATAAAGAAGAGAGAGAGAGAGAGAGAGAGAGAAAAGATCGAAACTGGAGGGAAAAATAAGCACAGTAGGTATCTGTAAGCGAGAAAAAACGAAAATACAAACAAGCATATTCAGAAAAAGCATTATATATATATATATGCATGTTTTTTCATAATATCTTTTGAACTTCTGTACGTCGATGAAGTACTGAAAGAAATTTAATTAAAGTATTCAAAAAATTATTTATAATTTTGTTATAAAAAAATTGTTGTAAAATATTGATAAATATTGTAATTGGAAAGTTTATTGTAACAAAGATAAATTCCACAACACTTTGTTTTATGAAATATTATTAAATTTTACACAAATGAAATAAAATTGTTTCAAATTATTATCAAGTTAATTAGAAATACAAAATACCATAAGAATATAGGAAAGAATATAAGAAAATAAGAAAAAAATAAATAAATACTTTTTAATTTATATACAAAAATTTTAACGCAATTGATATAATTTATTTTATATTTTATTTTGCGAAAGATTTAAATATTTTAAATTATTTAGTTATAATTACATTTTTATAATAACCGTTTAAATATGATATTCATAACTATTATTATAGATGAAAAAAACTACTTATTAAAACAATAGATTGTTAATCATAATTATATTATAATTATCAAATATATCTAAATTATTAAGCAAACAACTATTAAAACTAGCCTATGTTTATTTACGTTCAAAAGTATATATTACTACTCTTGAATTAAATTATATATTATATATTGTATATTATATATTATACATTTAACATATAAAAAAATCTAACAATATATTTTGATCAAACAATATTTTAATAGTTTTTAATAAGTTTTTAAACCAATAGTTGGAAATATGTATATGTCACCAAATATCACATTTATTGTATTGTACTTTTAAATCTATTGGATATGTTATCAATCGTTTGGTAATATTGAACATGTAATTATTTCTAGAAATAATTAAGAGCTTGCATTTAAAAAAATTCTGCATTTATACATACACACACACGTGCGCGCACGCACGCACACAAATATTTCATTAAAATTGGATTTATTAGGATTTTTGGAAACGTAACTATTAAAAATTATAAACACATATTTTTGAAAATTGTACCTTGTATTTGTATTATATTATAAAAAGGCACAAGATACAAGATATAAAACAAAAATTAATTTAATGACAATTTGTAATTATATAAATGTAAAATAATATGTATATATATAATAATATAAATTTTGTATTTTTTAATAAACTAATTGCATGACTAAAATATAAACATAAAACATTTTTTTCCTTTTAATATTAAAATTATTCGAATTTTTGTATATAGTTTTTTGGTGAAAGATAAATTCATTCATTTTATATTAATAAAGATATTTTCATCATATTTATATTGATTCTTATGCGATTCAAGTTAAAAAATACATTATTAACTTTATTTGTTACTTTTTACACTATAATTATCACTTAAAAGTTACAGTTAGCAGTTAGATCTAGTCTACTTTCACATTTTTCTTGAAAATTTATGAATATTCCAAGTCATAAAAAACTATAGTATTATTTATTTGGTGTTTTTATTATACAAAATTTACTTCTTATGATAGAATTAAATAGTTTGTTTCAATTTAAACTTGAAATATTAAAGGTTAATCACTATCACAATTTCATAAACTCATCAAACGTGTAAACTTTTATGGTTTGCCTAATGAATTTTAATGAAGATCTTCTCATTTATTATTTTGAATAATATTAACGATAATATTAATAATAAATTATTCATTCACTATTAGTATAATTTAAAGAATATAACAAATTTGAATAGAGAGAATTCTTAATATATTTTAAATAAAATTAGAGATATATTTACATACTTTAAGTTACTTTTAGAGTGAAAATATAAAATTGGGGAAATAAAATGGGTAAACGTAGAAGCATTAAAAGTAGGAATACTATTAACTGAAAAAGAGGATTAATAAGTTGGAATCTTGAAATTATGCAGAAGAAGTTAAACACATTATCATAAAAAAATATAAGACAAAAAATTAATCTCTAAAAATAATGGGGAAGAAAGAAGAAAATGTAACGTGGAATTATTAACAAGATTTAGAATTGCAAATGAGATGAAAAACAACAAAAACAGTAGAAGAAACAATATGCAGATTGCCCAATAATGAAGAAGAAACAAGAAAAAATATTATGTAGGAGTGCAATATTAAGGGGCCCAATCAAGTGACCGAATATTATAAACGAAGATAAGAAAGATAAAAATATATTGTATAAGTTTCATTCGTATAGAGTGAGAAGAAAGCAAAAGAGTGAAACAGAGACATCGGAGCAAGGCCGTAACACAAAAAAGAAAAAAGAAGAAAAAATGAATAGTAAATAATATATATATATTAATAAAAATAATATATAAATATGATATAATTTAAATATATATATATATAATTATGATATAATAAAAAATAATATAAACTACAAATATATAAATTACTAAATTAATATAAATATAAATATATAAAGTGTAAATGTATATAATAATGTCATATGAATACATTTAAAAAATAATTTAAATGTAAAAAATATACAAAATGTAAATGACAATGTAAAAATCTTCGGTGAATAAATAATAATATTCAATACTTAATTAATGTAAACTCAACGTTGAATTTTTCATATTTATCCATATTTACATGCAAATTGAAATGATAAGAAACCTTTCTTACTCAATTACTAATTGTAAGTATTTCGATAATATATGAAATTAATTTTTCTTAACGTAAAAATCGTATTTTTTAATAGATTCATATTACATAAATTTAATATTTATGTAATTAAAATTTGAATTCAGGTAGGAAGATATATAATATGTTTTAAAAAAAGGTTAATATGCAATGCAGCTAAGAGAACAAAAGTGAATATTAGGCTTAAATTACACCAAGTCATATACTCGGTCAATAACAAGAACTTAAAGGCACAGAATTGAAACAAAGAGAGACGAACAAATTATTGACAATAAAGTATTAATGAAGCAATTGAAGAAAATTTCCAAATAAGAATCTACATAAATAAGTGTCAGAAAGCGGTAGTAAAAATTATGGTTGAAATATTTAAAATATAGGAAGCAATATAATTAAAAGGATACGAGAAATAAAGGAAAAAATATAAGAAAACAAAGAAAAAATTAAAAGGCTGGAAAAATGCATATAGAGAAAGAGAATAGAGATGAAAGACAGAGACAAGAACAAAAAACTTAGTTGGATATTAGATGATAGAGGAAGAGAAAAACAAGAAAAATATTACAATAAGAGGAATGAAAACAGATAAAGAGACATGGTGTAAAAAATTTTCTAAGAACAAACGTAAATACTAAAATAAGAAAGTAAAAAAGTATGGAGAATATGAAATGAAAAAGAGTAAAAGATAAATATTGGAAGAAAAAATTATAAGAACGAAACAAAAAGTATACTAAACACAATTAGGGTATGCATAAAGAGAACTACATAGAAATCTAAATAAAAAAAAAAAAAACTTGAAGTTTTTAAAGTGGGATAGATGTTAGATCAGCGTTAACAAAAGAATAGTAGAGAATTTTTAATAAAGATACGAAGAAAAAAGGAATTCGTAGAAAATGAAAAAAAAGTAGAAAAAGTTAGAAAGAACAGAAAGTAGATCTGATAAGAAGTAAATAAAAATTATGTTCAAGAAAATGTCAGCAATGAAAAGAACTAATAGAGAGGAATGGAATTTTATATTAGATATAATAATCTAAGCTTAAATAAGTAATTATCAGAGGTATATGAAATAAATTTTTTATGATAAATGTCAAAAATATATTCAGAAAAAACGTAGTTTTTAAAAGAGATACGATAAAAATAGAAAAATGGTAGAGTGAAAACAAGTTTACACAAGTGTTAGTACAAAAGGATTAGAGAAATTAAGTTGAAAAAGATATATATATATATATATATAGAAATGATGAAATTATTAAAGAGCATCTATCTATATCTTTAAATAATAAATATATATTTTAGAACGGATATCTTAATACTAGTAATAAATAAAAAGATGGTGTAATCACGAAGTAGTAAATATAGGAAAAATTTATGGATAAATAAAGAATAAGAAAAAATACACTAATGGAAAAGAACAAAATAGGATTTACATTATGAACTTAGAAGCTTATTGAATTACAAATAAAAATTTTAATAAAATTGAATGCAGATTATTAGTGTATGTTGTAAAAAAAGAACGAATAGAAAACTGTAAAAAATAAAATCCGTAGAATGTTGTAAAGAAAAAAAAATTAAATAACAGAAAATATACATAAGACAGGAGTTCGAAGAAAACCTAAAAAAACCTGTCTCTATAAAATATACATAATAATATAATAATAAATTACATTTAGTACATTTATACATTTATACATTTATAAATATATATATATATATTTAGGTACATAAAAAGAAAATTACATAAAAGTTATAAGAAAGAAAAAAGATGATAAAATAAAGTAGTACTATAAAAACAAAGTAATTTAATAAATTTTATGAAAAGGAAAAATGTTTAAAAAATAAATATAATATTTAAACGAAAGAAAACAAAAAAGAAAATGGCAACAATTATAATCAATATAAGAAAATATATAGAAAAGGGATAAACTATGAAATATATAGAACAATGTAAAGATTACTAGCAAAGCAAACAGAAAGAATATAATTTTTCAATGGAAAAAAAATGAGATTCTATTTTCAAAAATTTTCTGAACTAACATGTAAACACAGAAGACAATATTGACTTCAAACAAATGTAATTATGAAATATAATAACATGTATGTAACAATGTACAATATTAAATGTGTTTCTTAATATATATGGCTGTAATAAATAAACAATCAGAATATCATTCAGATATATAATATATATAGAATATCAAAAGTAAAAAAGATGTATATTGAGAGATACTAATAAAACCAAGCAATTTTATAAGTTTAAATTTATTGTAGTAAATCATTCCATGGAAGAATTAACTGGTTTCATTGAAGTATCTATAAGATATTTAGTTTCTTTTCGAGAAAATTTTTGGCTTAAAATGATACAAATGCACTATGTAAATCTAATAATGTGCATATTCGTGCACAACTACACTTTATAAGTAAAAGCAGCAAACAACTCATCGTCTAGTTCACCTTAATTCTCGTTCACTTCAAATATGAAATATTCACAATGGTGTGAGTATTAACTTGTCTTAATTTGCTGAAATTAGTAATTCTGAACTTTGCGAGTGTCTCAACATCAAACATAAGATCTATTAGTTGAATGTGTATGTATATACGATTTTTTATTATAAAATAACTAATCTCTTATTTGTATTTTTAAATTTATTATTTTGAAATTAATTAATTAACTTTTTTACTTTGTATACAGAAGTATTTTAATATGAGAATATAAATCTGGTGTACGTAATATAAGATAAATATTTATGAATATTAAGAATAATCAATAACATTCTACTTATTGGTTAACTTAGATTTCTTTAAAAATTTTGAATATTTGAAATATTTTATATATTACATATTCATAGTTTTTGGAGTTTTTATTAGATCATAATAATTTATTTTATATTGAATTATATTAAATTTATATTAAATTAATAATATAGTAATATAATAATATAGTTTTACAACTATCTGAACAATGTAATACATTTTTAAATATATTACAATATTCATTTATACATTTACTATTCAGATAAACATAAATAATATAATTTTCGCTTGTATAATTATTTTCTACTAATTTATTTAAATTTTAATACTTTTTTTATATTTAACACTTTGAAAACATTTACGTTATAAATAAATAATGTACCAGTATATACAATGTATTAACGCTTATCTATTACACTTATTGGTATTGAACATATGATTTTGCACTTAATTTTCATATACATCTGATTTTCGCATATATTTTCAACTTATTATTTATCCATCTACTTTCTGTGTCTTCGATATACTTCTTCTTAACCTATTCTTTAAGTATATTCTTTTATAATTTTTTTTTGTTCTCCCAAAAATCCTCGTCCCAACATGTCGCTCTTTTATTATCTTATCCAAATATTTTCATTTTTTCTATAGAATTTTTTGTATTCTCTTCAATTCACTCCAAAAATTTATTTAATATTTTTTATATATTTTTTGTACATTTTCCTACTGTGTTTTCCGTTCATATAGTTTTTAATTTTCTAAAGTCTTCTTATTTTTTCTTATATCTTTTCTAACAGTTCAATAATTATTGATTGATAGTCACATCATCATCAGATTCATTCTCTCTACTTCTCCTCCACAAAACTGTGAGCAGGAAGAAAATAGTATAAATTATATAGACGAAAAAAAAATTATAATAGTCACCCAATTCAGATATTTAGAATATAAATTCAAAGAAAATTATAAGGACACAGCAAACAAAAAACTAAGGGATAAAAGAGCAAATATGGTTTTAGAAAAAATTTAGGGCGTCACAGATTGGCTGTTGAGAAAAACTTCAGTAAGAAAATGGTATTATTCGACGCTTTGATAAAAAATTTGCTTTTGTGGTATAAAAATTTTAAGCTAGAAAAGTTACGAAGTTACAGAGAAAAGATACAAAAAAAATTATAAAATGGAGTCTTAACTTACATGGCATTACGTTGAAATAAAAAGAGAACAAAAACGAACAAGATACATATAAATGCTACAAGGAGACTAATTAATTTTGATAGCAAAATAATAAATAATGAAAATATATAAATAATAAAACAATGTATAAAATCAAGCATACAAAAAATAAGACTACAAGAAATAGAATGACAAAAATAAAAAGAAAAGCACGTAGCGAAAAGAATAATTTTCTAGAATGCCATAGGGTGGTAAGCTGAGAAAGATGTAAATTCAATGTACAAAATGCACTAGAAGACTGAGAGGGAAAAACAAGAAGATAAATAAATAAGAAATGAAAAGTATACGTGTAAATCAAACTTATTTGAACATTAAGTTAAAAGGCATAGTGAAACACATGTGTAATTTAGTGTACATATTTTATATTTAGTAAAACTTTATTTACTTATAGGAGAATTGTTACCGGACCCTTAAATAAAAGAAAAAATGATAAAATTCAATTGAAAATAGTACAAATATATATATATGCGTAGATTATAAAATGATAATAGATATGTAAAATAATTATATGAAAAACAAATATATAAACGATTATTGTAAGGTATCATAATATAATAATTAACTAAATATTTTTTTAAAAAACACTAAATTTTTTGTACTAATTCATTTAATTTGAACTCAATTATAATTACTATTGGAATTGATAAATGTAATAATTTAATAAATTTAACAAAATTTTTCTTTTTTGTACTTTTTATAAGATGGTTTGAAATTTAAAATGTTTTAAATTTAGTAGATTACGCGCCCGGCCTGTATTTCTATATAACAAATACGTCCTCTAATTCGCCAGTTTCTTCCTCTACACTGATACGTTTTTCTTCGTACGTATTAAAATTCTCTCTCTCTCTCTCTCTCTCTCTCTCTCTCTCTCTGTCTGTCTCTCATTACCGTGCATTCTCCTAGGCACACTTTTATAACTTCTGTTTAGATAAACTGCTTTCTCACTTTTTACTTTTATTCGTCTTTTTTGTACCGGCTTTTTTAACACTTTCTCTCATTTTTCACTCATTTATTTCTCAATTATTCTCTGTTTAAAATTTTCTTTCATTATCGCTTTATGCACTGCATCCTTCACAAACTTTACACGCCTAATTAATAATTATATATTAACCAATATTTTATTAGACAAAATAAATATAATAAATTTTAAACGTTTAACAGAAAATATTATTTTTAGTCGTATTATTATTATAAATAATGTTATACTTTATTATTATTATAAATAATATTCATAAGGGCGGGTCCGTCTGGATTCAGTATCAAGAAATTGGTGGATAGATGCGTGGGCCAAATAAGGTGGACGCCTTTTTTATGCTGCTAATTGGTGGTACGATAACGCGGTGTGACACGAGGCTGGTGTCCCTTGCCCTCGATTTTTTATTATTATTATTATTATTATTATTTTATTATTATTATTTATTTTTATTATTATATTAAGTGATGGGTTTTGCACGTGGGGGCGCGATGTGACTACGCTGGGGGGCATACGCCTCTGATGTTCTGCTGCTGTCGCGTGTATTTTTTATGCTTTTATACTTTTCGACGCTTTATTATGCTATCGAATATCCGTAAAATTTCAAGGTCTTCAAGACTTCCCCGAAAACTCAAAAGCCGTTAAACGTACTTAGATCTAAGAAGCTGTAAATAATATGTGTGTGCGATGATGTTATGTTTTAATGTGCGCCAGTCCTTCGCTTACGGGCAACACACGAAAATACGTAGCTTAATTAAAAAGAATAGTTTTAAAAAACAAACAAGTAAATTTGTCTTCAATCCATAAGTATTTAAAAAAAATATCAATATTCGCTTTTGCGTATATATGTATTATAAATAACACACATAAAAATTATATATTATAATAATCTTGCAAGAAATATTTGTCATGCAGAATAAATAGTAACAATATAATTAACAAAATATATATATATATATATATATATATATTTTGTTAAATTTTTTAAATTATACTTGATTAAGTTTATTATTTTTGAAGAAGCATAAGTACTACACATAAAAACGAATAAGTACTAATTAATTACTAAGTTTATGAATACGGTTATTACTAACTTGATATAAAAAAATTTCAATCATTATAGTCTACAAATTTTACTTAATATTTCTTATTTTGTTTATATTGATCATATGTATTCATCAAAGTTAATTTATATTGTCTCAATCGTAAAATTATGTTTACCACATATACGTACATTTCTGAAACAATTTTGCGGAACGTGGCAAGATCTGCGGAGGTAATACGTTATCGTTTTCTCTTTAATTCTTTTTTCGTCTTATTCTTGGTTAGGTCGATAATAGCTCACCTGTTTCATTCTATACTCACTTAGGTCAAGGTACGTCTAGGCTGTTGAGAGGGCGTTAACCTCTCGTTTCCCTTTCTGTACGCAAGTATTTACACACACGAGTGTACGTTCCTATACACGGTGGAAAACATGCTTGTTGAGGCCTTTTGTGTTTAGTATACAAATATATACATATATGCGTACATGCCTGCCTATAAATTTATATACTAACGCCACAAGAGAAATACTCAACAAGAATCTTGTGTTGTGTACCTTTGCAATTATGTGCAATTGTGTGTGTCAATACTTATAAATAGAAAAAGAAACGAGAAGCTAGTAGTCTTACGACACGATAAGAAATGCGCCCTGCTGATATTTCTAATTTTCTTCATTTTGGCTTCACTTTTCAGTACACAGTTTATCGATATACAGGGGAAATTTTCTACTATTGTTTCCAATATTATATTCGTATGTTTATAGATATAAATACGTCAAAGAAAAATTTTAATTAAATTAATATTTTATTTTTAATGTAGTATTTTTTAATAAATTTTTAAATGTGTATAATTGATTAAAAACAATTTTTTAATACGTGAATAATTAATTGTGATGATATTCTTTTAAGTATTCAATTATTTCTTGAATGATAAAAAGTAATTTTATAAAAAAGTTTCCTGAATATAATTGATTCCCAAATTAATAAATAGTATACAAAAATAAAATAAAATGTTACGATATAATGTACGTTCCATATTTATTGTATATTGTTGAAAGTTTACTAATTAAATAAAATAAAATTTGTTTTGATTTGTTAAATTAAATTGCTAAATTTTTAAACCACTATAATGGAATAAAATTCATAATACAACTTTTCAAAAAATAAATTACAAGTGACAGTTTTATTAAAAAAAATTTTATTTTAAAACAAATGAAATGATTGAGAAACAATGGTTTTATTCTAAAGGACATATGTTATATATTCTCAAACTTATATGGTTTGGAATAAAAAAACTTTTAATTTTAATTTCAAATAAATAAATAATATAGACTTATTTAAAAACTTCTTATTTGAAAACTTAAATATTTAAATATACATTTAATATCTTTGTTAGCTGAACATTGACAATCTGAATTATTGATTGATTTGTTAAAGAAAATCATTAATTTATTTTTATTTTTATTTTATTTTTTTAAACTTATATATTACAAAATGAAAAGTCTTACAATTATATAATTTAAAACATTCAGATACTCTAGTTATGAATTAAATTACTATTAAGAAAATAATAAACAACTACGTTTATCAAAAGATTAAGCAATTAAATTTAGACTATTTTATGGTAAATATGAGGTTAGTACTATTTTTCGTTATTAAACATATTGTTCGACCGATGTAAGAAAGTTTGTAATATGTATTCCTTGTACTAAGTAATGACCGAAATTAATCTAATTAGCTTAGTAGCATAAAACTATAAACTTGTTTTATAACTAAAAAAACTTTAAATAATATAATAATTAAAAAAATAAAATATGTAATTCGTTTTTAATAATTTAATAAATTATGAGCTAATGTATTAAAAAATATAAAACTAGTAAATAATACAGAATAATTTTTTGAATGAATATATAATTATGTAATATTCTATAATAAGCGAATGAAGTAACAAAAAATATTTTAATAACTTATTCAATAGTACTAAAAAATAATATAAAAAGAATATAAAAAGTTCATCATTTAGCGTAAATATCTATTCTTACGTTCATTTTAATAAAAGTATGTCGTTAAAAATAAAGATATTAATACGCGCACATGTAGAACATTGTCCAGGTACGTAGAATCTTATTTTTTTAACCTGTCAGATAAATGAAACTTTATAAAGATGTAGATCGCAATGTAAATTGAAAGAGCTATGTGTACATTTATCATAAAACAACTTAGTTTTAATCCAGTATCAATGAAATACCGAGACGACATTATGTAGGCGAACTAACAGGAAATATATGAGCTTATATTGCGAATGTATGCGTACGAGAATATGTGCGTGTGTGAATCGCGCGTACTAAAATAATAGCTTCATTTGTGAGAGCTCGCCTAATTGGAGGATCGGAGCGAGAAGACGAGAGCTCAATGAACGAAGAACCACGGTCGAGTAATTGCTGCTCGATATTGTCGGCGCTAATAAATTTCTCCTGGGACGGTTCTTCCCCTTCTCTCATATCATCTTTTTCTCGCAATCTCGGTTCCCCTTTCTCTGTGAATTTCTCATATCCAATGTATGGCATAAAATGTGAAATTGTGGACTGAGCTCATTTCCTCAAAACACCTGCCTTTCTGCTGTGTCTCTTTCGTATACCGACAGTGGCCTCATTAAAAGCATATATTGAAAAAAAGAAGAATAAAAATTGCAAGTATGAGAAAAAACAAGAAATATTTTAAGAGCCAGCGTCGTCGCAAAAGTCAGTTGAATGCTCGACACGTCGTTTTTCATGCAATTTCATTGTACCCTACATGGAAGTTTTACGATTTTTAAATAGCTTACATCAACTGGTCGGTAGGCCGATTTTAACTGCGTTTCTTTTGTGTTTTTAAGCACAAGCATTATGCAAAGGTTAATGCAAAAAGATATAAAGGGACTATTTGGAAATAACGATATTAAAGCTTTGCCCACGAAGGATTTTTCAATTAAATATGCACCACTTCTTATAAATATCCAATAAAAAGGGTGACAATCTGAGAAGTCGATCTTCAATCATCCTATCCTTTTATTTTTAAGCAAAATTTTATATATTTTGCAAAATAAAGCTACAAAAATTTCAGTTTCGATGTTAAATATCAAAGCAGTTGCATACGTTCCAATCTTTTGATTATACTCTTTGCTTTATATCGTCCAAAACTAATAATTGATACATGCTTTTAATACTTTTCGTATATATCATTATATAATATTTGAATCTATTTCTGAAAAAAATATGATTTTACTTACATTTTTATTAAATAGTAAATACCTTGGATTATTTATACATTAAACTAATTAAAATTGTAATTTTAAAAAGAAAATTCAATTGGAAAGTTATTATTTACGTTTTTATTTCAATATTCATTTATACAAAAAATTTTTATATGTATTTAAAATGAATATAATTTATAATGTAAAATGAAATAGATACAAAATTTTATGGAGTTTAAGTTAATTTTATTTGAGATTCTATTCAGATTCTATTGAAAAAAATTATGAAACACAATACAGAGTAAAGATCTTAATTTATTAACTTATTTGATGGATAGATACTTTATTCTAATTTTTATTCTTTATAGATACTTTATTCTAATTTTTATTCTTTATAGTTACTTTATTCTAATTTTTATTTTTATAGATACTTTATTCTAATTTTTATTCTTTATAGATACTTTATTCTAATTTTTATTCTTTATAGATACTTTATTCTAATTTATAATAACACCTAATTTCAACATTTGGATCATCTCTTGTTACATCTGGTTATACTTGCCATTTACACTCTAATTACCAGTAATATTTTGCCATGTATTTCTTTGTCTACCTAAGCACTTCTGGTAGACCTTTGAAAAATATTCATTATTTCTACTTCTATCTCTTTTTTAAAGATTTTGTGTAAAGCTGGCTAAAGTCGTTTATATTTCTTTTAAACATTTTAAAAAAATTGTGTTTCAGCTTGTAATGTTGCAATTATGCAAGGCAAGCTTTTTTATTGGACAATGCACCATCTCCACAATTTCTCTTCGACCATCAATCAACGTTAATTCTGTTGCTTTATTTCTCAATCTAAATCTCACCAGAATCTTTAGGCGCTGTTTTCCATCTTCCTACCTCTGTTTTCATACATGTATTTTCATACATATTTTAAATCTTTTGAAATTAGATCTTTTTTTTAAATAAACATTCAGACTTTTTCAGAATTTTCATAATTCATCATGATTTACATCTATTAATCTTTCTTTATTTTTTGTCTTTTTCCTACATACGTTCTTTTTTCTAGATGTTTTTCTTATAGTAACAGTATCACTAGCCCTTGGGTTACTTTTATCATTTTTATTTCATTTTTCCTTTTCTTTCTCATATACTCTAACCTAATGTCAGTTTGTAGGTTATTCTTTTCACTGCCTTTATCCTGAACCTGCTTTTTTCTGTTTCTAGGATTCCAGTATCTGCATTATGTATTTTTTTAGTTTCCTCTTTTATTCTTCATATGTTTCTTCATAGGTGCTTTGATTCAAAATTTCAATCTTGTACAATAATATTTTTTGTATGGGGTTATTGAACAATTTAGGATTTTGTCTTATATTTTTCTTGAACTTTTCCTCCATAATGCTACAAACTCTTTCTAGCATAATGTTTGCCCCATTATTAATTTCTTTGCAAGCTATTTTTCTATGTTATTTTTGCACCCATTCTAGATATATAAACCTATTTATACTTTCCAACTCTTCTCCTTATCAGTAGAATTAAATTTGTTTTCTTCTACCATCCGTCCTTCTGAAACTCAGAACTAGGTTTTCTCCGTTTTCATCTTTAGTCATTTATTTTTTAAGAACTTTTTGTGATTCAGTTTTGGCCAAAATCAAAGTATCTTCGACGTACAAGATCGTCTTTATCATTTTTCGTTCTATTATTAAACAAAGTATTAAAGTTACATACGAATGTGTACATACAAAACTTATACACGAAATTCCTTTATGTAACCTCTCTATACTTGGTGATTTCCTCTATTACTTTGTTGCCCTTGTATAATAAATACTAAGATGCCTATCTGAACCAGCATTTACCGTATTTCCTTACTGTAGATTGTTCCATCCTTTTTCTTTGTCAACTTTCGTACTATTACCGATATTATCACATATACGGAATTAATTCTTCTCTTATCCTTAAGAACTAATTCGAATGTTTTGTTCACTTCCATAGCTTTATCTGTTCTATTTTTTTTTAATTTCTGTAGATAGTGTTTATCCTGAATCCTGTGCTTTACATTTTTTTATAATTGGGAACAAAATGTCAGTTTTGAAGGCTTCAGAAATACTCTTTCAGATCATAAATTTGTTAAGCTCTGACAAAATTTTTTGAGCATAAAATTTTCTTTACAATCTAATAAAAATCGAATAAAATATCTTCACTTGGATATTTTTTCACTTTCAAAATTAGGCTTATCTTCAGAAACAGTACTTTCTTTTTTTACATCATTATTTTCGACACATGTGTACTAAAACTTTACCACTCAGTCTCACTTATCAATACTATTGGTTATTCCTTGTCTCATTTTTCATTCCTTGCAACTAATCATGAAATACTTGTTAAAAATTAAAAAACTCAAGACAAAGATATTTAAATATCACAATTTTTAAATAAATTATTGAACTTCAATTTATATAAATTACTGCACTTTAATTTAAATACATTATAATAAAATGTTAAGTCTAATGTACTCTATATATTGAAATTAGGTACATGATTTTTTAATCAAATAATTTTAATAAATGAACAAATATTTTTATATGAAAAATTATAATGTAATTAATATTAAACTATAAGATGATATTGGAAAATTTTGAAAAGGAAATTATATTATATATTAAAAATTTTAATTTTTAATATAATCTCGTAATAAAAGACTTGTGTTTTTAAATCTTAGCAGTTAAGTAAGGGTACTTTAAGGGTACTTTTCGAACATTTGTGACATAGTATTAAAATATTTAGTATACCTGAATATCTGGAATCTTTTAATCAACGTTTACGCCATAACTTTTTAATGACATAACAACATATATATATATAGATTTAGCCACACATTACTGCTAACAGTAGAATATTGAATGTACATCTCATGCAAGAGATTGACTTTTACGCAGACTAAGCATTTCTGACAGTTTGTAAATGCATGAATATAAAACAGTATAATACTAGTGATCAATTACTATTTGGCTCATAGATTAATCATTATGCGCGTTATTATCTTCAATGCGATTGCTTTAATTACTTTTCTTTTGTTTAAAAAAATTCTTTTTCAAAATTTTATCTTGCTACAAATTTTCCTCTTATTCCTTAAGCATGGTTAGTAATTAATTTAATAAATCACCACGTTTGTAGTTTTCAAATGTATTGTACTGGATATTTTTTAACGCTGAGGAGATACAATAATGAGCATACAGGGAGAAAATTCTAAAGACTCTCATTAAGCAGGTATCAGATTTACAATAAAGTATATCTACTGACTAAAACCTCCCCGCATTAGAGAGAGAGAGAGAGAGAGAGAGAGAGAGAGAGAGAGAGAGAGAGAAAGAGAGAATAGTGATTTACAAGAATTTTATTTTTGAAATATAATCTTGAATAAAAATAAAAATAAAACAAGAGTAATAGAATATGGGAAAGAAATAGAGAAAAAACAGTACTTCAGTAGTGGAGCATTGGCCTTCTTGTCATTACTAAGTAGAACTTTATTATAAAATATTAAAAGGTGGAAGCAAATTTTTTGATTTCGCAGTGAGCACTTAATCTTTCAAACTTTTTGCATTTTTTACTTTTCTCCAAATAATCATTGAATAATTTTTAATTAACTTCTAATCGAACATTTTTCTACCTATGTTTGGCCACATTAAATAATGGCTATAATTAAACGAGACATAGTTTTGTAACTTTTTAAGAACAACATTACTCTTTAATAATAATAATTTGGGTGAAATTAGGTGGATCGTAAAAGAAGTAACAATAATAATAGATAAGTGAAAATCTTCACTGTCACATCTACTTCTCCAGTATATTTAGAAATTGTGAACTAGAGATCGATAATTTGAAGTAAATATTTGACTTACTTAGAATCAATTAATATTTTTTTAACGAAAAGAATGTTGGAATGATTTTCTTTAATTTTTAAGATCATCAAGAAATAATCAGAAGAGACTTGATCAAGAGTTAATTGACCACAGTTAGATGCGTATGTTACTGCTTTGATATATATTTGATAGCTTGTAATATCTTACAGACATAAAAAGTTATTAAATCACAAAATTTCTTAATACTCGTGAACCTTAACAGAGATAAAATGTTACGTTATTGAAAAATGCCAAATTAGTTATTAAATCAGTACATTTTTAAAAAGCATACTGATGCTGAAACTGCGAAAATATAATGTGATTTCACCTTTCTAAGAATATATATTGTACTATTTAAACTAGTCAATACACTGTAACGTACAACAAAATTTTTATTTTTCAATATTTTTTCACGAGAAAATGAAAATATATTGGGACATTATAGCGTTAAATTATTAAACATTTTATTATATGTCATTAAATATTTAGCTTAAGACAAATACTACCTAATCGATTATTTTATTATGGAAAGACAAATAATTTAATTTCATGGATGCATTAAAAGTTTAAGAAAAATTGAAATTCAAGTCAGAAATTTTAGGTCAACTCCGTATAAAATAAGACTAAAATAAAAAAATGAACATACGACGAAGAGGGAACCTTGATATCTTCAACGCAAAAAAATGAAGATAGTGACAGCTTCACTCATAGTCAATAATCCATAATTCCTTTTTACAAATTGTACTCAAAGCAATAATCTATGTAAAAAGACATCTTAATAATAAATCATATTTAACGAATAACATTTATTTAATAATTCATATATCTAATCAATAGATCTAACACCGACCATGTATATTATATATATCTATGACTTTGAGACGTAATCTCATTTAAATTCTTAGCAGAGAAGTGTCCTTTATTTTGTGACAACAATGCCATGCAGCATATTTGACGTCGAATTTAACAACCACTATAATCGGGTATATAGAGAAGGGAAAGATGTCTCTGAGATCTTTAGTCAATGGGCGATTACTTAATCTTCAGAAAAAGATAAGTTTTATACAATATTATGGCAGAATCGTTTCAAAACCTTGGATTTTCTAGATATAACGAGAGTTACAAATAGAGAGATCGGTTTTAAAAGTACAAGCTATGTTTACTTTCTCTTGGTTCAGTAGTTTTATTATATCTGAGCTTTTATTGAAATAAGTTCGCTTTTTCAATTATAAGGGTAATTGTTTTAGAATCCGAAATTGATAATTAACTCTATAGTTGAGAGGGTAATTCTTAATTGTATTAAGACGGGCGTAAGGTAAATTTTAGTAGCGAACTTACACGAGGGTGATTCTTATGAAGACAAAATTCTAGAATATAGAGAAGAGGGACATTCTATATTTTTTAAGTCCAGGAAGAGTGTTTGTAGGAGCTGTATATCAAAATGTTCCTGCAGGAGGAATGAATGTTAGCGACCTGGAGGTGATGGGTGAGGTAGTATTGGTTACATTTTTAATTGTGCGAAAGTGCGTAGGCATTTTTAGTATCTAGGATAAATAATTAAATCTATTATGTACTTATTAAGGTAATTATTTATTGATTATTTTATACTAAGTAGATATATATTACAAATGATAATAATATATTCGCTGAGGACGTGTGCAACACGAACGGTTGCACTAGACAAATTGCCCGGGTGCGCCGTTGGCATCGGGCATATTCCTTAAGTATTTACTAGAATGATATTCTTTTGGAATTCCAAATATTTAATCTCGTAATTGTTTACGTTTTTGTTTTTCATTGAGAAACTTAACAATGTCAGACGTACGCTGACGCTTCACAAGGCACGACATACCCGGTCCTATGTGTTGAGTTCGCGATTGATATCTCGGCGCGTGGCGAATAATGATCGGGGCCGTGGTTTTCATGTAGAACGTGACTTTATAAGGAGTGACTTTATAAACAGAATCTTTGATGAATTTTTGATGTATTTATATAGAATTTTTTAGATTAAGAAAGCATCAGTATGAGCCTCTGAGTTTTTCCAGATAGTAGGCATATTTGAATTTATATATAGGGTTTTCCTTAATTGGATAACTGGAAATGGTATGCAAAGAAGTACATAATGCAAAAACAATCATTTACTCAATGTGAGAGGTCTAATCACCTCGTACACTGTGGCAGCTAGTTTTTTTATGCTCTAATATTATATCCCAAATATCAAACTTTAAAAAAAAAATTAAAAGACCTCTGAAACTTTAGAATTGTTGGGGTTAAGATAAATTGCATCAGAAACCACAACTTGTCACCTATGCCCCTACTAAAAGTTCTAGGATATTGAAGGATATCACCCTCTAAAAGGTGTTTGTGAACTTAGCAGATTGTCACAGTTAGTTTTCGATTTTATTTCAGCTAGTATATGGTGAAATTCACACAATTTTCATCAAAGATGAAAAAGAATTTAAGCTAAACAAATATAGACTCTTTAGCTACATAAAGTACAGAAAGATCTAGAAAAAAATGAATAAGAAAAAACCCTAAAATAAGTATATGTGAAATACACCCGTATAAACGCATGTATGTATAAATGTGTACTTTCATCTGTATATGGATGTGTGTATGCACATAGTCTTTGTTTAATGAACACGAAATCTGATAGGTATATTATCAAGGCATGTACGTGCTTACTAGACGTATTTTACCGAATGATAACGAACAGCTATCGAATTAATGCACCAGCAAAAATATGATACTGTCTACGCTATCTTTTGAGTCTCTCTTTGCTAAGCTTTCTCAACCAAGTGGTTGTCAATACAATGAACTGGACACTATAAACTTCAGTCGCTATATGCACTGGGTCCACGGGCCGCCACGCAGCGTTTGAGCGGTGAAGGTGCTGATCTTTCTCTTTCAATTTTTATTTTTAGGTTATGAAAAGCGAAGGCAGAATGGCTCCATATTTATTACATATATATACTATGACCAATCATACTTACTATACGGTTAGAGACGGGAAATGCAAAAGAATATCCATGTATCTAATTTAATGAAATTAGGTGCGTACTAATTTAAGCATTGGATAATTGTTTCTCATTTTTGTTGCTTAATCATTTAAATGAAAACAATAGATCCAATTCGATTATATAATTATAAAATTAAAAATTCTTAAGAATAATAATAATTTATTTATTGCATGTTATTTATTATTGTTTTACTTATTTATTTATGGATATATTAAAAGTAAAATATATGTATTTAAATAATAATTATTATGCTATATTATAGTTAAATACTATTATATTCTGAATTACAATTTTCATCAATCAGAATATGTTACTTAAATATAATTTTTACTAAAATTCCACGAATATAGTACACATTTATAATTTTTCATCGAATATATTTTAATATTTAATAATAACTATGATTTCAATATTTTTTAATTTAATTTAAATATTTCATCAATGTTAAATCAATTTATTATTAAATAAATTTACTTTAAATTTTTTATATCTGGTTTTATTTTAAAACATTGAATAAATTAAAAAATATTATACATCTTTGTTTTATATTTTTATGTTTGCATTAAATCATTACGGCGTGATATTTCTAATACAGTTTACAAACGATAATACTCCTTTTCAAAATGGTCGAAGAAAGTTAGCGGTATTTATAGAATATGGAAAAATCTAGTACACAAATGAGAGAAAGAGAAAGATAAAAAATTATACTTTATTTTTCCTTTTTCCTTCCTTTTTCTTTACTCCCCTCTCTATTTTTGTATTTGTTGCCTTTTCATTATGCCATTCTATTTTTCTGTTTCACTGCTGCCTCTGTTTCTTCATAGATTATTGTTTTCCTTTGAAGAAATGTCTTTCTTTTTAAATTCAATATAACATCATGATTGATAACATCCACCGACATTGGTAGATAATTAGATATAGATCGAAGAAGCAAAGATATCGAAAGAATAAAATAAAAGAAAAACAGTAAGACATTAACAGATCAGTGTTGGTGGAAAGAAGGAAAGTTAGTTTATTGGACGGTTATAGAGTGTAAATGTTTAATCTTTGTTATAAATGAGCTTTGTTATAATGTTAAGATTAAATGGAGTGATCATTATCGTTTCTTTATCTATATCTTTCTTATTTCATAGAGTTTCAGTATTCTAATTCCTAATATTATATTAACTCAATTTTATTAATACAATCATTTATCTAGTTATATATACTTGTTAATGTATCGATTTTAAACTTGATAATCCTTAGATATTTTATAATACTATTAAACTTTATATATTAAAATTAAAAGTGAATATTTGTTAAATATGATTGTTCAGTAGAAGCTTCTTGAAAAAATAATAATGTTCATAATATAATTATTTTTGTGAAAAATGATACTTGTATGTAGTTCTCATGTATAATATAAATATCAATAAATTTATAAATTTTTAAATATTATTCACACTTTAATAACTTTAATAAATTTAATAAATTATATTAAAATACAAGTAGTTCTAAATTTTAAAAGATGAATATTTATTTTGTCGATTAAAATTTATCCAACAAATTTAGAAATTGATGTCAGATATAAAAAAAGAATGATAAAGCAATTTTTTACATTGTGATAAATATATATTTATTAACTGAACATTGTAATAACGAGCTACATGATTTTTTAAAACCATTTTATTTCGTTATTTGCATCAGTTTAAGATACATAATTCATACTTATTTACTCATTCACAAGTATATTTGTAAAAATACATAAAATTATAAAATTTACCTGATGAGCTACTGTAAATCATTATTAATTTATTGTTATAGATCTGTATTTTATACCTAACATATTATATTATGATGACGAATATATTACTTATTAACACAAAAGTTTTGTAATTTTTAATTATAGATAGAATTAATTCATAAAATTTGGTTATTGAATAATCTCATAAATTTACATAAAATATAAAAGTATAATATATTATAATTTTAGAGGAAGAATAAATTATATTCAATATATATATATATATATATATATATATAATATATATATATATAATATGTTGAATTGGTAATATGTTGAGATAGGAGGGAAATAGAGAATAAGCAACCATTTATCCAAACGATTTATTAAATACATAAAAATTTGAAAAAGCGAGAATAATTTTAAAATAATTACATCAGTACGTGTATATGTACATATACATACACATATATATATACATTTATATATGGATATCGATGGATAAAAGGATTTTTAAACTATTATAGTTTATATAATATTAAATATACTATTTATCACACTAGATAATAAATATTTATTTTTGTATACATCTATTTTTTGTAATTTTAAATTTATAAATTTAAAACAATATTTTGAGGAAACAATAATATGACTTCAAAAATAAGAATTAAAATTTTTTTTTTGAAAAATAAATTATTTTTAAATAATATGTTAAGATTGTGGTACTTTTTGAGTACCTTATATATTGATTATTAATAAATTAAGGAGATCTCATTTTTATAGTTTAATCACATTTCAATATAGAAAATAAATTATATTTATTAAACATTTATAAATCATTGAACAATAGTTTAAAATTTTCTTGTGTTGATCTATAATATTAATTAAATACAATATTAAAAATTATAAATTATTCAAATTTATAAAACTCAAATTTAATAAATTTAATAAAATGTATGATAAAGAAAATTAATGGATTTATAACTGAAGTTAGCTGAAATCGAAAGGTTTGTAAACAGTTAAATAAAAAATGTAAATTGACATTAATATATTCATTAAAAGTTACAATTGTAATTTTTAATTTAGCAGTTGATATATGTATTGAGTCTGCGTATAACTTAATTATATTAGCAGTCTAAAATTTTAATATTTTTACTAATAAATCATTTTATATATTATATTATTAAGTTGATTAACTATATACTTAATGTTTCAAAATCTTCTTTTAAATTAATTAATTCGCAATTATTGTATTTATTTGATTAAGTAATTTTCTATAAAATAATAAAATATGATTTTTGACTCAAGAAAGTATTACCAGAGTTTTTTTTGTTATTACATATTTAAATATTATGTATTATAAATACATTGAAAACAATATTTTTCTTTTTTTTCTTCTTGTGTTGAAAATGGATGCAAAGAAAATGAAAAAAATAATAGGATCAGAAAAAATCAAATAAGTTAGACAAGCCCTTGATTAGAAAAGGATCAAAATGTCAATGGTAAAATCTATATAATGTAGCCTTTGGCGCTTTCCGTACACTGTATACATATATATACACATTGACGCGCAGACTGCGTTCAAGCATATAGACATGAGATTCAGACAAAAAGATAGAAATAAATATGAGCTGCAAATGTTTCTAAAATTTTTATAGATACTCATATGAAGAGGAAAATGATGCATATCTCTCGATGAGTAATATAATGTAGGCGGCCAACGAAAAAGAGCGAAATTCTTGCCGCATCGAGTAATGCTCAAAGAGTGGATCCCGTAAATTCGTTGAAGTACTAAATCAATTGCACTAGGAAGAGAGGAACAGACGCGTAAATCGATGGAGTAAGACAAGGAATGGGAGATAAAGAGCTATAGAATGAGAGGAGATAGTGAGACTTTTAAAATGCATAGCTGGCAAAGAAAGAAAAGAGAGAGGAAACAGAGGAGAGGAAAAACAAGAGTCGCACAGAAATCGAGAGACTCGAGTTCGACCGATGCTGTGCGCCCGTTATCTATAACTATCGCAAACGACAAGGTATCCGCTTATAGGTAGAAGACACCAGCGATAAATTGCGCTAAAGGTGCACCTAGCGATCGAGCAGCTGCCCTCGAGACGTTAACCGTATCCTGCGCTTTTTTCTGGTGCATTTTTCTACGTTTTAGTTTTCAATACTTCTATATATCGGTGCAAATTATATCTCTCCCTTCTTTATACAGTTTGTGTTTAAATTATTCATTACTTTTAATTTGGAGCTACTTCCTTCTCCTCCTACTTTATGTCCACAGTATTCTTTCATTATTAATTTATTGATTTTTATACCATTATTATAATATTTATAGCGTTATTTTCTTATATATATCAAATGTACTATGTGAGAATTTTTTTTCAACATGCTTGTTCATAGTATTTATCAAATTACTAAATATTTGGAAATATAGACGTTACGCAAAAGTACTTACAAAGAATTAAAATTACATTTTTATATATTTAAATACAAATCAATTACCTTTCTTCCAAAAAGTCTTTATTTTCACTTCAAAAGAAAAATCAAAATTACATCAATATGTTTGTTATATGTTTCTAGTCGCAGGTATTACAATTGAAAATTATTATTTATTATATATTAGTATAAGATAAATATATAAGATAAATTCTATTTATAATATAAATTCATTACATTTACAAAATAAAAAATTTATTTGGAATTATCATAATACAAACAATTTTAGATTTTTTCACAACTAAATAGATACTTTTACTTATTTTAAGCAATGATAATAATTAATACATTTTTTTCAAAATTCTACAATGTGTTATAAACTTAACTTGTATAAAATTTACATGATTAAATATACATGTATCAAATATTCTAAAAAATTTATAAAATATATAACAATTTATATTGTTGGAATTCCGCAGAATTCCAGATGTATTTAATTGTAAAGATTTACTTACACTTCAGCCATCATAAATAATCAAAAGTTTGAGTGACCGAAGCAAGAGTGGTTATTAATAACAGTAGTTATTTATGATGATTTCAGGTTATTTCTAACGCGTTAGTTTTTATTATAGTTAGCTGATATGAACTTTTGTTGGGATAATATAGAAATAAGTGCAAAGTCCCTGAGACTTGCAGTTTTTTATTCAGCACAAACGCGAAAGGTCATACAGCTAATGATCAGCTTATGATTTGTATAATACTTTCATATATATAAAATACAAATAAATAATGTTATAAAATAAACTCTGTGTTACTTCTTATCCAAAATTTCTACTAAAGTATGGACCCAGTTCACGCTTGCACTATGCAAGTGTTTTTTATATTTATTAATAACTTAACTTAGTGCAACCAAGCTGGCATAGTGTAAAAGTTAAAAGTGAAAATTTGGAATAAAAGTGAGTAGTAGTATAAGTGAAAAATATGGCCTATTTTTATTGTTAATACAAGCAGCAAAAATGGAAGATAAAGGAGATTTTTATTTAACGAAGTCAATGGATCAAACTACGATTTCTGGAAATTTTAAATAAAAATCTTTTTTTATTCAAAAGAGTTAGAAGACCGACTAGAATATAACGAACAAACAATTATTAAAGCCAACCCTGAAGTACAAACAAAATTAGCGAGAAGGTCATCTCAAGCAATGCTAATTTTATTAACTGCAGTGAAAAAAGATATTTACAGAATTCTAATTAATTGCAAATGCCAAAAGAAATGTGAGAAAAATTTCACCGCTTATATGGAGTTTCCAGTTTAGATATCAACGATAGTTATTTAAAGGAATTTTATAATTTTAAAATTAAGAATGGTCAGGCAATGGTGCCACAGCTGGAGCAATCCTGCAGATGCACAAGAGCCACAATTTAAAACTACGATGATCGCCAGATTGCTGAATAAATCAACAAAAAATTTTAAACATTTACAATGGCGTGGGAGAGTACGCCAAAAGAAGAATGCATAAAAAATAAATTTTTTGCATGCCTCATTCGCAACAACAATGGTCTTTGCGAGGCAGATATGGATGAAAATCAGCATCATATAACTCTTCAATGTGAAACTTCTGAGTTGGTTGAATATAATAAAAAAGCAGCATATACAAATTTTAAAACAAAAAGAAGTGAGAACATCGTCGAACTAAAGAAATGATCAAAATGTGCTACATGCAATAAAAAAGGGAATTAGACAAAAGAATGCCTTAATATGGAAAATAATAAATAGTACAAGCAAAATCTTTATTAGTATCAACCTATATAATTGGTTATTATGATGAGGATTCATGGTTAGCGGATTCAAGTGCTACCATGCAAATGACTTATATAAAAGATTTTTTCACAACCTAAAGTAAGTAAGTTTATTTCGTTAAAATTGCAAATAACTAGAAATTAACTGCAGGAGTAGGCGCAATAATTGTTATTGAAAAAGTTAGAGGTAAATTAATTGAAAGAGAAATGGAAAAAGTGCTTTTTGTTCCTGGGTTAAAAAGAAATTTATTATTTATACGTACTATTAATAACAAAAAATCATTGTGATTAGAAATAATAAAGGCCAACTTACATCAGCCGGTGTAACACGTGGAGGTCTTTTTAGAATAAACTTCAAAATTAAAAGTGTCACGTAACTTAGCTGAATCACATAAAAATAATTTAAAATTATGGCATGAACAAATGGCACATATTATTGTTCATTCAATAATTATTAATATAGATGAAAATATTACAAGACAACTATATAAAGCTAGAAGAAAGTAAAAAAAATTTTAAATTATCAGAAAAAACTAAAACAATGAAAAATCTAAAAAGACATTGTAGTGATAACATCATGCAAAAAGAACAAATTTTAAATGAAAAAATATGTTTAGAAAAAGAATTAAAAGATAAGTGTAATTAAATAGAAGAAATGAAGATAAAAATTAAAAATTTTAAGAATTGCAAACCAAAAATACAAATTTTTCATTAGAAATTGAAAATTTACAAAGTAAACTGATTGAATTAAATAAAATAAGCAATGAAAGTGAACAGTTACTTTTCAAGCGTAAACTTGAAAAAGCAGATTTCTTAAAAAATATTTCTTTGCAAAAGTAACAATATAAAAAATTGCTGTATGAATTAAAAGCTAAAGCTGACGAAAATTCTAAGCGATCTTCGCCTAAACGAAAAGATGAGTAATTTATCCAAAAAATATAACGAATCAAAGATAATTAATGAATAAATAAATAATTAAAGAATTTAGAAACATAAAATTACGAAGATTATCTGTAATCAATAAAATTACAACGTGAATGTGAAAATTATAAGACAATACTTGAAGAAAAAAATGAGAAGTTGTTACATTCATGTAAGACATTAGATAATTAGAAAGAAGCTCATACAAAATTAGATACAAAATTAGGTATTGAATTAGAAGTATCAAAAGAATCTATGCAGAAAATGATAGATTCTAAAAATATTTTAGAAACTGAATTAGAACAAGAAAAATTTAAAATGAAGTCTTTCGAAAATGTGCGTAATAAGTCGATGGATACTAGAATAAAGGAATATGAACAATAAAGAACATATAATTTGTAATTGGCAAATTATAAAAAATTTGAAAAATAAATTATTGAATTTACAACAAAGTTAAGTAACAAAAAAACAGAAATAAAAATATAAGCAAAATTTAAAATTAAGTACAAGTATTAGAATTCCGCAGAATTCCAGATATGTTTAATTGTAAAGATTTATTTATATTTCAGTCGTCATAAATAACCAAAAATTTGAGTGATCGAAGCAAGGGTCAAGTGGTTATTTATGATGGTTTCACGACGTTGGAATATTTAAATAAAAAATAACACAGAGTTTATTTTGTAAGATTATTTATTTGTATTTTAAATATATGAAATTACATAAGCTATAAGCTAAGCATTAGGTGTATGACCTTTCGTGTTTGTGCTGAATAAAAGACTGCAAGTCTCAGGCACGTTGCACTTATTTCTATATTATCCCAACAAAAGTTCATATCAGCTAACTATAATAAAAACTAACGCGTTAGAAATAACCTGAAATCATCATAAATAACTACTGTTATTAATAACCACTCTTGCTTCGGTCACTCAAACTTTTGATTATTTATGATGGCTGAAGTGTAAGTAAATCTTTACAATTAAATACATCTGGAATTCTGCGGAATTCCAACATATACAATATAATAATAAATATATAATATATAAATATTATATAATTAATCAATTTATGTTTGTTGAAAGTACACTAAGTGTTTCGGCGTAAGCCGTTACATTGTATACTTGGCACGTCCTTCTTTTTTGCGCGTTTATACTTTTATTTATTTTTTACGGGAAAAGTGTAGGCCAAATGCTTCGGGGTGTTCCCTAATTACAACATCATAAAGAAGACGGTTTAATATTCCAATATCTGTTTATCTTGTGATAGATTTTCTTCTGTACACACGTACTTTATAATTTTACATATTAAATAATATAACTAACAAAATATACTTATGTCCTAAATTTATTTAAACAATAACAACCCTTTGCAATCACCCATCCAACAATGTTTACATGATAATATTTTTTAATGCTTATTGGAAAATTTATCAAAAATATTTTTATATACATATTCAAAATCTTATTTTATTTAATTTAAAGTTATTAATTACATTTAATTTATCATTTTTTATTAAGTATATGTTGAAAAATACTAAATTATATATATATACATTTTTAAGTTTTAAAATTATAATATATAGATACGATAATTTTATCGAATAGTTAGTAAATAATAAAATAGATAATAATAATAACAGCAACAACAAAAATAATATTAATAATAATAATAATAGTAATAATAATAAAATAATTAATAAATACAGTTAAATTTCATATAATAATCAATTAAAACCTAATTTTTCGTATTTACGTTTAAATAATAGTTTTTCGAAAAAAAAAATTTTATATAATGATATAATATTTGTATATTTTTAGTTATACAGTTTGAATAAAATTTTTTTTAAATATAGATGATATCTCAAATAAATATCCAATTACAATTATAATTGGATAATATTTAATTATTAATTATCAAATAAAAACGTCTATATATAATGTAATTATTACATTCCTTCTGTTCAGAATAAAAGCTCAGTATTTCATAGATTTATTATTCAACAAAAGTCAAAATGATATATCTTACGGTTATATCTTTTATTCATTGATCCGTTTAATTATTTTTTATGATATAAATGTAATCATTAGCTAACTTAATTTGTATCATTCTAGCTTAATTTGTATAATAAATATTTTATTCGCTATCTACTCAGAATTTTTATCAAACTACAAGAAACGAACATCACAACCTATATCTCGTGTACGCTGACGCCTTTTATTAATTAATAATCGACTTATTAATCATTTGGTTTTTCTTATACACAATCATAGCATTTGTTAAAATGCATATCAATATATATTAGTATTATTAAGAATGTGCATTTACAGTTTAGTAACTGTGAATTGGAATATTGTAAGTTTTAAGGAAAATCTGTTTTTTCTACTCTATTTATGCGTAAAAAAGTCATTCTTATAGAACCTAATATAACAAAGTCTGTAAAAATAAAAGGCCAAGTAAATTCGGGAAACTACAATTACCGTTTTATAATATGTGTTCTTAGTGACTTCGCTTATGTTAGAAATTTTCATACTGGTTAAAAATACTAATTTAAACATATTGTGTGATTACAAGCGAGTAGTCATAATAACTGTAAGAATTAACTATAATTTACGTGTAAAACCATTTATGATTTCAGTAAATTAAGCTTTAGATACGAAATCCTCGATTGAATTTGTTTTTGTTTCTCTGAAAAATTCCATTAATTAGAGCTATTTTCAGTGCTTGAATAAACTAAAATATAATTTTATAAAATATATCAATTACTAAAATAAAGCTACAGCTATTTTTCATTGAAAAATGATAAAAAATCAAGTCTTTAAATTATTTATATTTTAGTATATTGTAATGTATAAATGTATATAAACATTTTTGACGTAATTAACAAGCACATACAAAATATTTGTTTAAAAATAAAGATATCTTCATATTTTTACTATTTATAATCTATATTTTTATATTAATTATAAACAACTCATAAGTTATTGTTAAAAAAATTTTCAGTTCACAGTTATGCTTTTTTTAAAAAAAAACTAAAAATATGTCAGGGATACCAAAATCAATATACATGATTATATATATATATATGTGTGTATATGTTACTATATACTTACTATTAATATAACTATTTATAAATCATAAATTTACATATTTAATTCATTTTGTAATTGAAAATAGATATTAAAATGAAAATAAAATGAAAATATGAAATAATGTTTTAAAAAATTTTGTAAAAATTATTGTATCGTTATAAATTGATAAATATAATATTACAATAAAAAAATACGTTTAAAATCGTGTTATTTTTCAATATTGTAAAAAATTAACTAAGTTTTATAAATTTTTAAATTATTAAAACAGAATATCACTGTATATTCCTATAAATTATTAGAATGAAATAAATCAAATCCTGTTTTGAATCTTGTTCTGATGAAATTTGGAGTCATTTTTATAAAAGTATAAATTGATTTATTGTATTCTCTGTTCTTTTTTTCTTAGCACTCTATATTATTGTGATGCAGAAATGCACAGTACTGTAATGGGTAGAGTAGATGTTTTCAATGGTGTGCCGATAACCAATTATGTAAATCTTTACAAATTGTTGAAATCTTTATATAAGTTACAATGGCTAATAAAGGAAAAATCAGGAACAACAATGAAGAAAATTCACAAAGTTTACAACAGTTATGTTAAAGACATTCAAGCTTTAAACCAGCTCTTCTAAAACAGAGAATATGATCGATATAAACACGGACCTAAACTATATTTCAAAACATATTATTTTATGGAATCGGAAAAAGACGAGAGCTTCACTTGTGGGTATACAACATACGCATGCGCAAACATAACTATTGTCTACTAATTTCATTCATTATTTAGCCGATAATTTTTTTTTATTTTTCTTTATAATTCTGTATTCAATTATATAATAATATAAATATTAATATTTAAACAAAATTTTTTTTCAAATATTTAGAAATTAAATTAGGTACTTCACTTCAATACATTTCTATTTTTATAGATATATTATATTTGTCTAACCGCAGCTTATTTTATTCGATATATTTATTAAAATATTTAAGAGCTTTACAAATTTTTTAGTATAATTCCTCTTATATTATTAAAATTAAAATAAATCTTAAATATTATCTGATTGTTAAATTACTTTTTAATTTTCGAAATTTTGTACATTTTTTATAAAAGTATAATTTATGTAAAAAAAGTTTTATAATGTGATTTAATAAACATAATACATATTCGAGTCTTTGGTAACTATAAAATAGAAATATATTCTAAGTATATTGATCTTATAAAAACAAATTTTTATCAAAGTGTAATGTACCAACATGCAGACATATCTATTATACACACTCTATACTTTCTCAAATAACACGATAGCATTGTAAAATCAACACATTGCCACACTTACCGCCGCTAAGTATTCAAATATTATGCTCTTTAATTTTATATTACTCGTGAATTATTGAGCTTCGAAATAATAATAAAGTCTTCAATTAAAAAGGAACTAATCAGCTAAATATTATATTTGATACACGTTATGTTTTTATCTAGAACACTAAATAATCAATTTTACGAGAATATCCGAGCTCTCGAATTATATAAAAGGAAGTAACGACAAATGGCCCACTCTCATCTCTTACTCTCATTACAGATTACTCATTACTGATTCTTCAAATTTATACTTCTTTCTACAATTTCTCATTACTTCTTAAATAATCAAACTCGAATAAACACAAGAATTAAGTTTTATAAAATTATAATTATTAAATAACATCTAAAAAATTATAAAGTGATGCAAATCATTAAAATACAACCTCAACGTATACTCTCCTTACAAAAGTAATTATAAAAAAATTTGAAATATAAACAGCAAGACTAGGAAAATAAATGAGCATGTATAAAAAAATATTAACAGATCTAGAATAAGAAAATTATGATTTATATAAAAGAATATGATAGTGAAAAAATCTTCGTTAAATATTCATCAATTGAAATGAACAAAATCTTTGCCTTTTTATATCTTAAGAAGTTATGCTAACGTAGTGTATATTCTCATTAAAGCAATTTCTTTTCGAAAACTTTTATTTATTAATATTAAAAAGATACTGAATAATTCAATTTTATTTTATTTTTATTTATATAATATTATAAAATATTAATTATTTTTCTGCATTTTTCGTTATAAGTTTTTATAGTTTATCGATATAAACTTGGCTGACATCTATTTTTTGGTTGATTATTACAAAATTTGAAATTATACAAAATTAAGAAAAATTAATAGATAATAGTTTAATATTTCAAGTTTAAAATAAACAAACTAATTTTTTAGGCAAATTTAAACTAAAATTAATTCATTCCGAGAAATATTGTTTAATTTTCTATAAGACGTTATCTGTATTTCAATTTTTGTGATTTTTTAGTATGAATATTATATTTGATGATATAATGACCTATTTAACATTGCAATAATAAAGTAGAATTAAATTGAATATTTATTCTATTATTATTTAATTTTGAGTATTTAAATTATGATTTTGTGAACATCGATGAAATAGATTTGTTATTAATTATATTCAAGGACTTTTCTTTTATTATTAATGATCAAGTATTACTATCAATTTGAAATAAAATATTTTAGAAAAAATGTATGATCGCATAATTCACTTGTGGCAATATTACCTTTTATAAGTATATTAATATTTAACCCAGTTAAATAACATATTAACTTAATACTTAATACATATGTTATTCTAATTAGTATCTTAATACAAATAGAGTACGTTTAAACTTAAACTCGATAACTCATTTCATCGATTTTTTTAATTTTATGTACCGTTTTTCATGAATTTTGTTGGTTATTGATCAAATAGTTATAGTTAGTACAATGGCATAATACAGGAACTTATTAAGATGATTTAGTAAGATCAAACTGGCCAATAAATAAAAAATAATGTAAAATTTCAAAGTTTTAATGTTTCATAATTTTTTTTAACTTTCATTTTTTGTAAATTTCTGTAGTTAAATAAAGTATATAGTAATTTAAATTAAGAAAGTTATAACAATAAATAATACATATTAATAAATATCAATAACAACTTAAGTTAAAGTAATATTTAAAATAAATATAATTAAATAATTTAAATACACGACTTATTGAATTAGATAATTTTCACGTAAATTTATAAACAACCCAATAATGATATAAAATATATGATTAAATTATATATTTATGGGATATAAAATTATAAATTTTATTTTGTCAAATATTTAATTTTTAATTTTTACAAATTAAAACCGTGGGATAGTAATATATCTAGTATAGATTGAAATGTATTTATCGCTTACTAAAGGTTCATTAAATATATCATTAAGTTTAACTATAACATGATATTTATTATTTAACTTGAACAGTTTTAAATGTTCATACTATCTAAGATATTAAAACAACTTAAGACATTAGAATAATTTTAGAAAATCACGAATAAATTTTTATAATTATTATTTAATTTTTCTATATTTATCTTTAAAACAAACTTTAAAAGACTGAATATTAATGACCATATTAAATATAATAAATGCTATTATTCATGCAATCATTTTAAAATGAAACTATATGTTTTCTAATTGTGAACATATCTAAGAAGCCTTTCTCGATAAAAACAGAATCATGTGACATTTTAATTATAATATAATAATTTAGTAAAAATAATAGTCTTAACTATATTCCATTATTTTTTGCTAGAGGATATAAAAAATTATTATGTATTTTTTTACTTTTTTATTTTTTATATAAATTGAATAACAAAAGTCTGTATGTTTATATATAGTTGTAATGTTATATGTTTATAATACAGTTATAGTTATTTATTATTAATAGGTTTAAATCTTTGTTAATAGTTAATTAACAATAAACCTTATTATTTTACAAAATTTATACGAATATTTTAATTACATTTATAAACTTTCAAATAAAATAAAGGAGAATTAATAAATATTTGCTCCAGGAAAAATTAACTATTATAATAAATAGGAAAACAACATATTGAATGTGATGAATATTATGAATTTTTATAGGTTATATGTATATATATATTTTTATTTCATTACTCAATTAATAAAAAATTTTTAAATTAATAAAAATAGTAATCGTTAACATATAATTTTTTTTTTTTAATTATTTAGACTGTTAAATTAATCTGTTTATTATACATATAATTTTCTATGAATTCATGCATGATCTATATATGAGTGTATATGAATTTGTCCGTGTCTTTATCCTGTTTTAATTTATCCTGTTATTATTATATTATATACGCGATCACTCATACATACACATAGCTAATGACATTGTATAATTAAGAATTTGTAATAAAACAATAACGTAAATACATAATTATTAATACAAAAAAAATAAACTAATTTTTTCTTAAAAAAATAAAATTATTTAATTTTAATTACATGAATTTTACAATATCGGTTAAAGTGAATGCAGACATAAAAATATCAGTAAAACAATTAGATAATTTAGAAATTATTATGAGTATATCCATTCTGAGATCTAGAATACAAATATAATAATTTTTTGTATTTTTAAACATTTGTATATAAATTTATGAGACCTTTGTGAGTTAGAATATTCTTGGAGAATTTTCGCTTAAAAATCAATAATTTACCAAAATGCGTTACAAAGATATCAAATTGTCGGTTATATAATTAAGAGATCACAGTTAAGATCTTATGTAATTTAATTGAAAATTTTGGCAAGTGTTTTTTACTATTGTCTAATTGTTTGGAGATTACCTTCAGAAAGACGGGAAAATAATGATTATTACTTTCTTATAAGAGCAATAACTTCTTATCATATGAAGGTACGCATAGCTGTACGTATTTAAAACGGATAATTAACATTTATGTAAATTCATTATTCTTATGATTTTTTCATGAAAAATATCTTTTGGTATTACACCTTTCAGTAGTATATCCAATGGCTTCTTACTAACTCTTTTTTCTTCTTTATTTTAAAATAATCAACCTAGTCTCCATAATTGATTATTATTTTCATCGTTATAATCATTATACAAAAAAACTTATTATTTAGAAACTGCATAAACAATTTATGAATAAATATTATATTTATATTTATTTTAATACTATTTAAATACGCAGTTACATAAAAACAAATTTATAATAGTAAAAAGTTTTTAAAATAATGATATAAAAATTAATTTTTAATTTTTTTAAAACTAAATAGGCTTTTATGAGCCATCCCTTTGAAACAATTATTAATTCATTAATTAAAATGATAAAAAATAAATTTTATTTATTCTAGAAGATTTTAACAGTTATCAATTCAAGACATTTAATAAAATTAAATAAACTGTATTATTAAATTAAAATTAACACATTTTGTAGACAATCAAATTCTATAATCAGAAATAAACAAAAACTTACCTTACAACATTTATATGATATATGAAATAAATAATTTTCAAATTTTTTTTAATTTAATAAAATAAAATTTTTGCAAGAAAAATTTTCTTAAATATTTCTATGATCTATTTTTATATCTTATAATATAATTATGAAAAATCCATCTTAAAAACTTCATAACATTATTTTGTAAGAAAAAGATTATTTATTATTTTATACTAGTGTTTCCCTTTTTATAATTTCTATTCAATTGTAAGCCATTTATTAAATTAGTAGAAACTTCAGTAGTTTAGAATCGAGAAATGCAAGTAAAATGCAGTCAATGCTGTGTGTTCTTTTGTATTTCTATTCTTCATCTGATATAGAGCCATGCGTTAATACTTGTGCGTCACGACACGAATAAATAACAGAATCACACGTCGATTCTTCATCTTCAAGTTGTACTACAGCATTGAAAGGAAGGTAATATAAAAGGAACAGAGTGAGAGGAGAGAGAGAGAGAGAGAGAGAGAGAGAGAGAGAGAGACAGAAAGAGAAATAGAGAACTAGTGAATGAGGAGAGAAAAGAGCGCGTATCTGTCAAATACGAGTATTCTTGTTCGGGTTCCTCAATCCAATTTACGTCAGTTTGGAAACCGCGGGAGCAGCTCTTGAAACTCTGATGCTTTATCTGATTTTTATTCGCGTGACAGCAGCTGCAACTTGTGATTCGTGCAGGTTTCGAGCTTATTCGTAAAACAAAGTATACGAGAGTCTCTTTACGCACCTGCATCCTTCCTGGTAAGCTACTTGCCTCAATTATTTGCAGACAATTGATTTTATGATTCTGTTGCAGCTAGAATTAAAATTAACTATAGTATATGATAAATATATATACAGAAAAATTGTCACACATTTAGTTATTTATGCAAAGTCTTGTTTTAAACGTCTTTTTATATGAAAGATCATTATAGTGAATTAAGTAAATATAGAAATGCCTATTTTACAAGATTAATAGTTTTATAAATAAATTTCAAAAATTTGATTTAAAATTGAGCAATTCATAAATATATTTTCTTATATTATGTTTTGCGATAAATTAATAAGATGTTATATAAATTAAAAAAGTTATACATTAAATTTAGAATTGGACCTAATTTGTAAGAATTATCCTCAAAACATAAATAAATTGTGAACATATTCTACTGATAATATAAAAGATAATATAAAATACTGAAGAAGGAATTCTTATTGTTAATTATGTGACTATTTGATATTGATATTCTTTTTGGTATATATTTTAATATGAAATATGCTTTATTGAAAAATTTAAGAATTGATTTTATATAAAATTAATTATAATTTACGGATAATCAAGGCACTATCTAATATCGTAATTTACTAGTATACAAAGATATATGTAAATATTTTACTTCGAGAAGAATGAATAAAGCATGTTTATAATTATATAAAATGAAAGTATTTATAAAATATTATGAAATAATAAAGGTAAATTATAAAAGAGAGGTAAATATAAATAAATTAAGAATTCACTATTTTTTAAGAAACATTCAATGAAAGAAAAATCTAACTCATTTACTGTCTCTAGAAAATATTTAGTATAAATGATAAGCCGCTAGTTGATTTTCTTTGCTCTGTTTTATTTTAATTCAAATAATCTGTCAAAGTCGCCATTATCATTTCGTTTCACGCGAAGCCTTTATTTATGCTTCAAGCTATCGACCATATTTATGGATGTCAATTAATTATCGATGAATAATGAGCATGCGTTTACTATCGCGCATGCTTGCGAATGTAAGAAGTGTACGAATACATTATTGCTGTATTGGCTCATTTTTCTTGCTTGAATATATTCACAAATACTGTATCACCGTAACTGATTTTCTTTTTCTTACTTTTTGCTTCTTCTCGCCATTTCTTTCTTTGTTAATCTTTTTTACCAATAACTTATTTACATTTTCTTGTTTTTACCTTTTGGATTTATTCATTGTAATTTTCAGTTTATGAAGCTATGAGATTTTGAACACTTAATAATTTATGTAAAGAAAGATAGAATTTATTGTTGCCAAAATTTTAATTAAAAGTTTTTCAAATAAGATATAAGAATTATTATAGAAGAAGATAAATCTGTAGATTTATTAATCTTTCATAAAACAATGTAAACATTTAATTTTGTATTTAGTATTATTATAATATTCACATAAAAAAATTTCTGTTTCATGAATTAAAATATAACAGAATTTAAAATAAGCTATTAGAGAAATTTTACAATCTGAAAATATTTGTATTGCCTTTTTAATTTTTATAAATTTCTATTAATTTATTATTTAAATATACGACAAATCTTATTAATAATAAACATTGCTATTATTTATATTTCTTTTTGAAATAAAAGTGGTAAAAAAAGAATTATAAATTAAAACTATAAGAGTTCATTTTGAGGATTAATAGTAAATATTAAAAAAAATTTTAAAAAGATAGATATATTTATAGATGTATACATTTTTATTGTAATTTATTATAAAAACCAAAATACTCTGTTATAATAAAATATTCAATTTAATGAAAATATGAAAATATTTTGTTTTATATTATTGTTACATGTTGGTTATAAAATTAGTATTATATATTGTGCTGAATAATTTAACTATTCCAATTCAATAAGTTTAAATTTTATTTATAACTAGATACTCTATTTCCAGTGATTTTAAATATATAATAATGTTAACTTTTAATTTAAAGTTCATTACAAGTTAATACCATTTAATGGACAAAATGTATTCAGATGTATTATGTTTTAAACATATCTATATATTATTAACATATATTATTAAATATTATATATTATTAAACATATCCGGAATATTAAGTTATAATAGAAGATGTATAATGTTTCTAAGTCTGTATTTCATGTTATAGAATTAAAAATAATTAAAATTATAAAATCTTTGTACAAAATTTAATGCACAGTTAATTAAAGAATCTATTATTTAAAATAAAAAATAACTATTTTCAAAAATTCATAAATGAATAAATGCCATTAATTTATTAAAGTATTTAAAATTTTTAAAAATACTCAAATTAATAGACTTATTTATTTAAAATAGTCTTATATACTTTTTAATTAGAAAAATATATACAAAAGTTAAAAAATTTAAGATTACTATATAATAAAATGAATACTTATTTATTAATTTAAGAAGTATTAAATAAACTTTAATTATAATAAATTTTACAAACTACAAAAATCAGCATATAATTTCTATATAAGTAATGAATTTGCTCTGTATTTTTAAAATTTAAAAGAAAAGAAAAATAAGAATATTGCTATTAAAAAATGAATTTTAAATAAATATCAAATAAGTATCTTTATATTTTTTATAAAATTAATATTTTACTATTAATTACATTATAAAATTTATATTATATTATTTTTTTGAAACTATTTACAACTGAAAAATCAAGAAGTTATATTAAAAGGAAGAGATAAAAAGAAAATGTAAAAGAAAGCTAGATAATTTAAATAATTAGAATAGATTTTTTTTCCATTTCCTAACTTTTACTTTATTTTTTAATTTTGAAGGATAATAAATTCACAATATTTTCGGCGATTTTCTATTTATGTATCTTTATATTTAAGTTTAAGTTTGTAGTTAAGTGACTTGCATATCGAGACATTTTACATGGCATATGCGCACACGTGTCGTAATAATTTTAGAATAATGGAGATAATTAATAATGAATAAAATTAAAAAAATCTATAGAGTAATACAAAGTATAAATAAAAAATTTAAAAAATTAAAAAGGTATAAAATGTAATTGAAATAAACGGAATATGTATGAAAGAGAATATCATAGTAAAAATTGAAGGGAAAACAGTGTTTAAAAGAATGAAAAAATTAACCCAAGACGTTTTCCATTTAAGATTTAAATTTATTTCAGTTTCTTTATATTTACCTTATATGATAATACGTACATGAAAATGCATAAATGTTTCAATAACTAAAAAAACTTACCTCAAAATCATACCGATTAGTATGTGTGTTATCGAGTTTTATGTTATTGTATGTTGTTTTATGTTTTATTATGGAGTTTTATGTTATTGTAAAATAGAATGGAGAAAAAATACACGTAAAACGAGAAGGAAAAATAGAGACAAGGAGAAAAGGGAACGATTCCGAAGGACATGAAGTAAGAGCTGTAAATGCATTTGATAAAACAAAAAATACGAAACTAAAAGAAAGATAAAGAAAAAATGAAAAAGAAGAGAGGAAAAATAAAAATTGTACTTAGTTGGAGTTAGTTGTACTAACTACAGTTGATATTCGAATAAAAACGAAAAAAAAACTGAATATAAAAAGATGAAAAATGGAACCCGATGAGAGATAATATAAAAAAAAATTCATAAGTAGTAAAATATAAGAAGGTAAAAATTTGTTTTTTATATTAATATTATTATTTTAAAATGAAAATAGTTGTATTTTTATTTTTTTATATCTTACAAGTTACTACATTAAAATAGATATTACTTTAATTTTCAATATTGTACAAAATTAACGCAAAATGTAAGAAGAACATTCATAAAATATTATTTGATGAGTATTATTTTGAATAAATATTTTTTCCCTGTCATTAAATTTTATTATTAATCGATATTTTATTACATGACTATAAAAACTATATCTTGCTGTCTAGTAAATATTTAAAAATTCTCACCTTTTTGAGACGTGGCAAAATGAAATCCTTTTAAAATTTAACCTTAAATAAGACAATTTTAAGAAAATAAAAAGGACCTATCGATTGCGTTTCGAGGAAAAGCAACCGCGGATCGCTTCATCTGGTCTACTGTTGGCATTTATTATCTTTACGTTATTTTCTCTTCCTCTTTACATCCATCTTTTAATTCCTATTATGAATTGATTACAGTCATGCAAATATACCATTCATCTAAGTCTCTTTTAAAAGAGCCTATATATACCCTTGTTTTTTCCTACATCGCAACCACAGGAATCGTCTTGTCTCCATCGATATATCCTGTTTTGATTGAAGAAAAAGAGACTCACAAAAAACAGAAAAAGAAAAACAGTGATAGTAGTTACTATTGGGGCTTGTATAACTCTGAATGATTCGCGGTCTTTTATATACGAGATTATGTTTGTATCTGTCTTGATTATATCTGTCTTACAGGGAATCGATTATGAGTATTAGTTTTATAAGACACGAAAGAATTTTGAGCAAGTCTCGATGTACTACTACAATGAATGTCAGTTCTTTTTCCACCCGAAAACCAAAAATTTCAAGTAATTGACATCAATTAATTTCATTGGTATTTTTTTTATGAATATTTTTTTGATAGTGTAATTATATAAAAATAATTTTATCTAAATCAGAGATTGTTATGCAATAAGAAATTTCTTTTAATTTCGTAGTTATTGTAATGAAACTTTTTTTTAATTATTTAGTACAATATAGTTTTTTTCAACTTTAACTTCATTATATATGGTTAGCAGTTTTAGTAGTAAAGCTTTGTTCCTTCTATTCTTCTTCTATTGAGCATTAGCATATCAAGTAATGGCTACATGGAATATGAAAATTGACCTTGTGATGCTATTTGTATCCTTTATAATATGCGGTATTCCCGAAGTTTCCATAAAGTACTGCAGCGATTTTCGAGCATTATCTACTTTCATTCTTCTCCACATACATTATCATTCGTCCTTTTACTCAATCTGATAATCTTATTGTTTAAAATGTTACTCTTATAGTGTTTCAGTTATTAGAAAGTAATTTACCGATCTTCGTTGCGTAAAATTGTTGAATTCACTTGAGAAAGAAAAAATATTTAAGGACTCTGTCTTGTGATACATTAATTATTGTCACCATATTGAGAAATGTTCAAACTCTTTAATAAATTATTTCTGCCATTTTGATAATCTTTATTTTCAATAAAAAGGAATATTTTATTTTCATAATTGAAATTTATTTATGATGTGCGTGCTTAGATCTCGAAAATTCTTTAATGTCTAAAAGCAAAATTAAATTTTCCAGAATTCTGCTTATTAAAGAAGCGTATTACCTTTATGAACGTTTCTAGTAAAACACATGATTAATATTATATCTTGGATCTTGGTTTTAGGTGTTGTATTTGTCATAATGAGCTATTTTGTACGTAATAACCAAATAAATTTTTCTTACCTTATACAGATTTAACTGAAACCCATAATATCATCGAATATATGTTTATGTTTACAAATATTGATAAATGCATTACTAAGTACATCAATTTTTAGTGTCATAATAAGCTGTATTTAGACGCTCAATTTATATTTATATATCCATTTCAAATGCACTTATACATACGCACACATGTATATATAATAAATAGAAACCACTATCTTTGTTAATTCTATCAGATAGTGTAAATCATAAATCAATAAGAATTGATGATTTATAGGCGTGCAAAAATGATTAAGATTAAATATGATTATGATTAACAAAAATATGAAATAAAGTTTTTTAGTAATAATAGGGAATAAAAAGGTAACAAGAGTATTATAATAGGTAAATTTAGGGCTTACCAAAAAACCTTCTTATGTATGCTTTAGCACTTAAAGGCATTTAGACCGGTCATTACGTACGCAAGCAATGAACATTCGTTGAAAAAATGAAAAAAAATCATACAGATGAATCATGCTCAATAGGTATATAGCCATAGTTAGTATACAGGGAATGAAGACCCTCATAGCCCATGAATAATTAAAATTACCTCTTACAAGAAAACCCTTTCCCTCGATGCGTTGCCGTGCTGGAAATGAAAACTTCGCACAATTTCTGAAAGAGGAAACAACACACCATCAGCAAGCGCACACTCGAACAAGTACAGAACAGGTATTAGTCGATTCTGAACTTGCAGGAGCACGAGCGCTCCTGCGGTGGACCGTCCAATCTGAGCGAGTATCCAAGAATCGCATCTTGGGCGAAAGTACATGTATACGTGCAAGAGATCGATGTACATGTATACGTACGTGGCTATAATGACTGGCACTTCTATGCATTATCATACCGCGTTCTTAGCTCTCTCTCTCTCTCTCTCTCTCTCTCTCTCTCTCTCTCTATCTGGCCCCGCGGTTGGAAGGATGAATAATTTCAGGACGTGGGCACGCAATTACGCGCGCCTACGTCTCCTGTACCAAGTAGCTTCGGTCGACTCTTCATTTTCTCGCGCACGCATGCACGCATGCGTGTGTAAGTGTGTAGAATTCGCTGCACATCTTCGCTTTGGAGCTGACCGATGGCACCAATACTGACCGACGGCCTCGGATTTGCCTCTCTTTTCTCTTCGTCTTCACCTCTTCCATTTTCTACTTGTTTTTTCTTTTCGACTTCTCGTACTCTCTTCCTGTATATGCCATCGCTCCACAATCTTCTTATCATTTATATTTTACTGTGGGTAATTATTTTCGGGATGCGCGGCACGCACACTATAGCTCTATCTTGCTCCTTTATTTCATATACCTATTCTATGTTTCAGAGAGAGAAGAAGATAACGCATATCAGATGTCGATTAACGATTGCAGAAAAGTTAGTATTATAATTTTGACTCCAGGACACAATCCAGATGATCAAGAATACTTATTCGTAAACGGTGCAATTACTTTTAGGCATAAGATTTCTATTCAATTTGCAACCAACAAATTTTGAGTTTCGAGTATCTTTTCATTTTCTGTAATACGATTTTCAATTAGAATATTAATACACTTTTTGTCGGACCGATTTATTTAATAAAAATATCTTTAATCTTGTTGACCTTGCTATTTTAACTTTCTCACTATAGGTGGTAATCAGATAGTACTACAAATGATTTCAATTAAAGACTACGCAGAAATTTAACATTGATATACACTTAATTTTAAAGTACTATCCACAATAATATGCAAATAATTATAATACATGCATTATATTATCTTATGTGTTTTAATCATCATTATATGTTTTAATAACTTTAAGAAAATCTAATAAGTTAAATTCATTCACGAAAAGAGTAATATTATTTTTTAATCTTTGTTCATTTAAGACAATCTGTTTTTTCTTTAAAAATAATTGATTTTAGAAATTCCAATATTACTGAATATGATTTCAATTACGTAAATTTAGTTTTATAATTACTTAAAGAGGAGGATATTTTAGAATTTTAATATTGATATATATTTTTAAAAATGTGGAAATTTCTTCATTTATTTCATTTTTTTTTTATTAAAAATATGTTAAAACTAATACAAACAGATATAAATGCTTTTATCTACTAATTTATGGGTACTTTTGAGGATTAAAAGACTTTTATACATGCATATACATGCGAATTCTGATAATATTAATTTAATAATGTTTTTTGTATTATATAAATTATATAAATAAATTTTATAGGTTAAGATCTTTTTAAGGTTTTACAATTGAAATTTATGAACATTGAAACTCAAATGTATTATACTTTTATAATTAAATTTTGGTAAAAGTATATCTTTAAACTTATTTTTTTTTAGATAGATTATTTTAGGTGGATATTATTCATATCATTTCATTTGCTTTTATAATTTTAGTACAAAAAGACCTTTAAATATTTGTAAAAATTTTTCATTATTTGTTTACAATTATAAGCAAGTTAATTAGTATAAATTCATATATTTAAAAATTATATTCACATATTATTTGAAATAGTAATTATTTAACCTTTTTTACAAATTATTATCTTTAGCTTGTGAAATGTAACTTATATATTCAAAATTATAATTTTAAAGAATCATCTAAAAGTTTAAATTAAAAAAATTGAAAAACATATTTTGATTTTAGTTTTTGGTTTCTTGTTCTGTCCCTTTTAGTATGATAATAATAACAACAACAACAACAACAATAATAATAACAACAACAATAATAATAATAATAACAACAACAATAATAATAATAATAATAACAATAATAATAATAATAATAATAATAATAATATTAATAAAAATAATATTGTAATCTCATTCACATGTTGGGTAATTAATACTTAAATTTAAAAGTATATCTGTATAATTAGCTGAGTACCTGTAGTATTAATTTCATGTACACTGTTGTTATCTAAATTAACAATTAAACAACTTTCACTTAACACAAATTACTGAATTGTATCCCACTGTATTCAACACTTCTATTTTCGAACTATATTTCATAACGCGCACGTTCACAGCATTAGCATTTTTTTTAAATTGAAGAAGAAAGTATTTTTGAATCATTTTAGTTCATATGGAAGATATTACAAAAGTTTTTGAAATTTTTATAAAATTAAAAATATTGTTGCGTGTAAAAAAGCAGCGCGTACTCACGCATATTAAAAATTGCGATGGATAAGTGGTGGGTTCAGTACAACAATGACGATACATTGTATTATAGTTTATGGTATCCCTCTCTTTGTTGTGATAGCTCTCGGTGTTGTAACGATGCTGGGCTTTAAACTGTTATGGATATAGATATACATATAATATAGATTTATTACAATAACGTATGCCTCAATGTCACATCCTGTTACGGCTTGCAATCTTACCAGAATAGCCATCTCTCGCTCGCGCAAATATTAATTAAATCAATGCAACCCTTTCAAATAACAATTAACATATTATCGCAAACACCTTGTGTTTCATCTCATCTTATATTATCTAACACATTAATCCTCATTGTTTATGAATTACATCTTCTCTTGGTATTATGCATTTTATTCGCGTTTTCACTTGTTTTTAGATATAAGTACACAAAATATTTACTTACACAACGTCAAATAATAGTATATCTTTTTAAAGTTTGCGATTATATATAGTGTATCCATATATATATATATATATATATGGATTAAATTATTAATATAATTAAAATAATATATATATATATATATATATATATATTACTAAGAATTTAAAAAAATAATTTATAAAATTACGTAAATAAAATATTGATATAATCACATATTATTATTGCCTAAAGATCCAGATGAATAATATCTATAAATTACGTATGCATACCGATACGCATATATACATTTCCATATATGACACAGTTAATATTTTTCATGTTTTTAAAACTTTCTTTTTAGAATTTAATATTTCTTACATAAAGTTGTACACAATTTGTTCTGGAAAAAATATTGTTATACAAGTTAAAAAATTGAATGTATTTCGATAGAATACGATATTCTAGTTTATTATTCAATAAAACTAATATTCGACATGTATCTTTTTAAAATATAACTGCTATTTCCGAAGTTTCTTATATTAAATTGATTAATTAATTATTTACAGTAAAAGTATAATCTCATGGTTAAGCAAGAAAAATTCTTATTAATTAAATTTATAAAAAAAAGAATGATTGAAATTGAGAGTTGTTTTTTATTAATGATAAACTTAAAAATTACTTGAATAAGTATATATTATTATTTATAAAAATTTAATAATTATATCACTAATTCAATCAGATCAGATACTTTGATGTAACGTTAAATTAATATCTGATTCCCGTATTCTTTATGACTTTCGAAAGTTATTTTATTTTTTAATTTTTCTATTAAAATTGTATATATAGTATTATATATTTTTAATTTCAGTTACATATTTTGTTAATTTTAATGTATATAATTTCATAAATAATACCAATTGATCGTCTTATCAGTTGAAATATGGAATTTCTTTTGTTTATGATTGTTTAAATAATGTACTACATTGCAAACTAATTTTATTTACTTGACTTTCAATATTTTTATTATTCTTAGTACTATTATTAAAATATTTAAATTAATTTCTAAAAATTTGAAAAAAATCTATATTGTGTATTCTATTGATTTATTAAATCTTATATAAATCTTAACTTTCAAATTATGTTACAATTACTGAATCCTAGTAATTTATTGATATAGTAAAAGCATATCTATTCAGAATTAAATTTTCTGATTTGTATAATAATATTTAGTATTAATTATTAAAATGTTAGCATTTAATTATTTTAATAAATTTTTTTAAAACAATTTTCAGTTAACTACTATTATGATATCATTTAAATATGTACTTATTATATTTAAATGTTCTCTTTTTACATATTTTTTTTTTTTTACTTTTCTCAATTTTTTTCAATTTAAAAACGAAATGTTTGCGATATAAGTCTAGTAATTTATAATTTCATTGAATTAGTATCAAAAGATGTATTTCAATGAAAAATTTATTGATTAGTATTAATTATATTTTTATTTGGAAAATTCTTGTATAAAACTTTTTAATATATATACATATATATATATATGTATAGCATATTATTAAATATAAATAAACATATTAAATATATATATATAATAAAATTTTCTTTTTTCTTTTTTTGATTTATTCTAAAATTATTTGATATTAGTTTTTATTTTATTTTTTTATTTTTTTAAATTTATCAATATAGAAATTTGTATATTTATTTATACAGCATATATTAAAACAATTATTTCTTAATTACATAAATTTTTAGTACTACAAGGAAGAGTCTAGTAGTAAGAGTTGAGTACTCTCAATATATTTTACGAGAGTATTGTAAGAATTTCGCGCTTTCATTTCTATTATTTAAATTAATACTATAAAATATATAAAGACAAAAAAAATAATAAAAAATTAGTAAAAAAGTTTAAACATTTTATGGGTATTTCGCAACGAGGTTAAATAATTTAATTTTTATTTGAGTAATAACACTGATATTAAGATTAAAAAATAAAAATTTGATTTATATATTTATATGAATATAAGTGTATGGAGTGAATATACATTAATTAGAGTGTATATGTATAAAGAATTACTATATTCAATTATAAAACAGTCAAAGAATAAATTAAAGGAAATAAGGATCTCCTTTCAAATATAACGTTCAAAAATATTGCAATATACTATAATTAAACATATATAAAATATGTACAGGTTATACAAAATCTTATTGCAGCTTATTGTAATTTACGAATAGTCTAAGTTTAAATTAATTGCCATGATATTTACAAAATTTAAAAATACAATATTATATGCATTTTTTTTGTACGTAAAATTTTTGATAATAAATATTATAAGATTACTTAATTCTAATTCTTAAAAAATTCTAGCTCAAAACATAATTCTTTTGTTATTTATTATATTTATTAAATATGAAATTATTTTATTTATCTATTATTTACATTATTTAAAAAAAAAAAAAAATTTTACAAATTAATTATTATTTATTTATGAACTAGTCTGCGTAAATAATTCTTTTACAATTTTATTGCTCGAAAAAGAAATTACGGTTAAAATCATTCGTGAATTAAATTTATATATGTTAAAAGACGAAAAACTTATGCCTTTGCTTTATGTCACCGCATAGATGATTAAACGTTTTGTTAGCATACATGCATTATACACATAAAGGTACCAGCGGTATTATGAGCTTGGCAAGTGTTTTTTGTCCTCTATGATGTAGAGTTGCGCTGCTTTATTCTGGAAATTCCAGCTTACGATAATAAATTCTGTTCTGCAATGTGCGTGAAGATTAAAAAACGAAAGAGAGCGGGAGAGAGCGGGAGAGAGAGAGAAACTGAGTAAGAAAAAGGATAAAGAATACATAGAATTACATATCGTATTCGCATTTCTAGGAACAAGTATTTACGTTGGACAGAAGCATGTACCAGTGCATACATGTATATATGTCATGTCATTGAGGAGTCTGTAAAGTGTGAATTCTACATAAGTTTTTACGTAAATTTTTAAAGTTATGTAATTAATAGTTTCATTTATCAGTTTTCTAATAAACAACTTTATTATTTAGCTTTACTGAAAAAATAAATTATTACTTTAGATGTTTATACACTATAATGCATGTTCATGTACAACCATTTTTTTAGGATATTAGTAATATTATATTAAACTATGTTTGATATATGTTAAATGTTATATTAAACTATGTTTGATATATGTTAAATGTTATATTAAACTATGTTTGATATAATATCTATATGTGTAATTCATTTTATAAGCATTAATTAGAATTTTATAAGAAAAATGTAAGTGCAATTATAAGAAATGTAATTCTTCTAACCAATTATTATTAATATCGTAGTTAAACTTACCATTATATAAATACAATTATTTAAATTATAATTCTAGATATAATATTACACTTAATAATAAATAAATAATTATAATACCAGAAAAATCTCATTTAAATTTTATCGAAAGCTATTTTATATTATTATAAAGCTTGAATAAAATTTTTTTTTATATATATAAATGTATTATTTATTTCATTCATATTTTGCTTTAAAACTTTCGTAAAGTTTGATTATTAAAAATGATTTTCATCATTTTAAATTATAATTCCTAATTCTAAATCCTGCTATTTAAAAAACAAGTTATATACTGAGTTATCTCATTTCTTCGTAGAAATCGAGGTAGTATTTTCAGTTTAAAACGGTAAATTAAGTTTTATATTTTTTCAATACTTCGTTTAAAACTTTGCGTAATTTCTTATTTTATATAATTACCATTTATTTAATCATATAACTTAACTTAGTGCGTTTTATTGCTATCATGATACTCTATCTCGAAAAATTTTTATACCATAATTGTCAATCGAAAGTCTGAAGTACGAAAAATGTTTATAAAAAAGAAATTAAAAGTACCATTTTCATAGCATTTGGGCATTTGTTATATTTTAATGCTAGTTCAATTATAAAGTACATATTCTATTATATTAAAGAAGTTATAACAATAAACTTAATTTAGGTAAATAAAAATAAAATTATAGGCATTTATATTAGTTAAATTAACTTCTATCAGACGGAAATTTTCAACTTAATTGCCTTTGTTATCTTTATATCTTATTATCTTATTATTTTTAGTTTATTCGCATATTACTTCTATTTATTAAATTTATAAAGCAATATTTAAATGAAAATTTTTTCTAACCAAAAGGTATAAATATATTCATTATGTTTTTCTTCAATATATTCTATTCCTTCAATTGTGTGTGTATATATATATATATAATATTAATTTATTCACATTAATTTATTATGTTATTCATATGTATATGTATATATATATATATATAAAAAATAATATTATTAGTAATAGAATAAATAAAATATTATTAAGTAATTTATGGTGTACTCGTTTACCATAAGTTAAAATATAATTTTTAAAATAGCTTAATAGCTAAATATTATTATTAATCAACTAATTATTGTATTAATTAGATATAAAAGAAAAAAATTAATTAATTTTTTTCAATTTAATTTTTAATTTTGTATACCTATATATATTTATCCATATTGTACTTAAATAATTTTTATTATATAAACAAACTTCTAAATATACTAATAATATATACTAATTAATAATTTACTGCTTTAAAATGCAAATAAAAACAAAAAGATATTTTATTTTCAAAAAATAATGAATTTTAAATAATAAACACCTAAAAATTAAATTTTTATAACATTCAATGAAATACATTTTCTAAAAAAATTGTATATTAAATTGAGCAGTATCATTTGAACTATTCGCTAAATTCTAGTTTCATTATGTTACTATTCTTTATTAATTAAGCTAATTAAATCGTTCTTCAAAAAATTACATTATATATCTATTGGTTTGAAAATATATAAAAATAATATCTAAATATTAAAAAATTACTAAAAATGAAAGCTTTATCGCGAAATGCAATCGAGAGATGATTAGAGTTTTAAACTTTTAAGTATAATCAACTTCTACAGTAGCGCGCCCGTCGTTGTATCTTCAATGATATTTTTGAGTGAAAACAACGATGTCTGACCTCGGGGTAAAATCAAGAATGAGAAGAAAGGCAAAACAGGCAGCAGAGAATGCATCAGAAAAATAAGACTGAGAAAACAAGGAAGAAGAACCGGCAGCTAAAGGAGAAGAGGGTTTAGTACTGGAGAAAGGGTAAATGGAGGGGGATCGAGAGGAGATTGACCCTTAAGTTCTTGGCCGTGACTATGGACCATGCTTTTGCAATCCTCTCTCTCTCTCTCTTTCTCTCTCTCTCTCTCTCACCATCTCTATCTCTTTTACTTATGCACATGTACACACACGTATACATATGTTTCTTTATTTCTTTTATATATGCAGTAAACACGTATGCGACCGGTTTGTTTCACCCCGTGAAGTTAAACGCACTTTTAACTGGAGACTATCGTTGCAAAAGCATTAGAAAAGATCGGGGGAAACCGAATATTGTTAAAGCATTCACTGCATACTAAGTTACAAGATAATTGTTTTGTCCTACACTTTTAGTTGTATGATTTTGTTAACTAAACTTTTCTTTATATTTTCGTATTTTTCTTACTTTTTTTACTTTTTGAATAAATTAGTAGTATTATAATTTATATTAAATGTGAACTTAAAATTTAAAGATTTTAATGATAATATACAAGTTTATAATTTATATTGATTAATTAATTTTTTCATTTTTTATTTAATTTTATATAACATTGGTATGATACAAACTATTAAAACTAAATTACTTACACTAAAAAATGATGATTTAAAAGATAACCATTTTTATTTTTATTATTAACGAGAATTTCCTATTATATTATCTTTAATATATTTAAGTACTTGTATTATATTTTTAAAACAATATTTTTATAGTAATTAATATAATAAAGGAAATATTTTAAAGAAATGTTTAAAGAATATAATTTATCCGAAATTTAATGATATAAGTATAGAAGAAATCGTACATTTTTTCTTTTATTTAAAAATAAATATTAAACGAATATGCGTTCAAGATAACGAAACTATTCTCAGAAATACATATTAAAATTTCGTTACTTTCTAAAACTATATGTTTATAATTATATAACTATATAATTATAATAATATAATAAACTGTTTAAAAACAATTGTGAAATATTAAAAATTAAAATTTATCATAATTAAATATAGATATAAATTTAGTTTGTAGTCGTCAACAGTGGGTAATTGAATATTAAAACTTATATATGAATATTAAAATTTTCAAGTTAATTGTATTAAAATTTATTAAAATATATTATATATATGCCTTTGACGAATAAAATAAATGTAACGATGATAAAATATATTTTTGAGAAATAATAGATTTACAGAAACCTATTTAACGCAAATTCTTTTTAAATAATATTTATCATCAAAAAATATTATACAATTCGTTTAAAATAAAACATTTGGTTTACTAAACATGAAAACATTTTTACAAATAAATTTAACATATCATTAAATTAAATTAATACAAAATTCATGAAGTAAATATTAATGTAACAAGATGAAGTATGAAATTCATCAAAATAATTCTGGTTTTATTGATATTTTTTGATATTAAAAATTTGATATTGAATTTAAAGTCATAAAATCACAATAAAACCTATGATTTCAAAACCTCAGGAGCTAATAAAATGCAAATGCAGTAACTAGGAAGCGCGAGTTTGCGAGTGATCCATGTGGGTAATGAATGGTGTGTGAGGAAAGGTTGCGCGTCGACGACTAACACATCATTGTTCAGTTAACTGAATTATGTTCCGTCACTATTGGCTGGACGCCTCGAGAATGTGTGAACAAACCCCAGGTAATCTCGGATTACAATATGTTAGATGTGAATGTATGTACGAAGTTCTATATAAGTTCTATTAGTAAAGATTTTTAACCTCAGTTGTTTTTGATTGAATTTTGTTTTCTTAGAGCAATATACTCAATACATCACAATATACATTTTTAATCTATATGATAAATTTATAATAGATTAAAGAATTAAATTATTTTAAAATTACTGATATATTGAATCATAAATAATTATATGATATCAATTAATACGTACATATGTATATATATATATAAAATTTGTAAATGTAAACAAATATCCATGAAAAGAATAAATATTCTGAATATATTACATAAAGTTAGTTGGTTTATGAATGATTTATTTAAATTCAACAGATATGTTGAAACTAAATAACTTACTAAGTATTATTATTAAATTCCATCATAGATTAAAAAAAATATTTAATATTTTTAATGAAACGATGAAATTAATTAATTTGTATATATAAACTACTACATATTTTAATTTTATTTGAATACATATACATCAATTTAAAACTACACATTATAAATTATACTAAAGAGAAAAATTTTAATATTAATACAATAATAATAAAATCAATAATATAAATTTTTATAATTAAAAAATATTAGAAAAAGTCTAGTCTCATGGAACTCATAAAACTATTACAAAGAATTTGTAAACAAGGTTTATTTTCCGAATTATTATCGAGATCTTTCGATAGCTTGCATATTTATTATACTTGAAATACAAAGTAAGTGTTTCAGTGAAGTAAGAATAAAACTAATTTCTCGCGTTATTTACCTGACTAAACGTCACATTTCAATGTTATACCAATGTACCATTTTTATACATACGTCTATGTTGTCAAAATTATTTTCAAAGATCTTACTCCATTTCTTCGTATGATGAAAAATATGTAATCCTAGAGAGAAATTGGGTTCAGCAGTGCGAATATTCTTGATCCGTCTAAATTTACCAATCTCTCATCCGAATAGAATTAAGAAATCGGAATAGATTAAGAAAACTCAAGATAAGTTACAATTCAAAATATACGTACTTTTTATTCCAATTTATAGTTAGGTTAACTTAGCACTTCTTAAAAATGTTCTTTTAACTTAAATATTTTATCATCTTTATATATAATTCAGTTTAAATTTTTTTTTGAGATTTTAATTTTTTCAAGCATAAATATAATATTTAAAAATAAAATATTAAAAATTTATTTATATTTACTAATTATATTTGAGTTTTACTTTAGAGTATGTTATGAAAAAATTTTTAGCATATATTTTGCAAAATATATATTTTTATAATCTCTTTTATGTTTTTTGTTATGCACAACTTTGGTTCTTATTATAATTTTAAAAAGATTTAAGTTAGCACTCAAATCTTTAGATTTATTTTTCATTTATAATTAGTATTTTATTTTTTCTTTATATTAATCAAAAGAATAAATAAATAAGAAGTAAATATTAAAAAACATAATTAAAATAATACAATTTTTAATTAACACATTTTATATGTTGTGTTATTTTTAAATATAAATAAATAAAGTAAGTTTTATTAAAACTAAATACATGTAAATTCTAAAAGTTTAATTTAAATAGAAGAAATTATCATTTGTATAGTAAAATTAACTTCACTTCACTCATTAAAAAAGATTTTAAAAAATTATATTAGTTTCAGCTTAGTTAAGCTATGTACATTTTGGATCATTTATTTCAATAGCTTTTTCTATTAATATAAGAGGATTGAATGTAACAATAAATTTAATAGCCAAATTAAAAAATTAATTACTTATTTCCTATTTTTAATAAAATAAACATCATAATTTATAGGCTTCTAAAATTACTCTTCCACCTATATGAAGTTCCAATAAAGATTTTTTATTGTAAAAGTTATCATAAACATCCATTAACAATTCCAATTATAAATTTCATATTATTTGTATATATGATTGTCTTTCAAATATCACACATAATTTGCAATTCATAATCTATGCAAACTCGTATAGACTCTGTTAAATAAGATTTTCTTACATAATCGTCAATAAATAATATACTGGTGTATAAAAGGTGAATTTTATACACCATTACTGAGAAGGTATAATCTCACTATATACTGGCAACATTGCTGCGACAACTTTTATTAGCAATGATATTGTAGATGATAGGAGAAATCCCTAGTAATATGCTTCAAATAATGAAAAAATCTGAATTCCTATGTATGATTTAAATAATCTATGCTTCTCACATAGATATTAAATTAATATACATAATTACCTTGCTATAATAAATTTTAATATTTAATATAGATAATAAATTTTATCGGTAAAACGTTATTCAAGGTCATACTAAATCATTAAGCTTTTTTAAAGCAGATTTTTAATGCATCTGTTTATGTAATTCTTTTTCTCTTATTTCCCTTCATTTTTATTCTTTTATTTTTGCAGTAACTTCAGATTTGAGCCCAATCGAATGTACTTGAAAATATCTGGATACGTGAACAATGCCTCACAAGACACAATAAAAGAAAAAGCACGTTGCGGAAAATAATGAAGTCTAAGTGCTCGACGAAGAGTGCCTTTTCTTATACTCAATGTGCACACACAACACAAAGAATCGTGAGATGCTGGGATAATGCGGTCGAATAGACACAATGCTAAGACTCGGCGGCCACTCAATCAAATCATCGTGAATCGAGGAAAAAAGCGTCATATAGTCCTTACGTGATTTGAATTCTGAATGGAAATAGGAGAAGTCTGAAATGTCTGTAATCACGTTGCTCTCACTACTTTTACATTTTCTTACAAAGTGTTTGCCACTTACTACTTTTGCAAAATATTTAAGATTTTTCACAAGGATAAAGAAAAATTAAAACCAATAAAAGTTGTTAATTAAATTCATTAAGCTTTTTATGCTCTTAGAAAGATTCATTTTATATTTACATAATTGTTAAACAATAAAGAGTTTAAATTTAATTACTTTTATTAATTCTATATTTTTTCTTATACGTATTTATTTTTTTATATCATTTAAATTGTTAATTTTAATTTTTGCCCAACAATAGGAGATTTCTAATAGTATTATAAACGCACATTTGATAATTTCTATTTTTATTATTATAAATAATAATTTTGATTTATGATTTTTAAATTAAAACAGACGAAATTTTTTTTAAATAATTAATTTCTATTTGCAAAAATATATTTAATTTTCATTAGATATATATTATAAAAATAAATACTTTAAAATAAGCTTTCAATAATTTTTTTGTTATAATTAACTTTGATTAATAAAAATTTTTAGGTCGTTCCTTTTATTTATTTATAGGAGTTATTATGCTGTAAGACCAGAATGTGAAATACATGTTTAAATAATGTTAAGTTTCAATAATACATGAAATAATCATAATGAAATACTGAATCAATGTTGATTTATTATTTTATAAAACATTAAACTAAACATATGTTAATGAATATCTAATTTGTACCATGTAAAATTGTAAAATTTTCTAATTACAAAATATTTCAAAAATTGTAAAATATTCTCCAAACAAAGCAATTACAATAATTTAGAGATCAGTTATAAATTTCATACTAATAGTGTTTTTATTTCTTCTATTTTGGAATTATAAAAAGTAATTTGTTTTACAATTTTACCTATTCATATAGATTCAAAAGCATTTTCATGAAAAATTGTATGTTGAGGGATGACAGTAGTTATTTACATCAAAAACAATCACTTTTAGAAGTAACATCGACATTGCTATGTTCATTAAAAAAAAATTGTATATATATGGTTCTTTTAAATAATCTGAAAATAATAATTAAATAAGAATCACTAGAATTTTTTAAATTATTTCTATTATTTTGAAATTATTTTGAAAAAATATTTGTAAAATTATTATAATTCCTTTAATATAGTTTACCATAAGAATAATATTTTATTATAATTCTCTAAAGCTATCAAAGAAACCAGCAGCTTAGTCTCAAGATATCTTTAATCAGTATGAAAATCTCATTTGTAAAAATAAAGTAAATGAAAAAAGCTTTAAGTAGTTGGATGCAATATTCACAGAAAGATTTTGTCTATAAGAGGGTCACTCAATTTACATTCACTGGTATGATGGCACTGAAAGCATAAAAGTAACGAAGCATATCAACGCTTAACCAGCACAACGTTACACATTTTTTATCGCTCTTAACATCACCAACATCGTTAAAATTGATCTTAAATATAACTAGGACATTTGCTTTAGATGTATTACTCTAATAAAATATGTGGGAGTATATATTTTTTAACAGTTACACATAGTAATTGTAGTAAATATTATTGAGATTTAAAAACTTAAATTAAAAACTAATATTATGAATATCTTAAATTAATAAAAAAATATATATCTAATGAGCAATTCATTTTGTAAATTTTTATATATTATTTGGTATTGTAATAATCACAAAATCATTAATCCTTGTAATTTAAAAAATACAAAAAGATCAAAAAATTACTTAAGCAAATTATAAAGTGTGTTAAAGACACAATTCACATAGGCAATAAAATGTGTGTATTTGGTAATCAAATATACTCACTCATAGATTCAAATTTCACACTTATGAGTGATGAATAAATTATTATACATGAATTCGTTATCATTCATTAATTCATCTTTTAAGCAGAATACTTGTTTATATTATCATAAAATTTATCGAAAAAAACTAAAGTTTGTAAGAATCGTGAGATTATACAGTTACTAGGATTCACGTGTAATTAAAAATTTTCTGCGATATTAACTCATTTACAGATTTAACGCCGAGTGAAAGAGAGAGATAGATAAAAAAACATTAAAAAATTTAAACTCAATTGAATATTGTATACTGGGGACCCAAGCTTTAGTTGCTGTTGCTGACACCTTAATAAACGTATATGTACATATATGGATTATATCAGTGCAATTCATTTGTTATAATAAACTATTAAGTATGCACATATATATATGTATATATATATATATATATAATATTATCCATATTTCTCTAATACTATGTTACAAACTGGAGAGAACACAATATTTCTAAAAATTTATTCAATTGGCAAATTCGAAGCTTAGAACTGAATAGAATGTGGATGAAAAAACAAGATAAAGAGAAAGCAAGAAAAAATAAAAAAGTAAAAGAAAAAAAGACAAGTGAGATTGCGAAACTGATGATGGAAACCAAACTGTTGCACGGTAGCCTACCAGCGGATGATTTATGAACATAGCAGAGTGAGTTATGGCGTCGCTTGTATAGCGTGTCATCGGCAGAGAGAAAAGAGATTTTTATGTTAGCATATCTTTCTCTAGAAAAGTAATGACATACCAATAATCGGGATGTGATAAGATTTTGCTTTTTCTTATCGCTTTGGTTTTGTTCATTTAGATTTTACAACCACAATGATACTGTCACTGAGTGTTCAATGCGGAATAAATTTGAGATTGCGGCTAAAAGATTTATTACAAAAACAGATTCATTACACTAAATGTAAGTATTTAACAGAGTCTTAACCATTAGGTATCTATGAAATTATTGATATACGTATCAAGCACTACAATAAATTTATATCTCGTGTATTGATTTTAAAAAAGTTTCCAAAAATTTTTTTTTATAATATTTCTTAATACTTTCGAATTTTTTAATTTTAAGATATTCTTTTGTATTCTGATTTTAATTTTATTTAAATGACAATAATCTAATCTAGATAATAATAATTACATTTTTAGTATTGAAATATGAATTTTTCAAAATAATATAATAATAAATTTATATATTGTTTCTTAAATATTTTTTTTTATAAATAGTATCTCGATATATTAAGTTTAAAAGAATAAATTAAAAAATACTCGGTATAAATTAAATTAGTCATAATGTAGTTCTATTTTTTATATCCAATGTATTGAATTATTTAGTTATATTGATTAACATATGGATAGTGAAGAAATCAAATATAGTTATCTACGATTTAGTAACAGACTTATATTAAGTAAAATAATGAGAAAAATTATGAGTTTTAAAAATTAAAAATAATAATTTTCATAAATAATTTTATTAATTTATGAAAATGTTTTATAATAACTGTATTATAATTACTTTTATACATTCTTCTAGAATTTTGATTAAAATTATGACACGAAGACTGCACGAATATATTCATAAAGTATTCATAAAAAATCTAAATTAATATTTATATAGAAGCTCCTGAATTATAAATATCGATTAACAAAATTTTATTTGAGTATATTGAATGGTCTATATTCGTGAAGAATTTAAAGCTTCCAAAAATCACATACAATAGTAAATGTAAATTGAAGAAGTAAAATCTTTATTAGAAAACTCAGGTGTATATAAAGTTTTGGAAGCAATAGAAGATGTCACTAAAATTCGCATATATTTATTAAAAAGAAGATGTATAAGATCAAAGATGTCAAAAAATTAAAGTGGGGAAATATAAGAAAAAAGGAAGATGATGAAGACAAATCTACAAAGAATACAGAATTGAAGAAGGACAAGTATCAGTGAAAAGCCCATCCAACGAAGTACTATACAGATACAGCAGTAAATTAAGCACAATCACGTGTATTATAATGTGATACAACACATTATCCACTCAGCAATACCTCGTGCTAAAATATTTGTGTACGTAGAAATTCAGCTATTTTTGCATTTGACTGTATATAATAGTCCATCTGGGTCTATTTGCGTGTGTATCTTTCTCTGTTTCTCGCTCTTTCTCCCTTTTTCTCATTTTCTCTTACTGTTTTTCTTTCTTTGTAGTTTAATTGATTCTTATTCGAATAACTTAGTTTGATTCATACATGATTGCCAAGTAATTCCATTTCTCCAAAGAACATTAGTTACCACTTGATAATTATGTTCCAAATTGTCTTATATATCATATATCATATTTACCAACAAATTATTTTTATCTTTTTTAAATTTAATTTAATTTTATTTTATACGTTACTGTACACGAATCGAGGCATTTAAGACTATGCTGATATGTATAGATAATTGACTAAAAGAAAATAATCACACATATTGTTAAAAAATTTATCGATAGTAAAATAATTAGACTAAATTATAAATAATGGATTAAAAATTTAGAATTTATTCTATGCGTGCAATTTTTATTGCCTAATAGAAAATTGTTTTATATTTAAACTAAATTTTGAAAAAATCTTAGATGTATATGTAATATTTATCAGAATTATTTGGTATTAATTTATTTAAGAATAATTTAATATTATATAAAATTAAAGTAAAATATAAATTAATTAGTAGTAATATTAAAAATTATCATGATGCATCATTAATATGATCATTAAAATCCTTAGGTATCTCATCGTGAGATAATGTAACTACGTCCACGCATTTAATTATTAATAATTCTTACGTAGATATTAGTTCTTGTGTAGTTAATTTTATTTTTTTTTTTTAATTTAACTAAAAAATTATTTTAGTAAGTAGTTAGTGAAAATTAACATATTACTGTTTTTTTTAGAACTTTGTAATGCATCGATAGGCTAATATTCTCGTTACATAATCTATCAACTAAAATCCATCGTGTATTTATTTTTCATTTTACAAAATAATAAATATTATTGGTTATATGTATAATTACCTATTCTTCTGGATATTTCAAAACTACTGATCCTTCACATCTAAATTTCACACCGATGGAATCACATGGAAATTCATGTTTTGCATATGAAAATAAGAGAGTGAAAATAAAAATAAAGATATAAGTATACTTGTGATATAGACATATTAACATAGAAAAAATGGACATGCCTTATTTAGTTTAATTCTATTTGTAAGGTGTATTAATGTTACAAATCCACAATAGTTAAATCGTCATACTAGTCCTGTATAACAGTTGCAAACTATTTCGTATAAGGACATTCGCAAAATATATTGCTATTTTGTCAAACTGACATCAGGCTTCAACTCTGGTAATTAGAAAGCGTATCACCCCAGATGTATGCCTAAACCATACTTGTTGTGTACAACGCTTAGAGAGGCACGTTTTACGTCATAGATTAGGCATCGCATGAGAAACCTCGTGCATATATTATCCACTCGATTACTTGTTTTATACCACAAATTGTAACAAGCTTATCTCGAATTAATTTTTTCTTCTCCGCTCATTTACTTATTTACTTGTTTTCTAAGCTCATTTAATTTTGACCGTAATCAATATATTGTTAATACCAAGAATTTCATGAGTAAAAATTTTGTTAATATAAAAACTTCGATTTATGTAAGTTGAATTAAGAATTCTTTTTTATTAACTAATAATTTTTTTAACTTTAATTAATTTTTAATAATTTTTATTTTTTATTATTTATTATTTACTGGTTTATTTTGTAAATCTTATTTTCAAAATGAATGACTACATATTCAATCAGAAAATTTAATATCATACGTAGAGTAGATAAAAAAATGTGTTTTCTAAGCGACTTATAAAAAATTTAAATAATTTTTTTGCAATTTATTCAGTTGAATGAAATTGGAATCTATTATATTATCTATTATATTATCTACTATATATTACGTACAAGTATCGCTTGTTTAAAGATCTTGCGAAATCTTAAATTTCATTCTATTAACAATTATATAAAATTGAATTGATGTACACAAATTATCCTTTAAAAAAGGTTTAGTTTTTATTTTCTAATCTACTATTAAATTTTGTACATGATCTTTTTAAATTCTATAAAAAATTTAAACGATGAAAGAAAACATAATCTAAAATATGATGTCGATATAACAGAGCATCATATTTCATAGAAATGATACTTTTGTCTGATAACATGACTTTTAATATTACACTTAATTAATTTGTAAATATAGTTAATAGCTATCAAACCATTCAAAATATAATTTAAAAAAAATTAATTTCTTATTATTGTGGAACTAAATTAGATACTTTTTCGTTTATTTTATTGGCATTTTTTAAAATGAATACAAGAGTTTACTCAATAAAATCTGTTGATTTATTGGAAAAACATTTTCACGTAGTTTCAACAACACATAGTTTCAACTTGGTTAATAATGAAATATAATTTATTTTGAATAAAAAGCCCGAATGATTAATTGTTGTTATTCAATTTAAGTTTCAAAATGAAAGTAACTAAGTCTTTAAGCTGAATTGCTTTTTAGCAAACTTTCTCACTCAGCGAAAGTGAAGTTTTTATTATTTTATATCAGCATAGTAATATGCATGTGAAGACGTTTCTGGATATAAATTTAATCTTGTTTATCCACACCTAATATCATTATTTCATGTGATAAAATCAACTTCCAATCATACCATGAGATGAAATTAAATTGTTCTTTTCAGTTAAAACTGTTTTATTAAATGCTTCAATATTCCATATCTTCACGGTTATCCATAATTATCTTAGTGCCTGTTTGCTTTTATATTTATAAAAAAAGTTGAGGATGTTGATAAGAAAAGAAAAACGAAGAAAAAAAACACTCTTAATAATCTAGTTTTAGTTTAATACAGCGAAATATTTAAACTTTAATATACTCTCTTTAATTTTTTTTATTTGACGTTATTTTTTACTTATTGCATTAATGTATGCACATAAATATAAAGAATAAATTCAAAAATTAGTGTAAATTAGATCTAAAAGTGTAAATTAAAGATAATTTTATATATGTATATATTCAATACTTGTTTAACACTATTTTAATTATTTTTGAGATTAAATTAAACATTGTTAAATTGAAATTTAAAAAGTTTTTAATACTGACTTATAAGAATAAAATAAGATTATAATTTTTAAAAATTACTTTCATAATCTCAGATTTTTCTTTGTTATATTATTTTAATAATTTTCTATTAAATATATATTTTAATTTCTAGCAAAATTGTATAACTGAATTATTAATTTTATTATATAAAAGTATTGTTAATATTAAAAAATTTAAGAAATTGTTGCGTTCATTTAGTTTATATGAATTCTATTTATAAATTATATTTATAAAATATATTACATAAATTTTATATACACAAAATAAAATTCAATAAAAATCTATATATATATATAAATTAAATTATTATCTAAATTACAATATCAATGTATTAAATATCCTATGTTCATTCGATATACTATTCATTGATATATTAAATATTAGGTTGAAAAATGTTTTGTTTATCTGTAGTAATATGAATTTGATTTTAGTTGTTATAGAATACTTCGGGTATTTAATAAGAAATTAGAATAACTATCATCATGATCTATCATAATTATCATAAATTATAATAATTATTTGTACTTTTATTTTATTAATAAGTATCTTAATTTTACGATCATTCAAATAAAATATCTTAACTCTTAACTATGTTTGGAAATAATGATTTTATCTACGTGGTAATATATAAATACAATTCAAAAAATTTAATAATCTTAATCTTTTCTAACCTATTTCATACCCCAACCCACTTCGTGATGCTCTTTACCTCTCTCGCTCTGTTTCTCTCTCTCCCTGCCTTTCTCTCTCCTTCTCTCTCCCTTAAAAAATAATATCAAAGTAGAGACAAATAAGGATACAACAAAAAATGGAACATGAAAGTAGTAAAGGAGGATATAGAAAAGGCGAGGAGATATAATAGAGGGTTATGTGAAAGAAGAAAGAGCACGATTGAATGTGGGGACCACTGAAAATTACAAGCTATACCACCAGTTCCTAACCAACCATCTAAGATAATACCAGTTCACCCTGCAGCTATAATGAATATGTAAGATAGATTGTAGACTAAGAGAAGCCTCCGCTGCTACTGCTGCGTGATACGGTTGACCATTACAGATCACATTCTTTCCTGTTCTTCTTTTTCTTATGATTTTTATTCTATTTATTCCTTTTTTCTACCTATGGATCTGTTTTATATCTATTTTCTTTTTTCATCTTCCTACTAATATTATTTTTGGCTAAGCTAATTTAATATTATCTTTTACTTCCAAATTTCCTGCAGTGATATTGTGTCCAGCATATTTTTTTGCTAAGGTGTAAATAGTAACTTCTATATATAGAAATAAAAGAAATATTTTAATGAGTTTCTAGCGAACAACTAGTAATTTTTATTTTATATTATAATTAAATGCATATAATAATTAAAAATTAAAATTTTGAATATATTAATATTAATGTAACGTTCATCTATCAAAATAATTTCTGATTTAAATATATAATTTTAATTTTGCTTGTTGGCTTTATTCAATCAAATGTACATATGAAATTTATATAAAAAAATGAAAGTATCTATAAAATATTTTATTTATTTTACCGTTAAAATAATTAATCTGTATATATATCGCGTTAAACAGCCTAATGTCAAAATATAAATTTAAATACAAGTCAACATCTGCATTCCTTACACATTATATGTATTGGCTATTGACATTTGATTGGTTATTTAACTAAACATAAATTATAAATACAAACGATATAAACAATCAGAGAAAACTTGAAATTGACTAATTTTTTTTCTTATCTGATACCGTGACTATTAACGTATGAAGTAATCGTATTAGTAATTATAATCGGTAGGACAAATAAATAATCTAAAGAAACTTTTTATCGTATACAGAAAAATTACGTACGATTTATTGAAAATAATCCAATGCAATTTTAATCCGTGTAAGACATAAAATAGCTGTTTTATTGGCTAGTATTTGGCACCTTTATTCTATGGTCAGAAGCTACGAGTTTCAACGCATGTCGCTTGCACTACTAGGAAATATTTCAGCACAAGCTACAGAAAGAGGGATAAAATAAGAAACAATAAAAGTAAATAGTTTTTTTCATCTATTGTGACAAGTAAACTTCTTAAAAAGAAAAATATTTATTAAAATTCAACAGCTCCAACTGATAGATGCTAATATTTTATTTCTTTGCTTTCTTGATTGACAATCTAGTTTTAGAGAGAGAGAGAGAGAGAGAGAGAGGGAGAGAGAGAGAGGGAGAGAGAGAGAGGGAGAGAGAGAGAGAGAGAGAGAAGTACATTAAGAAGAGTGAAAAGGCTCACTTGTTACGTCGCAATAAGAGCGAGAGGAGGAAGGAAGGAAGGAAAGAAGGAAGGAAGGAATGCCGTCGGACTAGCGCCGGAGGGCATCTACTGGTGTTTGCAGCGCGCACATGAATACGCGCGCCTTTAAAAGCGCATACACATGGATGTTCACGCTTCCAACTTTTATACACTGCGACACTATGATAGAATCTTATAGACTGCCGAGAAGTCTGCTACACCCGTGTGCATGAATGTATAAATTGCGCTTACGTTTTTGTCCATTTGAGGGCGCGCAAGCTTTTTTGCGTTTAATTGCTCCAGGTAATGATAAGGCCTTTCTGAATATTCGTCGTAAAATCACTATAATATGAAAAATATTGAATTTGTTCTTATTCATATAAGTAGTAAAAGGATTCATCGATAGTTTATGAATAATTTTTCTATAGCTTTTTTACTTCTTTAACTATGATTTTTATTAAGTTTGTTTAAAGGTGTTAAATTTAAATCCCGCAATTGACTGTGTTGTTTAACGTTTTATAAATGATTTAATTTTTATGATTGTAAATAACTTATTAAATGCTTTGTTTAAAATTTGAATAAACGTGACCAATGACTTAATAAAATTTTAAATTACTTATTCAATTTTATTTTTGGAAAAATAATCATAAATGAATTATTTATAGTATAAATTTAAAATAATATTGTTAAAATTTTATTAGTTTATTAAAAAAAATAAAAATTATTCTATATTTAATTTTAGTATAAAATGAATTTTTTATATATATATATATATATATATATATACATAAGTTTTTTATAATTAATTTTTATATGTATAGTTATTTTGACTACAAACATACGTACTATTTGACGGATCTCTATTAGTTTATTGGGAGGAATACAACAGAAGGAGGAATAAGAAAATCACCTAAAATTTAATAGTAAATTTAGCACGGATAAAAAAAGACGCGGTAAAAGTAAGGGAAATATATTAAAGACATTAATCGTTCGACAGTGATTGATACTGGTTGAGTAATTGAATAATATACTTTTCTTATATTAGAATACCTTTTTCGTTTCTTTTCATTTATCTTTTTTTTGTTCGATTAAATGAAGAGTGATTATTAACCAGTTGACATCTTACGACGTGTGAGCAAACGAATTTTAATTCCTAGCAGCATGGAGTATGATCAGATAACTTATTAAAATAGATATTTTTTAAATTTATGATATGTATGTATAACATAGAATATATACGTATCTAATTGTATGAGATTTAATTGAAATCACTAAAATGTATTAGAATTTGAGCCAGATTATCGTATGTATCTGAGTAGTTGACATGAAAAATATCTTCAGTTAGATTTTGAAGGAATAAAAATGTAACGGTTTTGAAGCAACAGTGTTTGTAATTGTTTACAAATTCTTCTCGTCTACAAAGAAAAAAACTACTAAAAACTATACTACATAAAAATTTGGATTAGACTAATATATAATCAATCAAAAAAATCAATAAGCAGAACTAAATCTAATTATATTCAACAATAATACACCCAATATTAGATAATATATATCATTATTATATCTCTATAATGGATAAAAAAGCTCACTACTTTGATATTTAAGCTGCATATCATAATCATTGGTAGTTATTTTTCAAAATTAAATTTACTTGTAAAAATTAAAAATATTTTATATTTAATTTTATAATAATTGATCAAAAATTAATGAAAGTTAACAAAATTATAAGAAAATAATACCTGTAATTCACGTACAGCATGTGTGAATAATGTACGTGTAAACACGTGTATAAACGCATATGTATTTAAGTAGTCCCACAAGAATTTATGTACAATGAATTCTCGTTTAGAGTACGGAGTTTACTGATATATCTCAAGGATTCGAGTCTCACTTGTCACGCGTACTGCAATTCTCTCAGGACAGTTCTCAATCCTTTCCATACACAATCTTTTAGCCTCTCTTTTCTCTTGTTCTGTTCTGTCAGGATTTGTTTCTTTTTTCTCATCATCTCTCACTCATTCATTTATTTTCTCTCTCTCTCTCTCTCTCACTCTGTCTCCATGCGTGATCGCTTATTACTCAGTTTACTTATACATATTTTAGATCTATCTCTTGCTCTTCCTTTATCATCACGCTTCTTTGGGCTTTTACTCCTTTTTATCTCTTCGTTTCGTTTGCCGATCGCGTCTCTTTCTTTTTCCTCCTTTTCTCTTTTCCTTATAGTACACCAATGATGGTGTATATATGCGCTAGCAGCGATACCCGTGGGCCGACACAGGTGATGCACGGACCTCTTTACATCTGCAATCCACTCCTTGGACCCTTCTTTCCCACACCGTGTATCTCTTACAACGGCGGCGGTGGCGGGGACGATGAGACGATGTGAAAGAGTCGGTGCACGGGATTTCGTTTCTTACTCTTCTTCTTGCAGAAGTAAACTAACATGGACTATCTCTTTCCTGTTTTTCTCACTCTTCTTCTTTCTCTCGTTTAAATGTCTTCTCCAATCGGTGTGTTCTCGCTTCGTTTTTTTTTTACTTTATATTTTTTTTCTTTTGTTCTTATTACATCTTCTTTAATGCCTTGTCTGTATCGTGACAACTCTTTATTTTGCGATCGTCGCTTTTAAGTCAAGCTTTGCGAATAACGAGGGATATGTGGAATATTTGACAAGTGATCAACGATTGTGGAATATTTGCATGAGCTACTATGGACAATGAAAGGTGAATGCGAGAATAAAGGCATATTATTTAAGAGTGTTCTGCAAATACTATCGCAAGATAACTATATAGATGATATTTTTGTCGTCATTAATTTACAGATTTGCAAATATGAAAATGTATATAAACTTTCTAATAATTAATTTCGATTTTATTTACCTACATTAATTAAAAAAACTATGACTTTATCATCATATTTTTACGATATAATTTATTAAATTTTATTTAGAAAAATTACTACAAAAATTAATTTAAAAATATCTTATGTTGAAAATTTGGTAAGAAAAAGTTAACCTTTTACCAAATTGACAAATATAATTGTATTACATTTTTTTATAATATTTAATATATCGTAGTTAAATAGTTGCAATATCATTGATCAAATCTTGAATAAATAGTTTATCTACAGATAAATATACGTGAACATATAATCAAAGCTATGAATTTAATATGTAAGATCGTTTAAATGATAATATTTAAATAATATTTAAAAATGAATAATTAATATAACGTACGCATACGATGAGTACATTCTGACAAGCGCAATGAATTCATTCGATCATACGAAATATTGCTTATAAAGCTAAATGATACAACGCGCACGTCTGACTTTACATTTTCGGCTAAAATTTGCTTACTATGAGCCTAGCGTTATGTTGAGCAATGTAGCGAATACATCAAACTCATAACATTTTCGTTAAGTCTATTCCCCTTAATTAATATGACATATATAGTTTATTTTACAAAAACACACTTGTTTTAAATAACAACTTTCACTCTTATTCCTTACTCACTATAATTCTCAATTTTCTGATTCGATTTATTCAATTATCCAAACCTTTCTCAAAGCTCCTAAGAACATCTTTTCCTTCAACTTGACATTATCCATCTTGAATAACTTCTAATACGCAGAACTACAACATAATTTAAGAATTAACAGTGTAAACTGAAAATTATTAAATATATTTAAATACATTAACCATCACAATAATATAAAATAATAATTAAAGTCATTTATATAAAGATAAAATATATCACATTTTATTAATATTATAAAATACATAATTGACATAGAATACTAAAATGTACAGAATTTTTGTAATTTTAATATTTAGTACGTATGTAAATTTAAGAAATTTAATTAAATATTTTCTATAAAAAATATTTTTTAATTATATCTGAAGGAACTTCATTTTATTGAATATACATTAATCGACATTAAATATATATTTTATATCCATATATATATATATATATATATATATATATATTGTTGATTTCCGCTTCAGCAAGCGGATCGTAATTACAGTGATTTATTCTATGAGCAGCAATAATTTTTTTTAAATCAAAGGACAGATCAGAGGACGGTCAGCCTGATGACTATCGATCTAACGCCTTGAATATGAGGGAACTTAAGGAAAATCGGACTTTCCGTTATCACCGGGCATGCATCTAATTTAAAATCACCAAAGGTGCCAAATTATGGAAGAAGCGTTCCTAGACTATACAAACCTTTTATAAATAGAACTACACTAAAAGTTATTACCAAACACCAACGCACATTTTATTACCTTATATCTTTATGTTAATGGCTTCCTTTGATAAATCCGCTTTATTGCTTAATATGCACGATTTACAGACAATAGGGTGTTCAAATTCAAGCTACTTAGTAGCTAAAAAAAAGAGGAGATGAAAGAGGTACTGTCTGATGGAATTATCAAAACCACATCGTCATTGTATTTATCTCTAACTGTGATAACATCGAAAAAGGGAAGCTAATTTTATATACGTGTGATTTTCTTCTCGTGGACGTCATCGTCAGAAAGTTTGCATAACACCTACCGATTATTCATAAAATACTAAAAAATTTGAGGTGTGCCAACATCTTTCTAATATTAAAATATACAAATGATACTTCAAGTCAGGATTACCGAACAATCTAGAAAATACATTGTCTTGGTGACCATACATGGGAGCCCATATAAATTTTTAGCTATACTATTCCACTTTGAAGAAGGTCCTAGTAGTGCTCATAACTACATCAATTACCCACATAATGTGTGCATTTATTCCCATGGTTGTTCTGATCTCCAACAATTATCCATAGTTTTCGAGCGACTTACAATAGAATTTATAGATAATCTGCATCGTGAAGATTTATCTCTACGTTGGAATCTACATATCGTTAGGACAACAAAGAATAAAGTGACCGGCACTTTTTCAGGTCATCCTCGTAACGCCTATATCGCCCTATACCACGCAGTAAGAAGAGTTTATAGGTTTTTTAAAGGTGTACGAATTGGTTACGCAAATATGTGCTAGATTTTGCGGCATCAAATAGGAATATCAAAACAGCGTAGGTTCATTACCATATGTCTCAACTTGTTACAAAAGGAACCTTATAAGTTGGATTGATAGACGTTGCTACTTCTTAGCTTCGTATTAGCTGTGGAACACATTCTGTGCCGTTCTCATTAACTATTATACACGTTTTTCCGCATCCTTTCATCAGAAATCCATAAGATAAACCTCACTGAGTTTGAGAACCTTTTAGGATTGGACAGATCTTACTAACAGAATTTGTAAAATGTTTGGGGTCAAAATAAGGGACTAAGTCATTTACACATATACTTATTGATTTTATAACATTCTTTCATTGATAAATAAAATTAATGTTTGAATTAATCAGCTACAATTATAAAAATATGAATTTTACTTATTTATAAAACTAACTTCATGTATAACTGGTAATTAAAAAATAAGAATATTAATTATTCATGGCAAATATTTACGATTACATACTTTTTTACTGTATTAAAACTCTTAAATATGAAAATCTTAGTATAAAATTACTATGAATTACTGTTATATAATAATTTTTTAATTCTTTTAAATAATTTTTTAACATAACTGAAATTAGTAATGTTAGAAAAACTAACTATTATTATTTTATATAGTTGTTTATTGAAGAATTTAATTTTTATATAAATTACGATATTTTCGGATAAATCTTTTATTTTCATACATTTTCTCAATGTCTTAGTTTAAACTTATTTAAACTTATGTTACAAACTACGTATGAAAAGTTTATGTGCTCTTTCATTTTACTTTCATCACTTTTTACTTATTTAAATCATTTGGAAACAATCTTAATAATTAAATACAGATTTGCTTTCAATACTACTCAACTTTACACTTTACTTGCTGCATCTTGTCGTCAACTTATTTCTTCATTTATTTTTCTAATAAATTAGACTTACACCTTTTTCTTATTTTAATCATCTATCTTCTTGCTTTTTCCTCTCTCTTATGGTGCATTTTATACAGAGAACTTATATCTTTTCTGTATCCCTTCATAATATTTCACCAATTATTTATATTTATTTCCAAATTCTCTGCATTCCTTCATTATGTTTCTGATTGTTTATATCCTTTATTAACACATTTTAGCCATTTTATCCTCTTCATTCATCCGATGTATGTATATTCACTTCATGTTTTCTATTTTCTCAATCTTTTCTTCCGTATAAATATTTCCCAACTATGAAATTTTCCACTATTAGTGAATATTAATATAACTTATTTGGTTAGCTATTATTAGTTTATTATAACTATAATTTTTTATATTACTACTATTAATAAAAAAAATAAATAAACATATACCATTTATAATAAAAGTTACATAAAATAAAAATAATCATATTCTAATTATTACAAATTCTAATATTGTTATTGTTTATTATAACTATAAAATAAACTTAAATAAATAAAATTTAGTATTAAATACATATAATAATTAAAATAATTGAGTATTAATTATTAATTAAATAAAAATAACTATTTTTAATTAAAAAAAAAATTTTACATTATTATTATTTATCGTTAAAATTAATATTATGATTTATTTATTTTTTTAATCATAAAATGAAAATACCACATTTAATAATATTTATATCATAAGAAATTCAATCACTCTAATTTGTTTCAGAATAATTAATCCAATAAATCTTTGAATTGATCACTTATTTGCGAATATAATTTTACTATTAATTACAAATGCAAGAATACTTCAATTGGATTCAAAATATAAAAAATTCATTGCGATCATTATGTATGTAATTATAATTAGAGTTTTAACAGTTCGTTGTACTTTATTAGATCATAAATAAAAAATGTTTACAACAAAAGAAAAGATATGCATATTTTTGTCTAAAATTTATAATAATCATAATTATAATATTTATTTTAATTTAATAATATAATTTCATATATTTATCTTTTTTTGAAGATACATAAATAATATGAATTGCTTCATGAATAAACAAATATGAAAGAAATTTTATGTGAAGGATATTTTAGAAAAGATTTATACTTTTATCACAATAACGTAATTTTATATATACTAATTGTATTTATGATGTATACTATATTTCTAATTTATTGCTAGTAAATAGACATAAACTATTATGTCAACTAATAAAATTAATAATTAATATAATAAAAAACTTAATTCAAAGTTATACAGTATTACTAATATAGTATTACTAAAAATTTATTATTCCTCGCTAATTCATCTTTAATTGTCAACACATTTTTGTTTAATGAAATTTTGAAACCTTTCCTGGAAATTATTTAATATCAGAAATTGTTATAGCTCTACAATTATCTTTTCATTATACCCCCGATATTGATAAAGCATTTAATAATTATTATACATATTATTCAAGATATAATCTATGGTATATATATATATATATATGATATGATCAATTCGATTAATACATTTACATAAAGCCTCGATATCTTTCATTTGTATATTTATTTATATTGGATGAAATTTATACTATAATATATTTTAATCATAAAAACCTTAAAAAATTAATGTAAGTATTTTTCTATTACTAATAATAACAGTATTTAGATGGTATATACTTTCATAGAGATAAATTTTATTTGAAAGGCTATAGTAATTACTAACCTTACATCTACAATCCCTTATATTGGCGATATAATAGTAACATAGAAGAGGATTGATGTTACATTAATCAAAATACTACAAAATTGATGCTATCACTTGTTATTATATTATATTGAATTAACATTCCCATCTATATTTCTGTGATAGAATTAATTTTATATATTTATTTATGTATATAAATATAATAATAAAGAATTAGTAGATTCTATAATAAATATAATTAAATTAATAATTGAGAAGATAGTATTTTCTACTTTTTTACTTAGTCATAATTGTAGAAAAGTACATATGTTAATTCAAATTTTAATCATAAACATTATTCTATTTTATTCAATTATTGGTTTTTATAAGTATAGATTTTTCTTTGATAAAATCATCGATATCTAATTTGCTTTAAATTTGAATTTATCTAAAAATTTTATCATAGTAATGTATTATTATTTCGTAGTATGTAATTTTGAAAGTCAAAAAATTCCAGATAATTTTAACGTTTATTTACTAAAATTATTGTAAAATAAAATTGTCGAAGATTTATCCTACTATAAAAATAAATATAAACACTCCAATTACAAGTATTTGGAAGAAATACTCGTACCACTCAATAAATGATACTTATTTTTTGAGATGGGAATTTAATTTTTGGCGTCTTCTTCGCTCTGAATGTCTCTCTCTCTCTCTCTCTCTCTCTGTCTCTCTTTCTAATTTTTACTGAGTATAAATGTAACGAAGCATTTTTCAACGTGCAGATATGTATCACTAGTTGTTCCGTTTTGTATCTATACTTTACTATATTCGACTGTAGGTAGTTTGTTGATTGAATGAAGAATCGTCGACGAATCGACTTACAATCTCTTCGACAAAGCGAATTATTTCTCTGAGTCACTGTGGTAATGATCGGAAAAAATGTTTACGCTCAACCAGATAAACCATAACGTTTTTTATTAAAGAGCGATCTTCCTCTGGTTCTTTCATAGTTCCATAAGTAAAATTCAAAACTAAAAAATAACGATAAAGAAATCCAGCTGAAACTCTGGCTAGACACACAAACCAAGTTTAGAATGGATAAATAAAACGAAGACTGTTACTGAACAGTTATAGCATTAATCCCTAGAAAAACTTATTCCTCTACTTTGTGATCTAAAGTCTTTTCTCATTGCACGCCATAACTTTCACTGGAACTGATTGTATAAATTAGACTCATATTGATGCAGAATGTGAAGCGATAACCTTAAATATCACTAATTCTTCCCCGGTTCTTCGTTAAAGACGGAACACCAAGTTTCCAAAATTCTCTTGAAGTTTTTCTCTGAGCAACTTTTCCTTAAAGCGATCTCTGCTTTTGGTTCGTTTTTTCCAATTGATTGAACAGTTTTGGCACATCTTTAAATTAAGTAAGAGTGTACATTGTTCGATTTTCCGGAAACTGTGTTTCGAAAAAATTCGACACGAACCACGCACTTCTTCATTTTATCGTCGATCCTACGAATGTTAAATCTTTCTTTCATCGATACCTTTTTGTTATTAACCTTTTCAAGTTTACAATATTTACAATATTTTAAAATGTTCATCAACTTTGTAATAGAATAAGTTATGTTTGATACTTAGTTCCCAACACTGCATACATATAATTTTGAATATAGAAACTTTACTTATTTATAAAACGTTATTACATAAAATTTTTCTGAACTATGTTCACTAGTTTTTATATTTTCTTTTCATTAATATACCATAAATTAAAAAAAACTTTATTATCCTAATAATTATTTAATAAATATATTAAACAAATATTTTGAAAATATATAATCATTTTTAAATCATAATACTTATATTCTTAAGATTTAAAAATAAAAAAATGTATAATGAATTCTCAATTACTTAATACATATCTATTATTTTTACAAAATCAAATATTGTATTGTACTTAAAATAAGAAACTTTTTATTTAAAAAAATATATATATAAGATTAATTAAATTAGTAAAAATTAGTTAAAACAAATATTTATAAGAATTATACATGAAAAAAGTTTAATTAGTAATACGTATACAAATAATTTATTGATGGAAATAATTTTAATGATCAACAAGCTATATTTAAAATATAAACACATAATTTTTATTGTAATATAATCCATTTTAATAAAATGGTATATTAAATTATACATTAAATTATTTTTTAGACTTATTGTAAAAACTTTCCTTATAAAATTCGTGTTATATAAATTAAATTATTTTAATAATTTAATAACAAATTTTTTACATTCAACTATTTTCGTGAAAGTATTTTTAAACAAAATCAAATAAATATAACGGCATTAAAATTAAAAATATTTTTTCTAATCTTGAAAAAACAACGTATAATATTAAACATTATTTTTGCATAATACTCATAGGAATTATTATATATATCATATCAGTTATATCAGTTGTATTTAATTTCATATATCCGTTTTAAAAATTAATATATCTAGGAAAGTATATCATAGGAAAGTATATATAATGAATACAAAATTTCTTTATAAATGGAATCGACATAAATAAAAAGAACGAGCCCATGTGAATAATTTACGTGTACCTGTGTATGCGTGTGTATACATATATTTTTATATATATTATTTTTTGTTACAAATGTTACAATATTACAAATTTATGTTAAAAAAAAAAATATATATATATGTTTGTACATGCAGACATCTGTATTTTTTGACATTCCACATTCTACAACTTTAAGTTTTACTTTGATAATGTATTACATATGAGATAGTTTTTATTGAAGCTAAATCTTACAAGTGGGCATCCTTAAACAAGCATTTTTTACAGAACCGTACATTTCCTATTTACAAAGGAAAATAACTTTGAATATGTATTTATGTGACTACACTAGACATTGATATCAATTTGAACGATTCTCTACAAATTCTAATAACAAGCAATTAAATAAATTATCACTTTGTAATACATATTTTCTTCATGAGGTTAGGTATTTCTATTTTCTAACTTGCAAATAAAATTATAAGCTTTATTTATTTAATACTCTATTTTATAATATTAATACATTCTTGAACTATCGTCATTAGAGTATGTACATACAATAATAGCTTCCGATCATAATATTTTTTAGAATAGTATTATCATTTTAGTTTATAGAACCTTATATAATATATATTATTTACAAAGAAAATTAATTAGGAATAAAAATAATTTTTTAATATTTTCAAATGAAACGTAATATTTTCAATAAAATAGTAAAATAAAAAAAAATTAAAAAATTAAACGAAGCAAAGAATCACTAAATTTATCCAATGTATGAAAATCATATGTACATAAAGAATAATGCTTTTAATTATCTTGCTGATAATTACTGATGAATAATAATAATAATAATAATAATAATAATATACTATAATAAATTTTTTTTTTTTAAATTTTCTTTCTAAAAATTGAAAAACTTTAAATTTTTTAAAATTTTAATTTGTAGCTTAAGAATGAATTCTAATAATATGAATCTAAATTTATATTTAAATATTATATTATATTTATAATATAGTAAAACTGCTAATTAAGTAAGATAGTATTATTGCAACAAATAACAATTTCATAAACTATTTTTATGATAAATATTGACAAATAATATTCTTCTCTTGCACATAATAATTTTTATTTTATTGTACCTCATTAATACGTATAAATATTTCCTATATATACTATATCAAGTGGAATATTTATAATTAATTTTCAAACTACTAATTTTTTAAATTTTTTACTATATAATGATGTTTGGCAATCTTTGATTATAAATTAGCAAGCGGTTCGTTAATAAAATATTCTTATGATTTGATTAGTATTATATTTATTTTAATCATAAATTACAGATTGTAATGATATTTACTTTTCTGTACAAATTTCAAGTAAGTACTTATTATCAATTCATCTATTTCTTAATTAATCTATCTATCAATTTGATCTACTTATCAATTAAATCAATTAAGATTATATGTTTTAAATTATCTTGTTTCAATTACATCAATTCTAAAAACAAAGACTTGTTATGATAATGATATTATTATATGATACGTTGAAAACACTAATTAATAATAATAAAAATTAATAAAGTTCATTATCTATTGGTGAAAAACTATATTTATAGGCAATATTTTATTATAAATAGTCTCTATTTAACTACGGAGATGATTTAGAATTTAAAAAAATTAACTCTGATGAAAATTAAAAAAAAATGTTGGTATTAGAGGAAATCTCATTTCATGAAAAAACTTTTATATATTTAAATTATAAACGTAATCAATACTGATCGATGGGCCATATAATGCAATTTATTTTCCTTATTAAAAAAATTATACCATGTAGAGGTTATGGTATAATAGCCGTAGCTGTGAACATATATGAACACATAGCACGAATTTTAAACGTGAGACATGAGATATATTTGATCCTGTTTTACTTTCTTAAGGCAAATTTGCTCTCTTCTTATAGCTGTAACGTGACTAAGCGCGTTTTTTAATGTCTGATGCTATGATAGAGAACTATATTAGATAAGACCCGATTATTAGATAACTGCTGTAAAAGGTTGACAACTTGACAGGCCTATTTCATCTAATTCGTTCAGTAGCAACTGTTAGTAAGCGTTCACAAGTTTTCTAGAAAAGCTATGTATGTGCTTTTCTATCTACATTTCGAGATAGATAAGGGACATAAAAGGAGGTCACTGATATTTGAAAATAACACTAAATTACAATGGCGCAAGATGCATTTGCATTTATATTATGATCTATCTTTTTATGGCTACTCAGTTTTACTTTCCTAGCTATCGTCTTTGCTTTTATATTTTCTTTATCTATATCTTTCTTGTACGTACCCTCTTTATGTTTCAACATCCGTTTCAGTATCGTTTAATTTTCCTTTAATCAATTACTGCCATTTAGCACTACATAAATTCCAAACTGATTTAATAGATATTTGCTACAAGGTAACGTCAACTAATGATTACGATTATCAAAACAGATTTTTTTGATAAACAATGATAAACAAAAAACTAATGAACGATGATTCACGATTATTACTCGAATAGAAGTGGTTACTAAAGAATGCTAGAAAAAATTAAATTCATAATTTCAGGCTTTTTATAATCTAATGGCTTTATTTGTAAAAAAATTTATTTCAATGAATTCAACACAAAATTGAAATATTTTAATCACAATATTAAAGCAAATAAAAGAACAAAATAATTGTTTATTTATTTACTTATAACTACTAATTATATTATATATATTATACTTATGTTTGCATTAAAATAATGTAAAATTCTTCAATTTTAAAAATAATGTATTTAGATTATTCTTTATTAATCATAATAATTATTAGATACATATGTGTATCTAGTACATATGTCTATACAATTTTTTATACTTCGAATACTTTTTATTCTTAAATATATTTTTTAATTAATTAGATAAATATATTGTAGACTGTTAAAATTAATATTAAGATTATTTGAAAATTAATCTATGAATAAATTTAGAAATAATTATAAAATATTTTATACCATTAATGTCACTTTTTTAAAATTTTCATATATTAATAGCAGAATCATCGTTCATTTACTTTTTGGCGAGAAACTTGAAATATCAGAGTAACCTTAAGTGTGATGAAGATCTGAAAAAATTGCACTCGTATATCTGAATAAGAGTTATAAAAGGAAGACTGAAAGTATTACATGATTAGGTGACCATCAAGAGGTGGAAAAAATGTTCAAGCAAATGCATAGAATGGTAATATTGTCAAGATGACTCATTCTTCATTGGCCCTTATAATTAATGTGATAATAATCGTTAGCATTAATGAGTGAAAATGTCAGAATCATTTATAACTTTGCTATTTTTCTCCAATGGTTATCTTCTTCCTTAATAGTACATTAATATATTATTTTGATATTTTTTTACATATTATTTTTGTAATTAATGAATAATTAAATGTCTAATTAAAGGAATATATACTTGTAAATACTAAAAATTAATAATTAAAGTTTCCTTTTTTTCATTAATTATTTGATTTTATTTCTATTTAAAAATTCAGTATTACTAATAACTATTATTTCAAGCCTAAACAAAGTATTTGTTGATTTTTATTCATTTATAAATTTATAAATGATAATTTATACATAAATTTATTTCTAATTAAATTAATTTAAAAAATTATTTATTTATTCATACTTAAAAATTAAGAATTAAAAATCTTTATATATATATATAAAATAAAGTATCTTGTTTTTCAATTGGAATAATCTGATCGTTTTTATCTTTTTAGACAAAAGTCTAATATGTGTAAAAATCTTTTTAGACAGAAGTCTAATATGTTTAAAAATCTTTTTAGACAGAAGTCTAATACGTGTAAAAATCTTTTTAGACAGAAGTCTAATATAATATATAAGATTCAGTATCGTGAAATCTTGAAAATTAAAAATTTATATACGCTGTTATATATATTTTATTTAGACATGATGTATGTTGTATCTCGTGTTATTTCAAAAATATATCAAATGCATGTTTAAAAATTGTCAAAAATATTTACCTTTTCTTTTACAAGTGCGAGAATACACGAAACTTAATTTTTATATTATATAAGTATAAACCAAAGTATATTTTATTGGATTAACCTATTATATTTAATACTTTAACAAATAAAAGATTTATTTTCGGGCTACATTTATTATTATATTTATTTATTATTAAGAATTTATAACCTCATTAATTCTGATTTTGTATTTCTTGTAATTTTTTTAAAAATTAGATCAAGATGTGGTTTTAACCAAATTTTAATAAGTAGAATTTTAATGACTAATAAATAAAATTTTATTAACTTATTTTGAATTATAAAGAATTATTTTAAATATAGCTAAATTTTTATTTATATTAATATTTTTTGATGGATATACAAAAATATTTATAAGAGAAAATTAAACGCTGTAAACGAATGTAAAAAATTTAATGTAAATATTCTTTCTAAAAAATTCTTTCTATAAAAAATTAATATTTATTTATAAATAATTTAAAATTTTTAAATAATAATCATATTCGTATATCATTTTACTTCATTTATATAACTTAATTGCAGTTTCTATTTTTATTAAAAAATATATCCAATTACATTTTGTTTTTCAATTCACATAAATGTTTTTATACAAATATGATATTTGTATGAAAGTACATTTTAAATAAGTTTAACATTAACCTGAACAGCGTTTTAATAGGTAAAGAAAAATATAATAACATAATATAATATAACAAGGATAGTATGCAAAACATAAATTATGTGTCTAATAATGACTTTATTATAATACTAGTAGTTAAATATACAATTATCGTTATGAAAAAATTTTTTTATAGAATTTTTATACAGTAAGACTTAAGATAACTTAACGTTTTATCTTTTTCGCACAAAAATATCATTCTTTACATTCAACAGCATAGTGTATTTTAAAAAATCCTTATTTTTGTATCATACATGAAAGGGTGGTAAGGAAATGAGGTGTATAACTGATGCAGATGGCGTGTGCGAAATCTGTATGCCAGTTAAGCCAAAAAAATTTCGTTAATGTTTTCTTTATTGTGAAAATAATAAAAGAGACAAGACTAAGTAGGAAAGTATTAGAGAAATTTATTAACTCAAATAAGTATAGTAAATATAATGAATATTGTGTTTTTTAATTTTTGGCACAAGATTCTTCCTAAAACAACATCGATAATAATTTTAAAGATACAAATTATAAAAAAAATAAACTGTAATTGTATTAACCATTATTCATTGAAGATCTTTTTATAAATAAATTAAGTAAATAATTACATAATGTTTTATAAAATTTATAAAACAAAGTGATAGCTTCAAATTATCTCATTTTTTTATGGAAATATATGTAAAAAATAGAGTATATATATGCATTTGCCAGTAATGATTTTAATACTGCTACGTAAAATGATACTTCATTACTTGACTGCATAAAATCTAAAGCATACAGTTTTTAAAGTACAAATGTGCATCTGGAAATAATAACGCAAGTTTTATTAAAAAAGATATTCATATAGATTATTCATTTATTTTATACAAACTGAGAGGTATATAAAATACTACTATATAAAATAATACTGATGGCCAAGTCATGGATTATTGGTCAATATAGTAGTGGTCTAATCCGTGTTACCAAATTTCTGACAGTTTTAAGCGACGATATTAAACAGTTTAGTGTTGTTATTATTATTATTATTATTATTATTATTATTATAAATTTTAAAAAAATAACTGATAGATATTTTTAATGATGCGCAAAGAGAGAAATCTAAAAATATGTAGGCTTTTTGGTGTCCAATAAAAGAAATAAAAGTAGCACAACAAAGGCAATTATTGATCAGGCATTTAGAATGATCCAAATACAAGCAAGAATGTAGAAACATTATAATAGAAGGCATAAAAGATAAGAAATATGTGTATATGAAAAAAGAGAGTGAAAAGGGACGATTCGGAATAAAATTCTTGCAAGATTTAGACTGAAAAATGAAATGAGTGCGAATAAATAATGGTTATTTGAAGAAGAAAAAGTGTATAAAATATGTAAAGTAGAGAAAGAAATAATAGAACACATCATGGAATAGTGCAGTGAAATAGAATTAAATACAAGTAACTAGTAACAAGAAAATAGTATAAATGGAAGCAAAAGAGATATAAATTTTCTGTGTAAAATACACTGGAAGAGAGAGAGAGAGAGAGAGAGAGGAAAAAGCAAGAAAATAGATGTTTGAAGTGAAAGCTATGTACAAGTCTAATTTATTGGAAAAGTAAGTGTAAAATCCAAAGTGCCAGAAGTGAATTGTAAGATTAAGTATTATAATAAGCAATACTATATTTAATTACAATAAACTATTACCAAATGCTAATAAAAATTAAAAAGTATTAAAATTTTAAGTGAAATAGTACAAAACAATATATGAGCAGTATTTAAGATGCGAATAAATTTTAAGCTAATATGTTAAGAAAATGTATAAATATTCAACTATATAGATGAATCTTATAGTGTATTATAAAAATATAATGTATTGTTCAATAAACGATCTAAGTAATTAACATAATTTTTCATAGCCGACAATATAATTGTAATATGTTGTATATGTTCGTATTAATTTAGATGCATAGATTTTTATCATAACCAATCACATTACAATCTTAAAGGGATTGTTATAAAATATTTTGATTAATTTATTTCGTTCCTATCACTTGGTTACTTCAAATTATAATAATTTCTATTTAATCACAATAACGTTGGCTCTTGCCCAAATGTATAAAATCAAGTATACATCATTTAATTACATACTGTAATGATAAATAATGTATTTATTAGAAAATTATTATTTCTAAATAAAAGAATATATGTGTATATATAAATATATAAAAACACACCTTTAAAATAGTGAAAAAAATTCGTAATGTACTATTGATCGATTGATATCGTATGAAATAATTATTAAATTATAGTTGATCAAATTTTGTAAAATATACTATAAATTACAGAAAATATAGTTTCAACGCTATATGCTACATTTTTTAAAACTTGTTTCGAAAATATGAAACTTTATTAAACAAAAAAACTTAAAATTAATTTATATTAATATGTCATACGTGTAGAATTAAGTAAACCTTTATTTTAAAAAAATTTATATATATCGCTAAAATTTTTAATAACTTAATAACTATTGTTTATAGTTTCACGATTAAAATTTAATAAAAAGAATTTATGCTTCTTACTTTCTTAAATTGAAAAATATCCTTTTCAAAATGAAGTCTATATTCTAATCAGTCTAACATGTATATAGCTAGAAACATAGAGAAAGAGCGACAAATCTAGTGACAAGTTGCACCTTACCTCGTTGGTTCAGTTAGTATAGTTTTCATTTGCGTTCAGGCGATTGGCGTTTGAGAAAAAGAACGAATGAGCGCGTGGCTCTCATGCATGAGACAGACACTGAGAAAGAGAGACAAAAAAGACAGAGCCAGAGTGAGAGAGGAAGAGAGAGAAAAGTAGAGACAACCAACGATACAGCAATCTAACCACGTTGATTAGAGTCGTATGTAGAATCGAGAACCGGATTCCAAGAACCTGTTTCCATGTTCACGTAAGATCCCTGCGAGTAATCGACTGACGGATCGGCGACCGTTGGAGTCAGCGACCCCGTCGTACCAACCGACCGCCACTGGACGCACACTTGCGTGTATACATGAACAACTTTTATATATAAAGTGGTGCTCGCGAAAAGCACCGCGAACATTGAACTAAATTACATTGTTTCAAAACTATAATTCTCTGCAATTCATCTAGCTTTTTATTTGTATTTTGAGTATTTAAGGAATGTTTATATAATATTGAACAACAAACGTAGGTTGCATAAAAATATTTTTTAGTTTCTTTTTTTAAAACCAAATTTTCTACTAGTACGCAGATGTGCATAAATATACCCAATTTTCCACCTACAGAATTACTCGCAAAGTGTGAATTCTCTATTTCATATTTCTACATAATTTGCTGGTTAAATATCGAATGATTATTTATAGTTTTCTGAATAAAAAAATTAATGTTTTTTCTTCTACTATGTGTTTTTTTAATTTTCGTGTAAATAATTGAATTAAATATATTTAATGCTTATATTTTACTGTACAAATAATAAAATGATTCATTCTTAAAAAGATTATTTATTTGCGAAATTTTTTATTTATAAATAAATTTACATTCTAGAAACAGCTTTATTATTATAACAATTTATTATCATGCATATTACTCTTTAACCCTTTTATTTATTATCTGCTTATAAGATTAAATATGTGCAAATAATAATAATTTTTTTAAATGATAAATTTCAATTAAAAAATGGATTAATAATTATCTATTAAAATATTCAATTTTATAAAATTTTTAACAATGATATCACTTGACATTCTAAATTACTAAAATTTTTTTAATTTAATAAATTTTATTTTATAATATGGTTCCTTGTATAGCACTATGTATATTAAAAGATTTGTTAATATTCTAATTTATATTAAAAAATAAAAACATATTTATTGTAGTATATTGTTTTACAAATTTTACAATGAAATTTTAGAATTTTATTTAAAAAAAATAAGGACAAAATTCTGTTCGAACTTATGTAATAATTCACTGCACTAATGCATCATAACTGAGCTTCCTTTTTCCAAAAAGGCTATCAAGATTATTGTTTTTTATAATTATTTCAAAAATTTTAGCCATGATCTTTGCGTCTGATTACACCCTATTATCTCGTCTTCTTTAGAATTGATTCACCCAAATTTCACCTAACTGTAGGAGTATAGTAATAAATCTACGTTTCATTATCGCAAATATTTCGGCCAATTTTGCTTATTATCTACGGTGAGAAAGTGTTGCTTTCACCTACCTGACAGATTACTCATTTCTAATTTAATAGGTAAAATTCTGATAATCAGCATGACACATCTACTGTCTCTGTTATTTTGTACAATATGGTAATACCTGTATTACAACCTGGATTAATATTGTCATGATGATGATTTATAAAAGAGTGTTTGTAGAAGTATCTACCTATGGATTTATATCTTTACAATTTTTCCATTTTACATTTTTCAAAAATGGCACACTATGGATTAATATTTTTCTTTTTTTATTGTATTAAAAACATGATGTAAGTTTACTATATATATAAGTATAAAGTCATTTTTCGTGGTTTTATCGATCCTATTTTTCATTATGTATACATTCTTATTTATTTATCATAGTACTAATACAAATAAATACTAAAATTAAAAAGTATTGCTTAAAATTTAAAAAAATTTCTGTATTTAGATACGCTTAAATGTAAAAACGTAAATTATTTTTGAAAGATTACAAAAAATATACATATTTAGTTTATATATTAATGGATAATAATTAAAGAGTACTAATTTATACAGTATTTAAGAAAAAAAGTAATTATTATGCTTTCTGAAACATAGAATCAGAGAAAAATTTTTTAAAAGAGTTAGAAGGAAAAAATAAAAAATTTTAAAGCCTGTTTGAAAATTCAATAGTAATAATATGCAGAAATTTGATAATAGAACGAATATAAAAAGATTATTTTTTATTAGAAAAAATCTTTTTAAAAGTACATTAAGTATTAATAGGCGCGTAGATTTGATACGAAGAACAACACATTTTTAATTTTAGATTAGGGTTAGAGAATATTCTAAATAAATATATATATAATTAAGGAAGAAGGAAAACAAAGAAAAATAATAAAGAGCTAAAAAGGAAAAATCTTATCTCTAAAAAAGAATTATAAGGCATTCGCAATGAAAATACAAAGCTAATCGTTCAGTTAAAATGTATGTGCGAAAAGATAGTACGATACTATGATATATACGAACAGTAAAATATATCTGCAACTTTACAATTACTTTAAATCACCAAACACTTTTTGTTATAAGTGATATACGTATATCCACGCATTTCTACGTTGTTATATATTTAAAAAGTTAACTTATCAGAAATTTAGAAGTAATTATTAATTAAAGAAAATCATAGGCTTTACACTATTTTTTTTTAATTTTACAAGTCACACATGCGCAGATGTATACTACTGGCACTTCTTACATATAGAATTGGTCGTTAAAAACACATATTTTTCGCGTTCGTTTAGTATAAATCGTCGTCATACATTTTTCTCACCCTGCGACAGTATATAAAGAGAGACTCTCACTTTTGCATGAATGGTTCACCTACCCTACCAGTTTTCTCTTATATATCTAAGAACTTCTTAGCTATTTGCTAACAGGACTTCGTTACGCGAATAATCTTCGTAGCATGTGCATATTTATTACTCAAGTATCCAAGGAAGTACGAAACGATATAATATAATAACGCTATCCTTTAAAAAATGTAAATTTAAATAATATTCAAGCAAGGGTTACATACCATATTTATATGGTTTGATGGATGATGATACGGCAAGGATTACGAGCGTTATTTGAGACACTACGATACAGGCAGATATTTGCTCATGGTGAAAATTTGGAATCACATTTGTGTGAATGCACGAATGTGCGAGGAAAACATCAAACTAAGTGACAGTTGCAACGAACAGATTAAGTATCCTTCACAAGCGTAAATTACTAAAACTCATTAGTTTCATGCAAAGCTTTCGTTTGCATTAGTGAGATAAAGAGATGAAAAAGATAAAAAGTACCTCATTTAATTACTTTTTGAGGTAGTGATTAAAAGCTGACACTTAAAAAAATGTAACCACTATAACTAATACATAAATAATAATACTATATCTAATACATATTACTACTACTACTACTATTATTATTATTCTTTTCAAAAATTGAAAAATTTGACTAATTTTATTAGATTTATATTTTATAAGATTTTTTTATAGAATACATAAATTTTAAAAAATATAATCGAAATTTCAACTTTCATTATATGATTTAAATCGCTTTAATTTAATTTAATTTCAATGTTAACTAATACAGTTTTATTAAAAAATAAAAAAAATCGAATTAAACATCAAAAAGAATTATGTAATTAATTTATTTAAAATTTAAATAAACATTTAAAAAAGGCCGATTAGAAAATAGAGATACTTAATATAGAATTATAAATACATAATTATAAAAGAAGGATAATTCTTATTTATGTTTATATCGATTATCTATATATACATTTATATATATTACTATATTTTTTATCAAAGTTAAAAAAATACTATTATCAATATATCTATATTTGTCGATCTAATTTATTTTCCGAATTTTTCTTTTTCAATTATTAAAAATAATATTTAAAACTAATGTTAATACATTCAAATTAATGATAAAAAGATGCTTACGTACTAAAATTACTGATATATAAATAATCTATTTTTACATTCACTAAATAATTATAAATAAGGAAGTAATAAAATGTTTTGCCTAAAGTCCAATTTTACTTTAATTAAACTTCTGTGTTATGAATAAATAGAACATATAAAATATAATAGTTTGATTTGTAAATTAAATTCTAAATATATAAATATATATATTATAATAATAATAGAAATTATTATCAAACATTTCAAAATTATTATTCAATAAGTATCAAATTTTATTTAATAAATTCTTTAATTTTATTGTATTAAAATTTTTTTAGTAATGTACATTAAGTTTAATCTTATTTTTTTAAGTAGTAAACAAAAATTTTACATTTTTTTATTTTTATACTAATTTTTCAACATTTATACATAAAATTATACTTTTAAACTATACAAAAATACTTGTTATGATTATAGATTATGTTTATTATTCCACTTAATAGTTTAAAATTGAAGATTTCTAAACAAATATATTTAAAAAAATTTTTTTAATAAAGATTTATAGATATTTTATATAAGTAAAGATACTTTTATAATAAACATTAAATTTCAAATTTATATGTCAATACATTTTGAAGATTTACCTTTCAAATTGTATTATTGACATTATATACAGTTAAAAATCACACAAATAAAATTTTATATATGCTTAATGAAGGGCCATTATAGATATTTATTTTAATTAGAATAAATAATTTTTTTATTAATACACTTGAAAGTAATATAAAAACATATTGATTAAGACAATTTAATTTGATTTTTTAATATTATTTGTATAATTGCATTAAATTTCGTATTTTCAAATTTAAAGAAATATTAATGATAATTATAATTAAAAATTATTTTTTTACATTATCATAATATTTATATTGTATTTCAAGAAATAATATAAATATTTTATTTAAAAAAACCATAAATCATTTTAATGTAGATAACTTTAATTTATACAAAAAAATTTATGCATACGAAATATATAATATAATATAATATTATATATAAAAATTTACATTGAAAAATCTATACGTAAAATTTGACACTTCATGACAATTTTTGCTTTTGTTGCGTTTTTTCATGTCTTTAAAAATTTGTTTTTCAATCTTTAAAATCAAATCTTTCAATCTTCTAAAATAAAATATTTTGCTTCAAGCGCTCATCTTCATTTTTCCACATTTCCTATTTCGTATCCAGATTTGTAAGTTAATATTTTTTTATCATTTCTACTTCATCTGTAATTCCTTTTTTCCTTTCAAATTTTCTGAGTATTAATGTTATTTTCTATAATTTTTCAGAATTTTATTTTTGCATCCATAACTTTCTTTTATATTGTTATTGTTATCTTCATTTTTAGAGTAATCGAAGCTTTTCAAATTCATTCTTAAACACTCTTTTCAAATTCGATATTATTACTGTCTCTATTTAGTATTTATGCGCTATTATTTCTTTATTTTAATTTCTACTCTCTCTTTTTTTGTATCTAGCAACATTATGTTTTGTGTAATTTTATTAATACGCAGGATTTATTTTATGTATTCTTTGAACTTTTTCTATTTTGTCATAAATTTTTCACCCCCTTTTCACTTTATATAATATTAAACTTTCAATGGGTCACACAAATATATTGAATTTCATTTTAACGTTCTTTTATTAATATAACATAATTATAATAATAACCAAAAAAATAACAAATTCAAGTATACGTATAAATGAATTAATGTCAGCAGTTGTGATTATTAATAGATTAGTCATTGAACAAAAATATACATTTGCTTATTAAAGGGACTATTTAAAAAATATGGTTATTTGAAGGTTTAATTTACTATCTAATTGGGTGTTTTTATGCTTATAACTGATATAAGGTAGAGTAATCTGAATAATAGATGTTTACTGCAAAATCACTTTCATCTTATGTTTAAAATGCAAAAGCACGTATCACTAATTATAAATTTTTTTAGAAAAAATATTTCTTTGTTTAATTTTGAATCATTATAATTATATATTAAAATAAACTTAAATTATTAGCTAAATTTTAATTCGTGTAATTATTCTTTGGTGATGATACTTAATACGATATAGCAATTTCAAAACCATGTAATAATAAATAGCTTTAATAAAATTAAAAAGAAATAAGCTAATCTTATAAAGTTATATTTTTTTACTTTATTTTGAAACTTGATTTAGTAATGTATAATTGTAAATTTAGAAATAATAATATTTGGAAATTATAAATAAAAATAATAGTACTATATGATCATATAACTTTATATTAACATGTAACTTTCAAACACACGTATGAAAAAACTGAAATGAAAAAAAAAATGAAAAAAAAAATTTTCTAGTAGAGTATAAAATTAATATAGTAATAACATTTATTATTCCATTTATGAGATATGAGATATTTAAATTTAAAGGCATAAATAAGACATACAAATAAGACAAGTATTGTATATTTGTTTTAAATTTAAAATCACGAATTTAAATATAGTGTATAGTGTAGGAGCAGATATGAATTAAATAATTCCAATAGTTTTGAAAAGCCAAGATATATCTTTTTCACCATATATATTTTTTCTCATCGTTCATCTATAAAGAGAATGAAGATTTTCACGGATACTGTCCGTTTCAAATTGCCATCTACCGCGTAGTAGGTCCTATACACACATAATCAGGGCGTGAATTCCAGGTATTTAAGTGTCTTTTGCAGCAGTGCGCCTTTCTTTACTCACTGTAATGATCTCTTTGTCTGAATGACGCGCGGCTTTAAACGAAAACGTCCATTCACCAACAACGACAATAGTTCGTGCCTGAAATATATTGCCTCGATTGCGAGGGAAAGATAAGTGCGACTGAAGCGCGTCGCCTGTTCTTTCACTCTCTTTCTTAACTTTCTCGCTTCGACAGTTTGAGTGCACAGTTGTGCTTTGTTTTTTATATTCTTAATCCTTTTTGATCGTTTTAATTTCTATGTTTTTCGCGTAGATACAAATGCATAGATTTGCATATATAATACATAAAAAATATTAATATCCTTTTTATTTTTTACAATTTTTTGTATTATTAAATATTTATATATTCAGATAAATAAAAACATTCTGATTTGTTTTAATGATTAGAACAAGTTTATATAATTTAAAAAATAATTTAATGACTTTTACGTTTGGTTTTCAATATATATCAAGTATCTAATTACTAATATTTTTCAAATTTTATATGCAAAAAACAAGCAATACAGGTTAAAAACATTTACAATTTAAAGTTAAAATTCAATTTAAATTTAAAAATTACATGTAATATAAAATAAATAAATTTTTATCAATTTAATAACTAGACTAGTTCTTTTCAATTATGATATATTTATGATAAATGATATAATAAATTTATAACTTTTTTTAAATTTTATAATAGTTAAATTTGGTTTCTAGTTATCTTAAAATTTATAAGTATATAATTTCTCCGTTATTTTATAATATAATTATATCATATGTAATAGCTTTTTTACATTGTTCAGAATATTTTTTAAAGATATTTAATTATGTACTAATATCATATTAATTTATAATATACTAGAAATTTCTTTGATTAAAAATTTTATTCATAATTGTGCTTTAAAAGTTATGTATAACTATGGATAGCACTATTATTTTCTATTTATAATTTTGAATTTCGAAATACTATTTCTAAATTTATAATTATACAATTGTAAATCAAGTTTAATAAAGTTCAATAAAGTAAGAGAATATAAATTGTTTAATTTAATTTATTTTTCTTTTACTGTATTACAAATGTTTATTCTTATATGCTTTTTATACTGATTTATCTTATTAAATAAGTTAAATATCCGTTATTAAATCATAAATATTGATAAAATATAATATATATTTTGTTTATGTAATTTTATTTAAATGCTGAAAATATCTCACAATGGAAATCATATTATTTTCTATTTTCTCGATATAATTTATTCTTCATAGTTATATGGTTTGGAGAGATATTAAATATTAATATAGTAGATAATAGTTTTTTATTGCTAATAAAATCGTAGCTTCAATAAAATTCAAAAAATAACTTTTCACAGAAAATTCAACGCATTTAATTTTGAACGTAAACTTAAGATTTAAATTCAGATTTTAAAAGAAATGAAAAAGAGAGAGGAGAAGTGAAAATATTACGAGTTATAAATAAAAAATAAATAAAAAATTGAATTAATGTAACAAAAATTAGATACAAACATGAACTATTTGCACAAAGATGAAATTTAAAAGGAAAATGACCGCCTTGTGCGAGAATTCTATTATTAATTTTTATAGAAGTTCCTTATTCAATCTTTCTATTTATCCGTTTCATTTGATTTTTTTATTTTGTTACTCGAAAAATAAATGATAAATACGTATCGAAAGATTCATACAGAAGATGTTGAATACGTAAAAATAAGGATCAAAGTATTATCAAACAAGGAAAAGATAAATTCGAAAGGGAATAACTAATATCAAAAGAAATAAAGGCAATACAAGTAGACCAGTAACAGCAAATTTTAAACCAACAACGTACAAAATATCAAAATATACACAAAAACTTGATAACATTAAAATATAAAAGAAAAAAATGTGTATATGAAATAACAAGAGAAATACTAGATGGACAATGATATGAGAGACAATGAACAATGGTTAATAGAAAAAAAGAATGTATAGAATATGTAATAAATAAAACGGAAGAATGAAGTACGTTATAGAGGAATGTTACACTGACAAATACAAATAAGTATAACTAGCCATATATAAGGTATACTTTAAAAACTTAATACATTTGTCAATTTATTTTATTTACTATTATCAAGTTACGAAATTATTATATAAAAATATTCAAACTACTATAATGAAATATAAATAGCAAATCTAAATCTATTTAATGTAAGTTGATTTATTTAATCTAAATACGCTTATAAACTTAGAAAAAATTTAGAACACAGGTATATCATTAATGATAACATTGTATAAGAGCTATAAAGCATGTTTATTTTATAATATTTATTTTAGATATTTTCTATGTAAAATCGATAATATATTATGTAATATATTAGTAAAAATTCCATACGTACAATAAGGGAATTATTTTATCAATTATCACATTAATAATAAAACATAATTTTTCATGCAAATTCAGCGATCCACAATTTTGTTTCAGGAGAAATGGCACTACTGAAATAATTTATGTGCTAAAATATGCTGTAGATATTTAGTTAAAAAGAAAAAAGTAACGATATTTATATTTTATTACATATTTATTTACATATTTGAAAACAGATTAGACAATATATAAAGGAAGGAAATATGTAGAAAAAATGGAACAAACAGGTATTAAAAATTAATTAATACATTTCACAAAAGAAATATACAAGAAGGTAATAAATAATAAATGGTTTAAATTCAAAGTTACTGATGAAATAATCGAAGAATTAGAGACAAAAACGGGTGTAAGACATGGGTTTCTTCTGAGGACATCCCTATTTAATATAGTAATTACAGACCTAGATGAGAAGTTTAAAAACAGCAAGAAACGCGGGAATCCAAATTGGGAAGGTAAGGATAAAATCTATTGATTATGCTGATGACATAGTATTAATGGAAAAAAGTGAAAGGGATTTAGAGACATCTGAAGCACATTTAGAGAATATTTAAAGAGAAAGGGACTAGAATTAAACGTGGATAAAACGAAAATAAACGATAACAATGAATAAAATAATGAAACAAAAAAAAAACGGGAGAAAAAGGAAAACATGTTTATGAAAGGAAAAAGAATTATAAATGGTCAACCAATTTAACTATTTAGAATATAAATTCAAAGCGGACAATCAAGATGATTTACAAATAAAAATTAACAGCTGGAGTAGCAAATTTGACATTGGAAAGGGTTTAGAATATTATGAAAAGATTATTTAAAGAGGATTATGGAATTAAAATTAAACTATTCAACACGTTATTAAAAAATGTGCTGCTATATGGTACATAAGTTTAAGGATAAAAAAGTAATGAAGAAATGTAAATGAAACGGAAAATATTTATACAATAAAGTCTGGGTTTAGATAAAAATACACCTGATAATGTCGTAATATTAGAAACAAAAAGAAATAGAATAGAAAGCTACAAGAAGAGCGATAAGATTGGAAAATATAAAACTATAATATATAAAATAGTGAAATGATGGAAATGATAAAAACATGCGTAAAGGCAAAGACAGAAGAAGGAATACTATGGAAACAGTACATTAAAACATAAAAAATAAAAAGAATATTACATAACACAAAGAATAAATTTTGCCAAGCCGTACGGTGAGCACAGAGGAATGTAAAAATATGGTGTGAGATAGAGGAAATAAAAGTAGCACAACAAAGGCAATTATTGATCAGGCATTTAGAATGATCCAAATACAAGCAAGAATGTAGAAACATTATAATAGAAGGCATAAAAGATAAGAAATATGTGTATATGAAAAAAGAGAGTGAAAAGGGACGATTCGGAATAAAATTCTTGCAAGATTTAGACTGAAAAATGAAATGAGTGCGAATAAATAATGGTTATTTGAAGAAGAAAAAGTGTATAAAATATGTAAAGTAGAGAAAGAAATAATAGAACACATCATGGAATAGTGCAGTGAAATAGAATTAAATACAAGTAACTAGTAACAAGAAAATAGTATAAATGGAAGCAAAAGGGATATAAATTTTCTGTGTAAAATACACTGGAAGAGAGAGAGAGAGAGAGAGAGAGAGAGGAAAAAGCAAGAAAATAGATGTTTGAAGTGAAAGCTATGTACAAGTCTAATTTATTGGAAAAGTAAGTGTAAAATCCAAAGTGCCAGAAGTGAATTGTAAGATTAAGTATTATAATAAGCAATGCTATATTTAATTACAATAAACTATTACCAAATGCTAATAAAAATTAAAAAGTATTAAAATTTTAAGTGAAATAGTACAAAACAATATATGAGCAGTATTTAAGATGCGAATAAATTTTAAGCTAATATGTTAAGAAAATTGTATAAATATTCAACTATATAGATGAATCGTATAGGTGTATTATAAAAATATAATGTACTTGTCAATAAACGATCTAAGTAATTAACATAATTTTTCATAGCCGACAATATAATTGTAATATGTTGTATATGTTCGTATTAATTTAGATGCATAGATTTTTATCATAACCAATCACATTACAATCTTAAAGGGATTGTTATAAAATATTTTGATTAATTTAATTCGGTCCTAAGATTTTCTAATTATATACCTATGATGTATTCATAATCACGTGTAAATAGGGACTAATTTTTCATGAAATATTTATATGTACTATATGTAATCAATAATTTATAATTTTAGTACGAATATTTATAATTATGATGAGAATACAGAAAAGGCATCAACCATCAATTAAAAAGGAAATCCAGTTGCATATTTCCTCTTCATTGATCGGGTTGATGTTTTTTTATTGGATTGTTATTTTATTATTGGACAACCAAAGCAACTGTGATATTTGAAAGAACTCCTAGTAGTTTTACAATTTTTCTTTTTTTTATATTTTAACATTAATACTACTAATAAAATAAAAAATTAAAAATCAATATTACTATTAAGTAATAAATATCTTAAATTTTGTTAACATTAATACTATAATTATTCTAAATAATTGAAGATAATAATTTTAAATAAATTTTGTAGTATTTTTTCTTTTTGCTTATATTACCAATTTATGATATTTTTTATTATAACTAATGTAATATTAAATATTGTTATATAATATAATTGAAAGTATTCTTGTCATTTTAGATTTATTATTATTATAAATCTTTATGGTAACATTCCTATAATAATTCTTTTAAACGCTTTATTTATTCTTATAATTACAATAACATGAAATTAGTATTAACGTATTTTTATCTTGTAATTTTATTATTATTAAAAAGTTTAATTGATTTAATTAAATTTTAAGAAAATCATTATCTTTATTATTCCTTTATAATAATTTTTATTTTTATTGTAAATTACATCAATTAGAAGAAAATTGAGCTTTTTCCCATATGATTATTTAGTATTAAATAAATAAATAAATTAATTAATAAATATTAATTTAAACTGTTCTTTTATATTTTCAATATAACAACAGCACTGAATTATTACATTTATTTATTATAATTATTTTATTATAATGAATGTATGAATTATTAACTTTTAATTACTGATATATAAATATTACTATAATTATTATAAATCTGCATATAATATAACAATGTTTTGAATATTATTACTAAGTAATGAGTGTATCGGCGTGGTAGGTGCGTCCAGTTTACATACATGGTTGATTATAAGCAATTCCTTTCAAAAGGCTGGTTTTTTAAAAATTACCATTTTAAAGTCAAGATTTATTTTGTATAATAGCGAGAAAGAAAAGAAATTTTTGTTTTTTCACTTTTTTCATACGAACTCATCCCATCTATTTTTTATAGTAGTTCTATACATGTGTAAATAATGTTTAATAACTATTTAAGGTCATGTAAGACCATAAAAATTAATCGGTTAAAGACTTGTTTTAAAATAATGGTTATTTTTACCTTGAATGTAAGTAAAAACTCCTATACGTTATGTTGTTATCTACACTCAAAATCGAATAATATCACAGATTTTATATGCTTTACTTTTATTTACAGTTTTTTAAATACGTATGCTAGAAATTCGTGTTTTCAGAGATGACGAAAAAATGTTTTCTTTGTCGCCAAAGCAAACGTCACGTATACAGGAAAAGTTGAAACAATGAGAGTGATTTATGGCGAGGAAAGTAGAAGAAAAACTCTGGAGTCGAATTACCAACGTACTGTTTACATTTATGATTTCACATAATTTGAGCATCATAACCAAGTAATTTTCAAAACTTTAGAAGTAGTAGAAAATTTACAAGGTACTTAAAAGAATAAAACGTTGAAAGAAGCTCAGCGCAAAAGAAAAACAAATGCAAATTCTGATACTATTTGTAAGCGAGAAAAAAGCTTACTGTTTCAAATTTCACAAATTTTTTTCATGCCCAGTAACAGTATACTCCAAAAGATGAACGTAGCGATTTGGTTTTCGCTTTCTGTGCAAACTGCCGCATAACTCTTTCAATAAAATATAAGCAATCTTACTCGTAGTTGCAGTTCATACAGGGGCACCCAAGAGCTCATCTCATTAGTCAATTTACCATCTTGCATGCAAGAGAAAAAGACGAACATTTTATCTTTCTCTCTCTCTCTATTATTCTCTCTTTCTTTTTTACTCTCTGTCTCTCTATCTCTCTTTCTTTTCTTTTTCCATGATATGTACAAAGAACAAAAAACAGAACGCAAAGGAAAAAAAGATAGAACTCTCGCAAAGATATCACGCGCTCTTTGCTTTCACACTGGTACCGCTGGTATAACTTGTTAGCCACAACCATACATGCATCTCTCTTTATGTTGGACACAACATGACATCGACTTATTTATGCGAGCTGAACTTTAGAAAAAAAGAGAAACAATAAATGACTTGAATTCGGCTTAAAAATATGCATAAGAGACAAAAAAAGAGAGACAAAAAGAGAGATAGGGATGCAACTACTTGCCTCTGTAACGATCAACTAAATCACACCCCATGGATTTTATATTAAAATAAATAATTAATTCAGATGCACTAGGGCGCAGCGGGTGGTCCATCCCACGAACGTGCAAGTGTTTACAGCAATAAGGTACGAGTTGCAAATGTATCGCCGTTTACTATGCAACAATTTCAAGTAATGATTGTTAATGATCGAATAAGTGTATGTATAGAAGTGATGTAAGTAAAAAGAATTCCAATTATGACAAACAAAGATAATATTATGATCATCAATTAATGTAGTTATAGATTATTCTTAAACTACATTAGTTATAAGTTGATATATGTAAAAGCAAGTTATATCTTCTTACAGATACTGTCAACAATAGTTTCTTAAATTTTCAATTATTTTGACTGCTGTAATGTTTTTTTAATGGATTTGTTGAAAAACTTAGAACATTTATATTATACCTTCATTCAAAAAGAATTTAAATTTGCTTATTTTTTTATTTCCTAATATAGTTTGTAATTGACAATAAAAGTAATTTTCAATGCATTTATAATAAAAGTGTTTAAGAAATATAGATAGATTACATATGTTTACTATTTTATTCTAAAAAAGGATTTATTATTTATTTTATTTTTAAATTAATATTTTTAACATTACTGTAATATTATATATATATATATATATATAGTATATATATTAAAATACTAAAAAATACGATAAATATTTGAATCTATGTTGTCAAAATTTAAATAAAAAAAATCATGATTACTACAGGTAACATTGAAACTTATAATATATTAATATTAAATATATATATATATATTATATTCAAAAACGTAATACTATTACAATTTTTTATTAATACGTTTTATTTGCAGTTGTTTTAAAGATTATTAATAAACTGGATTCAATCTAACATATAATAATCAATTCGATAAAAAACTTGTGTTTACATAAGCATTTTATATAAACGTTTAACCAAGTAAATACACACAATTTATGATATGAAAGTTATAAAGTTCCTTTTCTTAATAATAAAACACTGTATTTAACTTTCATCTAAAATCGAAGAATAAATATAGTTTCTGAAATTTAATTCTTATATATGAATATAATAAAAAGAGTAAATCACAAATATTTTCTAAAAAATTTATTTAATTTTATAGTTATTTTAATAATTTTACCTTTTTTAATCGTATAAATTCAATAATTTTATATTACATAAAGTTATTAAAAAAATATTTGTATAATATTCAAAAGTCTGACTAAATACTGTAAATGTATAAGTAGATCCAGAAAATATTTTTTTATTATAGTTTTGTGTGCAGGTATATATATCTGTATATGTCAAAGGTACGCTATTTTTCATGAGTTGTTGTAAAAGTATAAAAGCATCCTTTTCCAGATTAATTCTTTATTTAAATTTCACTCCTAGAAAAATTTAAAAGATTTTATAAACTTAAGTATGCAAGTAAAATTTTCCGCATACTTCAAACTTCAATGGGATTCTTTTTCATTATTTTCAATATATTGTTTTCATTTGTAATACAATTATGTAACAAAATATTTTTTTGTATCGATAAATAACAATTTAATTGCAACAAAGCAACTCAGTAAAATAACTCTTTTAGTTTTCCATCAAATTAAATTTGAATAAGCTTAAATGAAAGATTCTTCATATGAATTAGATTAAAAACTATTCTAGAAACAATCAACGATGCTCATAATAAGCCTTATAGCTATTATGAAGTCAAGTACAAGCCAATATCAAAATGTAAAAAAAAAAAATTTTAACTAGAAAATTCGTGATTTCCGTTACTTTCACTTAAGAAGTTTTTTAGCTTTATATCAAGCATAAAAAAACAAACATAATCTACTGTTTTAAGTATTTAAAAAAAATTTTATAATAGTGAAACTTTTTATTTTAACTTTATAATTCGTAAGAGTAATATATACGTTGAAAAAGTGAAAAGTAGACAAATGAAAATTTAACAAGACAAACGAGTGAATGTACGCCAATACCGACTTACACTTGAGAAAGCTAATAATGAATATCAAGTACTAAAAACTCGTTCAAAACTTAGTTCATTAATAAAGGCAAATTGTTTGTTCAAGAAATGCGACCATCTTCGTTGTTTTTGAATTGCAACGTCATAGTTTCCAACTTCGAGTGCCATCACATTCGCAATTGTACGTTTTCATTTAATGAATAAAATTGAGACAGACGATATATTCATAAATTATTTCGATATTATTCTCGAAGACTTATAAATTTTTTGGACATTCAATGACATTTTGTATTTTCACCGTGGTTCTTTTTGTAGAAATTTAATTGAAAATGTTTTTGAAAAGACTTATTAAGAGTTCTAAGAACAAAAATACCATAAAAACTTATGAAACTATTATATTACATAAGAAATAATGTTCTACTTGTTCGTATAGATGTTCAAAATAATGCTATTTAACCTAAATGATTTTCAATGCTTTCAAAAAAAAATTTTATTTGTACTTTTAAATGAAATTATTATTTTTATATTAACAGTAATTTATTTATAATTAGAAATTACAAAAATATATTACAAATGTAAAATGGAATATTTTATTTTATTTTTTAATTAAAACTAATTAATAAACTTAAAAATGGCTAAATAAATATTTTCAATAAATATTTATAAACTTTTTATTACGTTTCTATTTTTTTATTAAGTATTAGATTTTCTTAACAAGATACATCAAATTATTTTATATACAAGAATAGTTAGAATTGTAAAAATGATTTGACTATAAATAAACCACAATTTATAATTAAAGATACGATTTGAAGCTGGTAATTGTGTAACTGATAAAATTTTTAAAATATAATAATTATTATAATAAATTTATTAAAAGTATTTAAGAAAATATTTTTTTAAAAACCAATTTATGATTAATTTACATAAAATTAGTAAGGTAGAAATTTTAATTCTTCAAAAAATGTCATACTTATTTATAATTTAGTATAAAACATCAACTTATTTCACAAAATTAGTTCGTATAATTATTGTTTATCATTTGTCAGTGAGTGCGATATTTAGTGAATAGAGTTATCGTATAATTATCGTAGAAATATTATATTATTATTATATCTGTATAATTACATCTATTAATAATTTAATTTTAAAGTAATTTTTTTCCATTTCATATACGTAGATTACGAAATAATTCGTATGATTTTATTAAAATAATGACAACCAGACGAAAAATCGGAAAAGATTGATTATAGTGTAAGAAATCAATATGCAGCAATACAGAGCATATTATACAAGGCATATTTCATGTCTTATCAATTTTTGACCGTGTCGTAGTAAAGGAAAACAGAAAAAAGTACAAAAAGAAAGGAAAATTCAAACGTCATCTGCATGACTCCGCGGCTTCCACACGAAAGGTAGAAAAGAAAACTAAAACGGTTTATCTACCATAGCCGTGGCCATCAGTATCACCACCACTGTTGTTGCCTGTCTCTTTTTTTGCGTCTCCCTATCTGTGTTGATCATTCTTCTGGCGTGTGTCAAGTTTTTCATATCTAAACGTTTCCAGGCGGGTTGTGCAAATCATCGAATTCTCTCCCGCTCTCAATGAATGCCTTAACAAGGCAAAGATAATCGAGTGAACGATCTCAAGGTGAGTTGCACAAACAACCCTTATGGGAGAGGATCTAAGGGAGTGGAAGAGACTCGTTAATCCTTACATCTAAAAGGGAAGAAACAGAGGGGAAAAGGTGAAGTCTCGAATTATGCAGATCACCCAAGACAAGGGGATGAAGATCTATTTTGTTTTACTCCTGTGATAATTACGATTAAGTACTTCAGTTAATTGTCTTGATGAAAAGATGCTCAGTTTTACATCTCTTTGTAATTTATGCATTATTATGAATAATTAGAAATAGCTAGTATCAAAGTATTAAATGTGTAACGAATTTCGTGAATAATCGCACTTAAAGGAAAGACTTTTAAACTGCGTTCGATAAATAACTGTAACGACAACCTGTTTAAGCAGTATCATATACTTATTTAATGTATATTAAACTATGACAAGTTTAATAATTTATGAAATATTTTTAATTGTAGCTATTTAACGATTCCTATTTTTTTATCATAAAAGACTTAAAATATTTTTTAATTTACTTTATATATAATATTAAAAAATCATAAAATCGATATATAAAAGTTGACAAAGTTCATATTAAGTAGTCCTGTCTTCTTTCTTTTAATAAATTCATAATATAAATCATCCTGTACACTATTAATTTATTCTAGCATTAAGAAAATGAAAAAATAATGCATAGCTCTCTGTATAAAAAACTGTAATATATTAATATATTTAAATTATTTTAATATTGAATGTGTAATTCTACTATTTCTAAGTATATGCACGCTAATTTACATGAATTTATCATTAATTTATAGTTTAAATATATATTTAACACGAATTTAACAAGTGCAAAAGCATCCTTTTTCAGATTAGTACTTTATTTAAACTTCATTTCTACAGAAATTTTAAATATTTTATTAAAGTTAAGTACGTAAAGTTTTTTTAAGTAAGTTAGTAAAATTTTCTGTGAATTTCATAAAAAGAAATTCTTTTTCAATATTTATCTCCCTTTAAAGTTATTAATATGTCATATAATCAAAAATTATTCATAAAATGTATGAGAAAAAAAATTCAACTTGCATAAACAAATACGAGTTATAATATAATATATTATACAATACAACTTATATACTTTTATTAATTAATGATTGATGTAACTAGCTTTGTAGAATAAAAGAGATCTAAGTTAGAAAAGATCGTTAGCTTGCATTATTTTTAGTACTTCCTTATAAGAATACAATATTTGTCATGAGAATTTTTTAGTTTTTATCCAACATTGAAAATGAAAATGAGGGAAAAAGGCTGATGTAAACTTATGGTGTGAAGAAAGAAATTTTCTTGTTGTATTATCATACAACACAAATTCTGTAACGAAACAGTGCAACTGATAGTCGTTGACAGGCTCGAAAGGATCGTCTCCCATACTATTCTTGCGCTTGAATAATGAGTGGATGGATGTGCTTATACAGAAATCCGTTGAGCATCGCTGCGTGAATCCATTGATTTCGAGATATAAACACTACCATTATCCCAGACACTGGCAGGAGGGAGGAGAAAGCAAAAGACGAATGACGCACCGGAAAACTTTAAGTTGTGAGTGCCTTGTCCCGTGAGAGAGCAATGTTTTATTGCGGAATGTATTGAACACCCCCTTCTCTCAAAAAAATTAGCTTCGCGCAAATATTTGTGGCCTGTGTCCATAATATCAAGGTATTTTAGTATTTTTTGATCATCAACGCAAACTGCTAATCTCTATTTTATTTTTTGAAATATCTCTTAAGGGTTTATGCAAATGCACTTAACTGCAACCATTTAAACTAAAACAATATTTTTCTATTCAGATACTTATGATTAATATTAAGTTTATTAATAATAATAATATTACTATTAATTTAATTAATAATATTAAATAGAAAATAATGTTGGAAACATTTTATTGTAAGTCACATATCATTTTAATTGTAAAATATGAATAATATTTCCATTATATAAATTGTTAACATCTAATTAATTTGCTATTTTTACATAGAATTTAATTTACTTCGATGATTGCAGTATAATCGCATATTAGAATAAAATAGTTAAAATTGGATTATATAACAGTTTCGTTAGAGTAAATCATTTTACATAACCATTTTATTTTCTATATTCGATTAATCTATTTATTTCCTTTCAACTAAATATAGGCTGGAAAAATTTTTTAATTTAAATTCATAAATTTATCACTCATAACTTTAAGAATTTTTAAATCTAAAAACTAATTTTTTTTCCATTTTATTTTAATAAAATATTTCTACTACATTTAAATAGTATTTGAATACATTTTTATATGATAAAAATTAAGCTTTATATAGTAAATATTTGTTTAATATCAGCATAGAATATATAAATTATATTCAAATAGTATATTATACAATGATATAAAAATTTATGACAAATTATTAGAAAATAATAAATAATATAATAAACTATTTACTAGTACATAAATATTCCAAAATATTTGTTTAAAATAAAAGTTTTACGATCGAATCAAGCAGTTATTTTTGTATACAAAATTCTATGATAAAATTAATATATATTAATTAATATGAAAATATTCTCATTGAATATAAAATTTCACTTAAGTGTTTTTAAAAAAAATTAACATAAACTACTCTTTTGTTTACATTAATTTTTTTATATAGATAAATGAGATTACTTAAAAGTCTAAATGAGATTATTATTTTTTCAGGTTTATTAATTTAATTTTAATCAATAAATATAGTTAACTAAAAATATAATGGAAAGTCTCGAAAAAATGCGGAAACGAGTGCACGCAAAATGCTTAAATAATTTAATAATAAATTATATCTCCTTAGTCTAATGATTCTATTTGTATATTATATAAATTTATTTTCATATTAGTTATTTAAACAGCAAAAAATTATATTTTCAATTTTGAAATTTTTTAAATTAAAGTTTCATAACTAATTTATTATTTATTCTTTTTTTTTAATTTTTAAATTACCAAAAAATATAAATTTATAAATTATCTGCATAAATAATCCATTCAATAAAATAGTTATGAATGAAAAATTTTTAGACTGAGATTACAATATTCATTTTAATCCTTAAATTTTTTTTAAAAAATAAATACTCTAGAAAATCTTAAAAAATAATAGCAAATGAATATTAAAACTAATAAATACCTAATTTATAAAAATTTTATGAAATAACTTTAAGTTCAAAAATATATAATGATATTTAATTCAAATAATTTTATTATGAAATTTGATACATTTATCTTCAAAAATTAATCTACAAAAAAATTTTTATATATTTTATTATATATTATATTATATATATATATATTATATTATATATTTTGTATGGATTTATTTAAAGTCAAAATATTCTATTATTAAGATATAATATTTTAGAATATATTATAAAGCATCTATAAGAATTCGTTATATTACAAATTTTATATTAATTCATGTAGAACTCTTATAATCGAGATACTATAATAAAATCTTCTAAGACATTTTTCAATTTATCTTTATATAAAAAGCTTATTAGAAGATATTAAATATAATAAATAATATAATTAAATAAAATTTAATATATTTTATGATTAATTAATTTTTATTAGAGTTACTTAGTATAATTGTTCGATCCAAAATCTAATAATTTTAAATAAAAGTAAATATTTAATTTTCTTATATAACATAACATAAATTCTTTTTTTATTTTAGAACATTTTACTGCTTTTTTGTCCTTTTTATTTTCTTCTCAGAAAAAATGTAATACTACTGTATTTTAATGTCAGTTACATACTTTAGTAGCTAGAATACCGGTAGTAGAATATAAGTAGCGATAAATCTACTGTTCAACTCCGTTAAAAATTGATATACCGTCGATCCCGGAAGTGCAAGAGAAGACTAGGGGTTCGCCTTTTACCTCACGTATTAAAGTCAATGGCAAACGGAAGCTAATATCAATAAGTATCTCTTGTACATTGAGATTCTGCGTTCAGAACGATGCTTTTGCCGCAAAGCCACAATTCGAATAAATGAAAGGCAAAATAATGTTCTGAAAATCTTCTAAAACTTTTACAAATCTTCTACTATTGAAATTTTGTTGTAAGATTAAAATTAGATTTAAAAATTATTGATAAAAATATAGTATTCTATTATTTACATTATGTATTTATGGTTTTATTGAATATATTGTCATTTTTTACTTTATCTATTAAATTTTAAATAAATCAATTGTAATATTGATTATTTAACGAATATTTAAATATTTATGTACATAAATTTTTATGTAAGAGTAGTTAAATATATTAAATAAGGATTAATGAATTATTTAATCTGAAAATCTATTTTAATAAATTACAATTATGGAATGTACAATTTTCATTTAATGTTTTTACAATGTAATTCATATATACAAATCTATTTGAAAAATATATGCTGTGAAAAAATATAGATAGTGTATACGTATATTTTACTCAATTTTCAATACAAAATTGAAACGTCTTACAAATCATATTATTAAATAACTTTTAATTTTAATTAGGTCAAGAATGAATGTATTTTACGAATATTAATTATATTGATGTTTTTAATGAATAACATTATAATTTTGCCGATTTAAAATTATAAATAATTTAATGGATAATATTGATGAATATTGATATAATATTTAATAAACTTTATACGAAAATTAAATTACTCAATGTAATTAGCTTCAATGATTAAATGTAATTGGTTTTGGTTTCGAAATATTTATTTATTTCTAATAAATATGTATATTGTATACTTACAAAAATAATAACTTTATGTAGTAAATTATAAATTTAATTTTATATTTTTATTGTAAAATTAATCATCAATTACGATATAATTTTATTGAATATATAATTAAATAATACATATATAATGAAAATAATAATCCTCTTATCTTAAAAGTAAAAAGAAACAATCTTTTTTTTAAAGTATTTTTAATTATCTTACTTCGAAAAAAAGTTCATATTTATATGTTAACAGAAATCAACTTGAAATATAGAATTTTAATTAATATTAATGAAGTAATAGTTAATTAAAACCAAAAATAAGTGTAATTGTGTACTAAAATTTAGTTTTATACATAATATAATCGTTACATTAAATCTAGAGATGAAAAATTCAAAATTCATAATTACAAACCAATAATATACAATTAAATAAATATGAATATGTCAAAAATTATAATTAATTTTTTAAATCATTAAAATCAGATCGTACATTTATTACAGACTATTTTAAAAATTCGTTAAACTTTTTTTAAACTGATCCTTGAGCTTGTTTTATTTTATATTAATAAGTTTATTATTATTAATACTTTATGACATTATGTTTTTATAATAATATAAGTGCAAAAGTATTAGATTAAGCTAGTATTTAATTAAAATATAATTAAAAAAATTCATTAAATATATTACATATAAAAATACGCTGGTTATGCTTTGTGTCATAAGTTTCAATTTGTTAAAATTTTTAAAAAATAAAAAGCCAAAATATTATAACAATTTAATAATTTTATAAGACAAAATAATTTTTGTAAATAAATTTATATTAAAAAATCATTTATAAAATTTTAGTTTAAAAAAGTTCTTTTTTATTTTTATTTTTAAAAGTTATTTTATCAAATGTAGAAAAAAAATTCAACGCTTATGATACTTATGCAAAATGAAGATTCACCAAAAGTCATTAGCATAAGTACACTCATATTCATAATGTATAATTATACATATTATAATTCATAGTATGTTTTCAGAAACTACTTTAACGTGTCCAAAATAATTCAATCGTATTGATTAAGCAAATTTGTAGAAGCAGATAGGTTGTACGTAAGCGAAATAGGACATAAAATATGTAGTTCAACCAGTAGAAAGTATATTAATTATAAAAGTATACCAGCAAGAAGATCGTACTTAAATAGTCCGTGAATTTTTAAACAAATAAACGTCTTTTTGCTAATATGAGCTCTCTCCACCTATCTGTTTGACAACCTCATAAATATATGATGGAGCATCATTGCATAACTTCTTCCTTCATCAACTTTCTTAGGTATCCATTTTCTTTTCTTTGTCTTGATAATAGCGCATGAACATATCTATAAACTATCAAACAGTGCATGTACACCTGAGCATATAGCTCTTATGTGAGTGCACACAGCTGAATGAAGCCTGAGGATGGAGATCCAGCTAAGGGGTTGCGTCGTTGAAGAGAGATGTGATGGTGAAATAGAAGAATGTAGAATAGGACGTTACCACTGACGGTGAATAAAGCTGTGTTTACAGAAGAAAGAACTAGTAAAGAACTTGACGGGATTTTTTCTTTGACCAGAGATAAAGGCAAAATAATGCTGTGAATAATTCTAAGAGAGAGAGAGAGAGAGAGAGAAGAATCGTTAAAATAGAACATTTTTATGTACGACAATAAAAGTAAAACAAAATAAACATAACTAAGTGCAAATATATTAACATTTAGTAAAGAATGATAGACGTCAATATTTTTTAAAAAATTTTGTTTACTATAATATTTTAACCTTTTTTTATGAAAAAATCGTCAAACAAAAAAATTATCTTTATTTATGATTAATTAAAAAAAATTGGTTATATAATTTTTAATCTAAATTCTAATAAAAATTCTGTCTAGAAATAATCAACTAGAATAATTCTTAATATTTTAGACTAATTTTTTATTCTTGCATATATTATATATTTATTTTTCTATTGTATCTATTTTATAACATAAAAATACCATTATTAGATGATTTTATTGGTCTATCGTAACAACGTGTACTAATTTTTTTAAAAGTGCAATAATTTTTGGTTAATTATAAATTTCAGAATGATGATATTTGTAAATAAAATTCAAAATTTTATAAAAAATATCCAGAGTAATTCAGAAACATCAATTTTGTATATATTGCACATAATTATGCACTATTAAATAACAAAGAATTTAATATTCATCTAACAAATACGTAAAATTTTGCAGCTAAGTGCGATTAAGATAAGATGATTTAAGTGATTTAATTGGAATAATCGTATTCTTATTGCAATTAAATAATTTTTTAATTATTGGTTAAAAAAAAAAATATATTGGCCAATTTGATATATTTTATTGAAAACAAATAACTTAGATAGATTAGTTTTATTCCTAACATATTTTCATCAAAAACATCTGCGTTCAAAATAATAAAATAAGATCAATAACATAAAAAAATTATATTAAAATTAATCATAAATACTAAATTATCTTGTAAATTATGCAACTACTTGTTATTAAAACACTATTTAGTTTCCATTGCAATACAATTATGTATAAAATGTTATTTTATATTATATTATAATATGTTATGAGATTAAAAAGTTGAAACATAATTATATACATATTATATCGTTTACCGGATAAAATAAGCTACTACTATGAATGAAATAAATATTTATAGTATAAATGTTTCTTAAATTATGTTTATAATAATATGTATTAATATTAATCAGCTTTGATATTTCTAAAAGTTTTTATTATCATTTTTTAAATTTCAATTCATCAGTTGTAAAAAACAAATCATTTCATATTTAAAAATTTATTAATATAAAATTATTTTGGTATTTCCTTATAGATAGTAAAATATTTATAAATATCAATCCTGGTAGTCTTTAATTGTAAATTTTCTTTCAAACAATTAATTTACTAACTATTACGAAGATGAATTATACAAAAAGCTTGAAATAGAAAATTTATTGTAGAGGAATGAGATAGGGTGAAAAAGGCAGATGAGTAGAATACAAAGAATAATAAATACATCGTAATACAAAAAGACAGAGATAAAGTTTATGGAAATGTGACGAGCTAGAACGAGTCTGCTGCTTTGCTCAGCAAAACAGAAATACAGGAAAAAATAGAAACAAAAAACGAATAAAAAGAGCGGATAAAAAGAACGCTCGCTCTTCCGCGGTCAAAACGCGAGAGGAAACGCAACAAGAGTATTAGAAGGATCCCGGGTGAAAAGGAGAAGGTGGGGTTATAAGGGAGGTAACACACAGAAGAGGGAGTGGGTCGGGAGGGAATACGGGAGTGGAGGGTTGTCGGTCCGCAGAGTATCGACCCGACCTTCATGCAGAAAGGATAGCAGCAGCAGCCAGGTTCGCTCTATGTCGCCTGGGGGTTTTGTTACTATAGGTATCTCTTTGCTGTATATCCATTTACCAAAACCCGAGCGCGAGAAGAGAAGCAGAATGCATAGCCCAATTCCCAAGCGTGTCGCAACGTATCCTCTCACTCTTTTCTCCATCTTTCTTATTACGACGAACAGTTACGGAGTCTAAATGCTAAACTTTACATTGTTTATTTCGTCTTACCATCTAAATTAACCATGTTTCTAATCAATTATTTATGATTACAAATTATGATACTTCAAAAGATTGTGTTTTTTGACAAAGCATTCATAAATTTTAACAGTCAATGAAGGATGTAGAATTTTTTGAATAAAGAATCAATTTGAAAAATCGCCAAATTTTAACTATGCACTTTCACAGAATAACATAAAAATGATATTTTGTTGTTTATCCGAAAGATTTATAATATTGAATGTGATTTTTCTCAAAGAACTAAGCAATAAGATAGTTTTATAGAGTTAATTTTCGAAACGCCTTTCTTCAATTACATTAAAAATTCACTTAAATTGTTTTAGTCCCATACTGAGTTCACGGTAGAACTTGCGTATTTTATTGCAATTTGAAATGATTTATTTTGAACATATTAAAAAATATCATAAAGTTTTTAACGTTATTTTTATGACATTGATATAAAATTTTCATAATAAACGTTGAAAAACGTAATTAATATTTGTAATTTTCAACGAAAATAATACGATAATATTAAGAAGATTAAATTTCGTAAAAAAATTACGAAAATACGTTACATTATAATATATTAAAATGAATTAATAATTTTAAAAAGATAATAATACAAGACAAGGAAAAAATATTGTAGATTCATGCAGTTATCGACATTCAGCTAGCTTCAATATTTACGTGCAATTTTTCCATCTATTTCTTTAATTCTGCTCGTTTTTCTTATATACTCCTTTATGATTTTTTAGTTATGTTGCCGTATCCTTGAGCTTATCCCTCAATTTTTTAATGTGTATAAAATTCAATAGTAAAACATTAAATAAATATACACACAAACAATTTTAATCTGATAAAAAGTGTATATAAAATAATATTCTTATTTAAAATCATAATAATAATTCTTCTGTGTTCTTTATACAAATATAACCTTTCATATCTGATGAAGTTAATTTAAATAAATAATGTTTCTAAAAGTTACCAACTCAAATTAAGCGCAAAATATAAAAATATTTAAGATACAATTAAATTTTTTGAGATTATTTCATTGGAACTGATATATTTAAGTTATTAATACATTTGAAATTAATATTTATTGTACATGATATTGTAATATATCTTTTCACTTATATCATAATAAAATTTTATTGTACAATTGCGTCACATGATTGTGCCAAGCCGGTCGTGGTTTGTGACATATTATGTTATAGATTGTATTTAAATAGATAAGTACATTTCTTTAATTGTGCGGTACTATTTCTAATAACTAAGAACAGGATAAAAAAACAAACAAAACAATAAAATACAATGAAATTCTTATTATAAAAGATCAAATACTTCGAATACTGGTTTGAACGTAGGAACCGTATTCTTAGCTTTCATAGGGTGTGGTTACAAAAACAACGTGTATATTACGCGCGTGGGTGTACATATACACGAGATTCCGACAGTACTCCTCTTCTAGGTAGATGGCAATACTTAACAATATCTCTATAGTTTTATTAATTTATCAATAATCTTTTATGGTCATTCAAATCTATACATAAAATTGTTAATAAATATAAAAATTTGTTACAATATTTGAAGTTATAAATACATACTCACAAATTACTGATAAATATTTAAAAACTATTTAAAAAATACTGAAAACTTAAATAAATGTATGTTTCTTAAACAAATAATGTTTAAAAGTCACAAATAAAGTTTCTTTTATATTTATAATATTTTATTAATAACTTTAAAAGTATATAGTTACATTATAAATCTACGGAATAAAATTTGATATAAAATATTACTGAAATATTAAAATTATTAAGTGAATAAACAGTAATGTCTTTTATGAAAATATTATTTGTAATCCATTTATGCAAAACTATGAAAGTTATTAAAACAAAATTTTATAAGATTTTAAAGCAGTAAAATACTATGTAAAACTATTTACTCAAAAAGAATTTTAATTATTTAATTTAACATATTTGAGACAAAATTTTTAAAACAAGTTTTTTAATTTTAATTGAAAAAATTATTTAATCATAAATACGTATTAATGAATATAAATATAATACATACAGAGCGTATAAATAATAAAATTAATCATATAATGTTTAAAAAATTATGTTCTTTAATTTGTATTACCTATTTTATACCTACTTATAGTATTTTATTCTATGGTATATAATTTGTACATATTTATATTATTTATATTAAATTAGATATTATAATTATTTATATTATTTATAGTATATTAGATAGTATAATATATTATTGATAAAATATTAATTATTGTTAAAACAAATTTTCGTAATATAAATAAAAATTTAATATGGAATTTATCATTAAATTTATGTATTCAAATTTGTAATCGATGTATTGAATGTATTTGTTTGTCATTTATATTATTTAAAATTTTAAAAAGGATTTACCTTAACATATATATATTTATCTGAATACATAATTTATAAATGATTGATATCTATGTCATATTTTTTTTACAAGTTTAAGTTTAACTTTATATTTTTCCATTTAATTGTTATTATTTATTTTTAAAACAAGTTTAGATTCTATTTTAGTAAGACTTTAATAAAAGTAAGGAAAAATTAATTATGAAAGTGAATCGCTTATTGTTGAATTTTTATCTTGAATATTGGTATTGTTGATTTCTCTTGTTTACGAGTATTTTATATATTATTCTCTATCTATGAAAGGATGAAATATTTCTTATCGATATCTCAATAACTAATAATAACTTAAATACTTTCAATGTACCATGTAATGATAAATTTCATTTCAACAAAATATTATGATTAAGAAAATGAACGCATAATTTTTCATCTACAAAAATAAATTGAAATATGCAAAATACGATATTAATTATTAAACATTAATTGTTAACTTAACAATAATATTTAAAAAAATGATAATTTAAAATAATAGTAAATTTTAGAAAATACGAAAAATTAATTTTCTTTTTTTTAATACCACTTTCATAATTGAATAAAAAAAAGTTGCTTATTTTAAATCTTATTTGTTTTTTTAATCTAAGATCGATCCTTTTTGTTAAAGAAGAAAACCTTTTTTAACATTTCTTTGATATTCATTCATTTTCTAAGTAAAGTATTACAAGTTAGTTCAATTTTATAAAAAAAAAATCTACGTTTAATGAAATATAACATACTTTATCTACGATTTATTTTTCTTATATGAATATACTTCAATCATTGAAGCTTGTAGGATCTTTCTTTACAACTTTTGTTAATGAAAAAGTGACGTATTATCGACTTCCTATTCTACGCCCTCATTGTCGGTCCTCCCTGAAATACAATAGAGGCGAGGCCTGTCACGCGCGCGCGCAATACAGAAATAAGAGATAGAAACAACTGGCGGTACGCCAACGGAAGCTTCAACCCTATACGCGAAGTTTTCAAGCAGGCGCATCGTCGACCTATGACAATAGAGGATCTTCAACCCTCCTCTCAGAATTTTATTGTCATCCGTGTATCCTTCCTCGTTTATCCCTCTACTTTCTCTTTTTGGAGACGTGGGAGAAAAAGAGAGAGCAACAACGAGGTCTCTTGATGCTTACTGCCCATGCGTCGATACTCTCGAACCATTGTTTTTCCCCTACAAATAGGGGCGTCCCTTTCGATAGGATCCTAGAAATATCAGAGATTTGTCTCAATCCGCCATTTTACTCTAAGAACGTTTCCAAACGAATGAAAAAAGTAAAGGAAATATATCACATTTTTGCAATGAAAGATTATAAATTCTGAAGACGAATTTTCAACTGAAATAAACTATATTGTCAACAACCTTTTTATATTTAGTAATTATCACGATTAAAGAAAGCAATAAATAATGTTTTACTTATTGTCTAAATTTAATATTTCATTCCTTTTACATACGCGTAAATAAATTGTAGATGTTCAATTTTGTAGAATAATTAACTTTATACTTGAAAGCGTATATATTCATTAATATATTATTAATGTATACATATATATATATGAAAGAATTCTTAATAAAGAAATTTATATATTGTAAAATTGATTTTACCGACTTTTTAAAGATAACACGCTTTACAAAGAAAATAATATTTCCTTTACATAGAAATAATTTAAGTTTCTGTATCTGTTTATTGGAAAATTTTTTTAAAAGCCATTAAATAAAACAGAATTCCAATTTCATAATACGCTTTTCTCAGAACTTTTTTCTTTTTACTTCATTTTTGTAAATAGAGTTTAAATTAATTTAAAAAATTTAAATAATATGTAAAATATATTATTATCAGATTTTAAACGTGTGACTGATGTAATTATATAACAATTTTTTTTGCACTTGATTCCAGAAGATAGAGTCAAACCAAGTATTCAACTTCCAAAACCAAAAAAATAAATAACGCTTCTTAACTACGCGAATAGCGGTAAGGGAGAGGATTTCGGTGCAGTGAAATTTGAATAAAATATTTTAATAGTTTTGAAATTATTTATTTCTGCGGCACTCAAAATTTTTTAAATGAAGTAGAAGAGGTAAGCTACTCGGTTTAATGATTCGTAATGAATAAAAAACGAAAGTTAAGTGTGTTCGGTGCCCATCGTTGCCTGTTGCCTCGAGTTTATATGCCTTCTCCTCTCCCCCTTTTTACATATTAATATTTGTCCAGTATCGATCTAAGAATAAAAACCACTTCTGAGCAACTAAATTGGCAAAAATTCACGTCATAATTACATATCTATAAAGCTGGTGTTCAACTATTATTAGTCGTTGCGCAACTGCAGCTGTTACCTTTTCGCGCTACGGCATTTCGCAGACTTGGTGTAAGTCTACCGTCGTACAAAAATTGACAGTCGGGTTTTTTATTGTTAACAACGCTAGATACTCGGGTAATATATTTATTATAATTCATTATGAAATCAGAAGGAATGACAGTGGATATAAATGATGCCCACAACATATTATTCTATAATCTTATAATTTAAGTTATTTTAAGTTTATATATTAGTCTTACAATTATTATTTTTCTTGATAATTTTTAGTTTCATTGTCGTAAAAGAATTCGAGTAACTACGTTATACTGTAAAATTTTACGCTTTTATTTAACACATTCATAAATCTTAAATCTTGATAGCCAAAACAAGCATTTTTTGAAGTATTAATTTAATTTTTTTTTATATATTTTCCTTTAATTAAATTTCATTTTCTATTTATACACATATAGAAAAGATTTTTCCAAAACAATATATCTTTAAATAGTTTCGTCATGAGAATTGAAAGTTACTTTTTTGTAAGAAATAATTAGCTGATCCTCTTAAATCAGAATTACTTTAAAAAACTTTTTAAATTATTTTAGAATATATTTTAAAAACCTCTAAAAATTTTCAAATAAACATAAGAAACATGGTTGGTATCTTTATAAAAAAACTACCTTACAAAAATGTATATGCATCGATAAAATGTATATTATTTTAAGAATTCTTAATACTAACGTTTATAATTATAAATTCATATAATTTTTATACAATTATAATTCTTATTTTTTTGTATAAATGTTCTCCATTATATTAATTTTCAAATTAATATTTATTATTTGAATACTCTATACAAAAGAAATACGAAAAATAAATAAGATTATAAATAATTCCTAAAATAATATGTATTTTATAGATACATATTCATTTTATTTTTTTTTAAACAATTGTATTATATATATATATATGTGGGAATGTATGCGTGTGCACAAGAGTGCATTAGAGAGAGAAAGAGAGAGAGAGAGAGAGAGAGAGAGGAAGAGAGCATATCTGTGTAAATATAATACTCAAAGGCCTACAACAAGAATTGATAAGAAGAGCGCATGAAGTAGGTCACTTTGGAGTAAAGAAAACAGCCTATTTTCTTGCTCGAGAATACTGGATACCTAAGATGAACGAGTAGATAGAGATTCATCGACAATTAGCTGCATTGCATCCTAGGAACACGGAAGCGAAGAACACAAGAGGGCCGCCTTCACCCCAACCCGAAGGATCCTAAACCATTGACTAGAAAGCAGTATAAACATCTATTCGTGATCGTCGATGCCTTCTCAAAATATGTGGATTTTTGCAACGAAATCCACGGGGATGGAAGAGACTTTGCAGAAGCTTCGAATCCTACAGCAGCATTTTGGAAATGCGAAATGAATTATCGCGGACAGGGGAACGGAATTTACATCCCACGAGTTCAATGAATTTTGCCAAGCAGAAAATATCCAACATCTCACCATCACGCTTGGCGTTCTCAGAGGAAATGGTTCAGTTGAACGAGTAAACGCTATTGTCACCAGTCTTATTAGCAAGATCTATTCCGATGAACCGCTAAAATGGTATCAATACCTTAGCCGTGCACAGAGAGTCATAAACGGTATGTATCAACGCGCCATCGGCACCTCGTCGTTTCAACTGCTTTTCGGAACGAAGAAATCATTGATGCTGAAATTCTAATGAGTTTTCAAGAAGAACGTGATGAGCTACGAGCAGCAGCCAAAGAACAAATCGCCAGCATGCAGCAAGAGAATCGTCGTGACTATGACCGACGTCATAAAGACTCGACGAAGTACGAACGGGGTGATCTAATGTCAATCAGACGCACGCAGCAGGGACCGGGCTTAAAACTAAGCATTAAAACTAAACATTAAAGCGATCCGCACGATTGCTACGCGGTAGAAAAGGTAGGGAATAACGAAGGCCCGCAAATCACAACTATGTCAGCCGACTGTATGAAGCCGTGGAGAGGTTTTTGAGATGATCTCGAGGAAGACCTCGACGGCGAGGAAGAATAAAAGAAGCCTGTCAACCCACCGAGCGTAGAAAACGAGTAAGTGTGAGTAAGAGCAAGGAATCATGAGTCGTGTGTAGTGACTGTGCGAATGAATGTGCGAGTGGAAGAATTGAAGAGAACAAGAGTGTATGTGAGTATGAATGAATCAGGACAATGAATATTGTAAGTCAAACCCTAAAAATGCACCTAGAATTTTACCGATTTTATAAGAAATTAAAATTTTATAAAAAAAAAAGAAAAAATGAACCAAGTTGTACACTCGAGAGCGAGTGCGTGTCAGAACGACCGATATGGGTATGTATGCGTGTGTATAAGAGTACATTAGAGAGAGAGAGAGAGAGAGAGAGAGAGAGAGAGAGAGAGAGAGAGAGAGAGAGAGAGAGAGACAGAGAGAGAGGGGAAGAGAGCATGTCTGTGCATATGCTTATGCATAGGTGATAACGTCTGAGCAACCCCAGCAACAGGACCCAAAACGACCCCACCTCGAATGACTCTCACCCCCCTCGAAGCAGATCTCATGCAAGCTTCAACAGTATTGACAGAACGCGTCGATGTAGCACGAGTCCTTGTACGATCCGAACAAGAGAAAGACAAGCTCGCGACAAGCGAACGAAACCTATAACCGATACCCTAGACAACCCGTTGTGTCAAGTCCGCTGTACTAACGTATTATTGCAGTTAACCGTTATTGTTTATGCTAATACATACACTTAATTTCTAACAGTTATTTATTTACGGAACCTGTAGATCTAATTATCCCACGCACGCACACGCACGCACACACACACATAAATAAATAATAATTATAGAAGAAAAAAATTTCAAAAAATTCGTAGTTAGTAGAAAAATATTAAACTGATTATATATTGAAATTATTTTGACAATTAATTTTCTAATGATTATTATTGAAATTCTGCAGAATTCTAAATGTGTTTAATTGTAAAGTTTTATATTTCAGCTATCATAAATAACCAAAAATTTGAGTGACCGAAGCAAGGCACAAGTGGTTATTTATAATGGATTCGCGTTACTTCTAACGCATTAGTTTTTATATTTAATATTTAGCTTATGACCTGTGTACTCCTTTCATATATATTTAAAATACAATAAATAATCTTACAAAATAAACTCTGTGTTATATTTTATTTAAATATTCTAACAATTATTTTCTAAAAACATATAATTGGTATGATTATATTTCGGATTTACAATCATACATAAAAAACATTAATTAAAATTATATATTCAGAATAATATAAATAGATGAGATAATTTATAGTAATATTTTAAGGATTATTATATTATTAGAGAAAATAAAAAACATAAAAAGGGACAGTGTGTATTATTTAAGATATTTAAATTTCTTTGAATTTTAAATGTCTCCCTTTATGCCAGCAAAGTTGAAAACAAAATTAAAAATTTATTAATTAATAAATTTATATTGTGAAGGATTTGAGTTATACAAAATAATAATAATTTTGTATGATTTAGTATTAAATATAAAAATTAATTAAATAAATAAATTATTTATGATTAATTATTTTTATTATTATTATTCGTATATTAGATTTAGTATTTGTATTGTTCTAAATGGAAGGTACAAATGTTTTTATCTAAAAACAATAGTTTATAATTATATTAATATTTAATTTATATATTATTAATAGTTTTATATTTATATATTTATATTAATAAAAATGATAGGCTTATGTTATAAGCCATGTATATATCTAAAAAATTTTATTACATTTTTTAATACGAAAATTATTTCAAAACAATAAATGTTTTTTAATATAAATTTTTATATGCGTAAAGATAATAGTTTTCTACTTGCTATGTATAAATTGAAATGATTAATTAAAACGAGTTAATTAAAACAAGTTATTTTTTGAATTTTATAAAATTTAATATAACATGAACAACTCATCATGTACCAAAATTACTAATTCTATTCAAAATTTTACCGACTTATAAATAAACTTCTACTTATATTTTATTTTTTAAATTTTATTAAAAATTTAATGAAAAAAAAGTAAATTAACAATAATAGTTTAAATGTTAAGATCCAATTCAAGTATTTTTATAAAAAAATATTATTTTACAATTCATTCAATAAATTATTTGACCTAATAATATAAACTTATTTATAAAATCTCAAATGTATTCCAATTTAAGAAACGTTTAATGTTAATTAAAATGGTTTTGGTTTTATGTTTTTATACATAAGAATTCTTAAAGCTATGTCGTTAAACAATATTAATTGATAGTAAAATATTTTTTATACACTTTCGATTTCGCATAAATAATGATTTTTAATGATTTTTTAATATGTGATAAAAAAAAGTTTTTGTCTTATATTATTTTATAAAAACTATATAATGAAAAATATTTATCAAACATAATATTTAAAATATTGATAGTATTAAATATAGAAAATGATAATTACATAAAATGACTTACCATGAACATTATAATTAAGCAAAATATATTATTGAATTAATTAAAAAGAACTTATAAAATAAAAATTATAGATTATTTTCTATTAATAGGAACTGTAATTAATTTTAAAACATTTATAGTATAATATAATAATTTTACCAAATACATAAACAATATTTATTGTGAATTTAATATAGTTGTTTTTTCATGTCTTTCGATAGCAATTTTTTTAATTCTCTCCCAAAGCATGGGATATGGATGAATAGTTCTCGCAAAATCTGCTCTCTCCAATTTATACAATTTACAAGTTTCAACAGCAACGACACTTGCTACTCTTTTGGTATCGGGCATAACTAGTGCAATTTCCCCAAAGTGTGCCCCATCCTCAAGATGGCAAACCTCTTTTCCTGTAAAAGTATATATCGCTACTGTTCCTGTTGCTATGAAGTACATACAATCACCCGTCTGATTAGCTTTCACTATCAGATCATTTGTCAAAAAGATTTCGGATTTTAAGAGAGCCACAATTCGTAAGAGCAATGAAAATGGTAAATTATTGAAGAAAGTAACGTTTTCTACTAGTTTTCGACAAGAATGCATTCTAATCTCTTGTCGCATGTGCATTGACAAAATTGTTAAAATTTCAAGTTCTCTAAAATAACGTCGTTGAAATCTAAACTCGTAGAATTCCATTATACGATTTTGAGTATTGAGTGGTAGTTGCTTGTGACTCATATACTGAGATAAATGCGCGAGTGTTGTTTGGTATTTTAATTTTGAAGAGTTGATTCCTTTAAAAAATTGCATAACCCGTGCGATAAGAAAACAAAAAACCATTGTATTAACGACAAGAAAAAATATTACGAGATACTGGTCTTCTTCGGTTCGTGGTTCCGTTCGCACCAAGAAGCCTGAATTCATCAACGTGGCTATAGCTCTTAAAAAGCAGTGCACATATTTATTAATATTGCTCTCAATATTCCATAATCCCAGACACATTATCCAAGATTCATTGTGCGGTGCTTGTGGCGAAGTTAATGAAATAACAGCTACAGGAATTATCCAGTAAAGGCAAGCTTGCCAATGCAGTACTATAATAAGCCAGAAAATAGTACTGAAAAAGTCATAAAGAGCTCGTCGTACCCCATAATCTCTAGCTAGCTTATCGGTGTAGGTTAGGAACGAGAATATACGGAAGACGTGGAAAAGTGAGATGATTTCACGAAGGACGATATAGTACTGCCACTTATTGATGAAGATTAAGTCGCTTGGAAAAGATCCCAATAAGTCAAAAGTAAAACCATTTTTAACGTAGCATATAGCTATCGCTTTTGGTTGCAGCTCCACCATATTTTGAGACTTGTCAAAAAACCTTAATGAAATTTAAAATTACACTAGTTTAGTGAAATTTCAATTTCAAATATACTACGTATCATCTTTACATGTATGTATTTTTTCCTTGTGATTTTAAGAGAAAAAAATTAATAAATTATTTTTTACTGTCTACGATTTCTAATAAATTTACATTTTATCTTATTTACATAATATAAAAAATTTACAATTATAAGTTTAATTAACTTAAGTTTTTTTAATACATATAAATTATATATATTATATTTAATATCTACCTCCATTAATTCGAATTAGATTTTGAATTTTATGACTAAAGTATAACAAACATTATCCATACAATAAAATCACTTTTTATTATGAAAGGAAGTGTGTTACATTTGTTTAAAGATAACTGATTTGAAATTAAAATTTAGTAATAAAAATACAAAGTTACTTTTATCACATCAAACATGTCGACATAAATAAAAAATAAAAAAAAATTAATTAAATATATATGTTAAAATCCAAATAGTTACCCTGTCAAGAAATTAACGATAATGTCACAACAGCAAAGCAACAAAAAACTATTTTTAATGAAAGTCCAAGACAATGATTCGGTTCTGGTCATGTCAAAAGCGGATTGATATGGAATAGCCATTAAACCAGCGGCTATGGTCAAAATCATTATTGAATCCCACCAGAATCTGTATTTTAGAAAGTGATTAACGTTGAAATACTTTTTATAAACTGGTCTTTTATGAGTTGGAGAATCCATGCAAAATTCATATTACCTAAATAAGCTGAAAGGATGAATAATATATATATATTTTCGTAAGTGGCGATATTTCTCATAATCGATTGAGGCGTGACTTCTTAAGTATCTTTGAGCACTTCTACTCTTATGAGAGGCCATAAAAAATCCACGGACAAACATTAAAGCACGATCAAATCTACCGCCTTCTCGTGATAAATATATATCTTCATATTGTCTTGAATTTATTGAGTAATCATCGTAAATTCTTAACATTTTTTTTGCTTAATTGAAAAAAATTTTCAATATAGGAAAGATTCACATATTAGGTTATGTTATTTGCGTATGCTCTTTTTTATTGAAACTTCCAAATTTATGAAACAAAGAAATAAACTTGAAATTATTCTCAATTAAGATTGTTTTATTATTATTTCTTCAATTTTTTTTTTAAGTAAATATTAAAAAATAAAACTAAATATCATTAAAAATAATCAATCATAACTGTGGTTGAATTATTCATATCATTCATGTTTTTATGTAGATTTACAATTCTCAACAATTTTATAATAATTAATAAAAGAATTTAAGAATATAACTAATTGTTAATATTTATTGTTTTCATGAGGTAATATATAATAAGGTAAATAATCTAGGGTAATATATGGCGCCATCTTTCTGAGCATATATAAATCGTCATATTTGATATATTTTATATTAAATCAATATATATATTTTCAATGTATAAAACAATGATTTATAAAAGAGTAATTTGTATTATTAGTTATTTATATTTATCAGTATGAAGGTCAATTAAAATTAATTCAAAATATTTAAAAAATTTTCAGACGTAAAAGCGATCTAAAATAAAAATTTATATAATTTTTTTAATCATTATATATAAAAAATAGTTTTAGAACGCTATTTTTAGATTAATAATTATAATAAATGTATATTTAGATACTACTATTTCAGTTACCGGTAAATTATGAAATATATAATATTTCTATTTTATCGACAAATGATAGAAAATTTTACTTACCGATTACAGATATACGCTATTCTTCAACGGATATTTCATATTGCATTTTTTTAATTAGAATTTATGAAACAGATTTAAAAATAATTTTAAACGATTTATTCATTTAACTCTTTCTACTAATAAAAAATACTAGCCATGGGACAAGTCAATTTTTCATAAAATTTAAATATAAACTTGAAAGTTATAAAAAACTTTTTTAATTTTTTATCACTTGGGTAATAATTTAATATATGTCTGCATAACATTTTTATACTTAGTTATCTGGTTTATTAAGCAATCTCATACATTCTTATGATAAAGTATAATATTGATTTATAATTTTTTTTTCATATAATCATTTTATACCACTCCTTAAATTATATCACTTTCTTATATTTAACGTTTTGGTATAATTATTTTTTTTAATGGTACATTATCGCATGCGCATCGTTCTTAAAATCTATATAAATATTATGGATTAGCTGTTACGATTACTACTTATAAATGTTCTGTTTTAAAGCTTTTAAAAATAATATTCTTAAAATAAAAAATAAAATTAAACAATTAAATTAATGAAATTATTATAGTTTAAATAGTCAAATTATGAACTAATTAATAAATAATTTATATATCAAATTGTTATCTTTATTGTGTATTCAAAATATGACCTTGTTTTAGATAAAAATATTTAAATATGAAATATTTTACATTGTTTTATTATTTTAATTAGATAAAATTATTACTAGTTTATAATTAAAAGTTAATAAAAAGTAACAAACCAACTAAGTATCTGATATATTAAAAAAAAAAAAAAATAAATGTAAAAGCTTTTAATACATAGTACACAAGGTAGAGCAACTTTTTTTAATTCGCAAATTTAAGAGTAAGTTTCTTCCAATGGTTTTATAAGTGTAAATAATACCTATAATAATATTTTTAAAATAATACAGATCTTAATAAGAAATAAGAAAACATATATTTTCGTTGATGGTAAAATTATAAGGATCAAAACTTGTCGCAATAATAACAGCGGTATTCAAAGTAGCATGTATAAAATATCCACCGTTCTACATCTCCTTCCTTTATGTTTGCAACAAGTATATCGACAATTTACACGAGCTTCCGATTAGTGACTATAAAGTTCGAAAGCAATCTAGGTAGCTCTCTACTGTTCGCTTCGGGGGTGATGGAAAGCGACGCAATTAGGGGAGAACATAAATCCTGCAAAGTTTAGCACACTTCCTCGATACGCAACGTTCACACATACTCGTATATTAGGATGGATACATAGATATAGTAACATTGGATCGGAGAATACAAATCAATCAGTTGGTAACGGTTGACTGCGCATTTAATTTCCAACCTCGCCTACTGGTGATCCCCTCTTCTATCCGACGGGACTCGTTGTTGATGGTGCGGACCGTTGATACTTCACGTGTGTTCCTATGTATAGAGGCAATGACTATTCGGTGAACCCAGAAAGACTATTGCTCAAAGACCTACAGGGAAAGGACACTTGAAAAAAGCTCGACTTAATAATTATTTTATTAATTTATACTTTAAAACAGTATTATATATGAAAATACTAATTAAAGATTTAAGCAACGATTGTGAAATTTATGAAGTTTATTGGTTAATAATTAGATTTAAATTATTATTATACATTTAAATTACATATATATACATTTAAATTATTATTATTATTATTATACACATGTTGATTAAATTTACAAAATTGTAATTTATACGACTACAAAAAACAAAAAAATATATTCATTGTAAATTCTTATTGATTATCTTTAGAACATATTTTTCTACACAATTTTTACAATTTTTTTGCTTGTTGTACAGAAATAAAAAAATTTTACAATGATTGGATACAAAGTTTAATAATATTCTATTTGATAAAAAATCCTTAGTATTTTCAATAAGATTTTTCTATATTTAATATTACATCGTTCATTATTGACTTCTATTATTTCTTTTACATGGCTTATTGTATTCTTATTTTTCTATGTTATCACATTAAATTTCTTACACAAATACAAGTTACATGACCGCAATTTATTTGGATAGATGAAGATTAAAACAGTGTAAACATTATTTTTATTTTCACAAAACTATGATCTTTTTAATCTTAATCTTCAGTTTTTAAATAAAAAAATATAATATAATTTCATTATAGAATCCAAATAATTTTTTGAATTATTAAAATTAATTATAGAAACCAAATAAATTTAATATATAAATTTCACTGTTCAAGATAAGTTTTCACGAATATAATAACAATTATTTTTAGTGTTTATTAAAATGAAAGTTCAAACCTATATACATTTTTAAAATAATGAATATATAAATAGATAAAAAAGTTTCATATTTTCTTTTATATTTTATATTATTAGTAAATTAAATATGAATCGAAAATCATATATGAAAATTAAATTAAATTTAAAATTTAATACATCTTATAAAAACAAATAGAACTTATAATAAAATTTAATAGAATAGCAGGTAATGAAGATAAAAAAATAAAAATATACAGAACAATTCCATATTGATAATGTGATAATATTATTTCAAATATTATTTAACAGTTTTCTATCGTGAAGGATCTATAAAATAGTATTATACATAAGATAAATAAAATGTATAAATAGATTATAGTATAATATATTCATAAGTAAAATATGTAATATAATTTTTATAAATAAAAAAATATACAAGTGTGAGTGATTATAAAATTTTCTAAATTTCAAAGTTAAATTTAATTTAATCTTTAATTAAATGATTTGCATAGGAAGTTTTAGAGAATTTAAATTGTCCAATAATTAAGTATAGCAAGGTTTAGTTTTATAAATAAATATTATTTTAAAAACAATATAGTTATATTTAATCTTAATATATTTACTAATTTACTTTTTTAAATTCCTTATAGTTATACATTTTATAAGCCTTCTTTTACACGTGAAATAATTTATTAGCATGAATGAAATTTAAATTACATAATTAATTAATGTTTAATATAGGTTCAGTTATATCAGTTATCTTTATATTTAATTATTATATTATTATAAATATTTAGTGCGAGTCTTCATTTTAGTTTCTATAAAGTCTAAAAATACTGGCCAAAATGTTAGTGTCATATTGAATTTAATATAAATTTAGAATATATATATATTCATAATTCGATTATTTAGCAATAGAATTATCATCATAAACTGTTTTCCTATCTTTCAATAGTTGTACCGATAATATGATAAAACTATAAATTTTTTAATGTAAGTAAAGTTTGCGAGCTAATAAATTGATAAATAGTTTATCTATTTATGTATAATTATCACTTTAGCCTGATTTAACTCACGTTGTTTAAAAATACTACAATGGTGGTACTTGTATAGTATACTGCCTTCGATCGTGTTGGCACGTTCTATCGTGGTATCGCTTTGGGGACAATTTGAGGGTACCGAGATACAGGGATATATAGATAGATAGATAAATAGATAAATATATATACATATAGATAGATAGATAGATAGATAGATAGATAGATAGATAGATAGATAGATAGATAGATAGATAGATAGATAGATAGATAGATAGATAGATAGATAGATAGATAGATACAGCAGGAGGGATAGAAGAAGAAAGAAAAAGAGAGAGGGAGGGAGAGAAAGAGAAAGAGAAAGAGAGAGACAGAGGGAGTTAAAATGTGAAAGACAGAACGAGTGAAACTATCAAGAACGTAACTGGTCCGAGGTTCATTGAGTGTTAAATTGCACGTGCAATTCTAAAGGCTGCCTCGACGTTTAATTAACGGATAAGCAATAAAACCGCCTGGATATAAATGGAAAGGAGCTCAAATTTGACTGGAAACTGATGAATTAGGTTTCCTTTCATTGTTCAATCGTCAATTAAAGTTATGTGTATTCTTTTACTAGGTAATAAGTTTTCTACTTCTGTTGTTTCATTTCTTTTTTAAGTCTTTCTAAGTATAAAAATATTCAGAATAAATTGATTCAACATTAAATTAGCATTTAATGTATACTACGAAAAATCTCTATGTATACAATATAGAAAAGCTATAGTTGGAATAAATCTTCTAAAATAATGGTTAATATAACAATCATGATAAGCTTCAATAACAATTTTGCAACACAATTAAATATACGTTGAACTACCTAATTATTACATATGAGAATTCAGGTGTGAATTTATGTAGATATTTAATTTTTCAAATATGATTATACATAAGTTTTAATGTAACGGGAACCATTAAATTCAATATTATATTATAAAAAATAGTAACATTAAAGCTATATTTTGAAAGAATTATTATTATATTGATATTTATGTTTACAAAATATTTTTTTTTATGTAATGTATTAATTAAATCGTTTACTGATCTACTAAAATAAATAATGAAGAAAAATTATTTTTCAACATTTTAAGAGTATTTATGTAAATTATTATTGAATAACTATATTATACAATTATTATAATAATTGAAATATAAATTCCGTATTAAGGTAATGAATAGATTATAAACAAAAATGTTATTAAAATATTATATTTCAAATAATCATTAATGAAGATGAAAAAATCTTTATTGGATATTAAATATGAAAATTACAGAATTTAATATGATTTATACAAAGCTATTTATGATTAGTAGATCAATGAGTACATATAACAATTTTTTCTATGGAAAAAATAAAATGATTATTTTTCACCAAAAATTGGATGTTATGACATTTATATAATTAAAAAATAATTAACATTACATTATTTAAATATTATATTTAAATAATTTTATTATTTTTAATGATATATATACTGAATAAGAATCTGAGGAATTTTGTTATTTAGTTTCTAAATTAACAAAAATTAATTTCTATTATAAAACTTAATGTACTTATGTTAAAATAAAAAAAACACAGGTATTATTTTATATGTACAGAATTTGGGTTAACGCATGGTATTTATATTGGGCATATAATGTTCTGCATATAATATTCTGCAAATATGTTTTGCATGTTTGCCCATTTTGAAAGTTTCAGTTTAGTTAATTTTTTTATTTATTAATACTATAAATAGAAATATTCTTGAATGGATCTTTGAAATTAATAGGTTTAAGTACTTTCATTCAAAATTAAACATCTCACGTGCATAGGAAATATAACTCTATTTCTAAAATAAAATTTTCTACAATTAATATGATTTAAGCGTTTTAATAAACAAGTGATAATAAATAAATAAATGAAAATAAAAAAGTAGAAAAATAAGTGACTAAAATTATAAACGAAAAATAGACTTCGTAAAACTGAAGACTATAAGGAATAAAAAAGCTGGTAGAGGAGTAATAATTGTTACATAAAACTGAGCAGAACTCAAAAAATTGAGAATATGAAATGTCACTATAAAAGCAGTTAACTGTTAGCTTTCATACTATAAAACATTTGCTAATATGGCTACTGCCGTTGATTTAATTCATGATCTAAGTATATGCTCAAATACTTTATTATTATGACTTTGAAAATATATAGAGATAGATAGAGGGAGGCGAGGAAGACAGCATCAGACTATACAATTTCCAAGCAACCTTATTCTTGGTAATTTCTTGGTCGATCCCTGTAGTAACGCGACTTTGAAGCTAAAGTTTGCCTCACAACCATACAGCGGGTATCCAGCTTATCTCTACCTCGACGGGTCGTGTGTACTCTCTACGCTTAGCCTAGATGTCATTGGCAAGCAAGTTTATGGCTCAGACCGGCGCCCATAAACTGTACAAATGGTAAATCTACCGTAAGATCATTCCAGCCGAAAATGATGTATTGTAGCTTTAGAGCGCAACGAGTAGACCACGTATGTTCTCCTACTATTGTCGATTTTTGCCTTCTTTCCGCCCTTCTTCCAATTTAGCTATCTTTCTTTCTCTCACCGACATGCATTATTTCAATCTAGGTATGTAAGGGCTATCTGACTCTTGTACGTATTTTGTCTTTCTGTACTGAAGTAGTAGTAGTGCAGTGTGAGATCTTTTTTACAAATTTTAACGTAAAATTACGATACACGAGTACATAAAAATTTCTGTGAACAGAAAAAATGAACTGAAATTTCGTTTATTTTAGAGAAAACTGGAGAGATAAAACTATTATTATGCATAGTTTTTATCACCATACATGTGTGAAATGGTGAAAAGGGGATCTCAGAAAAAGAGCAGTAGTTGGGAACTATGGTTGAATTCAAGTGGCGAAAGGAAAAATATGATACAATAAAATATGATACAATAAAAAGAGTAGGAAAGAATTTGTGATTTTATATTTTTTTATTTAACACATTCTACTAATGTTCTTGAATAATTACTGAAGCATGATTTTAAAAAACTTCATTAATATCATACAATATGCAACGACATATCAACTGCATACTAAACTCTCATTTAAAAATAAATTTATGTTTGCAATGTATTGCAGAGTACATTCTGTTAATTTAAGTAACTGTTCTGTTCTGTTACATTTTATAATTTAAGAAATTATTTTTAAGCGGTAAAATTGAATATATTATATATTAGTTATTATTTGTAATTATTTTTTCTGGTTTGATTTTTTAATCTCCATACATAAAATGCCGATTAAAGGGGGATACTGAATTAGATTTTAATACCACAGTTTAATAATTAATTTAAATGAATATTTTTAATTATAAACAAGAGTAATTGATAAAATCTAAATTTATTAATCAATTAGCAGATTACAATAAAAATTATTTATAGAACAAACTATAATAAACAAAATATGGTATTTCTCGAATAAAATTCTTAAAAATAAACTTATTTAAGCAATAATCTTATTAAACAACCAATATAATCTTTATATTAGTAAATTTTTTCGTTTCTATGAATAAGTATTCTAGTCATTTCATTAAATTTTATGTACAGGCATAAAAAATATAAAAATCTTTAAATCATTAAATTACAATTAATATTATAGTTTAACAAATTCTATGAACTCGAATTAACTTAATTCTATGAATAATATTTATGATTACTTTTTACCTCATTTTACGCAACTTTTAAAAAGCAAGTTATGGATTATAAAAATATATGAAAAGAAAGTCCTTTTTTCTCATATTTTTATCTCGTTTTTTATAATTTTATTGAATATTATTTACAAAAGTTAAAAAAAATTACTTTTATAGATAATTGATATTAAAAATTCATTTTACGTTATAAATTTTTTGAATAGAATAAAAGTAACAGAATAAGACCTATTATTCATTATATAAAATTGCATTTTTTCCAGACATCTTTTTTATCCCTTTTTAATATTTTCATTTCTCAATGTAAATAAACGACCCAACAAGCTGAAATCGAATAGGTGGTGTATTGGCGTCAAAATCAACGTTGCGTCGGTTACGAATGAACTGTAGAATTTCGTTCCACGATCGTACACCACACTCCGTGTGCTTAGTCGAGCACAAAGCTCTTCTCTCTTCTATTGCCTCTTGCTATTGTTGAATAATCAGTCGAAATCAAGTAAAAGCGGATCGACATGTTCGTCTCCAATACATTATGTCTTAGCATAAAGTTACAATATTGCGTAATACTTATGCAATCACTGATAAGTTTAAATAAGCAAGGGAGAATGTACGAGTCTAAAGCAAAGTCTGAACTATAATTATAGATTTCTAGCCTAAAATGCATTTGTTTTTTAAAATACATACATAGCTACATCGATCTTATAATCCTAATTTTGTGGTTAAGATCATTGTGTGTGCATCTTTTTACAAATATGCACACATGACAAATATCCTTTAAGGCTCCCTTTTCAAATATTTTTTATTATGTAATAAACTCATTTAAAAATAATGAAAAACATTTGTAATTTTAAATCCAAGCGTTCACTGTTGATACTATACTGTTCTAATAGTTTCCAGGTTTGGGTTTGAAAGCAATTTAAAAATCTCCTTCATTTTCATATTAATAATCGTATATACAGAAAAATAAAATTACACAATAATATAGATTCTGTATACTCTAAATAATATTTATATCATTATTTCAAATTTACTAATATTCTATTATAACTAGGCATCATGAAAGCTGTTTCTGTAATAATGGTTCACAAACTTTACACGAATCACAAGAATTTCACGACTATTACAATCAATTTTCATTTCATTTTGAATTGAGCCTTTCCTTATATTCCTTTTTCTTCATCGTCTATATACCCTCAATTATTCTCGGCAAACCAAACCATGTTTAACTTTGGTACCGACACTTGTGCTTACCTGCACCTCAAGTGTGATGAACCGTGAATAATAAAAGAAATACGACCCAAGGGCCAAATTTAGGAGACCGCAGCATTGTACAGAATCACGAGGAGTTAATAATAGAACTCAGCTTTTTCTTTCATCCATCCATGAACGTATTATTACGTAAAGAAGAAAGAGGAGATCATACATAAAACTGAGAAAGGAGTGGAAGGTAGATCACGAAACGAGTTCACGGGCGCTTGCGTGCATTGTAACTGATCTTGCAACACACGTGGTATAATATAATATCGTTCGGAGAAAAACTCCTGTTCTTTCTCGTTTTTTTCCGAAGTACTTAGCTTTTCAGTACGAGCTTTTTGCAATAAGATTTTGAGCTTTCTTATGCGATCAATATAACGGCACAATCGTAAGAAATCCATGACAACTGCGTAGTACCTGAATTCGATATTTTTTCATTTGTGAAAACCTTGTTAATCATGGCTGATACAAAAGGATCTATTATAGTCAACTGGAAATACCGTTAATTAATTTAAAAGTACTTTTCTTATAATCATATAATATTTTATAAAATTAATAAAGAGTTATACGTTCAAATTTATACCGAACGATTTTAGAATTTACTAATATTAACGTATTCATTGTAATAATCATATTTGAAATAATTATTTAATACATATTCAGCGATTGTAAATTTACGAATATCAATGCTTTTTAAATTATTTATTTATATAAAAATATATTTTATAATATAACCTTCTATTAATTTTTGTAAATGTTCTTATTTATTTAATTATCAGAATATATTATATAATTTATATTATATAAATCTATTTTATAATGGATATCAATTTTATTTTAAATAAACAAAATTACTATATAATTAAATAGTTACTAATTGAATTAAATTTATTGATTTATGCAAATCATTTACTATATATACATACTCTGTTTATGAAACAAATTATAAATGTTTGTTTATACTTTTATAATCAATAATTCAAAAATATTTAAAAAAAAGAAGTATATTATAAATTAATATAAAATAAATATTTTTTTAAATAAAAATTAATTTATATAATTTTTTTTTTTAATCAATAAAATTTTAATAATAAACAAGTTTGTATTGTTAAAGTGATTTATTATTGCATCCCAAAAATAATTAATTTTTCGTTTATACTTATGTACTAAGAGTTAATATCTTAAATAACGATTATTTAAAATCTTATTTTTTAATAATTTGAAATGTATAATTAAAAAATAAGTCTTAGAAAATAAAAAATTTGATATAAAATTATATATTAATTTAATTTTTATAATATTTAAAAATGTAATATTGTTATTAACAATAAATTATTATTTATCAAAAACTAAGATCATAAAAAAATGTTTATATCTTTGTATTTTTATATAATAATTACATTAATAAATAAAATTGTTAAGTAAATTTATACTAAAATATTATAAACAGTTATAATTATAAAATAGATTATATTAAATTTTTTTATGTTATATCTATTTCTTCAATTAAATACATATTTAACAGTATAATAAATAATTAATAATATAATAAATAATAAAGAGGCAATAGAACTATGTAATTTCTATCTTTTCAGCATTAAATAGTAAATTTCACATGTCATGAATCAAAAAATACACCAATTAAAATATAAAAAAAAAAGATTAATTATGTATTTAACACGATAATATAAGCTTTACTGTGGATTCTTCATTAAAATTAAGAAGACATAAAAGTAATTTTAAATATATATTTACTATACAAGAAAGAAGACTTCCTGAAGTATCTGTTATGTAGTATTTGTTCACCACTCCCTATTTAAAATTAAAAAAAGAAAAAGATAGAGATAATATAATGTTACTTCCGTAACGGTAAACTTGAATACTATCCGATAGCCATAGCAGAAAACCAGTGAGTCTACCTAAAGTCGATCGAAGGTTTGAGCTACACACGCGAGTGATGTTTTTCCCTTCATCTTTCTTATTCTATATTTTTTAACCACGAGTATATGTACGTGAATACCTATTAAATGTTTTACTCGTATTCGTACCTGGATCATGCTAACTCTCAAGTTGAAGACACATGCAATATCTATACGTATCTAGTACGTATACATGTACGTATATATAAGCATCATTCTATGAACAAGAGTACTTCTCTCTTTTGAAATAATAATAGAAGAATAAAACCGAAATAAAAAAGAAAAGAAATAATCTCTTGGATCTTTTAAAATCCATCGAAGCAGATGAAACTGTGTTGGATTATGTCGTATGTTCATAGTATCTCTTTCTCTTTTTTCGCTTTATCTGCTATCTTTCTCACTTCTTTTTAAGTTTACTTCCTTTTTTCATCTTCTTCTATATCTTTCTAGCAAATACCTCAACTTTCTCTTTTTTTGCTTGTCAACTTTCCTATTTATTACTTTTGTGTTTGTTTCTTTTTTCTCTATAATTTTTATTCCTTTTCTATATTGATTAATTCATCTTCATGTACTTTTCATTTTTTAACTTTAAATTACTAGGTCTATCTTTCATTTCACTATTCTTCTTTCTGACTTTTTTTCTATTTTCTTAATTCATTAATTATTCCCTTCTCATTATCTACTGTCTTCTTACACTTCCGGATCGAAATATATTTTTCTTTGCAAAATCTACACTACGTAATAACACTAAAAAATTTTTAATTTATTAATTATCGGCATTGATAACGCTGTTGAAATTAACATCAACAGTATGAGTTAAACATGATAATCAGACTTAGAATATATTATTATGAATGTATTGAAATGAATTTATAATAAAATAAAAAATTTATTCTTACTAAATGCGCTATCAATTTTATTGAAGTGAAATTATATATTATACTATTTTTAATCTTGAATACAACATTCAATTCCTATATATTCAATCATAACTACATATTTATATGTTTTAAAATTTCCATCTAGAGAAAAAAATAACGTTTTAAATATTACAAAAGAAAAGTATTATATAATTTACATGTATTATATTAAAAAGTTATAATTATATATCTACAATTATAAGATTATTGATAATGTAAATTTTTAATATAAATACTTAATATGTAATTTCTTAATGTTTTTAGTTAAAAATATAATAATTTGTTGAATAAAATAAAGATTAGGTTATCAAAAAGTTAATAAATAAGAATATAAATCTTAATATTTTTATTCATAATTTGATACAATTACTATAGAATATTTTCTATTGAAATATATATCATATTGTACGTATTATTGCTTTACTTGCGTAGTAAATTGTAATTTGATGTCATAAATTGATATCATAAATATTTGTAAGATTTAAAATGGTAATTTTTTAAAAGAGTTACATTGGCGAGAATATATTGAATATTATATTAAACAATTCAAGGATTACTTTGATTGAATAAAATAATCAAAGAATTAGCCATAATCGTTTTATTCATTCTTATTTATGACAAGCTTGTTGTTTTAATCCAACTATATTATATAGAAATAAGTTTTTTTTTTAATTTAATTCTGATTTAATTCTAAGGAAAATTATTAGTATAAATTAATTATGTATGGTTAAAATTGAGATGATATTTATGAATTAAATATTATTCTTTTGAATTAATTTTATGTAAATTATTGTGAACGACACACATTTTCAACGAATTTATAATCTATTTTAAGAAATAAAATGACATTTATAAATTAAAATATTTCACTAAAATTATCATTTCATATAGTGTATTGAATAGAAAATTACATTGGTTTAATTAAGTTGAGTAAATAATCACATATATTTGCAACAACAAGTGATTAATAATGAAACAAGAAAGATATTTATATGCTAATAATAAATAAATAATATTATATTTATCAAACAATCTTATAAATAAATAAAATAAAAAGAAAATATATTATAAGTTTTACTTATACATTATGTTTACTTTGAACTAATTAGAAATGCATGAACATGATTTTTTTATACATCTGATAACTATTTAATTGTATTTTTCTTAATAAGATTAAATTTGTTTACTATTTAATTTTATTCTTTTAATAAGATTAAATTTAATTATTATTTAACTCTATTCTTTTAATAAGCTTATATTTAATTAAAAATGTGTGTTATCATGATTGACTCAATATTATTTTCTATCACTAATTCTTTTTCCCATTTTCTATCTAAAAAAAAAATATATTTAAATTATTAATAGATTTATGCTAGATATTATATAATATATTTTATTATTATTAGAATTTTAGAATTTATAATTGAAATTTAGAATATTATAATACTTTTTCAATTTATCATCATTATTATACGTTTGTATGAAATATAAAATATATAATCTCACATGATATCAAATAAAAAAATATAAAGATTGTTAATTAAATTATGTTCATCTTTAAAATTTTTATGTTATTAAAAAAATATCATTAATATTCATTACAAGATCATTAAAGTTAATCAAAAAATAAAAAATCTTGTTTTTTTTTCAAAATACAAGTTTCTAATTATGTAAAATAATTCGTATTAAAAAATAATAAACTATTGGCCTATAGAAAAAAAGTAATGTATGATTTAATAAAAAATGCAAATCTAAATATAAATATTTCAATCTTATTAAAGAAAATTTTTTTATATGTGAATTTATAAAAAATTCATTTTATATACAACTATGAAAAAAATTAAGAATATTTAATATTTTAGATAAATTATAATAAGCTAATAAAAAAATTTTTATTAACTGTTAATATAAAAATATTATTAGTGAAATAAATATTTTACCAGTATTTTACGTAAAAAAGGACATTTCCATTTTAGGTTGCACATTCAAATATCACAATACATGTATGTTTAGAGATCTAATACAGAGTAAGAATAGTGGATATGCAAGGTATAAAGTATCATAAAAAAATTAAAGATAGATCGTTACATCAAAATTTTAATGTAAAGTAGTGATTCTTTCAACAGATGAGTTATTTCTCAAATTTTTCGATGAGTAAGAGAGCTGTTATAGAAGTATAAAAGGGATTGTAGCAATATACCTTCCTTCTCTTTCGTTCCGTCACTCTTCTTTCCTCTCTTTCTATCTGTTTATATATCTGTCTATCTGCGTGTTATATGTCTGTCTATCTATCCGTCAGCCTCTCTCTCTTTTCTTTGCACTTTACTCGATCGCTTTGCGTCTTTACCACTTTTTATAAAACACGAATCTTGACGACGACCAAATGTATCAGAGACCACGCTGCTATGCATCAATTCGAAGAGATTCAATGCATGTTAGATATGTTTGTATTGTCGCTATATTGTCGCTAAAAATATATATATACATAAATACTAACATATAACGAAACGGTGGCTCTACCTTGGTAGAGCCAAGTGTCTGACCGGTTGACTATCGAGCGGCGCCGATGCAATTCCAATTCCTGACTGTCAGCATCAGAGTAGCAGGAGAAAGACGCGTCCATTCATGATCAGCCTTCTGTAAAATCCCGTCTCTCTCGGTCTTTCCTTCTCTTTCTCTCTGTCGAATTTCACCCCCGAAACGAAACTCCGACACTCATACATTCACCCTCTCTTTCTCAATTTCTCTCTTCCTGCAGATATATGGATTATTTTCTCCTGCTTTAGCCCCACAAATGTTTCTGTTCATCTTGCTTCCTATCGCTCCTTTTCCTCGTGTTTCCTCTCTCTCTCTCTCTCTGATGTTCTCTCGCGAGGGTAAGTGAATCGGATACAAGTGAAAATACCTAAGTCTGACTGATTACCACGCGCGTGTTCTATACCTACCTCAATTGTATTGGGATATAGATAGAATTGTGTTGTCTACCTCTTTCTAATATATCTTTCTCTACAATATTCTCACTTCTCTTTTTCTCTCCATCGATTTTAGTGTTAATATACAAGTGCGCGAATTCCAAATTTCGTTGTTTTTTTTGAAAAAATAAGGGCGATTAAGTCTTTGTTATTTGTATGCTTCCTCCTGTTCACTGTATCTCTCTCTCTCTCTTTTCTTTTTTCTCTAACACATTTGCTCATATTTATTCTATATAATCTTGTAACGTCACATTAATCTGCTTGCATTTTCCATTATTACGACAAATATTACATATTTCTTGTTTCAGTGAAATCTAGTAAAACCAAATTGTGAATGTAGCTTGACTAATTTGTTTTAAGTTTAAAATATCATCCTTGTTTCAAATTTTATTTCATGAAAAAATGATAAAAGAAGAAACAATATGAACTTGACACGTATATTGAAATAAAAGTGCTGTATAACCATTTAACGTATAACTCAACACTGATGATCTTTGAACTAGCAGGTAAAAAATAAATTCTTATTGTATAAACAACTTTACATTTATCATAATATGAAATAATAAAAATATTCAATTAAATTAACTGAATTAAAGCTGGTAATAATAGTATTATTAGATTGTTATTAATTAAACATTTATATATGTTATTATTATTTTTTTTTAATTGTTACATTTTTTTTAGAAGTAAAATCAGCATAAATTTGATTTATAAATTTGATTGAATTAAATTTTGATTAATTTTAAATACTTCGTACTTTTACTTTTGTAAATACTTCAATGTAACTCATCTGTTTTCCTACAACTTTTTGATTCTTCAGTTTTTTTTATTATTCTTTTTTTCCCATACTATACTGTATAAAATACAGATGTTTTTCTTTTCAGATTTTTTTATTATGTCTAGGCTCTTGCACCCTCTAAAAATATTCATAATTATAACATTATTTTATCTTTGAGTAATTAAAAAATATAATTTTTGAAAACACGTTTTTGATACATTATTTTAAATATAAATATTTCATATATTATAATTATAATTTTATTATATGATTTAAAATTATCTATTTAAAATTAAATAAAGTCTTCCTTTTTTATAAATAAAAAATAATAATTGGAAATTTTTTTGTGTAAGTCAATAAGAATTATATTTAATAATACTGAGTGTATTACAAATTCTTGTCTGTTGTTATGCGTCATAAAGCAATATTTAAAGAGAAACTACAATAAGAAACACTATATAAGAGCATCGATTAGATATAAAAATAAAACTTTTTTACAAAAAAGAGGAAGATTTGGTTATCAGTAAAATCAGTCATAAAAATTTAACTTAGTCATAATCAGTTTTTAGAATATAGGTACATCCAACCAAACTCTAAGACAGAGTTGAAATTTCGAAAATTCGATCAATGTTATTACAGTACTTTTGTTAACGCAGTAGTTAAAACAGGATATACGGAGAGAAAAATAACTGCGAGTTTGGGTGTCAATCATAGAAAAAATATTCCGGTAACGTAGGGGCGTGCGCACGACAACTCGTTACCATAGGGATGCAGTCACTGGCTACCTACGGCTTTTTAGCGTACATACACAGACAAAATGTAGCGTTGCACATGTGATTGAAGGATCGCACATCTGTCTTGCTCTCTCTCTCTCTCTCTCTCTCTAAATGTCTCTCTCTTTCTCTCCCTCTCGCTGTCTCTATATGTTTCTATCTCTCTTTATCTGTTTCTCTGTCTGTGATAGAAATGGAGAGCTGTCTGCTTCACGCACACTGTTGCCCCGATGATGGTGTGCGCGTTAAGTTCCGAATGTTGTGCGAATGTTGCGTCACCATTGTCTTGATAAATCCAGCTAGTTTCGCAATGAATCCTACTAATACGAATCATAGTTTTTGTACGCATTCTCGTACTTTTGTAATTGTAAAATGGAATTTTTTTCCACTTAGTCATATTTCTCTCTGCCGCTATCCTGTATTCCGCTGTCAACAATACTAGTATAAGTAGAATGAAATCCATACTAAAAATCAGGATTCGAATTAAATTCAATTCTGATATAGACATAATTCCGAAAAATTTTTAATTTTACCTTTTATTTTATTAATCGTTCTTCCACTCATACTAAAATAATTAGAAATAATTTTTATCCTCTAACTTTTGTTCAATAATACGATTATTTTATATTTTCTAATTGTAAAATAAAATAAAATTTGTATTTTGTATATATATGCTTTATTGAGTTTAAGATTATTTTAGATATTTATATTCCAATTGAAATTATTTTAAGTGTACTACAAGTTTGTAAAATATATATGCATTACAATAATTTCAAAATAATAATAGTAATATATTCGTAGAATGTATATTAATATAAATTTATTTTTAAAGTTAATGTTAATAAATTTAAAATATTAATTATTAGGTTTTTACTTTTAATTGTAATCCATGAAATAAATAAACAGTTTTTTATGGATTTTTTTGAAATATTATCCACGTCAAAATTGTTAAAAATTATTTAACTAAGTTCATAAACTTTGCTATTAAATTTAAATTAAAATTAAAAAAACATCAAGATAATTTCCTAATACACCATTTTTTGATTTATATAATAATCAAAAAATCTTCATAATTTACTAATTTATTAATGTTAATAAATCCAAACAATTAAAATGTAATATCTCTCATAATAAATATATACTTTTAATAAAATAATTAAAAAAATAAATCTAAGCCTGTAATTTTTTTAACTATAAAATCATTACCAAAACATTTAATATTTTAAAATTTTTACGTAAATTAATTCAATAATATCAAATTATATATATATATATAAGTTCAATTTTTTAGAAAATTTAAACAATTTTCTAAGATATTTTATGTTTTTTTAAATACTTCTACATTTTCATAATGTAATGCTCTCTTAACCTAATTGTTTGTACTCTAATTGTATCCTTTGATTTACTATTCTACTTCTGATTAAATATCAATTTTCTCTTTTTTCATCTCTCTCTCTCTCTCTCTCTCTCTCTCCCCATATTTCTATCTCTAATTATCATAATTAAAGTAATTCAATTTTTTATTAAAATTACATTTCTACAATAATAATAGAAATAGAAATAAGGTTCTTCCTTTTGACGTTTAATAAAAAATTACTAGCAAATTGATTGATTTGACTAAAAGTATAGGAAACAATAATTTGTCTCCTACTTCAGAGTAAGGTGATGATCCGAAAGTCGATGTTTGAAAGTAGAATAAATAAGATAAGATTCATTTTTTAGGTAATGTTTGACAAATTTTATAACATGGAGCATGATATTGTTGTGTACTAGAATAAGTTGACATAAAATTTATTAACTATTATTCTTTAATATTAATTAAATTTATATTAGTTATAAATAATTAATATTTAAGAAATTTATATTAGATAAAATAATATATAACTAATATATATTTACAAAATTCATAATAAAAACACTTGTTTGATCCATCAGTCGCACAATTTCATCTTCGAATAGTGACCTTTGAAACTTAGAATTGAAAAAGAATCAATATTGATAAAAATCTAACGGCTTTAGAAAAATGAAAATAATGAAATTAAGTAATTAAGTAAAAGAAGTTAAATTAAACGTATATAAAAATAAAATATTAAAATAAATAAATATTTGATATTGAGAATACAAATTGTATATAAACGGACTCTATCAAGTAGATCTAGAATATTATTTATGAATAATAATATTAATCATGTAATAATGTAAAATATATACAATAACTGTAAAAAATATAAATAAATAAATGAAGAAAAATAAAATACTCAAAAATATAATAATTTTTTTAAACATCTCAAAATTCTTTACATTTAAAAAACTTTAAAAAAATATTTTTTATAGGTGTCTAAAAATGGATACTTAAATTTAAACGTAAAAATTAAAATTCAATGTAAAATGAACACCTTATACTATAAAGCCATTAAAATGTTTAGAAAAAAGTAAAATATAACAAATGTATTGACTAATTTCCATAATTATTTATAAATCATCTATTAATCATATTATTAAAAATGATATTTTTAGATCTGCTTTTAATAAATTAGTTTAAGTAAAATCATTTATCAAATACATGGTAATTTAAAATTAATGAGAGTAATTATATTTTTTGAAAATATTGTTATAGAAAATTTTAGATAATAATAGATTACAATATTTTTATAGGCAGTACTCATTAGAATTTTTATTTCAATAGTAATTTGTTTAATAAGTTTAATTACACGCTTGAGCAATTATGTAAACCTTTATATATATTAATATATATGAATATATTATATTTAATTATCATATTTTGTAGAGTTAAATAATCATTTTTATATAGTTTCTTCTGCAAGCTACAATATATATATTTTTTTTTTAATTAATAATAAATATTACGAATAAAATTATAATTAACTGAAATTACTTTAATATTATATCCATTTAAATATTATATTCATATTATGTACAAATAAATTTGTCATCTTGATCTTCAATAAAAAAAAATTATATTATTTTTTATTATTATTATTTTTTTTAAATCGTTATTTCAAATTAATATTTCAAATTAATATTTGAAATTATATATCTGTTTAAATTGAAGTGGTGATTATATTATTCAAATGAAATAATACACTTTAATACATAATAAGTTTCACAATTTTTGTTTATCGTATTTTATTTAATAGCCTTTTGAGAAATATAAATTCCTTGTTTTCACTTTTTAAAGAAGCTAACAATTACTTCTGATGCAAAATATTGATTTTTTCTTCTTGTTATGTTTCTTTCAGCTTTGTTAAATGCATCTATTAATTCATTACAAAAATAATTTAAATCACTAATTTGTTTAAAAAAAAATATTTAAAGTTACACATATGAGTAATTTTTTATATCCACATATACAAGGTTAATAAAAAGTTTTATGACGATAATTATCATTATTTGTTTATGTATGGACCAAATGTTTGATTATTCAATAAAATTTTATGCAAAACTTATACATATACATAATACATTTTTATATGTAGTGTAAAAATACAAAAAAATAATAAAAAAATTTTTTAATTTATGTTTATATCTTTATATAATTTTTTATACTTTTGAATCAAAACTGATGTTTTTTAATATTAAAATTATCATTTTTAACAAAAAAATTCGTGTTATAAAATAAAAAAAAATATTAATAATCTGAATAATGTGTAGCAATACACAGTTATATATCCTATTAAGTAAAATTTTTTTTAAATTTTACGTTTTTGTATAGTATTATACTGTTTTTAAGTGTAATTACGAATATTATAAGAAATAATTGTTATATTTATATTTATACATTTATATAGTTATTCAACCAAAGCTTAATTAAATTTATATAGTTTTGAAGAATATGAATTTTGTAAATATATTTTTATATACTGTTATTAAAGTATCCATATTGTACAGTTGTAAAATAAAATTAAAATAAATATAAGTTTGATAATTAAAAAATATTTTCTATTTTTTTCGAAATTAATAATAATTATGCTTTAAAACTTAAGTACCATATTCTTCATGTTTTATCATTAATAATATACGGGAATATAAAGTTTAAAATCTTTTGTACTTTAAATGCTAAAAGAGACTACAGTAATTGCCTATTGCAAATAAAAAATTACTAAAAAAATATTTCTATATTGTATAAAATCTATTTTGATAAAAATTTACTTTTTTTTATTTAAAAATCTACAAATTTCTTTATACATATAGATATATTAGTTTATAATTTAATTTAAATTATATTAAATTTAGAACTTAGAAAATTTCTATCAATTTTCAGATTTATCAATTTGATACGGAAATATCAAGGGACCAATAGTATACACTAAAAAGTACGAAGAAGAATAGACATTTATTACATGAACACGTGTCCGTAGAGTCGTTCTTTCCGCACTCGCTTTTCTGCCCTTCCACGAAAACATCTCATACGGGTTATAGACTCACTCTTCCTGTTGCCCTTACCACCGTTTCTCCTCTTTTAACTGCGATATGCTGTGCCGCGCTTTCTACCCTTTTCTATCAAGGGGTGGCAACAACATACAGTGAAACATGACTTATGAGCGTTTATTTATAATTTGAGCTACAAGGATACCTTACGTAGCGAGGGCTGTGCAGAGGTCCGCCTTCTTTCTTTCGCCTAATAGAGTTAGTGAGAAAGTATCAGTTCATCATTTTGACCCTTTCCGATAAAAGGGAGCAGCAAAAAAGAACAACTTTTGTCAATATGACAAATTTTGAATAAGGTTAATATGCTTTTTATGATATCTATCGTGCATATTTGACTTTTTATACTTTAATCTGCTCAAGTTGAAAATCATTTTTTTTAGTTATATACATATAATATTATAATATCATAATATACTACAGTTATATTATTGTTGCATTGTACAATTATACATATTTAACCTAATTTTATGTATATAAATTTTTATTTGTATCAATTTTAGTATTAATAAGTGAAATAATAACCTCTAATGCAATTCAAGCTTTAAATAATCAATATATGATAGTTTTATAAAACGTGTGATTATTTGAATTAGCCAGTAAGTTTTAGATAAATTTAAATAAGATATTATTTAAAGATATTGATAATTAATACGAAAATCTGTTATTAATTATTTATAAAACAAAATAAATATTAATTTTTAAAAAATTCATTTATTATTAGTATAAAAATATAAAAGCTGATATGGTAACAATACGTCTGAAAAACAACAAGAACTAAACATATATCGTAATATTTTATCACTAAATTTTATTATAAAATATTCGTAATTTTAAAGAAATGAAAAAAATTAATTTTATAATTTGATAAATGATGATTGAAATGAGATTTATAAAATAAAAATTGTATTTTTATTTAATTTTTTTAAATTATTAAAAATTTTACATAATTATTTAAAAGTTATTTTAATAATAGTCAACAATATAAATATTGTAACAAGCTTTTCTCTTCAAATATTATTGAAATGATATGAAGAAAATAGTTGTTATGATGCAACTGCTTTTAATTTTGTAATAAAAAACAATTTTTATGAACAAAATTTAAAAAATTTAAAATTAATTCATTCAAAAAATTTAAATGTATTTATTCTCATGTTAATAAATAAAATATTTATTTTCATTAAATCCATCTTAATTGTTTAAATGAATTTTATTTAACGATTGTGTTATATCATATCATTATATTACAATGATAATACAACATTATATTATATCATATAAATTTTGATTAGTGTACAAAAAATTAAATATATATATATAATTTCATTTTTTATTAAGTTTATATTCATAAAAAATATTTAGTAGTATTAGTTACCTTTATTAGTAAAATATAATGATATTAGAAACAAATGAATTTATTTCCTAGTAATATTAAATAAGAAGTTAACCGTTTTCTAAGAAAATTATGTGTTTTTAAAAATTTGTCGTTGATAAAATAATTTTGTAATACACTTGTATATCTATTCAATAAGTCACATTATTTATTTAAACAATACACAAATATGTAAAACACAAATACACAGATTGTTGTATTAATAGAGTAAGTATAATTATAAGTTACTCAACACTAATTATTAAAATTAATTGAATTAACTTTATGTGAACGCATAGTTTATAATATACATAATACAATGTTAAAGTCAGTCACTTTGCGATACGCATCTGCTGCGAGTATTTATTTTCACAGCTTGTAGACTACTGATGATCTTGTAGAAGGAACGACGCTTTGGCAGTATAGATGCAGTAATAATATTATATTATAGATAATATATATTTATTTAGCGGTGACCAAAAACGAATTATTAGAGATAATACAAAAGATCGTTGAATGGCGTAACACGTGGGCCGAATATTCGAAAGTATTACTTGTAAAGCCGTGACGGCGTAAAGTAATCTATACGTCTAGCATGCCTTTTTTTCTTTGCTAAGTACTTCTCAATTACACCGTGTGTCCGTCATTGCTTCAATGTATACTTGACAACATTTTTAATGAAAATTAAATTAAATTACAATAAAAAAATTATGCATTGCATACGAAGATAAATATAATACGCTTGCAATTTGTAAGAATGGTTTTTCGAAATAATGAAATTGAATACTAAAATTCAGCTTATACAATACTAGTCTTAGAGAGTAACAAGATAAAAGAAAATTCTAGTTATTATCTTTTTTTATAAATACATATACATCCTTACTTTTTTATAGTCATGTATTCTGCAGAAGGTGCTCAAAGGGTTGTAAAATAATATAGATTTACTTTTTAAAAAGCTTGTAACATAAAAGTTTTATTCATCTTTTTAATGAATATAAAAATAGGCCAGTCTTAGTAATTGTAAACGAAGTAAAATTATAAAAGTTCTCACAAAAGTTCAACTTAATTAATTAAATATAAAGTTGTTGGCTTCCTTCACGAAAAGGTTGCAATGTCGTAAAAGCACGTGATTTCAAACTCGAATCTCCTCTATGCCCGTCACATTGTCTTTGTTTATTCGTGATGCGCAAGCAAGAATTTTCCTCTGACTTTCAGCTTAGCTCTCTGCCTCTTCAAAACGAGTCATCTTCCTTAACCTGAAAAAGTATAAACACACGGGTTATGATATAACATAGCTTAGCTGATTCTCCTCACAGTTGGAAGAAAAAAAGTGGGAAGTCTTAGAGAACACAGATTAAGGGCTACTGGGATGATGGGCTTATAGAAAAAAGGGGGGAAAATTCAGAAAAGTAGAGAGAAAAGAATGTAGAAGAGTGGTAGAAGCGGGCCAGCAGTACGCGTTAGGGACATCAAAGACACAAAACGAAATGAAATCCAACCGTGCGCTTTCTCCTTCTTCTCTTCATCTTTCTGTTTCTCTCATTCCTTTCTATCTATCTTTGTAGTTCTACAAGATTTTTTTATATTGCTAGTTATAACTCTTTTTCGTCATCTACTCTTTTTTCATAGATACAATCATTTTATTTTCTAATTTCTCATCCAGTTTACTTCCTTTAATAATGGCGAAGACATTGAAACTTACGTTGCTATTACACTTTTAAATTATGTATCCATAATGTTTGCTTCATTTATTTCTTTTTTTCTTCTACTGTGAATTTGAGTTAACGTTTTTGTATTTTATATCAAAATGTATTTAAGATGTAAGGAAAAAATACGTTTAAAGAAAATTGTATGAAATAAATATTTTTCAAAATTAATTTTTTCATGCGAACAGTTAATAAAATCAATTTATTAAAATAAAAATATATAAATTCCGAAAAATTATTTTTTAGTTTCTAATTATATATGGACTTTCGAAGTCTAACTTCGTTTTATTTCAAGTTTTATTCATGAAAATATTAATTATTTCAACTATTCCCCACTATATTTCATTTATTACATTAATTAAATTGGCAATACATACATATATATATATATATATATATATATATATATATATATTTATACCCACACATAAAAATATATAAATCTTATAATAAAAATATTTTAATTATAGATTAATTTTATAATATAAATATTGATTAATATATATTAAGTTTAATGAAAATGTTCTGTACATTAGTTAATATAAAATAAATGTATAACATATTAATTATTACATTTAAACAAATATTTAAAATTCAATTAAATAGCAGTAAATTAAATCATTACTGCAAAAAAGTATATTCAAATTTTTGGACATACTTTATTAATTTCTATACACATGTATTGAAATAATGATTTAAAATTTCTCTTATATATATATAATATATATATAATATTTTCTTGTTATTAAAATATTTAAATAAAAAAAATATGAAAAATGTAACATTGCGATGTTAAAAAGATATTTATACTTGGTTTTGAAACATCATATAACTGTAATATTAATTTTTTTATGAAAAAGAAAAAAACAATTAAATTCTAGAAAATTTGTATTCTTTAAAATTCTGTACTGCTTGCTTCATATATTTCTTAATTGTGACAAGCGCTACTCTTTGGGAAGACAAGTGAAAATAAGTGTGGAGTAAGAGAAAAGTCGTTTTCATTTACCTGACTCATTTCAAATTTTCAACGCTTGCTCAAATAAACGATCAGATTATAAATACATATTTCCTTAGAGCGTTAAATTAATAAAAATCTTTAATTAATTATTTTCGTTTTATTAGTCTTTATCACTTTAACGGTAAAGTAACGGCGAAGAGTGATGTATTAAATTTAAATATTAGATTTCAGATCGGAGGGTGGTCTCGTTTTAAATCCCTGTGGGAAGCATGCAAGTAGCTTCGAAATCTTCTTAGCCGTCTTCTAAAAACTTTTTAAAGAACAAAAAGACAGAAAGAAAAAATCACAGGAAAAGAGAGAAATAATGATCTACTTATAATTTGAGGTACTTCATGATTTTTAAATAAAAAATTATTTTAAATAAAAGGCTGCTGTATTAGTAGGAAAAACTTTATTGATTATTTTTCATTTAGTAAAATAAAATTTTAAATAAGAATATATGAAAGATGTATTTATATGATATTCTTTGATGAATTTGAATTTTTTATCAGTACATTTTGACAGTATGTCATTTTTATTTAATGAAATAATTAAATTCTATAATTTAAATTTATAAATAGAAATAGTATTTTCAAATTTATAAAAACCTTTTTTATTTGAAAAATTAATATAAAATAATTTCGAAAAATTATAATATACTTTCATAAATTCTACTTTTATAAATAATAACGATTTTAAATAGGTTTATAGTATATTTTAATGTAAAACAACTATTACATTTTATTATAATTCTAATTTTAATGAAAGTTTGTTAAATGATAAAGGACTGTACGAATACCTCTTTTATTCTCTTATTATCTCTATTTATATAAGCAGTTGATGTCAAAGTGTTAATTATCTAATTTCATATTGAAAAAAAAAATTGTGAAAGATTCAAAAGTGAATTAAACCAACTATATGTACAGTCTTATATACCTCATCTGGTGACTAATTTATTGATTGGAATGAAGTTATTATGTATTTTGTGGTTCTGATAACACCAATTTGAGGATATTTTACAAGTTTCACATACGAATAATATCTTTTATATTATGTTTTAGTTTTTTAGAATATTAATAAAACAATTTCTTTGAAACTATATTTTTAATATACCAATTATTTTTTTATAACATTCATTTGTTTAATAACGTATTTTTTCGACATAATGTTAAATTCAAAAGATCAACTTTCTTTAATATTAAATCAAATATAAACTAGATTTTTTCTTAAAATTTCTACTTAAATTTCTTCTCGAATAATAGAAAAAATAATATCAGTATTTATTTTAATATTAGTTAAATAAAATATTTAAATATTCATTTTTTGATTATTTACTTTAAAAATTAACAATTACATCTCCAAATACAAAATAGAAAAATATATAATTTTATGAAAAGTTTAAGTATTATTATGTTTCTTTCCCTAAATTATAGATATATCATATTATTATTCATATAATTTTTAAATTCAATATATTTTATTTATTAATGGTATTTCATGTTCAATAGTATCTTAAGCTTTTTATACATAATTCATTTTCATCAATCCATGTAATCAGTTAATTTACTCAGTTTTGTAATAAATTGTTTATAAAGATTTTTCAGTATATAATTGATTTTTATTATTATACTGTGTATATAAAATTGTATAATACGAGTATGAATTTTACAAAAAAAAAATTAGTTTTTAATATTATACATTTTATATTCTAACTATGATTCGTAATTCACTTCTTATGTCTAGAATGTAGTTTTCGTAAATGAGTCTCAATATAAATTGCCAAAAAATTTTTTAAGATTCTTTAATCTGTATGAATACTTCTTAACAAAATTATACTTAAAATTGATTAAATTATATCAAAACTTTTATAAATAATCTATAACGAAAATACTAATGTGATTACTGTTTATAATGAAGCTATATGAAATAAAACAAATTCTATAGAAATAAAAATATGATACAATTACAAGTGTATATTATACTCCAAATTATATAAAATTTATATAATATATAAAATATAATTAAGAAATAACTCAAACTTTTATAATTTTATTTAATTTGTTTACATTAATATTCCAAAAGACAGTTTTATATTATTAATATGTAATATGTGTTAAAATTACCTAATTATTTTGTAAAAGCAACCTATATTAGAATTTTGAATGTACATGTACTATATAACATTAAAAGAGAAACACATAAGATAAGGAAAAGAGAAATGAAGACGAAAACTTAACAAAAAGGCAAAATAAGCGGTGAACGAGTTTACAACATGATGCAATGCAAAGGTCTCTTTAATGTCTAAATGTCAGAGAGTGATGGTCGATGGCGTTGCAACAACACCTACGTACATACCAGCTAGATAGCATTCCAAGAGCTTGTGGGAGTTGTATCATGGGGTACTGGTAATAGTAGTAGCTCGCCCATACTAGAACTTTCTCAATCGCCTCATACTTTATCGTACACTCTACCATTGCATAGTGTCACCGGTCCTTTGCTCACGTACGTCTAGTTACTATAGCAACCCCCGCACCGTGGCGAGGACTGACAAGAGAGCCATCACTTCCCCGTTGACTATTTCGCCATCTTTTTGAATTTCTGAAAGTGTGACAAGTTTTATTTATTTTTGAAAGTAACTTTAAACTTTCGAATGTTTACCAATGATGACTTCTTTTTTCATTCAATTCAATGTTAGTTACTTTTAAAATTATTAATTTTTGTCTACTTAATCAATTTAAAATTTATATTATTTAAATTCTTTATTTTACTCATTTGTTAAAACAAACAATATTTTCTGAAAATATATATATACTGAATGAAAATTAGATTTAACTTATATATGTAGTTGATTACTACTTATTTTAATAAAAAATCTGCATTTTAAAAATTTATTTAAATAAAATGTCTAAATGATACAGATAAATGTATTTAACTGCATTAAAAATTGTAAAAGCTACATATTATTAAATTCTTATTTTTTTACAAAGAGATGTTTATAAATAGAATTTTAAAAATATATTAAATAGATTCATGATAAATTCACAATATATATTCACACTATTTGTTAAAATAAATAATTGACATTTAAGTATAGATTTAATACACATTTTTCTACATATAGGCTTAATTCTATAAAAGAAAGATAAATATCGTGAAGTCAAATGAAAAAGCACATTAAAAAAGAAGAAAGTAAAAGTATAATAAAATAAAATTGTGCCGCTGTGTTAAACTAGTCTTTTCCCACCAAAAATCCATGTCAGTTTGGTGCATGGCTTTTTGTCGTGAAACGTCGTTTTCAGTCGTTTACAAGGCATTACGCCGTGACTAACGCAAAATCACAAAAGCATCTACGGCAACTATAGATGCATACACAAGCAAAAACATAGATATAGGATTTGGAACGGTAATCGCCGAGACGCCTGTAGTGTGCAGCACGTGTGAGCGATGCGGAACTATTGATGAATCGTCGGCACGTGACTGGGCGGCCGCGCGCACCAACTGCCTAATTACGCGATGATCAGCGGGTGTCTCTATCAACGAGGTTCTTTACATTTGGTGAGCACCAGACCCTGTCCAAAAATGCCAAATTGCTCATTGCATTCTTAGAGCGTTTTCGCGATCACACGCTCTTGCTTAAGTATGGTCCCTTTATTTTTAGAAAACATTACAAATTTTCGGTTTCGGCACTTTAAGTCATACTATAGATTTTTTATTAAACTACAGTTTATTTTAGTTTTTTTATTCCAAATATTTCAGTCGTCTAAATTATTATATATTTTATTTAAAAAGTCAATTTTTAGTTTTTAATAATTTTAAACTAATTTCTTTCATTTATATAAATTCATACGTATATAAATGCGTATATGCATATCATTAAAACACATATTTTTTTCATATATTGAATAAAAAAATTTTAATGTAATAAAATCTATTCTTTTTTAATAATTACTAGTAATTAGAGATACTAATAAATACCTTTAATAATTTACATAATAATTATCATATAAAAGACTATAAATAGGAATATCTATGAAAAAAATTTTTATTTTATAAATCGTGAATAAATATTTAACTTTCTGTGTAAATTTTTTTTTAATTAATTTTGAAAATTTAAGCAAAATATTTAATGAACTATTTGATAAGAAACTATCTGATATTTTAATTTATTTACTTATTTTTAAAATATTTAACAATTAATTAAACAGATAATATGTAAATTTGTAAAAAAAAAACATCTTATATAATATGTCGGTATTAATCTTCTAAACTTCCACCAACAATCGATATATTTTTCTTACTGAACTATCTAATAAATTATTCATTAATACTTTTAAATAATGAAAAAAATCTATAAAATATATAAACTAATTGATACGAACGATTTTATTTCAATGCAACAGTTAAGTATAAGGGATTATATCACTAAATGAAAACATATTTTAAATAAGATTTAATTTTTTCTCCTTGGCCCTTAAATTTCTCTAGTATGGTATTCGTCGTGGATTGATGTGTTTGTCAAAATCCGTTGATAGATGAAGGCGGGCAGGCGCGTGTTGTTGGCGCCCCCACACCCGTCGATCACTGATGCCACATTATACCTTAACGCAGACAAATGCTTGATACCCTCTTAACAAATATCTCACAGATTTATTATGCGAAAACAAACCTCTAAAACGAGTGGTACTTTGTGCTATTCTCATACACCCTTACAAAAAAAGCTCTCTAGATATATCAAAACAACACTTAGAAATGTCTTGCTATAAAATTATTCTCATTGTTGCCGAAAGCTTCTTTACATTTATGGATCTATTTTTTATTCTATTATAGGTAAAGTTGAATTACAGTATATTCAGATTAATTACTTAAGCGATAAATATATATAATAAAATAGAGCTTGTAAAATCATTTTTATCAAATAATATTTATTTAATTTTAAACCATATAGATCTTATAAATTTATACATTTTCTTTTAATATAGCTAATTTAATAGGTTTACATAAATATTAATATATAGTTATAAAAAAATTCAAAAGTTAAATTTATTTTAACTGTCTAATTCTATATTTATAAATACAATAGGTAACATTCGTTTTATTAATAATATATCAAAATATTTAAATATGTTATTATAGCAAATTCTGAACTTTCTAATAAAATAAGATTACAAGTAATCGTTTAAAATATTTCTAATTGTAATTTCAGTTAATAATTACATATTGGTTAATGATTGAGTAAAATACATATAAGCAGGAAAATGATTTAATTAAATTTAATTAATGATTTTAATGTATTAATAAAATTTAAATTATATAGAGTATTTACAAAAAGCACACATATTAATGTATGGACTCCAAAAATTTGATGATAAGCGGAAAATTATAATTTAACTTTATATTTTCAATTTAAAAAAAAATATTTTTTAACAGAAAATTAATAAAAATATTTATAAGATGAATGAATATATTTTATGAAATTTTTATATTTTCAAATTATGATTTAAATAAAATTTAATAAAAAATTGTATATCTCGATAACATTCTACAATAGTTTTACATAACTTTTCTGGAACGAAATACAATTGAATTGTTTTATATAAATTTCATGTTATAATACTGATATTTTTTGTCGAAATAAATTTATATTTAAATTCATAAAAACTATAAAAACTATAAAATTATGCATATAGTATTAATATAAAGTTCATATAATATAATTTATTTCGATATATTTCTTATGATTTATTTAATTAATAATAATATTGAATATGTGACTACGTGTTTGAATTATGTGACTCGAATTTTACACGAAAAATTTCTCTCAAAGTCATAATTAAGAGAATATTAAATAATTAAATATTTATTTTATATAAATCAACGGTTAATTAACAATCATTTTTATATAATTAAAAGCTCTTAATTGAGGTGAATTTTTAATTTAAGAATTAAAAATTTTTAATTAAATAATAAAATTGAATTTTTTATATTTATGAACACAATTTTTTTACTTTTGAATAAAAATCAAAATGTAAGCAATAAAATATAAAAAATCTCGCAGAAAGGAATTAGTTTATTAAAAAAAAAGAAAAATCTATAAAAGCTGTACAGAGAAAGATTTTTAATGTAGAAAAAGAGCAGTCATCAACATATAAAATCACGAAATTTTTCTTCTTCCGTCTTATTAACTTAATAGACAGTATTATTGTATACCATCACATGATTTGTGCAATTTTATAATTCCTACGAATTTTTTGTACCATGAACAAATTCGAGTAATAATCGGTTTCAAAATAAAGGAAAAGTTAATGACTTCTTGCGGCTTTAAAAAAAATCGTTTGTTCGATATAAAAAGGAACTTAGTAATATGCAATTATAAGTGCTACAATCAAATACATGCTGTAATTCGTGTCATCAGGATCTCTCTAAGTATTGCAAATTTCTGAACATTGGGTTATGCCTAAATATATATATATTAAATAAACTCACGGAATCAGCTTAGACTTAAAACAAAAACATTTAAAAATAACAAACGAATGCAGCCATCACTTCTGCTACATAAAATATTCTTTCATATGTTCGAGACGATGTTTCATACGTTGTGAAAATAACGGTGACCTGATTCTATGCATACTTACTGGAGAACTCGTGTAAAATCCTTAGTTTCTGGTCAGTTTTCATTAACATTACAATAATTTATTATTATCATAAATGAATACTTGAGTTATAAATTATGATGTATGTACTCTTATATAAAGTTTTAAAACAGAGAGATTCGCACTGAGTTTATTTTTTTCTAATGATACATATTTTTCTATTATTGAAACTTTTTCTATCGTTTAAAAATTATAAAATAATAAATATTTTTAATCACCTAACGTAATAAATCATAGCTACATTCTAATTAAATCATGCATACGGTTAACAGATAAATTGTATCACTTTCAATGTATTTTAAATTTTAATAGCTTTTTTTTCGAAACGAATACCAGACTAATACTTCAGTTCGACTGGATATTACGATTTATATTTTTATTTTATTCTAAAAACTCAAAAAATAGAAACTGTATTAAATTTTTATTTTTACAAGCCATTATATAAATAAACAATATAATAATAAACTCTCGATAGTTCAAATAAATATAAAAATATTTGAAGGTTTCAAGAATAATAATACAGTTACTCTCAATAATCATTTATCATAAAGAAAAAGAGGATAAGTAAAATGAAAGAATTGAACACAACGGAGTAAAAGTGAACTGTATAATATAATTCAGCAATTTTGTGACTGAGTGGGGAGGGGGGTTTCATACAACTAGGAGTAAATTTGCTCTGGGTTGTGAGCAACTTTCAATAAAGAGAAGAAAATCGGGGTGAAATTGAAAGTGAACTGAAAAAACTTAAACAATTCTAATTATTGTGTATTGTATTTTATAAAGGTACAGAGATTTAATATACTGATTAAATTAATTATTGGAATTAAGATTAAAATATATTTTATATTACTATTGGATGTTAAATAAAACTTTAATCAAAATTTATGCAATATGCTTTACCTAAAAATATACTTAAATGAATTATGTTTAAATAAATATGCTTAAATAAATTCAGAAAACCTTTAGAATTTCTAAGATATTTATTGTATTAGTAAGAATACGATATATATTATATATATATATATTATAATAAAAATCATGATTATTATTACTTTTATTAAGATAATTATTAATTAATGGAACTTATTTCCATATTTAGTAAAAATATTTATATTAATAATCTCTTTACCTTACTACTTATTTTATTATTATTACCTTATTATTACCTGTACCCTACTTTAATAAAAAGTTATCCTCTTTTGATCTTTAATTCAAAAATGATATCAATCTTCGTTACTGTATGTTTTTTCATAGCATATCTTATTAATTTAATTTAAGCACTATCAAATATATAATTGCTTGTACATAGACAAAATAAACTCATTTTCAAAAGCTTACGTAGTCATAATAGGTATGTTTGCATGAAGCTACATATAAAAAATTAATTAAGTATTATACCATTCTATAAACATTATTTATTTTCAAATATTATGTATGCATATATTTTTTTTTATATTTTAATGAATTAAATTATATATAATATTTATATTTCACTAATTTTTAAACATATAATTATATAATAAAATAATACGTATGAATAAAATTTATTTATATTTTATTCCCATATTTTCAGTTTTATTATATTCTTGATAATTATTATTTATAAAGTACATTTAATATGTGTTTATTAAGGAAAAAATTAGATAATCTATAAATTACATCATATTTATTTTCAAGAAACTCATAAAAAAATGCAATAAAAAGTAAAAGGGCTAAAAGTTACTTTTGTCGTAACTCTTGTCTAGCGAGTTTTAAACCTTTATGCATTATTATGATCAGAAAATAGATGTCGTACTCATCTTACAAGGCACAGCAGTTAAAATTCTTATAAATATCCACGAGAAATAAAAAAAATTTTAAAAATTGATGGCTACGATCGTTCCCTTATAGATCTCCTTACATCCTGAATGTATGACTGGAAAGCAATACGATGCAAAGTATATCGAAAGCAAAAAAATTATATACGAAGGAAACATGTCCGAATTAAAAAAAATTATATTTTCTTGAAGTAATCATTTAAGTAATTATAAAGTTTTTTTATATATATTCTAAATATATTTTTTTAAAAAATATTTTTAATTTATTATACTTTATTATATTATTTGTTATTTTTACAAAGGACTATGTAATTAAAAATTAATGTTTTATATTAATGGTATTATGTTTAGTTAGGTTATTTGATGAGTGGTAGTGATTAAATTGTATTGATTATATCTAAAATATAGAAGTATATTTTTTTATATCCTATAAAAAATATTCCTTGTACTTCACTTGAATTTTGATTATATTTAATTTTACTTATGAAATGTTATGATTTATATAAATTTACATAAAAAAAATACTTTTAATTTTATTTATCTATGCTAGTTCTGGTTGTAAATTGTGTGTCTCAAAATAAAATATTACATACTCAAAAGTTCCAATTCTCGATATTGTACGATTAAAAATTTGCTATATTTAACTTCTGCTGATTAAATACCTGAATGAATGATGGAATAATGAACACTACACGAAGGGAAATGTCTTCTCATTATACCGACAACAATCGAATCATTTGTAAAAAAAATTAATTATCTTTTTATAAAAATTAATTAATTTTTATTAATTATAAAAGTAAAAATAAAAATAAATAAGGTGATTCTTAAATAAAGTTGAACTTATTGCAGAGGTATTGAAAAATATTAAAAATTAAAAAGTACGATCATATGAAATGACTGTCAGTACAATAAGAAAAAGGAAACATTTTAATACAAATTTTATTCGGTCGAAAAAATAGTTGTTTGATTGAAAGAAAGCAGGAATAAATTTTGATTTGTATACTAAATAAGATAAAAGCTTAGCCCTCCTTTAGTCTACAGAAAACAAATTCATCTAGACGTCACATTGGAACTTTTCCTTATGTATGTTGCACAACATTGGCGGCCATCATTGAAGTTCGTGAGGTGGAATTAATTCGAATGTTTTTTGAAGGCGGCAGTGAAAGTCCCGAGGCCTTCGCGTCTTCACCCTAACGGCTTTTCATGTTTCCGTTGTCTGTCTACGTGCATTCGTACATTCGTACACGTACAAGTCGCTCGTAAATAAAAGGCGATATTGCGTCCATTTGTCTTTTACCGCGTCAATCGACGGAAATCCTCTTCATGTCTTCGTTCAATTGCTTTCGGTACTCGTCTCTTACTATAAAAATAAGTTCTGAATGCTGTACTAGGCTCTAAAAGGACGTACTCAGTATAAAGAGATTAATATCTTAAGCAAAAGGAGTTATTATCAATTTTTTCATTTATGTGCATAAAACAATAATAAATCATAAATAAAAATACTTAAATTGTACTGCATGAGCTTTACATTAAAAGCTTTACATTAAAAGTAATTAACGCCAAAATTCTAATTTATCGATTACTCAATTCAATTAATTTAATAAAATCTATTATAAATATTTTTATTTATAAAATATTTTTAATCATCTTTTTATTTTTCTTAAGACATTATTATTATAAATTTAAACTCCTATGCTTATCTCTAACTTACATACAATTACAAGTTCTTAATTAAAAAAATTTATCATTTATCTCAATTTATCATAAAACCGCTTACGTAAGACTTGAAAATTTTTATACAATTTCATATAAGTTATCAAAAAATTAAACAAAATTTGAAAAATTAATACAAAAGATATATTTTAATTACAACAATCCTTTAAAACTTTTAAAAATCGATTTTATAAATCATAAGTATAGAAATTTTAATTCTAATTTTAATCGTAATTCATAGAAAATGGAAGTTTTAAATATTTTCGAATAAAAATCTTCAGCACATCTTATTGTAGACAAATAATTAATAATTTTATTATACATATATCATATTAATAGCGTCCATCAAAGAGTTAGATGTTTAGCAGGATACACTGCATATATTAATTTATTTTCTTAATGGATCTGTATATAATTTGGATCTATCCTGTTTGTTTTGTATCACATATATGAATAATATTAATAATACAAATAAACTAAACGTAGGTATCACTGTTATAACTTATTTTTTCAATAAAATTTATCCTATTAATTAATAAATTTTATAATTTTAATATCAGTTAAAATATATTTTTAATATTAGATTATTATTATTATTTTAATTTTTACGATTTATAAATAAAGATATTTTTAGGTATATAATGTTTCAATTATTATCAATTAATACTTTTTTATAAAATGTAAAAGTAATAATATTATAAAAAATTAAAATTTTCAATAGTATTATTTTTTTTTAAATATGAAATGGTAAATTCATAGTACATTAAAAGTTTTTATCGGACTTTTCAATTATTTACAATATCTTAGAGAAATAAGCATCAATCTTTGTACATCTCAAAAAATAAATAGTATAGATAAAAATAAAATCCGAGTAAAATTAAAGAACACATACACGTAAATGCGTAGTCGTACAGGGAATTGCTCGTATTCTTATAAAATTTGTAGCTAACAAAGACATGTAATACTGTATAACCTATCCGAAGGCATATTCATCAAATGTCGTGTAAAAATAGTGAAGTTCAACATCATTTCCGTAACCTATATACACGTGGATGGTTTATATCCTTGTGAACTCCACAATCGACCAATTTCAATGTTATCCCTGCACATCGTACGGGACTAGGGTCATTACGGGATGCAAATCAAGCCTGAAAACGATCAATCGGCCTGTCAGCCCCATGCACGTAACGTTTAAAATCGACTTGACGAGAGCTCCATGGTAAGTGTGGAACCTACAACCCTTAAAAGGGCGAGAATCGCCTCCCGAACTGTATGGCACGCGTCTTTTTATTCGCCGATCGCTTTTTCTCTTCTTATATTTTAATAACCCCTATCTCGGGGCACACGAGTAGCGCTGTAATATAAATCCATCGACTTTTCACACCAGACAGCATTGATCTATTCTAACTTTATCTTTCCTTTACGTGATCTGAATTATTACTTGATTTTTAATTATGATACCCTATTGATAAGATTAAAATATTTCTACATTTTATAAGAATAAATATTTATCGTAAACGTAAACTGCAGTTGATAGTTTCTTTTTAAATAATAAAAATAAGAAATAAGGAATATTATTATATATAATAATTTTAGACAACTAAAAGATATCTAATTTAAATATCATATAGTAAAGTATAATAAGTTATATAATTTAAATATAATCGTGTGATTATCTTTATTTTATAATATAAGTAAATAAAATAGGTCTAGTACAGAGAACAACAAATTTTTAGAGAAGATATTACTATTTAGGTAATAAAATTTTTGAAAAATTAGTACAATCAAAGGAAATTGATATCAAATAATGATATTTAATCTTTACTGTAGTCTCTTTCATATATTCATTCAAAAATATTCATGTACACAGATTTTTTTTAATTCATTCATCTCTCATTACTTTAAAAAATTTTCCCCTTTATACTTTATTGCTTTTCGATTTCCTCGATAGGGGGATAGTTTCTTTCGCACGTATACACAGATAAAATGAGGGTTAGCTAAAGTAGAATGCTCGGTGACAGGAAGATAAAGAGAATGATAGAGAGAAAGAGAGAATGAAAGATTCGACCATTGACACGTGACTGGCACATGTCTATGACTCTACGCGAGAGGACTAACCTCACATTTACGTATAGGTATATACGAAGTAAGAAAAAAAATAGCACAATTCATAGACGAGTGAGCTTACTGCTAAGAACAAAAACAAAAGGTCGAATTGACGAACGATGGTGAACATGAAATGAATTATCATACATTCTTTTACTGGTATATACAGGATAACCAATTTCATACATAATGCTTCATAAAAAATTAAGCACCGACGATGCGGTTCGACTGAAATATAGGAAGCGAAGGCATCGCTTATCTCTACTTATAACAAATGCGCAAATTTTATTAAAATTTTATTAAAAGTTTTTATTACGGGATACGTGTATAATATGCAAGTTAATCGAATTTGACCTAATTTTTCATAAGTTAACAATTATTATAACAACAGGATTATGTTCAATTTAGGACATTATACTTCTTTATACAGTTTTATATAATATGTTATTAGAAATACGCTACTTATATAAATTCTTATCTTTATTAATCCAAAAATATTGTCATAATTTATTTTAACAAATTATAAATACTCTTTTTTTAATGCATTAATAATTGATGTTATTCATAGTCTATAATATTATTATTTACATTTTATGATATTATTAAAATTACTTCAAAAGTTAAAAATATTTAGAAAATATAGAATTCTAACGTTTGAACTAACAATTGTTAAAAATATCATAATTCTAGAAATATGCATAATTATAATTTTACATACTTATTTTATATAAATAAGATAATATAGAAAAACATAACATCTTTTAAATTTTCCACAAAATATGATTTTTCGGTCTCTACTTACTTCTAATTGCGATATATTATTATAATATATTGCAATTATATATGCAATATATAATTGCTTATAATAACTAATTGTGATTACTACAATAAAATCTTGTTTATAAAAAAAACATAATTATTTTATAATACTAAAATAACTTATGCAGTGTTAGATACTTCTGAAAATTTTGACAATTAACTTTAATATATCTTTGTAGTATAAATTAGGCAAAAATTAAATTCTACGAATCAAGAAACAATAAAAAGTTTAACTCAAACTTTTTGTCTTTGAATAATAATTAAAATATTACTACATCCATTCACTTAATTTTATTTTTTATAAAATACGAAGTTATATTTAATATTTATTATAAAATATTTAAGTAATACTACGTATGTAGAATGTTGAATTTTTTCTAGTGATATTTCACTGATAAGAATACATAAAAATGCACGAGTGTATATTTCGAAATACAAGCACTACGTAATTCGATTGATTATTCGAATTCACTGTCATTGGGAGAGTTATGATTCCATAGCAATAATAAAATAAGCAGGTCTTACTATTGATGGATAGGTCGTAGCACGTGCAAGGCAAGTTATGCCAATTATAGTTTGTGATTCGACGCGCGGTATTACAATTGCTTGCTTATATCTTATTCACGGTATGCCTTTCTCTCTCTCTCTCTGTCTCTCTCTCTCTCTCTCTCTCTCTCTTCATCTTGTTTTTTTCAAACGTCTCTATCTCTCTTATTCTCTTATTTTTCAAATCTCTGAACTTGTGTTAAAATGATCTTCTACGATTAAAACAATGAAGTAAAGCTTTTCAGGAGATAATGACTTGTCTGACTTCTTAATTTGCTTTCACAGCCTGCAGATTCATAGATTTCATTACGTAATTATATTAAAAAAAACTATAATGACTATGTGCTCCTTTCAAAAAAAAATATATAGTCCTAATTTACGATAATCTGAAGGAATTTATATAATATTTTTATTTCATTAAATAATATGTAAAATCTAAATATAAAAAAAAAAATAAAAATTATTGATTATTAATGTATTTAATTGTAATATTCAAATAATATCTTATAAAAAGACACATTTATTAATATTTGGTTTGAAAATTAATTTATAGCTAATTCTAATATTATTTAATCCATTAAATTTAATAATATTTATAATTTAGATAATTTAGACTTATAATACTTAATAATTAGGTAAATTATTGAACAACAAATTTATACTTAATTATAAATAAAAGACAATCAATTTAAAGTAAATTTTATATAAATACCATTTTGTAAAAGTGTAACTTTATAAATTAGACTTTTATTTGTCTTTATTATCCACATGTGAAAATAATAAAATATTTACTTGATAATTTATGTTTAATATTTTAAAATTATAAATGCTATGTAATTAGAAACATTTTTAGGTATAAATATAAAATTAATTACTTTTTTCTATATTTTAAACATTGAAAAGAAAAATTGTCAAAAAAATTTTTAATATATAATGCAAATGTAAAGCATTTTTTTTAAATAATGAAATCTGACTATTTACTTTTTCAAGAATTACAAACAAAATGTGAATAAACTTAAAATAATTACTCGAATAGTATTCTCTTACATTCCCCTCATTAGGAAAAATAGATTTATCATTAAAGTTTTTTTCACGACACGTTTTGATAACTTGGCTTCAATTTTTCAATTTATTTTTCAAAAAAAAAAAACGATTGTTTTATAAATTGTGTAATAAATATATTGCATAACTATTGTAAAAATAATTCAATGAAAATATTTTATATTTTATTCTTATTTTTAATTCTTAAAATATTTTCACTGTATACATTTATATAAAATAAAACCAGAATATACATAAAGCAAGACGATTGCATAAATATTAATAGAAATAAAGAATATCAGATTTAATGGTAAAGAAAAGATTATTAAATGTAACTTTTAAGAACACAAAATTTAATTGAACTCTTTTTTTATTAATTTCATAAAAATAAAGACACGTATAACTTATTATATTGGAAGATTGTTTTTAAATTGCGCTAAAGTAGAAGTAAATAATCAAAATTTATTGTATAAGCTTTTTATTATTACACTGTTTAAAAATAAGATTTTCCGATTAAATTTTAAGATTTACGTTATAATTTATATTTATATTTTTTGATTATTCACTATAATCTATTAAGTAATGTATACAGATTTATATTAAAATTTAAAGTTACTGATAAAAAATTGGTTAGAATTCAATTAAATATAAATAAATATATTACTATAAATACTTAAAAGCATTTTTTACCAATGAGAAAAAACCATTTCACATAATACTGTTGAAGGAATAAAGTTATAGAATTTATCATAATTTGCTGTTGTTGATAATAAATTTGCCTACTTGCTAATTAAAGCAACTTTAGCAATAATCATAAATCTTGAAAAATATTCTGCTTTTCTGCGAAAAAGTCATTCTTATATCATTTGCATTTGCCTTAGTTTTTCACGCAAAAAAACAAGCGTATGCTCACATGTACACAGAATTGCATGGAAGGGGAAGAAGCTCACGGAGTGCATATAGAAAAATGTGCTTGGTCGCTGGTGTCCGTAATCTGAACTGATGGTGAATCTGACACGCGAAGCGTTAACTGTCGTCCAATTTATAAAAATAACGATGAAATTACTGTAGCGTAAAGAGTTACGTAGAGCAGCTAGTGTAGTCCAACGTGTCCCGTTAGTCTGTAACAGCAAAATTTGTTAAAAGAGAAGGGATGACACACAGGTTTACAGGCGTATGTCCATATACAGTGTACACAAATTTTCCCAGAAAATAGATGGTGAAAGTTAAAGGGAGAAAAAGAGTGAGTGAGTGAGTGAGTGAGAGAGAGAGAGAGAGAGAGAGAGAGAGAGAGCAAGAGAATGGAATAAACTCGTCATATGCGTTCTGAGTTTGGCGTCGCCAGCGTTGGGCAGCGGTCGGACTATGTGTACCTGTTACTACTCGTTCTTGCTGGCATGTGTTTTTTAGTTGCGCCCACGTTTTCCACGTTCGAAAAAATATGCGCATTGGTACGTGATGTAATTGAGCTGCTCGCCTTCTATGTATATATATTTTTCTCACTTTTTTTTATTGTTGTACTATCTCTAACTTCTGTAGGCGTATATGTACATAAGCAAATGTAATAAATGTAGCTAGTACAAGTGATGTTGTGCACAAGCATTGAATTAATTAAAATTGAACCTCTGACGTACAAGCCTTTTTATGTCAGCACTTTTAAATATTATATACCTGGAACACTGGTATGAAAACGTTTGCGTCCGTTTTTCCATTTTTTAAAGAGCACATATGAGTAAATATTGAATACTGAGAAATTAATTTTATTATTTGCAGTTTGTTTTTTTCTATACACAATATGTTTCACTTTTTATTTCTTTACATTAAGTACATCAATGAAAATATTATCTCAATGAAATCAAAATAATGTAATTTGTTTTAAAAAAATTTGTTTAAAGGACAACTATGCAGACATTCGTGTATATATATATATATATATATCACCAAAGAAAGACTGGCTTACATATTTCATATGGTGGCTGACTAATATTCTAAAACTTTTTTTATAAATGTCTTTCTAATAACTTAAATAGTGTCTGAATGTTTTCTGATAAATAAAAATAACAGCTCCCTATTCTTTTTATTCTTCTTTATTTTAATCGGCCTATTTATAAATAAAATAGCATATCCTTAATTATTAATAAAAATAGTAAAAAACAATTTAAAGAATTATAAAATCTACAGTTGCTTTGGTAAACTTTTGAAAAATAATTAATTTGGTATATAAAATGATTAAACACATTCCTGTAAAGTTTGCAAGATATTTTTTTAAATTATGAAAAGATAAAATTAATATATTAAGTAATAAAATTAATTATATATATTTTTTCTGATATGTTATAATTATAACTATATAGTTCTTGTAAAATTTTAAAAATCTATTTTTTAAATTTTTCCTTAATTCACAATTATTTCCAAATTTTATAATAAATTATTAAAATTTACATATAAACAATAATAATCACGAATATAAAGTAATGTAAAATATTTAAATTCAAACGAGAATTTTTATATTTTCTCATGAAAAATTACATAAAAAAAAGAAAAATCCTAATTTAAGATTTAAATTATATTTTATTTCAAATTAAAAATGATTCCACAATTCCACTATTAATATTATCTTTTTTATTTAACAAATTATTTTTGAGGTATATATTTTATTTTAAATTTATTTATCGACTTTATTGTTTTACACTTCTATATTTTTAAAAAGTTTTTTCTAAAAATGAAAATATTATGATATTAGCTTGGTTATAAAAAAATTAGTCTGATTAAAACAAATTATTCAATATAAAATTATTAATATATTTTTTATTTTATTTCAAATAATAATTTTCTTTTCTAAAATAGATTTTTTCTTCTAAACAAATATGAATTATTTAATTAGACTTAATCTATTTTATTATTACATGACGTATACATTAAACCATTAAAAATTATTAATAAAAGATTTTTATTTGAGAAAACTGCGGGGAAGATATACAATATTATAAAGAATAAAATACTATAAATATCACTATTTTATGGGCTATAAGAGATATAAAATTCGAGAACACAAGTGTTTTTTAAAATCTGTTGATACGAAGTGTGCATCTAACTCAAACATTAGCGCGAAAATTTCTTTTCATTACATCATGGTTCAATATAAAGTCATTAGAATAGTGAATTGAACTCAATGATTAGTATAAACTCCAGTGATAGAATTTTTTTTATTTATACTTACATTTACTGAAGGCGATGAACAAAAGATAACTTTAAGATAATATCAATTTGAAACTTTTATTGTATCGAAGATTTAATAAAATGAATCTGAAAAAAGTCTGAATTTATAGAAAAGATGTGTTTCAATATTAATACCGACAATAATATCTTAATATAATTATCATTTTATACGGAAAATAGTAAAAAAAGGAAAGATTATAAGTTAGAAGTTTAATATTTATTTTCAATTTAATTAATTTATAATTCAGTATAAAGAAATCTACATGTAGATTGTTTCAATTTTTTTTTTTATATTCTGTTGGTTAAAAAATTAATATATATATATATATATTATAAAAAAAACAAAAAATTTTTATTACGATATTTATATTGAAAAATTCAGTAAATTTAATGATACTACATATTTATACACTACATATTTATACGTTACAAATAAATTGAATATAACACAAAACTTTTATTAATTTACAGATAATTTTCAAATATATTAATACATATATATATATAATTTTATTCAGAAATTAGTTTTAATGTATATATATATAATCACATTTTTTTAATTATATCTAAAATTTCATAAATCTTAACTCGCTAATACTTTAAAAAGTGATAAGTATAAATATTTTGAAATTAAATCCCTACTCCAAAAATGAGTGATATATTTAAAAAAATTACTTTAATGAACGTAAAATATAAAAAAAATTAAAAAATATTATATTATTTTTTCTTTTTTATTTTATTAATCGCTAATTTATAATATAGATACTAAATTCTTAAATAAAGTATATATCTTGTACGATAGTTCTACGCATAGATCAGATACAAACAGATATGATCTTTTGACTTGGAAACTATTGTACTTAAGCCTTAAGACGGAAATTGAAAAAGAGAAATAGATATAGAAGGATAAAAAGCAAACCGGAAAGAGGGTGAGAGTTTCGTAAAAAGAAAAATCATTGGACTGGATTGCATAAGAGCGATGAACGGACGGATCGGAGTACTGAGTGGGAAGAGCACAGCAGTGGTAGTGGCGGCTGTCGCAATAATCTGTTTATAAAACAATTTGCCGAGCAAGTGATGCGTGAGACACAATATATCTGCAAACATTGTTAGCATCAGCTCGATGAGGATTTGCTGCTTGCTGAGGAAAGGGAAGGAAATCACTTCTCCGTGCCGTCAGTCGAACAGAGACAACCTAAGTGATTTTATGGGGGGTAAATGTATGCATTAAATAGATAGATAGAGTCGGAGAGAAATAAAGTTGCATTATGCCTTTTGGTTAGTCTGTCATTAATTACTATTTAATGTAATATCAAATAGTAATAAGCTGAGATCATCATTTAATGATGTTTGCCATATAACATAAAAAAAATTATTTTATATTTTTTTGTATAAATCAAAGAACTTTATTAACCTTAATACAATACATTTCACCAATACATTTCCAAATAGCTACTATTTCTGTATTAATTCTGAAATAGTGGACATACGATAAGTTTATACTTATATAATGAACTGCATCCCTAATTATCTAAAAGTAAATTCTCAAACAAATAATATTTTTGGAACTAAATAAATATATGATTAAAATAATTTTTTTAATATGTAGTTATCTACAAATAGTTCTAAATGTCAAAATTTTTACTTCACTTATTTATAAATTAAAACATTTTATTTTTTTTATTCTATTTTTCAAAACATGAAATATGACTTCTTTAAAACTAAATTTATAATTTCTATTAATATCTAAAATGGAAATAAAAACTAATAATTTTCACTATAAAATGATTTTTTGTAAATTGCTAGTACAACATATTTTTAGAAAAGCTTATTTACTTACAAATCTCTAGATAAAATTTGTTGTGAAGTATGAAAATTTAATAATATTATTAATATCTAATAATTGATATTCTATAACATTTTTAAGTATTAAATAATGTTTAAATGACTAAAACTACCAAGAATATTTTATAGATTGTCTTTATACTTTAATAATTACCAAATCTTGTATTTTTATATTTTATTATTAATAATTTATGGATTTATTTTAGTAAATTCGAATATTATATTTGATATTTATAAATAATTTTAAATAAATATTTTTTAAATAAAAGGAGCATCATTAATCCTGAAAAAGATCATGACTTTATTTTTATTGCCTAATATTTCAGTAGCTATTATTTTATATACTTCATATAGTTTAGTAAGTAAATAAAGACTAATAAACGGTTTCATTGAAAACTCATAATTTTTGAAGCTTTAAGTTATCTCTTAAATTTTTTATTGATAGAGTTATAACTACCTGTAATAGATAAGCACGTGATTTTAAAGATAAGTAATTATTATTTGAATATTTAAACAACATTAATTATCGAATTTATTTAATATTTTAATTGTTTAAGGAAACTAAATTAGCGTGTGTTTTACCTTCCTAATATTAAAAAAGTTTTTTTCATAAATACATCAACAAACTACGTATAAATAAACAATGCATTGCTCTCAAAGAGATAAAGTAATTCACACAAATTGTTCCGGTAGCATAATAAAACCATTCTCAAGAATCGCCTTTATATCCTGAAGCCTGGAAAATACAGTGATCTTACGAATTCACAGCTCATTAGCTTTCTAATAGTGGTTATCCACTGACAAGAGAACGTGTAACATATCGCATCCTATTGTGGTGAATAAAGATGGAAATAGAGAAAGGAAGAAAAAAAGACAACCAATGAACTTAATGGGCTATGACTGTCTCTCTGGGTGGTTGCAGTTAACGTATAGAAACCTCCAAAACTAGTAACAGTATTAAGATACAAAAAAATAAAACTTAAAGTTACAGCTAAATTTAGTTATTCGTTAGAGATATGTCCACAGTCGGCGGAACAGCTAACGTCTATGTCAATATGATACGCCCGTGGGGCGTCTCTGGTCGTGTGGTTTCAAATATATATATTCATAAGAACGCATGTATTTGAATCTAAGTATCATAATCAGCCATATTGAAAATAAAATTTTCTAAACTTTGATTCAAGAAGTTGTTGCTTAAATGGCGTTCTTTTAGGCAGAAGCTGATACATACAAATACACACGCGCGCGCACGCAGATATATATGCATACAAATAAGTCAAATTTATTGAACTGACATGTGCTTCTTATTTACTGAAACCCTTAAACCGAAAAAAGTTTCTAACCAATAAAATTCATACTCAAAAAATAATTAAACAGTCACGGACATACCGCTATTTATTATATTGAATTGAATTATTATTATTATTATTATATAAAATTAATCAATTATTAGTAAAAATGTAGAAACTACTCAGTTACTATCATACATATCTTTTTTATTTTAAAAGTTTAACTAAAAATTGTAATAAAATATAAATCATATTATAGATCATATTAAATATATTTTTAGATGTAATTAAAATAAGCTTTTAATTAAAAATTATTTTAAAAAATTATACAGGAAGATGTTATTTTCTTTAATACTATTATATATTGTCCATGTATCACTTTGATTTGATTATAATTTAGATTTCACTAAAAAATTTGTAATACCTTGTATGATGTACAAATATAAAATTTATTAATTTTTAAAATTTGTAAATTAAAAATTTCTGTAATGGATGATTTCATAGTTATATTTTCAATTCAAATGCAATAATCTCAAGCAAAATTCATAAATATAGTGTAAAAGAGGTCTTATTAATAAATTTAGTTAATTTTCTACTGGAAATAAAATTAATAATACAATAGATGTAAAAAATTTTGGTAATGACATTTTTCATAAAAAATTTTTAATTATTTTGTATCTCTAAAATATCAAATTGTTAAATTTATAGTGTATAAAATCTTATTCATAATCCGTGATGTCTCACACGATTACCTATCCAATCTCGAACATAATTTTCTTGTTAACTATAAAATCTAATCAAAACATGAGTTTCAGCAGCTCATCGAGTCTACCTACTGATTCCTTATTAGTATGATCTAAAATGTAAAATAGATAGAAGGAATAAAAACTGAAAAAGAAACTATTTATAATTTGTACAAATTATTTGAATATATTATAGATATATAAAATTTATTTTATGAAAAAAAGAAATCAATTATTCTGCCATAGCAATAATTTTTTCATTTTATTATAATACGCTTAGATTTATATTTAAATATTCTCAATAAATTTTAATAATCATTAGAAATTGAAATCGATAATTAATTATTCCAACCAAGTCAGGTCTTTTTCAATCAGTCTTTAATCATTTTGTCTTTATCAATTTTATATTTATTTATATTTAAAACAGTTTTATTATAAGTTTAAAATATTTAAAAAAATTAAAAAGTTATTAACACGTTAAAATTTAATTTATAATTTTTATCATATGAAGTAAATTTCAAACAAATTATAAATATAAAATGAAAATTATTTAACTTTTAGAGTTTTAATGTTTAAAAATGTTTATAATCCTTAAAATCTATTTTTACAAAATTTTATTTTTATTTTTAATTATCATTAAAATATGTAACATATTTAAATACGTTTCTCGTGATTTGTATTAGTTCAAATAGTATAATGTTTAAATTTTTTAACATAATGATTATAATTTTGATTATAATGTTTGAATTTTACAAATTATAATTCTGTATAAAAAATCAGTAATAAATATCAAAATTAAATACAATATAGAAAAAAAATTATGGTGGAAATATAACACTCCAAGAAACTGTAATAAAAGGTTTTCCGCGCGACATGAAGGTTACATTCATTGCACTAACGCAAAGAATCAAATTAACCGATTCTTAACCTTGCTTTTCACATCTTACAGGGTATATATATAATCTCGACTGACTTGAATCATAATGCGAACTCTTCCCATACCCTCTCCCCTCGGTTCTGCGGCTACGCAACGCGGTCTCTTCGAGCCCGTCTACTCTTTTGTTTCGCCGCTGCCGGAGGCCCGCGCGTCCAATTATGTCGAAACATAAAAGACCACTGCCCGTTTCCGCGGGCTCTCTCTCTCTAGTTATTTCACCCCTTTACGAAGATTCGTAAGCTCTTCTCCCCACCCGTTTCAGCACTCGAAGGGGAGTATTCGCTCTTTTTATTTGAAGCGTTCGTGATCGGCCTTCCGATGACGTACACCTAACTACACGTGATTCGTAGCAGGAACTGCCATAGGCGGAGCCATCGACTGGAAAATAAGATGGTTTATGCGATACTTTTACATTTTGTTTTCAATCTTAAACGTAAGTTTATAAACTATATGTTGTGACTTCTTGTCATCCTTCTATTAATTAGAAAATTTATGTTCAAATTTAATTCTTACGTGAAAATTATAAATATTATTTACTTTGTATGATTAAATATTGAATTGTTATTATAGTATTAAACCTTTGTTTTTTCGAATTTTTTAATTATTTGTTTTTAATTATTTTGTTTTTAATTATTCGAATGCGATGAAAAACTTTTCTAAAATGTTATAAGAATTTAATTCCAGTAGTATAAGCAAATCTTCTTAATATTTATTATATATACATATGATTAAAAATAGTGTTTTATAAAATTATATTAGAATTTATAATCTCATTTATATAATTCAAGTATATTAAAAAATAATGAAAATGAATAAAACTGTATGTACAAATTTATACAATATATTAATATTTGGCGTTATAATAAAATTAATTTTTTAACAGCATTTTTAACATTACATTGATAAATTTTATTAATTAGTATAATTTTGACTTATGAAAAAGCCAATCTTTCAACTAGTAATATCAAGGTCCTGAATTATTTAATCGTTCTCTTTTTTTCGACGTAGAGTGAGAAAAACTAAAAGCCTATAGGTTCAAAGTGTTTACATCATATAGATGCATCTTATTAGCATAAGAAACTATATTCTTAAAGAAAAAGAGGGTGAAACTAGAAGAAAAAAGAGATGAAGAGCTAGAAGAAAAAACGAGCAAAAGATATGAATATTTATATTTATTCGATGACTAAAAAGAAGCATCAAGAGAACACAGCACTTGTAATATAAAGTGCCTCACTGGATACAAATTATGACACTAAATCTATTAAAGTTTAAATTGTTATAAATCAACAAACACAATTAAGTCTCTTACGTATATTCGTCCTAGTTTCACATTCGCAATATTCATTCTTATTTCACTAGCTTTGCTAATATTAATGTGTCATGATATACAAATCAAGAATTTATTTGATTTCAAATAAATATGTAACGTAATATTTAATACATCACTAGCTTTAAAAATGTATAAGAATGTTTACTTCTATGATATCGACTAACTGATTTTTATACCTATATATTTGTTAATTTTTATATGATTATCTTGTGCTCATTTAATATTACTATGTTCATCTTTCTATTCTACAAATTGATAAATAAACTTTACTCGGACTTATTTTTATTCAATATAAAATTTTAAATATTAAGCCCAATAACAATAACTTTGATGTATGTAAAATAAAAAAAACAGTATTCTTTCACCGATAAAATAATATTCTACATGGATAATAATAATAGTATTATAGTTTTCAATAATACATGTTTTAATATAATATTTATTATTAAACTATTTTTAATTATTATTAAAAATTATAATTTATAAGTATAGCTACTTTTATATATACATCTATGCATTTTTAAAAAAATGGATAATTTTATGAAAGTTTAATTATATAGAATAAATTATTTTTAAATTGAAGACATTTGGATTTGGTACATTTGGACCATATATTTGGATTCTAGTAACTTTATTGAAAAAAAAAACATAAATAGGATAATATATTCGATTATTATTTAAAATAAAATAAGGAGTTAAATTACATCGTAAGGAAAATTTTTTCAATTTTTTTCAACTGTTTACATTAAAAAATATTTCAAAATAATATATACTATTAATTTTTTAACGCTGTATGAATATTTTGGAAGCATATTCACTATGATTAATTTTTGTTTATGATTTTTTTAAAGAATATAAAAAATTTATCATATTTTAAAAATATTATTTTTCTATTGAACAATATTTTTGAAAAAATGAAATTTATAATAAATTTTTTAAAAAGTTTGATTGATTAAATATAATTTTGTAAAAAGCCATATTTTACTATTGTATTATATTACGACACGTACATTTCACACCTTGCAATACACTATGAATTCCTTAGCATATTTTAGCACACTACTCCAGCGATATACCCGGATATTTAACAGCGGTTTAAGATATAATCCTAATATATCTTTCCCCAAACTAACTTTATAATCAGAATGATTGTTAAAAATGGTATCAGAATACTGAAAGAGAGAAGTTATTCAATGTGGTGCTATTTATGACCTTTGTTTCTAGCATTTGCAGAAGTCTCAGAACTAATTTGGGACTCCCAGTCTTATTAAATCTGTCGAATTTAAATCTCTTCACATCAATCATTTCCTACTGCTTATTCATCGGGTATCATCTGGAGTTAACTATGAGCAAAAGTTTAAATCTATTAATACTGCATGAACATATGTAAGTAAGAATGTGATACTTATTCTGCACTAATAATTTAAAAAAATATAAATAATTATAATGTACTCTAAACATATATAAATATTTTCTAATTTGAAAATAAAAGAGAGTAAAAATAATATTTAAAAAATAAATTATATTTTATTTATGAGTGTATATATATATAAGTTCATTAAGTTATTTAAATTATAAAATCTCATCTGTAGTTATCAAAACTTTTATATATGTATTTCAGATATATATTTTTTTCAAAACTTAATATTTGTATATATTTTCTCTATAATTATATCTTTTTAAATGAAATATAATAATTAACTTCATAGATTTTCGGATAAGTTAGTAGCTATAGTTTACTGTCGAATAAACGCAGTATTTCTTTAATACATATGGATCAAATAAATGGTTCCAGTATATTTTATTGAAAATACTTTATCTTTATATAATAGTTATTTAACGGACTATAGCTTACTTATATATATGAAATCGATAAAAAGGAACAATATTATAGGGTAAAATAATATATTTCCCTTCTCCTTTATTATTTTTCTGTGCAAAGTTTCAGGCTGCGTACTATATGAGATTCAATGATATCAAGCATAGTTCCTCTTAAAAGTCACACGATCTTCATCATAATATGTATAAAGAATTTTGAATAGACTTCAAAAAAATTGGAAATACATGAAATACAGAATAACGGCTACTGATCACCAAGACCTGAAGTCTAGTCTTACAAATGTTATGAGCCTTTTGCTATATTTCAAACGTAAGAGTTTAGTTATAGCACTTTTTTCTTTAATTACAGAGATACTGACATACAAACACTGTTTATTTTATTTCCATGTATGAGATAAAAGAAATTTCATCATTTAAATAATAAAAATATTACATAATAGAATAATTTTCTGAAGTTAAATAGGAATTAAATTAATTAATTTATATATATTACAGCAAATAATAATTTTAAACGAAAATAATTCATCTTTCAACCAACATAGAACTTACCAAAATGAAAAAAATAAATATAAAATATAAATTTGTGTTTCTCTCATTATGTATACAATACAGAATATATTACATTTATGATACATATAACATATCAAACTTATTTAAATAACATTTTTTTATTTAGATGTTTATCGCGTATTCCAACATGTGTTTTAAATACAACATAAAATATCTGAATATACTTAAACATGTTATCAAAATAATAATCGCCGAAGTTTTTGTTTATTTATATAATTAAATACAAAAAAGTAAAATCAGATAATAAATTTAAATGTACAAATATAAAAGTTAATTTAACTACATATAAAGTTGCACTTGTACGAATTTCTTACAAAATAAAATTTAAAAAAATTGACAGTAATTTTCATTTAGAAAAGAAGCATGTACCTATTACTTGTACCTACTTCAACTAGACCATCTACAATTTCTTATTTTTACTAGAAACAAAAGTTTAACAAATCTAATTAATCTTTTGTCGGTTTATCAAGTGGGGTTAATTAGTTTACAATTATTGTTTGTATCTAAGATAATAAATAACATTTTTTAAGAGAATTTCTCTCCGAAGTTCTCTCTATTTTCTCAATTTCTCTCTGTCTCTCTTTCCGTTCTTTCCCATATATTACATTTCTTTTTTCCTATTTACTCTCTCTCATTGTCCCTTGAATTCGTTTGTTCTATCTCACCAGCATATTTCCGCAATCTCTTTCCACTTAAGTGCGTACGGAAAATTAATGAGTTTACTCTGAGTACCTTTTTACCACTAGCTTTTCTACTTTTTTCTTAGCAGTTTTCTTCTCTTACAAGCTTTGTATTTTCTATTTCATCTTCTCGTTTTTATATAAATACTTAATAGTGGTTGGAGACTACAAGGCTTTGTCATTATTGTGATAGCAATACTCGCGAAACATGTATGGGAATTTTGAATTATTTTATGAATGAGGCAAAGTTTTTAGGGAAATAATAAATATAATATGGAGTAATTTACATGTTTATATGTCTTCAAAATCTTTTCGATGATAAACTAAAATTTTCCGTGTATATTTTTGAAAAAGATTAACGCTCAAACAGTATCTGTGATTACCAGCTACTTAATATTTTATCACGTTGATGTTACAAAATTTATAATTAAATTTTATTTTTTTATTAATTTAATTGTACCTTTAAATTACTATACAATCATGTATTGAGTATTTTTCTGTTTATAAGTAGTAAAAAAGTGCTCTTAAATCTGGAACTAAAAAGAACCTAAGAAATTAATTTTTTCTATTAATAATTAAATTTATGCATACAACTTTTTATTTTAATTTCAAAAGTAATATTATAAAACCATTCTTATTTACTCTTTGTTAACAGTCATTACTTATTTAGTTTTCAATAAATATACTATATTATATTATTTAAAAAAAAATAAATGAACTATTTTTAATACCCTGTGACATTTTTAAATAATCGCAATATAAATCTCATCTTTTAAATAAAGTTTATATTAAAGTATTAAAATTCTTTATATATTACATTTTTTTTTTTTATTTTCAATTTCTTTTTCATTTCAATATTTAAATTAAAAAAATTTTTTAATTTTCTAAAAAATGAATCTCTTAAAGTAAGATAGAAAAAGACTATCAAAGTTTCTAAATAAAACATCGATTCTTTTTGCTTCCATAGTGTGGGTAGATTTTCATCAAAATGAAACAATTTTTTTTTAATTTCGAGAAAGCCTCGTTACAATATGAAAAAAATTTATGTTGACAGTGTGAAAGTCGCTTCGTTGAAAAAAAAATCCGGAATATATTGACTTTATGTCTTTGAAGAAATCAACTCAACTTAGAAAGAAAAAGTTATTCTATATCTTATTCTTAAGCTATAAAATTTTTAACAAATTATTGTAAGATTTTATATCAGAGTGACCCGTAAATATTCTATACATTTCATAAGATTTTTAATTAAATACCAACAATTTCAAAATATTAAAATATAAAAAATCTATAAGTAAAAGCTTCACTATATCACGTAGAAATTAATAATTATTAATCTATACTATTTAAAAGTTATTTTAGTTTAATAGATTGTAGTTTTTGTAATAGGTATTTTAAAGATATATAGTTTAATGTAGTTATATTATTCTGTTTCAAATTTTTATTTTACTTTAGTTTAACTTCTCTATATTTATTTCATAAATATAATTCGTTTGAAAATGATACATTAAATAATATTAAAATTTAGAAATAATTAAATTAATCTTGTTCATAATTATAAATATTCTCTGATATAAAAATATATTTTAAAAACTACATAAAATACTACTATAATATATTTTCTTAATAATTCATTATAATGTATTGAACGATTTGCATAAATCAAATAGTTAATTTAAATATTTTTGATTGTAGAGATTCAAGATACATAGTTGTATATAAACAATGTAATTTATAATTGTTGTAAGACTCCATTTTTTAGTTAATATTTTAAAAAATTTTCCTTTCAAATTGCTAAAAATTATTAAAAATTTAATCTACAATTTTTTTATAGAATTAAAAAAATAAAAATGATAATTGTAATTATCAGGTTAATTTGCGTAAGTTAGAACTAATACTAATATAATAAACTATACAGAAAAACTTTATAATATAATAATTTAAAAAAAAAAATTTTATAAAAAACCATATACATTTAAACTTGCACCTCTAAAGTTTTATATAAAAAAAGTATATCAAAACTTCTAATTTTTTTTATTTCAAAACTTGGAGAGCGTAGTGATTTATCAAACATCACTTAATCTGGTTATGAACGATTTCAAAGATTTACAAAAATGAAATAGATGAAGTTAAAAGAGATGAAAAAAATAAAGAAAAAAAGATACATCATATAAGTATTATATATTCGCAGTGTATATACACGAGAACTCCAAAGCAGATAGAATTTATCTAGACCATGGTCTTCATAAGCATGGCTACACACATATTTGTGAACTGGAACATGCCCTCAAACATGGCCTTTTATATATATGTATATACATTGAATCTCAAACACACAGAAATATGTATTCATATACACGGCATATGTGCATCTAAATGTATATGCATACATAAATGCATACACACAAACACATGTGAATCATATACTAAGCTAGACGCTGATTGTAGCGGGTAATGACAGCGAGGGTGAGCAGTAGTCTGGAAGTAAGTAAAAATTTTAAATTTAGTTACAGTTTAGGCGCGTGGCTGTGACACGCGAATGCACATATAGACACATGCGCCCGCGCGCACACATACATATATACATTGAAACACATGGCTTTAGTAAGCCTATACGTTTCTACCTAAGTGTGCGTGCACATTTGTTGGTGTGGATAATTTAGCGATAGAGAGGGTATATGTTATGCGAGTCGAGCGAAGATGACTCAGCACTGATGGCTAAAAGAAAAACATAGCTAACTCGAACACCCGCCCAGCAACGAACTGCGGCATTATAAGGGTGTGAGCTATAATAATGACTGCCGAATTTCACACTGATTTGATGCATCTTAACCTTCTCGTTGCTTCTTTCTCTATTTTATTATTCTTTTCTGTGTCTCGAAGTTCCCAAATAAATCTTACTCAAGTCTAATATTCGACTCTAAAAAAGAGAAACTTATGGAAAATCTTAATCTAAGACGGACGACCACACAAAATTTTGATCTAACTAAATGTCGTTATGCATAATAATATGTCTGAGCTTTTATTCCATAACTTAACGATATACCATATCAAATACATTATGAGAAATTTATGTATATATATATATATATATTTTTTTTCTTTAATAGAATTTATTATTTTCATAAATATTTATGAAAAAAATTATTTTATATTATATTTGCAAACAAAAGACGATCTTCGATAAAAAAAATTCATTAAAAATTTTACCGAATTTTTTAAAGCTATTAAATTATTAAATATAATTCTATTGTATATTTAACTTATTATGTAATATTAATTGTATACAATTTTTTATTAAATACATATACTGTTCAGTAAAGGTATTCCAGATGTTTTAAAATGTATATATATCTAGATAAAATACTACCAGTATGAGTTAAAAATTATTTTAAGCTATAAATTGTATTATATACTTCCTATAATAATTTCAATTATATTTAATAAAGCTTGTACAGATTGTAGAATGAAAAAGTAATTTTTTAACATTGCCGACATGCATAGAGACAATTATTTTATGCAAAAATTTCTTATGGTCAACATTATATTATTAGAATATTACTTGTTGCCTCATAGTATACTAATCTAATAATGTGGAATATAGTAATTGTTGTATGTTAGAATGTAGTATTGAATTTGATACAAAGGAAAAAAGAAAACATACGAAAGCAAGAACATGTACAAAATTAGGAAGAAATTCCCGTTTTTGTTATTTTTCCAAATCTATAAACAAGCTTCATTACATACGTAGTTTTTCATGTACAGAATTATAAAATAACTGTTTTTATAAAAGTTTTAATGATTAAATAATTATTTTTTTAATTGCATATCATGTTTCAATTATAAAATAAAATCAACCAAATTATTAAAATACTGTTTCTGTAAATTAATTATTAATCTATTCAAATATATTAAAAAATAACAAAAAATTAATATTGAAAATTTCAAGATATTTTTATAAAAAATTGATCGCGTGCGCGAATTAATATGCTTGATATATGTATTTATTCATGTATGTATAATATAAATATCATACACAAACAAAAACTATACAAAATATTACTAATTAGATTTTAAATACAAATATATTACGTAATTTCTTTTAAAGATGTAAATAAAATTAATTGAGAAAAAGAATTTTTTAATAAATTATAATAACAATAAATACTTTATTTTTATTGTTTATTTTAATCATCTAAAAGTATTTTTTTGGATTATCATAAAAAGTAAACATAAATAGAATTATTTTTGCTCCACATGTAACTGTATTATTTAATTACTTTTAAATTATTGATTTAAATTCAAAAAATTATTTAAACATTTTAAAACTATAAATTACAATCATAATTTTAATTTCAAAAGGAAAATTACAAAATAAAAATAAAAAATACAATCATTATTATTTAAAAAGCTTTTCATGAATAGAAGTTCAATTAAATTTAGTTTAATTATTAAATCCAAAATTTAGAAAATTACAGAATATTGCAATTATTCAATTTTTTTTTAAGTGGATATATTTAAATTTAGTTTAAATTTCCAAATATAGATTAACAAAGTTTGCTTTCATAATGTAAAATTCATATCACATTCATATACAATTTAGGGTTATCAAAAAGATTAGAAAAGCATAGGTCGCAAAAAATGTGAACTTGATGTAAAGTGTTGAAACATGTTTTCGTGATTCGGAAATAAGGTAAAGTGTTTAAAATGTACCTCTTCGCTTTCTCCTCGGTTTTCCTCCAGAGGAATTCAGTTCCTGAATCCCGCATAGTCACAACATGCACAACATCATTTACTATTTTTTATCTCTCAATTTCACTCTGTATCTCATATATTAATGTTTACATGCATACGTGAATATTTTTATATGTTTATATAAAAGTTTCGAACTAATAAAAAATTAAAATATATCATCAAAACCTCCTCGGGTTAGAAATATTTACAATGGGACTGTTTTAAAATTATTTAAATTAATCGAATTAAAGAATAAACCTTTGCACCCCTATTGAGATACATACATGTGTATTTGTATACAATATCCGTTTATCTTTTATCTTCCACTCTCTCTATATCTCTCTCCCTTTTGAGTTAAAACCGCACGCAAAAAAGACGCGTGACTGTGAACACACACAGATAGAAAGAGACGAAGCGAAAAATTGAGAGAGTATGTGTGAGAGAGCCAGAACCACCCCCTTCGAACTCGCTTATTCTTTCCCTCCACGCGCTTTCGTTTTCCCGTAACTCCACAGCTGCCAAGCGCAGCAACCGCTCAGCCGGAAGTAATTCAACTGCTGCTTACTATAAGTTTCTCATCTCACTCTCTTTCACTGTGCCTATCGTTTTATACTCTGCGTCTTTTTCTCTCTTTGCTTTTCTTCTTGCAATTGTTGTACTTTGTTTTTCTTACTTCTTATGTTTTTGAATTTTTTATTTAGCGACACTGTTTACTATGAAAGTTTACGTTTTCATTACGCAGCATTTCGCTTTCAATGGCTTTTATAAATCTTATACGTACGATTTGTCCTCAACAGATGCTTCCGTTATAACTTTTTTTATACTATTAAAAAGTTTTTGAATAAATTAAATTAAATTGTAATTTTTATATTGTTTATCAAATAATAAACCATTGTTCATTTTCATCGTTTTGATTACTGTCTTTTTAATTTTACTGAATATTATCAGAATTATATTTATTAAATCAACATCTTTGCTAATATATAGTCTATACAGCTTTTTTTTATAAAAAAATTTTAAATAATGAAATAAAATATTTTATACGTTATTTATATAGTATTGAATAAAGGGAATTGTAAATATAAAATTAAATTATAAACGTTAAATTAAATATAATCTTATTTCTTATTAATTGAATATCTTCAAATTTATAAAAAATATTGCGTACTTATTTGGCATTAAAATTCTTTTAAAATTCTATTCTTATCTATTGATTTAATTATCAATTATTTTAAACCAAAATAATCTTTATTAAAATTATTTCTATTATTTAATTTGTAATTATTTCAATATTTAATATTAACTAATAATAACTAATTAATCTAGAATATCAATTATTTTCACAATTTTATGATTATTTGTTAATTGTCTTTTATTTTTTCCTTTATTTTTTTGTTATTCTTACTATATGTTGTACTATCTATAAAATTTTACATGCTGATAAAGTACATAGTAAATAAAAAGTTACAACTATGAATGATTTCTGACAAACGTATGAGCGGAATGTATATGTTCATATAAGACTAATAATTAGTAGGATAAAATAAATTATCTTAGCGGTATTTTACTAGATAAATAAAATATCATTCCTGATATAGAATATACACGACAAAATTTTTCTCAATATAATTATTTTAAATATTTTATGCACAATTAAATTAACTTGCATTTACATTTTTTTCATGAATATAAAACAAATACTATAGTTTCAAATTTTATAAACATAAAAAATTTAATTATTCCATTCGAAATTATAAAAAGTAATTAAATTATAACAAAATTCAAACAGAAAAAAAATATAATTCAATTAAAGTGAATAAGATAAATATAAATAAAAAGTTGAGTCATATTTTTATTTTAGTAATCATAGTAATCATAGAATATATATAAAATCAAATCTGTTAAAAAAATTTACATATTGTTAGTTCAGAAATTTTATATACAACTGATAAAATTAAAATTATTTTAAAAAGTTTTTATTAATATAGAATTAAGTGAAACAAAATATTTACATAACTTTTCATTTATTTTAAAACTAATTAAATTTACGTTATTGATATTGTAAAACAACAAAAAGATATTCTTCAGAAAATATTTTAAATGTAACACTATCATTTTTTAAAATTAAATAAAATTTTTAAATTTGTATTTGCTCTTAAAAAAACAAGTAGTGAGAAAACGATAAACAAATTTTTACTTATAAATGTTTTGAAATTATGTAAAATTATTCCCTAATAATAATATTTTTAGATATGCGCTAATTAAAGAATATAGAAATATAAAACGTATATATCATAAATCTATATATTCTAATTTGTCAACTGAACAAAATATTTATAAAAATTTTTATTTATAACAATAATAGGACTTTATAATTAAATAAAATTACAAATACTATAAAATCAAAGAGATTAATTCTTATACTATTATCAATTGTATCAAATTTATAAAAAAATTTTACATAACTATTATAAGCGTGTTAGTTATTATTATAATTATCATTATTATTATTATTATTATTATTATTATTTATTATTATTATTATATTTTATTTTTATATTATGTTTTATAATTATGTCAATATTAATATTGTTTTTAATACCTAGTAATAAAATGATGACTAATATTATTATATATAATTATATATTATATAATGTTTTATAAATATACTTTCTATAAATCTCTCTTTATTCAGTTCTCAAAATTCTGTTACAATAATATCAAATATTTTATTGAAATAATTGTATTTAAAATTACTTATTTTATTTAATATTTTTAAACGTGGATTATTATACTTCTTTGTTTTATTATAACATTCAATTTGTGACTTATACTTTAAGTTCTAGTTTATAATTTGTAGTAATTAGTAATTTTAAATGTAATGCATATAAATACAATTACATATTACCTATTTAATAAAGTTTTTTAATGAATCATTATTAATGATTTTTATACATAATAATACGAAATTTTTATGTATTTATTTATAATATGAAAGTTATATGGTTATATAATGAAACCTGATTTATATTTTCAAGAAGAAAGATAATTATAAAAAATTAGATCATATCGAACTAATTAATGTTTGCTTTTTGATTTCAATAAAAATTCTTTTATTGAAACAAATAGACTTTCATAAATAATTATCACATTAAATTAAAGTTATAAGAAAAATAAATTAGGAAATAAAATTAAATCATCGAATTAAGTATTTCTATGTATATTTAGTTTATTTTACGTTTATTTTCTATGTATATTTTATTTCTTTTAACAGTAATTTTATTATTCAGTAATTTTATTATTTTTTTATAGAAAAGTAAAATATTATGCCAAATTTACATTAAAAATTTGTTTATCGATGATAATTATAAAAATAAAAATGAATTAGTTACTTAGCCAATCACGTTGTAGATATGAGAATATCTAAAGTATATGAAATATACTCAAAAATAAAGAATCGATAAGACGAAATCGTTTTGTAAAATCTTCATAGTTCCAGACACCATTTCTCCTTCGTATATGAATATCATTTAGTTACACCTACAGTAATTCCCAAAGCTAATCTTTAACTAAAATAAAAGTTAGGAAAATCATTCAACATCACATGCAACCAAACTTCAGGTCAGACGGTAGATTAATTAAGCTCACCATGATGAATAAATTTCAACTTGGGCCGCAAAGAGCAGTCGATTTATGCTACTGCCCGGTGATATACAGCGTGTCAGCCGTTACGAAGTGTACGCATACATACTTGTACGTGCAATGAAATCGCGTGCATGCTATTCGGTAGTGGAACGCGCGCAGTATGGCCCACCCCTTCGCTGCGAGACGAGAGTTCGCTCCCTGAGCCAGTCATCGCTCCGCCTCTCAACAACCCGCGTGCCCCTTCCTATTCACGTACTCGACGACTTGCTACCGCAACTGTTCAGCTTTCGAACTCTGTCCCAAAATCTTTATTTTTTTCGTTTTTCGCGGACTGTTCTGCAGGCTTTGTTGGAAAAGTGCCGCTGCATCCAGAAAAGCCTTAAGGGGTAATCTATAGCTGTGGTGGCATATCTACACTTGTCGATTTTAAAATTTCTAGATGTTATCACGTTAAATTATCGATATGTCTGAGGCAATTTTTAATAAGGATAGGTATAGGTATATGTTAGGTAATGTAACTGTATTTGTTTTTTTTTTTTTTATTTTTGGTAATTTAAAATTTAAAAGAAATATAAATTATTTAATTCGTTTATCTAATGCATTAATTATTTATAAATTTTTAATTTTTTCAAGATCATTGTGGAGAAAGATAAAAGTTTTGATTAGTCTATCTATGTTACTTAGAATGTACTATTATTATCATTTTGATATAAATAAAACTGAAAAATAGGATTAATTCATTTAATTTATTGTTTATATTGTTTAAAGTAATATGTTGTAAAACAACTATTTTTATAAAATATAACTTTTCTATTGTTAATAATTTAAATTATAAAGCATTATTTTTAGATTTATTTATTTTTATTAAAAATTATTTTTTTTTATTAATTATTTATTAATAATACTTAGTATAAGTTTTATACACATTTAAAATGTTGTAAAAAATTTTAATGCTATTCTTATGTATTCATCATTCTTTGATATATATTTTTCAATATTTTTCAATATTTATGTTTAAATATACTTTCTTGTTTAATCAAATATATTCATAATATTAGTATATTTGAAACTATAGATAATAAGTTATATATTATACGTAACTTTGAAATATATTTGAATTGGCAATGGATATTCTTTAACCAAATATAATTATAAAAATGAAAAAGTAGCCTAATTTGAACTAATGTAGAATACTACTAAATATGTCGATGAAATATTTAAAAAAATAATAATATATTAAAAATATATTCTGATTCAATTAGTGATATAAATTTAACGATTATAAAAAATCACAATAGCTTGAATACAAACTAATTACTTTTTATATAATATAGCAAAAGTTATCATCGTTGAGAAGCTTCTTACGAACACAGATATTTTAAAATATATAACTCTACTACTTATTTTTCAGAATATAAATAGCTTACCTCTTTTAGTGTTCTTTTAATTATATATACTTCGCGCGTTATATAATAAATTCTAACAAACTATCTACAAGTTATATATAAAAAACGAAAATAGTATTTCACAAACAAATTCGATTCATATATATATATATATATCAAATATTTTTACACCTTCTACTAAATTTCACTTTCGGTTTTTCTCGAAAATTTGTATTCATTAAGTCAATATTACTTTGTTTTAGATAGTATAATCTAAACAGAGCAAGTTATGATTAAGCAGAAGTATAAAATCAAATTTTTTAAATTTCATGGTAAAATAATCTATTGTGCAAATTAAAAACCATCTTTAATCATATACATATCATTAAAAAGATAAAGAATAAATTGGTTCTTCATTTTCTTTTCTGTTGCTCTTGGACTATATGTCCAAGATACAACCCTTAGTCGTTAAAAAGCGTTAAAAGATTCTTCATAAAAAGTTATGCGTATTTAAACAGAATAATAGTCTTCCCAGTGTTAGTAAAGGTCAAATTGAAGACGTTTATAACACCTAATTAAAGACATAAATGCACGAAAACACACACACGCTAATTCACACGGTGTCGTATGAACTATCTGTTTGACTATCCCAAGTTAAAGAGAATACATCGACTTTCAATCCTCGATGAGCAGAGTCAGAAAACGATGGTAGGCAATTTCGCGGTAGGGCCGAGTTTCCTTTCATTAGTTAGAATAGAGTAGAACCAGTATACCGTCATCCAACCACTCAGTATTACCCTACCGCTCTATCACATTCTATCCCATTCAGTACCCCCTGCCCGCAATGCCACTGCCACCAGAGCCAATCCACTTTCGTTCTACGGCCTCCTCATTTTGCATGCGGTTGACTCGTTTTCAATGAATACAATAGCAAGAGGAACAGATCATATTGAAAACGGAAAATCAACGAGTTGCTGCTACCGCTACCATCTCTCTTTTTACATCTTTCTCACCCAACAATTCATCTTCTCTCTCTCTCTCTCTCTCTTTCTCTATCTCTATTGCTCTATAGCTCTCTTATATACTCTCTGAGTATACACGTGAACGTTTCTCGATCTCAATTTAGAATGCAAACGAAAGGTATTTTCAAGAAGTATAGACCGTCTTTGTTAACAAAAATATATGAATAATAAAGATTATACTTACATAGAGTCAAAAAATAAACCTTTTGTAATAATGTATTAAAATATTAGAAAATCTCTTTTTCTTTGAAATTCAAACGTAAACGAAGCACAAATGAATATTGAAGTGAGCACTGGCATTCTATATACTTAATTTTACTTTTACTACAATTTCAAACGAAAATATTTTTTCCACCCTTTTCAATAATTTATTAAACTAGTAACTCAATAATACTAAGTTAATTAATTAAGCTACTTATAAGATTTAAAATACTCAAAGAAAATACATAAATCTTCAACAAAAATACATAAATTTTTATCCTACTTATGCTTATCTTAAATACTTCTTCATTCTTGTCAATTTTGATTAAATTTAATTTTCGAATTTCAAAATATATTTATAAGTTTTTATTATTTATATTAATATGCCTAAGTGTATAATTGTATATTATTTATTAGATTATTTTAATTGATACTATTTAAAATTCTGTGTACGTGTATTTATGTTAAATCGATGCTATATTTAAAAACTTAATAGAAATGAAATGGTTTTTATTCGTATAAGTAATCAATTTTCTTTTAAAAGATAAAATTTATTATATATTTCTTTCGGAAACTAAATATATATAACTAAAATAAATATAATAATATGTAGATTAAATTGAATGTTCGAACTCTGCAGTACTGATCACTTATGTATATCGGATATGAGCGTCATTTGGTTCAAAAGTCAAACATTGCTCACATGTGTGTCTTGCTTCGAGGAATCCGACCTTTCAAATTCCCCCGTCTAAATACTCAGAGGATTATGCTTCCATATTCCAGTAGAAAGTAGATGCGGCACTGCAAAGTGTCATTGAAATTGAGAATGAGTCAACTGTTAAGGACTTATCCGGATTATGGTTTTCCCTTGCTGTAGCACTTATATCAAAAAGCCGCAAGTGCTACAAACATTTCCATTGCGATATACACTTGAATTTATAAAGCCAATAGTTTGATATAGTGCTTGAAAGTTTTGTTTATGAATGAATGGGTTCTTTAGAAATTATGCTTCAAATGTATATATTTAAGTTATTGAAAAATATATAATTATAATTATATTAAAAAACCTGTCTACATATATTTGTATTACAAAATACTATGATTACTTGTGATTTTGATAATATTGTAATATAAAAACTTCTCTTACTTTTATTTTTACTTCTTACACAGCAACTTCTTTCAGTTGAAAAACAAATTAATAAAACTATTATTAACTAAGAATATTTGTATAATTTATTGAAAAATTTGATAATACAAGACACTTGTTACCTATTATTTAAAATTATGTAAATATTCATACCGAATGATCCCAAGAAAATACAAAAGCTATTATATTAATTAATATATTCAAACAGTAAATTATACGAGCTTTTTCATAATTTTCTTTTAACGTAGATTTTAATACAATATTATCGTACAATATAATTTGAAGTACTTTTTTATTTGAAATATTGTTTAGTAGTTTTTATCGAACACATTTTCAATTCTGCAAATAGTGAAGATGTTATTAAAAGAATTAAATTTTCTTAATAAAATATGTTAATAATGTGTTCACTAATAAAATATAATAATATCCAAATTATGCCAACTTTTTGTAAGAGTTACACACTGTATTTTTTCATTTCCTCGCGTTTTTGTTTTTAACCTCAATGATACTATAGCGAAATAGACAGACTCCGCGAAAAGATCGGGATTCATTTCCTCAAGCATGAGAAAATGCGAAAGGCTCGTTCAACGCTTGTGCGATGCTTGAATGAAAAGTTCCTCGTTCTTGTTTCCATTTTTCAACAAAGAGGCCAAGCGTACTGAAAAGTGTAAGTCATAAGAGAAGCGAAGGTAATCATTCTACGAGTTTCCTATAGACGAAAAAGGAAATGACGCCAGTCTGAAAGAGAAGAAAACAAGATGAGGTGAAGAAGGGGCAGAAGAAGAAGAATCTATGATGAGACATTACAGTATGCTTTTACTCTTTTCAAGACAAGAGAAAGCCTTTTTGTTGACATCATTATAAGGTAGGCTAATATAAGCCTGCTGGTGGTAATGATTTTCTCACAATCCTTGAACTTTAAAAAGTTTTAGTTGCAAAGATAGAAACTTTTACAGTTTATCACAATTGAATGGAAAAAAATTTTAATTTATTTAATAGAAATTATTAATACTCGTATTTCATACTCATTATAATAATTTTATATCATTCATGAATTCTACTTTTATGAAAAATATAACTAAACAATTTAATTAAATTCAATTAATAATTTACAATATTATTATAAATACCTAAAATTTGCTTATTAATATAATCATTAAAAAAAAAATTAATTACGAACTAAATTTGTGTACAAAAGAAATTATATATACAAATTATATTAATTATATAAGAAATTATGTATAAACATAATATTAATTTAATATAATGTAATATATAAATATAAAATTAGAAAAATTTTATACTTTAAAATCTACTAGGAACACTATAAAAAGAAGATTATAAATAAAATGAGCCATAATTGTCAAATTCTATATTCATTTTATTTTTCAGATAATAAAGTTTTATTATGAATATAAATAAATGTAATAAGTGCATTTAAATTTCATGACATGATAAATCTTATATAATTTTTAAGCTGAATGAATAAATGAAAATAAAATAAAACATGATTTTTAAATAGAAAATACCACACATTGTTCAAGGTGTAAAAACATGTTTCTTAAAAATTTGTATTTAATACACCACTAATATCAGAATATTTGCAATATTCTTTTAATATATTAAACGAATTATATATGAGATATATTTGTAAATTCAGAACTTCATTATTCTCGAATAAAAGGTTTAAATTTTTATTATATATTTATATAATATAATATAAATACTTTAATAAGAAAAATTGTTAAAATAAAGTTTTGGTATTATTAATAGTATTATAATATAAAATTAATGCTACTAGTCATTCAAACTTCTTTTTTAATATTATAATTAAATTAATTAACAAATTATAATTAAATATAATTAAACATAATTAAATTTTATATATAACTATCTTTCTAAACAGATAAAAAATTTAAAATCTTTAAATAGTTAGACGAAATTTTATACAGATAACCAATATATTTGGTAATATTACAAAGAAATAGAGATACAAATTAAATAAAAAATTTAAAAAAGCGAAAAAAGAAAAAGTAAGGTAAAATGAAAGAGTATAAATAATCAAGTAATATTCTTGAAATTGAACTGAGTTCACATAAAGCTTTTTAAACTAGATTTTCTCTCTCTTTTTCTATCTCTCTAGTTCTTTCTCTCTAATTTCTCCTTTATATTTATATTAACACGAAGCAGTCTTCATATGTACCAATATTTATAGTATCCTACAGAAGTAACAAACATTAATGATTTCAACCGTTATCATTGAGTAGGATATCACATCATGCCTTTAGACTTTAAATATATCTTGAATCTTAGAATGACAAAGAGTTGCCATGGTGACTCATCATTCTTAACGAGTTGTTACTCAGTAATATAAATTACTCAATAATATTCAGGCGATAAATATTATAATCTCATCTTTCAAGAATTCACGTTATTCACAAAGAAATTATTATTAATAAATTTTGAATTTTTTCTATCAGATACAAGGAAATCATTATAGATATTCTAATCTTTTGCTAGTTTTTAAAAAAGAATTTTTTATATTATACTCTTTTATTATTAATATCTTTATTTTTTATCTCTTATATATTTATTATATAGTATGAAGATCTATAATTTTTTATATATCTCGATATTTTATTAACTAATTACATTAATTTTACATCATATATTATTCATTTAAATTATATATAGTTATATTATTAATACAATAACAATTTAAAATGTGAGATTAGCTTATTATTATTCTATCAATATTTTAAAAATATATTATAAAGAAATATAGAGAAATTTAATTAAAATTAAAAAAATTGCCGTGAAATAAATGTTTAAATTTTACTTGATTTATAAATGATACTCTTTTCATGTAATTTATTTTAATTCATAAATACCTATTTACTCTTATACATATGCACTATTATATAGTTTGAATATAAAAAATAATGACTAGAATCTATCGATGAAATTCTTTTTTAATCGTCAAATTTATTTTTTCTTTCATAAAAACATTTAAAATTAAATAAAAATAGTTATATAATTACTTGTAAATTTTAAAAAAACTTAAACTTTATTAAAGTACATTTTAAACATTTAGTTATAATATATATTATAATAAATTAATAGAAAATGTTATGAGAACTTGAGGACTCCATACATTGTTTCACATTTATTAAGTATTAATAATGTATAAACTTGATACAATATCTAATGGTATATTATTAAGATCAACATATTTTTATTATTAAATATTTAGAATATTTTGATAAAGTAGAAGAAAAGTAGATAAAAATATTTTAATTTGATGTTTAAATTTGGTAAATTGAAGTCACGGATTTATTGTTAAAGAATAATACTGTTACTTCGATTGTTTACATGTAGTATATATACTAATTTAAAGTAAAAATATAAGTGTTTTAAGTTATCAAAAAATTACATATTAAAAATATAATAAAAAAATGTATTTGTTTTATAATTGATTTTTATCATTTAATCAACGGTTTTTAAAAAGTTAAAAAATATTTTCATATCAATTTAATTAAAGAAAGTCATATTGAATTAGAAAATGAAAAATTCAGAAAATAGATATATAATCAAAATATAATATTATTTAAAATTTTAATAAAAATATTTAGAGCTCTAATAAAATATTTAATTTTAACCATCCATTACTTCTATAATATTATGTAAATAGTCTTATATGTTTTATTTTATGCTTTTATATATAATATTCTCTATTAGACTTTAAAAAAAAATGATTTTTCCTTGTAAAATTTATCATATTTTTAATAGATAATAATCTTAATAGTTTAATTATAAGTCTACTAAAAAAATAATTCTTATATATAAAATCCTTAGTGATACCTAATAACCTTATTAAATAAAGTATTATCAAATTAAGTTCAGGATAAGAATTTTTACCTAACATGTTTTAAATAATGCACTGAATAGCTGTTGCGGTACATGAATTGGAAAAGAAGCGGGGAGAACGATAAAAGATGAGAATAAATGTTACGTAAAAAATATTCTTCTTCTTTAATTTTGTTTTATTTTATATCACTGCTGTAAGAGTAAGGTATGTTTATAGAAATAAAGAATTACGATACGCGAGAAAAATGGTTAATTATAAAATTAAATCGCTCTGAAATTCTATTAAAATCCTTAGATATAAATTAGACCAAATACTGTCAAATAGTTTGAATAAAAAATAAAATGAAAACAAAGTAAAAACAATTCAAGAACCAACTGAAAAATAACTAACATATCAGCCTTATATTAGCTAATCTCTTTTTCTCTCTTTCTTATCAACTTTTACAAAATATTAATAAATATTAATTATCGCACTCCGAGTTTGACTCTTCCTGTTTTTACATTTTTTTTATTACTACACAACTGCACTAAAATACTACAGTTTCGTTAAACTTTCACATAATGAAATCATCATGGACAAGTTCCCTTGTTCTTTTCCCGAATAAAGACCCGAAATAAAGACTTAAATCGTCGATGGTTTTTAAGCAATAATCTGGCATAAAAAACCTTCTGTATACCATACAAGAGAAAAAGCTATTTACATTCTAAACTATGCGGAAGGAAAGCGGCCGTACTAATTTTTGCGACTATCTACTCTTGAGAGAAGCACCTAGTTTACCCTGAAGCAAAAAAAGATGATCCTTCGACGGATCCGCAAATACACGATCACACTCTACTTGCATACAAGATTCTGGATTACACGCACCTATACATGATCCGGGATCACGGTGACAATACTTACTAGGTCCAGTTTCTTGTAATATGAGTGGCTACGAGGCTGCATTCAGGACAACCCAAACACTTGACACAGGGTTGGAGCACAAAATTCGAAAAAAAGCACAAAATTGGAGCACAGCCTTCTGCACTATTAACTTCCACTTACTTTGCAATTTTTCCAGAATCCCGCTATACTTGGATCCTAGGTCAGTCTCAAGCGCTATTATCTTTTTGGGCTGAATTTATCAATATCCCTCTTGACAAAAATCATAGTGTCAACGCCTCAGGATATCTTCAAGTCATACTACGGATATCTAATTTCTCTTATTTTATATCACGGCGTACTCCGAAATTCTAAATAGCGGCCATCCTCGTTTAAAATCTCTCCAAACCCAAGTCATAGTGACTTACTCTTTAGGTTTATTAAAAGTTCGTTAAATGCAGATCATTGCGATTTGCTCCTAGGATCGGAATCTAGGTCCAGGTCCACCTCAGTTTGCTTACGAAATCCCGATCTCATATACAAGTTACAGGTACTAAATCGGAATCCGTTTGAGCCTAAATCACCTCGACTACTTGTCTTTTAGACTCAGTTTTCTCAATGCACGGTATTCGTAGAACAGATCGTTATTTTTTACAGCTTTCATAGTGAACGGCGAAAGCTCACGGTATTCTCGACTCGTGGTTATGTTAGGAGAATAGAAAAAAAGAAAAATAAAAGGAGAACGAAACTCTGTGAAACTAAGAGATACAGACAGACTATAGAGATAGACAAAGAAAGAGAAATGGAGAGAGAGAGAAAGAGAGAGAGAAGGATAGACTAGAAAATCGCTTTTTTTAAAATATAATTGGTTAAATATCATAGTAAAAAAATGAAGAGGAAGAGAGTTAAAGAGTAATTACAGATTTGTTGTACATTGCTACCGTCGTAAATATGTGTATAATAACTTATTATTATAAGAATATTTCCAACGTTTTCTATGTTTCGACTTGCCTTTCTAAGTATGTCCATAAATTACTCAAGATTACTTGCTCCAGTTTGCCACTATACTTATATTTTAAACCAAATTGTTTGATTCTACCATCTAAAAACAATACTAACAATCAGAAGCAAATATAATTACTACCGCTTAACCCGATTTTATTGTATGAGAAACGCTTGACTTGACTTAACTTTGTACAGTATGCAATTTTGTATTGCACCCAATATACATTGTATGATAGCTTTATGATTTCTCTCTCTCTCTCTCTCTCTCTCTCTTTCTCTCTCTCTCTCTTTCTCTTTGTCTCTGATCCTCTGATGTTTATTTTATTTTACAAAACATATTTCATTGTTTTATATTGTTTGATATTGATCTCTCATAAATATAATATTATGTGTAATAAATATTTACACCTATTTAACTATTTGTAAAGATTGTTAGATACAGAAAAGTAGCAAGAAAAAGAGACAGAGAGAAAGGAAAAAATGAATCAAGTATCTGGAACCAATTTACACGTCAAGTTCAACAAGATACTTACGGATTTCGAATGTTGTGCGTACCCAATGATAGACGAGTAGGAATCTTAATTCATACGTACTGTAGCGCATATCGTCTTTGTGATAATGAAACCTTATTCAAATGATAAATAAAAATCATAGGTATTGATTCTCGTGATGTCTTTCAACAAAAAATATTTTGTTATTTGTATTCGATATTATTATTGAGGTAAACTTTTACACTTATAAAAAATTTTTTTAACGTAAAAGAAATAAAAAAAAATTATTAATATTGTGAATATAAGAACATTCTTTATTTTTATATTGAGTTAATTAAATTTTATAAGTATTCTATAAATTTAAGGACTCAATCTTCTAATAATTTACTTATCATCAATGCTCTTATAAATTCTATTCAAGCATTTAATTTTATTGAGTATTTCGTATAGTAAAATATAAACTATTGTAAATAAACTATATTTGACTCTGTAAAATGAACGTTTATGATTTCAACTTTTTATCAGATAAAAACTCATTACTTCTTTTATACTCCATTTGATACTTAATTACTTTATAAATTACATGTAATTCTATATCTCGGATTATAGATGTTTATACTTGTCGAAATTTATTAGAAGTTTTGATATATTATTCATGAAACTCAAATGATTTTTTAAACTTATATTTAAATTTCATAAACTTAAAAATATTTAGTGAAAATAAATATACAATTTTATTATTAATACGTACCTTCAATATAAAAGAATGAACAAATGACTGAAATTTTTTCAAATTATTTTATGATTGAATATTTATTTCAAGATAAATTTTAATTTAAACAAAATACGTTTGAATATTGGATTAATATTTTTTAAATTTTAAATAATTATTAAAGAGTTTTACATAGTTTAAAGAACATATAAAATTTATGTGATAATGTGAAAAAATTATATGTTTTGAATAATAGTGCATATAATTACAAATAATATTTCTAATTAGGTTCATGTATAAATAATTTATAATTTTTAGGTTTCTATTATTTCTATTTTTTAAAGTAAATTATAAATTCATTTTAGCTAATCTATTAATTTATTGTTATTTTGAATAATATGTATACGTAGTAATTGAAAAATTTTTTTTTAAATACATATTTAGTACGATTAATATATGAACTATATTAATCTAAAAGTTGTATATCTATTATTGAAAAATTTTTTCAGAATAAAAAACACATTATGATAATATGTGCGTAAATGTTTGTAATATATTTTATATGGAACATTATTTTGAATTATATTTATTACTTATATTTTTTTTTTTAATTATATTTATTACTTGTAAATAAAGGACGTCTGAAAAGTATTATATATTATTATTTAAAATATATATATACTATTATTATTATATATATATATTTATATTTAAACTTTTAATTTTAATAATTTATGAATTTTCTTAAAATAAGAATGAGTATTTTGATTCATATTATAAAAAACATTATTGAAATAGCATATATGAGATATATTTTATATGTTATGAGTATGAAAGCGGTAACTTCATATTTAATGTTAAAATATGTTTATATAGATGGTCAAGTTTTTCTCGTAGCTTCATTTTTATTTATCCGGTATTTATCTATTGAGAATTTGTTTTAATAGAATTATAAACAATTGTTTGGTTTTTATATAAAATATTTACTTTTTAGTATTATTATTAAATTTAGTAAGTGGAAATTTATGAAAACCTTTTTTAATGTTTGGTAAAAGGAACATAAAAAATATTAATGCACTGAAAGCAGGTGTGAATAAATAAATGACATCTAGAACTCATATTATAAACTTCATCGTTACGTATAGCTAAATAAAAGCTAAAAATCTTGTATAATTGCTTTGACTGCCTAAATAGTGAAAGCATGTGACTTACTTTTACGATAACTCTTGTACTCGTTAAGGGCAGGTCGCACGCGTCGTCCATATGGTTATTAACGGTAATACAAATTTCAAGGGTCGTCGAATCCTCTTTAATCTGAATAACTTCTGTTCGTCGTCACATAGAGAGAAAGAGAATGAGAGAGAAAGAGAGAGAAAGCGAGAGGAAATATAAGGGAAACGAATATTAAGAGAAAGAATGCTTACATGTACTCGACTATATAGTTTTACGCGTGTATGTTTGCAGCTTACTTACACATATTTTTATTTCTGCCGAATGACTCAATCGTTTTTTTTTCGTTAGCAGTGTATATATTTGTACGTTCCAATAGGGAATATTCAAGCCTTGTGAACTTTCTTTCGACGTGAGGGGTGAGTTCAACTCTTTCAATTACTTTTTCGCCCTCGCACATTTTACTTTCTCTTGTTTTGTCTCGTTTTTCTCTACATCGAATACTTCACTATAGTACTACCGTGACTTTCTTTCTTTCTTCTTAAGTCATTATTTCTCTCTCTTTTCCTCTCCGTGGGTGTGCTCTTAGGAACCTTCAATTAACTTTGCTGATTACATTGAACTCCGACGCCATGATTGTCGATGCATAGTTCAAGTCAATCTTTGGTATGCCGAATATTACTGACTTATGTAAGTGTGTGCGCGTTCGAACTAGCAAATCTCTACTCGAATGCCAGGTCGTTATTAACCCCCGACTGTGCGTTGCAAGTCGCTCTCTTAAACAAGAGTAAGAAAGATAAAAAAGGAAAGTTTGTATTATTACTAGTAACTCTAGTAGTGAGTCATTGGAAATTCATTCATAAACTTTGCATAAAATATCAAAATTATAAAATTGTTAGTCATAATAGCAAAAAGATTTAAAAAGTACATGTGTGACGGAGCAACTATTATTCGATCCTAAAAATTTTTGATAATCTATATTTAATTTTTTGTTGCCTCTACAAAAATGATTTTTCTTTTTTCTTTTTTGGTTGTTAGGGTAAATAACCAACTCACGTTGTTCACTCAACACACGGTTATTTATTAATATAACTAATACAAATAATACATGAGAGCCGAACGCGTGTGCAATCTAGTCGCTTGCACGATTCAAACTGCTTCGGCCGTCGGCAAGAGGGCCGCAGGCTCCTTTGTCTTATTTTCTTCTAAACTCTAAAAGTTACGGATACTTATGTCTGATTCTTATTTCTAAAGTTTAAATAATAATGTCGGTACTTGACACGACGCGGGACACCCGATCTTTGTATATCTTATGCGCGCCGAATTGTCGGCGCGCGGCAACATCGGTATGGCCCGCCCCGCCGCTTACAAGTGAAAACTAATATTCTAATATGCACGCCACACTTTTAATATTTTGATTTTCATACAATAAATATTTAATAAATTTTAGTAATAAAAAAGTATTAATAAAAACAAGTAAATTAAATATTAACGAAAATAAATCTAATAGTAGAAAGATAATTTAATATGACTATATAATACAAGATTAAATTTGTCATATGTTGGACATTAATTTATTATAAATTATTATAAATTATTAATATAATAATAATTCAATAATGTTTATTTTAAAACAATAAAATTGTAAATTTTAATATTGTTAATTGATTTATTATCCTGAATATAAATTATTTGAGTAATTATTCTTTTTATTCTAATTGTAATTTCGATACATTTAAGATTGATCAATTAATATCAGTAAACATTTAAAGAATTAATAAATTTAAAATTAAAAATTCTCAAATTTTGCGGTACAAGTCATCGTTTTTAATAAGTTATAATATTTTACTTTTTGATTAAATTAAATTATTTTTACATATAAAATAATCACCAGTATCACCACAATACAAACATCGAGGATGTTATTACTGAAACTTGTATATTAATTTATAGCACACTTTTCTACAAATTGTCTTTTATAATATTATTTTATTTAATAAAAATTATTTGAAATTTTTTCTTGAGGAAAAATACTATATTAACTTACTATACAAAAGATTAAATTATCTTGTTTCAAAATATATTTATTCAAATTTATTTTTAGGAATATATTTTGCTACTAAATTTTTATTTTAATTAGATTAATTTAAGTTTCAACATAATAAATTACGTTATGACATTTAATTTGCATTGACAAGAATGATAAAGTATAATTTTTAAATCAAGAAAAGAAGAGAGCGACTAAAAATTATTTACTTTTAATTAATCGTTTCTATTAAAATGTACGCATAGAATGTAAAATACTAACTAATTTGTTAATATTTTATTTCGTCATAAAATTTTTCATATATACTTACTTTGTTCATTTGCAGTCAAATGTTAAGTTATAATACAGAAAATACTGAAATCCTAAAATTAGAGAACAAGGGGTACTAATTATATCCACTTATTCTGATATCAATCTAATATTGTTTAAATATATCTATTAAATATGAATGTACTGAAAAATCAAGATTACGTATTTTTATACGGCTGAATAATATGGATTTTAAATATATTCAAATATTATATTTTTATAATAATTATGATGTAAATAATTTTAAGAATTTTAAAATCCACAAAAAATCTTATTAAAATAAATCATAAATAGAATTACATGAAGATAACTGAACTGTCATAAAGTATATGAAAACATATGCATAATTATATACAAATAGTATTTGCAAATGAGTGTATGCTGAGGATTACAGAAAAGTTGAAAGAAACGAAACATTATTTCTATCAAATTTGAAATAATAAATTTAATAAGTAATAAATACAAAAATCAATATATGAGCAGCATTCCGTAATTCGATTTTAATGTAGAATTAGTTTTATTTCATTATAAACAAGTTTACATAGTAAAAAATACGTCGAAAATAAAGATACAGGTAGTTTCTCTATAGTAGCTTAAATTGAATGATAATCGTGCTTCCTATGTGACAGGAATGGTTTGTTTACACATCTAGTGCATTACCGTTGTTCTCATTAAATTGTTTATTTTTCTCTCTTTTTTATCGCACAAACTATATCTCTGATATGAATCATAAATGGACGACCGAAGTAGTAATTGTCCTGGGACTATAATGCGAAATCTAGAAGTACGTTATTTTAGATGAAAAAATATTAGATGAAAAAATTATGAATTTAAAACCGGCGTTACCAAACATTGGACTCAGCGCAATATAATATATAAAACAGAAGAGATAGTCGGTTGCGTCATTGTATTTATGTAGCTTTATAGAAGGTTCAGAAGAAGAAAATTCATAAGGCTTCGAACGTAGTGAAAGTAAAAGAATGTATTGATATCCGTCTGAAATATTACCACGTACCTTGCCTAAATCCCCGAAATCAGTCGCAATATTATTCAGACTCTCTCTCTCTCTCTCTCACTCGTTCGGTCTCTTTCTCTTATACTTTGAAAACATGTGCACGCTCTTATTGACGTGCATGTATCTACACGTAAAATGACAAGGGAGATTGAAGAATAAAACGACATATATTAGATGAGTAGTTGCTAATATGACTAATATATATAAATTTTACTATTGGTTGAAATCAGTGTATGAGCAAATCGAAGAAGCTGTACATATCCTTCTATAGAATATGTTCATGTTAAATGACGTGTTGTAAACTCTGTTTTTGTTTATTCACTTTTTATTCTTTTAATTTTTAATCTTTAGAAAAAAGCTTTTAATTTAATTCATCAATTTTCTTTCTATTTGTCTTTTTTACAATGTCTTACAAAATTCCCTTAAGTTGTTGTATTTCATATTAAAATTTACAAAATTATTAGAGGATCACTTATTGTTCTTTAAGTGCATAATTTTACAACTTATCTAATCTAAAAATGAAGTTAGTTATTGTAATTAATTGTAATTGTAATTAATGTAATACATTTAAAAACAGAAAATATCGTCTGTTAACTCTATTTAATAGAACTAACAGAAAAATAAATTCTATAACTATTTTAATTATTTAGTACCATCTCTTTTAATAATAATCAGTAGATATGAAGAAAAATATAATATAAAATATTTTATATATGTTTATTTAATCATAATTTTAAATTAACATTAGCTGGAAAAAATCTTTCAAATATCAAATAAAGTAACACATTTTTAATATTTTATACTATCATTTCAAGATATTGTTTTTACACATTATTATAGATTACTATAACTGGATATATCCTTTGAACTGTATATTATCCTGTATATTAATTACAATATATATTAATGTATATAATTTTATATTAATATAACCTATATCTTGATTATTAATTTTTCAGTTAATAAAATCATAAATAGTTAAACAACGATGTACTGTATTGAAAAGAAAATATGGTAGTTTTTCTATCTATAAAAATTTTTAACTACTATTTAATGATACTTTAAGAGGTAGTTATATATAAATATAATATAATGTGTATGTGTATGTATTTTCTTCTTAGTAAGATAGAATCATAAATAAATAATATAATAATAGATACAATATACTAAAAATTAAAAATGTTTTTACCTCTTAAAGTACCTAATTTTACTTTAAATAATCTTTAATAGCAGTCGAAAATTTTTATATATTCAAAAAACTACATTTTCTGCTTAATATTGTACATATTTATTTAATTATTATCAATTCAACATACAATATAAATAAATTTTACTACAAAAACAAATGCTTATGTATATATATATTATTCTTATATGTGTTAGTTAAAATTAAAATTTAATATAATTAATCAATTATTATAAATACAATTTATTAACTAATTTAATATATAATCGAAAGCATAATGTACATATTACAACATATTTGATATTTTAAAACTAATTTGAATAACATGAATATGTTTATTATAAAAAAATATAATGTTAACAGTAATAATATAATAATAAGGAAGTACGGAAACATTTATGTCCCTGTAATAGCTACGGATAATTATGTAGATAAGCCAGTTGGCTTAAAGATAGTAATGTTAATGTGTATGACTTCATCTTCTCTCTTTCTTCTTCATCGTGTTTTGTTTGGTTTCTCATCTAAAATCGGATCAAAATTTTTTACAAACTTATAAATTTATAAAGTAAAAAATGTGTATTTTTTGTTAAATAATGATTTTTTCTTATTTTTTCTCCTTATATAGTTTTTAGCGGTGATTTATAGTATTTTATAATTCTGAATACAAGATTTAATATAATATTATTTGAACTAAAATTTCTTTTTTCTTTGAATGAAAGTAAAAATAAAAAGTAGGTTATTATAGTATAGTATATTATTATTTTAATATTAGTTATTATGAGATAAATGATATTAATCCTTGCTATAAAACCAGTAAAAAATAATTACATATTAGTCTATATTTTTAATTAATTTTCTATTCTAAAAATTAGTATTAATACAGTACAAGGGTAATGTAACTTTTCATTTCATTTTACATAATAATAGCTCATAATTAGTATGAATAATGTAATACCTTTATTATTTAATAATAATTATTTATATTAAAATAGAACATTTATAGTATATTACTTTAAATTACCAAAATAATTTATTAGTTATTATTAAATACATACATTATTATTTATTTAGAGACTTACAAATATTTTTAAAGCTCTTTTATAGACAGAAATTAGTTTAAATAAGGCATGAAATTTTATGCTTATATATATATATATATTTATTGCGTACGGTAATGACGCATAATTATTATAAAAAAATAATCTATTAAACAGTATACATTTTGTTTATTTCTCACCAATTATTTTAACATTTTTTCATATTCCTCTATAAAAACATAAATTTTTTAAACTTATATTACTCTTATGCAATTAATATTTAAACATTTTCTCAACGTATTCGTTTTAAAAAATTTTAACGTAATAAAAATTGTAACGCTTAAATATTATGGCAAGTATTTGATATTTTTGATTTATGTTTGATATTTTGATATTTTTTTATTTGATTTGATTTTTTACTCGCTTTTACTTATATTTTGAATCTTTTTTAACATAGTTAATATATATAAAGTCTATTTTCCTATTTTTTATTTTTTTTACTTTATGTACATTTCTCTTCTCTTTCTCTCTTTGCTTTTTTTATTCCTAAATTAATCCTGTTTCTTCTCACTATATACCCATATGCCGTTATTCCTTATAATTATTTCTTAAATAATACTACTCACCTCCCCCCTCTTAACTACCTGTGTTTTGTCTTTATTAATCTTTTCATTTCTCTTTCTTTAAAAATCTCGCCATTGTTTATATGTAGAACCCTTGAGATCCACTCTCTTCAACATAAGTTTATTCTTTGTTTCTTCATTTTCTATTTTTCCCCAGCAACTATAGTCCCCTCCAACTATACTTTTTTAACTTTCGCCTTAATCCTCACTTTCTTCCTTAATCATTCACTAATAACATCTTCCGTGTACTTATCACCTGCGTCAATACAACAATAGCAATATTTTTTTTCTTTCTCACTCCCTTTCTTCTATTATCTAATCTAATTGCTCTTTTATCATTTCTTCTTGTAAGCTTACGGTACTTTTATCTTTATCTTTATTCATCACCTTGCTTTTCTCCATTATAATTGTTTTTTTCTTTTACACTTCCAGTTTCGCACGTAACTTCTTTATTTTTTGTTATATTTCATTAATTTCTTTTCATATTTTCTTACTTTCTCGTTCAATATATCATTTATTTTCTCCCTCGTCTTTCCATGTAATACTTTATAAATTTCTTCTTTCACGTTCACCATCATTTCCTTACTTAATCCGTCTTTTATGTCATATCCATAATTTTTAATCGCATCATCTGCTAATTGTTCATTTCTTGATTTGTTCATTTTTTAATTTATTCCTCCATCCTTGTCATTACTTTTCCAATATACTTCTTATCGGGCATTTTTTTATTTTTTTGTTATACTGTCCTAGAACACAATTTTCTTTCTAACTCTTCTTGTGATGTCTGGTTTCATATCAAATACTCATCTATTTTTCGATCATTTTCTGATATTTTTTGTCCTTTGACTAATTTTGCCTTTTTAAATTGTAGCTTTTTCTCATTGTTTGATTATTCGTATGTGCAAGATTTCTCTGCTATTGCCTTGTGAGGCTGTCTAACCCCACTTTTATGCCTTTTATGAATTTCACTGTTTTTTCATTTATAACATTTCACCTTACTCATCTTTATTCCCCTGACTAATTTAACAGTTTCTATTCTTTTTAATTCATTTTTCCACTATACTTTGTACTAATCTTTACTATTTCTAATTTTTTTTTCATTGTCTGACCATATATGAATCTTTTGTGAGTTCTTTTAGATAATTAGAAGAATAATCGATTAATTATTTATTAAAAGTTTAAATTCTGAATCCCTTTAAATAGATTTTATAATTTAAAAGATTTTAAAATATATATTTATTGTTGCATATGATGGTTATAGTGGTGGTGATTTATATTTGATTTGAGCTCTTATACACATCTGATTTTAAACAATGGTGGCATCTGTGATGTAGTTAATGTCCGGGAGATCATAGTCATGGCTTCTGCATCTTCTAAACCTTGTTTTGGAGTTTTTGATCTTAACTCTATTAACCTTTCTTCGAGAGATTCGCCTACTTAAATCACAAGAATAACAATATTAATATTGGCAAATTATCAGATCAATGTTTTAGCTTATGATATAAACATAATTTTACGATATTGTCTTCGAGAAAAAATATATATTTGCGTTATATTACGTGGCACATGTACGGTATGTTATTGTTAATATATGTAATTATATAAATGTAAAAATATGCAGGTGAAATAGTCAGTAATAGTTTCACGACTACTTTGAATAACATAGTAAAAGAAGAAAAAATATATCACATTAATGGATACCGGATATGAAATATATACGGAATTATTAAGAAACAATATAGAGAATACATAAAAGAAAAGAACAAGTACATTAATACGTAGTTTGAATTTAGGCCGTGGTAGGGCCATATACACCTTAACAACTGCGATTGATATACAATTAGAAAGAGTAGGAGAGATCTGGGTTTATTTTGTTGATTTAAAAGCTGCTTTTGATTCGATTGATAGAAACGCAATATGAGAAAGGATGGAGGTAATAGAGATAAAAACATATTTACTTAATTGCTCACCAGAAAACTCTATGAAATTAACAAAACAAAATTAAAAGAAATAGAAATTATCGGTCACATAAGACAAATAAAGGGAAGTGAGGTAGAGATGTTCTCTGAGTCGGACTCTACTTTCCACAATAGGCACATCGAATTTAGATAAATATTTCAAGAATCAAGATCTCAGGTATGTTAAACGTAGGAAAAGTCAGAATTAGGAGTATTTTTTACACCGATGATATAACGATACTGGATGAGTGTGGTGTTACATTAAGAGAATTATTAAGACTTTTCAAAGAATTTTAAAGAAGAAAAACCTAGATATAATCTAGAAAAGATAAAAATAATAAAATTTAAAAAAGCAGATAAAACAAAAAACAATAGTAATGAAACATTTACAAACATTTAAAATAAGTAGTACAATAATATTCTTATCTGAGATACGCTATTTCAGAAAGAAACGATGATATAATTCATAAAAAAAGTTTAGCTAGAAAAGAAAACTTATTCGTAGGGCAATTATGGAGTTTAGTGAAAAGATATTTCAAAGATAACTTTAAGATAAGTATGAGAATTTTTGATACTTTGTTAGAGAGGGATCCAAAGAAATTGAAAGATTTAAGAAAAAAAGGTATTAAGTGATGATTGGGGAAAGATAAAAATACTCCAGGCAATGTGCTAATGTTAAAAACTAATTCATGTAAAATTGAGACAAAAGTAGCAAAGAGAGCAATGAAATATGAAAATGAAATCCTGAACGTAGAAGGGAGCATCACAATAAAGGAATGTATATAAGGAAGATTAATAGAGAATAACAAAATAATAAATAAAAAAGATAAAAAATTTTTAGCGATGAGGATAAAATTCCGGCAAAGTATTGAATGTTCAGAGTTGGTGTAGGGGGAGAAAGCACAGAACATGAATCAGCTAATAGAGGAAGTGATGAACATAAGGATCGGACAAGAAAAATAAATTTGGATAAGCCACATCCAAGTATCGAAATACACAAGTGAGATAAACAACATAATTTTAGAATATGGAAAAAGGAGTTTTTATTTATTATAAAAGAGAAGGAAAAATTTAAGGTAGGATTAAAAATTTTGGCAAGATTTAGGATGGACAATGAGAATAACGCCAACAAATCATGGATTAAAGGAGAGGAAGAAACTTGTAGATTATATGGAGAAAAACAAGAGGCGTTAAAATATATATTTGAAGAGTGCAAGGTATTAGAAATAAAGGCATGTAATTGGGAAGAATATTTCAAAAATAATAAAAAAGATTTAAAACGACTGTACAAAATACAACGGACGGGATCAAGAAAGAAGAAATAGAAATAAAGCAATCCAAGATAAAATAAAGAAATATTAAAGTTGTGATATAGAAACTTTTAATTTATATATATTTAAATTATTAAAAATTACAAAAAAGTGTTAGTGTTGTTTTAAAGGAGTGAAATGTGTCAAAAATAATTATGCTATAAATATGTACAAACGTAAATTGTAAGACATTATATCAAATATTGTTTTAAAAAAACAATAATAACACAGGAATAAGTAAAAATTATATGCGAATAATAGAAGTTACATGAAAAGTTTATGCATATATATGTGTATAAGTATAAGTTAAGAATTAAATTACAAGGGAATAAAGAATAAAAAATGTAAAAGTATAATTTATGAATATAAAGTTAAAAAAATAGTTTAACTGCAAAATGTAATCATATTGATGTTTTAAAATTTATGAGTTTAGTTATATAAATCATTATAACAATGAATTATTGTTCAATAAACTACATTATATTATATATCTGTGTTAAAGAAATATCTGTGTTAAGAAATATTATAAATTTCGAAAACATTTAAAAATTATTTTGATATAATCCTAAATCTATTTCATTAGTAATTAATTGTTAATTAATACGATAAGATTGAAATAATTAATTTGTGATTTTATTTGGTATATTTTCAACTTTATAATTAAGATACATTAAAATGTATTTTAATTCTGCTAAATAAATCTAATGTCTGCTATGAAACAATAAGCTATAAATTACAAATTAATTCTTGAACCTGTCGCGATATCTTATGGTACAGTGTTTTACAAAAAGATACGCATAAACATGAAATGTAAATAATTATTTCTTATTATAAATACGAAAAAAAAATTATTATAATACTCAATACTTAAAACATGAAATAATTCTTATGTATATTATATTTATAATTCTAAAACTTTCCTTTTTTTCTAAAATGTAATTATACAAAATAACTTATTCAAATGAAATTATTCAAAATAGAGGAGGACCGATACATGCAGATAAATATGGCCAATATTTTCAAGAATTATATATTGAATTATTCTAGTGACGTATTTCTACGAATATGAAAGTGATGGTCTGTAATCCTATGAAAATTTATCTGACCCACACCCTTCCATATGACCAATGATCGCTTCCATGGAAACGAAAATAGATAACTTATCGAACGCCCTGGTTTCGTAAAGAAATGTCCCATTTATCTCGTACGTTTTGCGTATTTAAGCACTCTATATACAAGCCCTTCACAGCTATAATACCCTATAGATATATATAACATAACTATTTACATATGTTACTGGTATCAAAGTATTCTAAACTAGCGAATAAATATTCAATGATTCCAATTTCCTTTTACTGTTAGAAAAGATTATGCTTATATTTTATTCCAAAAAGGTATTTCAAAATTTTTTCGTAAAAATTTAAATGTATATTGGTAATAAAAATATATAAGCAATCGTATAATTAAAATCATTTTTATAAATTTTAATTTTTTTATTTGAAATTATCTAGTATATTATTAATTTCTTTGCATAAATTATTTCATTTAGAAATTCTAATTTTTGGAATGGTGAAAATTCTTTATATTATATAAAATCATCTTTTATTAATGTTATATGATATATAAAATTATTAAAAAAAAGCGCGCAATAAAATGTAAATATATTTTCAGTTTTCTATTAAATTAAATTAAAAGTTATTTCATTTTTTCATTTTTAGTTAAGCGTAATGCTTCAATCTATATTATATATTATAGTATTTGTTTTACTTTTATGATTAAAGAAATTACAATAAATATTACATATTATAATAAATATTTAAAAAATTAATAGTCAAAATACATAGTAATTGTATTTTTATAATGTAAAATTTGTGTAAAACCGATGTTAGTTACATGTTAAACTTAGTAGTACAAATTTATTTAAGTATTAGTTATAACATTTGCGTGCATTGATTATATACAATTTATTAATAAATGATGACTAGTATTGATATTATATTTTGTATTAGAGTAATATATACGAAAGAAATATCTATGATATTGTATTTCAAATACAAGAACAAATATATATTTTCACTGTATTGTATTAAATATTCAGAATATAAAGAATAGTATGAAATATATTGAATTGTATATAAAAAATATTTATACCTAATTCTTTAAACAAAATTTTTCAAATTTTATAATTAGTTATTTAAAAAGAAACTTATGTACAAGATATGTTATTTAAATATACTGAATAAATTTGTATGGAATTACTCTTCAGGCATAATACGTTTCCTTTAAAAATTTTAACAGAAATTTTACTTATAAGTTTATTATTGTCATCAAACATGATTTTTTGTAATCATCATATTTTTTAAAAAGAATTTAAGGTACTGCATGGAAACTGCTCTTATATTATTCATTAGAAACTGGAAAAAATATCTCGAAACTATCTCAAACATTCGATCATTAAACATTTACTTGTTTTCTTTTAGTTAAACCTATTTAAATCAGTCAGTCGTTAACACCTAGTCCTCGGTCAAACATGTCAGAGGACATATAATAGAAAACTGTAGAAAAACCAATCTTAGCGAAATCAGACTTACTCTCCTCAACGTGATATTCGTATTTTGAGTAGTTATTTCATCGGTCGTGAAGATATTGAAGCTTCGCGAAATAACAAATTACATATAACTACAAAATAAGTAGCCTCTGGTTTATCAAAGATACTAACTAAACAAGTTACAGCCTTCACATTTTTTTCGAATATCTATTAAATTTTATTAAGACTGTTTATTTCTGCCTTTCTCTTCCTTTTCGCTGTTTTTTTTTTTACTGTGATCGTACGCACGAATTACCTTTGAAAAATTGCTTCCGTTCTTTTCTTTTTATTCTCGATGGTTACTTATTATTTTTCTAAAATTTTCTTTTCTTACCTTTTCCTTAAGAATCTACCTTTTTTATATAAAAATACCTTATTATTATCTTTTTGAGCAAATGAAAGCAATGAAAAACGAATGAATATACGGAAAGTAATGGAAATGCAGGAAGTTACATCGTTAAATTATCATAACGCAACCTCACTGTTGTAGCTAAGAAAAACCATAGATTATTTCTGTAACAATTTATCCAGCCATCCTTGAGGAGTTTTATATAGACGTGTCTCTTTTTATACACGTTTGTTGAGATAAGAAGAAAACAGGTTTTCTTTTTCTGGATTATCTTGATTTTTACTTTGACATTTCAACAATTGAAAATAAAAGTTTCTACCCCAATTTTTTTATTTAATATTCAATTAATTTAATTTATTTGCTTCGTGTGTTCTTTATAATATAACGATAAATTTTAAAGCATATGTTAAGTTTTAACGTGTTTGCTTAAAAGAAATAAAATATAAGTAGCAAGGGAATATTGAATATCGGATAAAGATAAAATTAAAGTTATATACATTTTTAAAAAATCTATAAAGTTTACTTAGATTAAAAGAATAATTGATCTTATTTGATAGTATATTGTAATCGAATTGTAAAAAATTTATTATTATATTTAATTTTTTTTATTGGATATACATTATAAACTATATTAAAAAAGATCAATAATTAGAATTAAATAATGTTCATATTCGATTATTATATTTGTAATAGCAGAATTCAGGAAAATGACTCGGTTAAAAAACATTGATAATTTTTTAAATATAAATAGCAAAATCATATTTTTGATGATTTTCTAACCATTTAATACATTTCAGTTGAATTATTTTTTTAATGTTTAATTATTAAAAAAATTTTAATATTTTTAAAAGCGAAATATACGTAACTACATTAGTAAAATTTCATTTTTAATAATAATTTTAAATATCAACTTCGCAACATATATTAGTATATATCAGCAATATATATAATTTTTAAGATGTTTAAATGTGCCTGAATATATTTTCTATTATACATTGGTAAATTAGTACCGTAATAGTATTCCTATTCGATCGATTTTATATAGCATACAAATTCTTTAAATAATATTATTTATAACTATTTAATAAGCTTCGTAAATCTTATCACCTATAATTACAGTTTTAGGTAAATATTTTTTAATTAATTTTTAATTATCTTCTTATAATTAAAAATTAATGATAATTGATAATAATTTAAAACGTGCACGACAAAATTTTAATTTGTTTCAGCGCCTATGAATTTTTACTTAACGGATCATTGCCGTCATTTTTAATTCAACGCTGTTTTAATTACAATTATAAACAATATCATGTACATATCTCGTATTTATTTATTTCTCTCATTATTTACAATATTTAGGGGTTAAACTATACGATCAGTCTTACCTTCCGACGCTTCATTTCTTATTTAAAATCTTATGCGAACGTAGAGAAACACTTAATTTTTCTTTTTCTAATAAAAAAGCAAAGCTTTTTTTAATAAAAAGGCACGAATGCGTATAAATTTTCATAAAAGTTATGCGTATTATTTTTATAATTACATACATATATTCACAAATATTAAGTAACAGTAACTTTTTTAAACTAAAATAATCTTCATTCATTATTTACATACAAACGTATTAATAATTAACTTCATAAAATTTATAAATTATTTAAATTTCTGATAAATAAATAAATATACGTAACAGCAATAGAACATCGGCTCGCGCCCAGAGCAGAGTAGAGCATCAGCTTCCGCGCGGAAGCAAACACCATAACGCCCGAACATCGAAGCATCCCTGACAAGCGTCTACATCCTTGGCGTATCCAAGTCGCCCTTTTAGAAACAAAACCCATCATCTCGAGGGTAAGGGACACCAGCCTCGTGTCACACCGCGGTATCGTACCACCAATTAGCAGCATAAAAAAAGAAAGGAAAAGAACGGCTGCAGAAAGCCCCACCCATGTCAATATATTGTATCAGATATTATAGAATTTTAAATACATAGCTCCATAAACTTTATTTATATTAATTCATAAATATTATTTAAAGATATTATTAGCGATATTCTATCAAAGAATAATATAAAGCTTTATTAATAGACAAATTTTACATCATAGGATAAAATATAATTTAATAGATTTAAATATATTTAAAACATAATTTATGAACAATTAGAGAGTAATCTTATAAGTATTAAAAATAAAAACTTGAAATTTTAAATAAATATTTTATATAACTATTAATAAATTTAAAGTAAAAAAAAATATATATATCAGTTATATGATATATTTGCATTATTTATTCAATATCAAGTATCATCAAAAATCAAAATCAAATATATTAAATATTTGAATTATGTGTTACTAGCATTCAAAATAAATTAAATTATATCATAAATAATAGATTTCTATTAAAATATTTTCATAGCTTATAAAATAGTTCAATTAATTTTATTTTATTAAATTAACAGATATAATAAAAGCAATTTAATATAAAATTTTTATATCGAAAATAATTGAAAATTCAAAAAAAAAATTTATCTTATTTAAATATGTTAACTTTCATAAATGTCAATATACATATTTATATGTTACATACATAAATATTTATATTTGAAATATAAACTTTTTTTTTAAATGCTAACAAATTTGAAATTTTTCATGAAATAATAGGATATAAATTGTTAAAATAATAAGAGTTCTTTCAAACAAACTTTGAACTACATGTGGCGGCATAAAATGTGTGTGAGTGTGCTAAAATCGTTTAAGTAAATAAGCAAGCGTTTTTAATATAAACAAAATATTATTTTTACATTACAATAAATATATTTATCAGATAATTAAAATCAACTATGTATACATATGTTATGCTTAGATTTATAAAAATTAGTATGATTTTTCAAAATATTTATGAAAACTAATTTTACCGTAAAAAAGCAAAAATGTAAGATATTTAATTAAATATTTTTAAATTATCATTTTTTTTATACATATCATATATAAATTCTATAAAATTTGTTAGACGTTGATAATTTGATAATATGATTTCGTAAATAAAAAAACAATAATATTATTTAAAATTTTATTTTTATTTCATAAGACATAGATACTTTATATATATATATATATCAGTGATTATTTACGTATATATATTACATACTTCTAATAAACATGAACAATAAACAAATATAAATTATATAATACCTGAAATCAGTATAATATAAATGATAATTAGATTACATTTACTTAAATTATACCGTAACTATATATTAGATATAAATTTTAAGTTTCACAAGCATTGAACGATAAATGAATAATATATTATTCAAGCACTTTTTTAGAACTTTATTTCTCTTGCTCTATATCGTTTTTTATTTTAATTTCACTATTCATTAAATTTCTTTTATTTGGTCCTTAACTCTCTATTCAATTTTTATATTAACCAATAATATCGAGACCTTCTTCCTTTTCATTTCTGTACATGCTGAAATAAGATCAGTAATATATTTTACATTACTAGTATCTAATCGTACGTATGCTATTACTAGCGAAGACTAGAAAATTTTTATTCGTAAAATTGTTGACACATAATGGAATGAAAAGCATCTCTTCTTTTATGCTTTTATTCCAAAGAAAGACTACACGTTTATGTTTTCGTATTATTAAATTTGAATTAAGTTTATATATATATTACTTCTTCGACCGAAAATAGTACAATATTTTATATACGGTGCTTCAAACGAACAACGTGGAACAATAATTAACAAATCGCACAGTGCATTAACAAATATACAATTATAACTAAAAAAGAGTTTTCCAAAGAAATATGTATTGAAAGTTTTTTAAATTAATCTTACATTTTATTTAATAGATAATATTCGTTATTTAACTTTTTTAGAAATTGTCAATCAATTATTTTATACAATTAAAAAAAATTTTCAGGCTCTTTTTCATTGTTCCATTTTTACCATCTTTTTGTCTATTACATAATTATGATATGTACACATATATATAAGTTAAAAGATTTCACATCCATAAAATGAAAATAAATTCCTATAACTATTTTAAAGGACACGATATTCTCCTATTATTTATTTACACTTGATGAATTTGACATTGAAATTTGATGTTCTTTTTTAAAAACTAATTTTTTTATATTGTAACAATGCTTTTTCTGCACAAAATTGACGAGTTAAAAGGTTTAATGGTTATAATTTATACGATTCTACGATTATAATTCAAAAGTATTTATAGTAAAAAAAGTTGCGCGGTTGTATTGTAAAATTTATTATCAATCTTTGAAATGATGATAAAATAATTTATAAAATCAAATTATAACATAATTATTTACCATATAGTTATGTTTTCATAATTTAATTAAAGTATATTTAACATGCTAACAGATAATAAATCAAATGTATGTAATGTTAGTATTCATTCTAATAAGTAAAAATGTCCTTCGTACCAAATTATGGTTATTGTTATTATTAATATCAAGTTAATAAATAATTAATAAAAAAAATTAATTAGAAAATTCATTAAATTAAGTCCAATAAAATTTATTTGTTTTAAATAAATCAATCATCATAATATTCTTAATATATTAAAGTACTTGATTTATCTATAAAGTAATGAAAACTTTCATGAGCACTAGTTATTATACAGCTAATAATAATTAATAAAAGCAGCCAAACATATTATTAGGAATAAAATTAGTAACTTTAACAATGTTGTCTTATATAATAGTCAACCGTACGTATTTCTAACAAAAACATTAATTCACATACGATAATGTTTCAAGTTAAAAATATAATCTTAAAAGAATGCACATGAATTAATGAATTAGAATGTACCAGTGATAAAATCTCTCACATCAATATCGTATATTGATCGGATAATTTTGCTTGGTACATATTGTTGACCTTTTCTGATGCTTAAACTACAACTTTCTTGTAGTTTTTTTAGATAAAAATATTATTAGGTATGAGAGTGACTCTTATTAGCAATACGTGTAAATAATATTCATTTTATTTTACGCTAAAGTAAATCTGGTATCCCTATACGCGTATAATATATCTTAGTACAATTATATATTAAAGACATTGTATATTGTATACACAAGCATGTGTTTATGCATTTAAAATTCTTACGCGTGCTCATGTACATGTTCGAACAGATGCTCTTAAAGGCACCCTCCCAACTCGCAATTCAAATCTTTCGTCAGATTCGATCAGTTTACAAGGTTCCATTTAAAACGAACTGCCTATCTTTAGCACATAAGTACATCATTACAAATATTAAAATACTGAATTTTTTAATTTTACAGTATTGCACCTAATTATTATATTCCGTATTGATGGAGACACCCCTTACAATTTATATTTAAAAATTCAGGATATAATATAAATTTTAAAAAGTTTATTATTGAAAGTGTTAGATTCTTAATAGGCTTCAATTTTTATAAATATTAGAAATATAAGAAAGAAATTCTACGTTTTCTATTCTTTTTACGATTTATTACATTCGATTTAAAATTGATATTACACAATCTAATTTTTTTACATTAAAAAAAAGAAATGAAAAAAAAAAGTCGTTTTAATGATTCCTGCTTTCTATTTTGTCAAATTAATGTTATAAAATAATTTACTTTATATTAGGTACAATTATATTTTTATGAAATTATAAAAAGACTATAAAAAAACATAAATTACCTAATTTAACACATTTTTTATTTAAAATAGGAATGCATATTATTATAGTTTACACTTAATTATGTGTATAACATCTGCTTCAATAAGAAGTCAATAACACGTTTACAAATTTTTTATAGAATTCGTGAAGTGAAATATGGGATAGAGTAAAAAATGTCAATCGTAAAGCATATATTTTTATTATAAAACAAATGTATATTCAAATAAGATGCTGCAATCGAACCATATTGAAATATTTTTATTTTTTATTTAAGATTTAGCTTAAGCTATAAGAAGATATTTACTTCTTATTTGCGTATCAATAAAAAAGTATGAAAAAGAGGTTCATTGAATATTTTAATAGAAATAACATCATAATCAGTTAATTTATAAATATGTAAACTGATGATATTATAATATTGACGATTTAGAACAAAATATTATTATTACTACATGTGATTAAAAAAACTAATAGAATACTCAAGGTCAAGAGTAACTTATACTGCTTACATGCACGTAGTCTTTTAGGTAAATCAATCTAGCCTCATCCACTCATGCATGTTAATAATACCAGATTGGGAGTTAAATATTACACATGTTGATTTATGAATATTTGAAAACGGAAAACGCATCCAGAAGAAAAATAATTTAATTGTTTTATACAATATATACACAAAATACATTTAAGAAATTTATTCAACTTCGTAAGAATCAGTTTGATATGTACTCAATCTCAAGGATACATGAAGTTATTTTTCAATCAAGCCCAATATTTCTGTAACTTCGAAAGTAAGTGATTAATTATCCCTCTTGCTTTAATTTTTTAAATATATAATAAGGTATTTAAGATAATTTACTACATGTGAATGTAGGATAATGATATGATTTATTTTTACAAAAAGAAATTTACAATACTTACGATATAGTACCGAAATATTCTCATAAAAATTTTAAGCATAAATGTAACGAAAATATAAGCTTTTTATTTGCAAGGAATATTTTATTTTGTGTTATATTACAATAAAAAAAACTGCTTTTTATTTAAAAAGAATAATTAGAATTGTTTAATTTTCTCAACAATTTTTTACAAAAATAATTTTGCGAATAATTATAATGTGAATAAAGATTACGACTCGTCGTGTATTTTGAAATTAGTAATTTATTTATAAGATAAAAAGTTAAAGTAGGTCAATGAGTTTTTATAATAAATGTGTACACCTGTGTATAAATAGATATAAATATGCATTAAAGTAATTTTATTCAGTGTAAAATAAGTGATAGTGCGTAATGAAAGTACGTGACAAGCAGAATTTCGTCTTCAGTCTTTGAGCGAATCTGTCTATCCAAGAATACACAGGCATATAAACGAGGCTGTAAAAAAGCCGGTACCTAAACTTATATATATATATATATATATTTATGAACGAATACAAATATTAACGCGCGTGATTCTTAATACATAAATCTCTCAGCAACAAGGAAAAATACCCCCCTCCCTTCATTATGAATTGTAATTTCTTGAGAAATTCATTCATAACTTGGAAAAAATTTGTGGAAACCTATTATAAAGATACTGATTATAATATTCTATTATTATGAGATAATTTATAATACATAAAATATGTTCATAAAAATATGCTCATTACGGTAAAAATTACAATTTTAACCAGTTTTAAATTAAATTCGTTATTGAAAAGTATCTAATTACTGTTCGATTCTAATAAATAAAATACTTTCTCATTCGACATAGAGTATACTTTTAATTTCCCAAATAAGATATGTTCAGGTTTTTTTTTTCATTTAAAAATATTTCTTATGTATATTTTTTATTTTATTGAAATTTAATTTTTTATCAAGATTTTCTTATAAATTCAGTAAGTCTAAGATGTTTAATAAGATTTTATCATGCTAAATAAATAAATAAAAACAAGAAATCAGTAATATTTATAAAAAAATTTAATTTTTCATCTATCTTTATTTAATATTATTTAATACATAAATTAAGATTGAAAATAAATGATATAAAAAATTATACTTAAAATTTTTTATTTTTAAAACATTTAATAATTATAAATACTTATATTAAAAGAATAATATTAAAATAATATTATTCATAAATTATTTATCAAGTTTCAGACAAATAATTACCGATATGTATTAATTAATTCTATCAAATTAAAATTTATATTTTTCGTTTCATAATACTTTTGATATATTTGTATTTATAATTTTATAGTTATAACATTTTATTATATTTGCTATAAAATACAAAATCGATAATCTAACCATTTTCTTTATATTTTTAAAGCCATTATCTGTACAAAAGTAATATATAACGAGAATTCGTTCGAACGAATTCTCCTTCTTTAGAAGTATAATACTATTAAAGAAAAATTGGTTTTATATCTAGATATATATCTAAATATTGTGTAGTATTGTTTATCTTTGGATATTTAGATCTTATTATTCAGATTTTATTCTCTTTTTATTTTTGGTCCGAGATATATATCTTTGTGCGCATTAATGTATCGCTTATTCAAGATGATCCAAAATAAGAATATTGTATTTAAGCTGAAAATATATTCATAAAAATATACGCGAAGATATTTAAAATAAATTATAATGTTCAATATGAGCTTTTTACTAAAACATAACTGAGAAATTTCTCATACAATAGGATCATTTATTTGTTTGTAAATATTAAATAAGCAGTAATTTTAAATAAATAAAATAATTGATAATATTTTAACGCGCTTCTTTATATATATGAATTATTGATACAATATAAAGTTTGGATATTATAATTTGACGATTATTTTAAAATACGTACACGGAATATATGTAAGTTTTCATAAGTATCTTATACATCTAAATAAATACAATGACGTGTAGAATAAATCAAATTGTTTACAAATATTAATATATTAAAGGAATCATATATGTCTTTTTTATGAGTAGCTAAAAAGTGATTTTATGCTACATTTAGCTTCATAAAATGTAATCGTATAATTCTTATTTTTAATAAATTCGACAATACGCCCAATGCAACTTTGCTATACAAATGCAGCAAACTTATATAATTTTCGTTTTTAAATAAGCTAATTCTTTTCATCCTTAATATTTTTTAATAATTCGATATTTTTATTTATTATTATATCTTTTATATCCTTTATTGTTTCCGACTTTGTTTAGTAAAATAATTTTTTAAGAATTAATCATTAAGTTTAAATATCTAGCAATTAAAATTATTAAAAACAAAATTAATACAGCTTCAGGTTTCTTTAATCATCACTGTTCTATCTTCAGACCGGCGTCGAACTTAACAACAAAATCTTTATAAGGCCTCTGATAAAATAGGTTCATGTATTTATATAATATCAACCATCATTATTGCGTAAAATAACGTCACACTCAACTTTAGTATAAATTATTTTTCTAAATCAATCTAAGCAGCTTTATATATAACTTAAGTATGTATCTTATGTTATTATACATTCATATGGCATAAATGATATACACATATATTATTCTCTTTTATTTGTGTGTAAGTCGTATTAAGAATCACGTTCAATATATCACGACAACATTTCTGCAGTCCGGCGCTTTTTAATGTAGGCCATCTTGAATTATAATATTACGTTAAAAACAATATTAAATTATGTTCGATATTTTTTATTAAGATTCTTTTAATTTACCTTTATAAATTTTGAGGAGGTACAATAATTTGACTCAAAATAAATTTTATGGAACTACATTTTTATGTGAAATTTGATGTTATACATTGGCGTTATATTTCTCTATTTATACGAAAAAATTATTAAAGTTTTATGACACTTTCAAGATTATTGTAAATCTTCTAAAAAAGATATTTTCGATAAAAAAATTCGTAAAAACTTACTATTAATAAAAAAATTGAGGTAAAAATTTGTATAATCGTTAGGTTTTGACACAATTATGAACTTTTTATGGTTTATATAATTGCTTAAATATTACTTTTATAATTTAGTTATTCTTATGCTAATACACGAAGCATAGTTTCTTATTTTACAACATTAATATAATTATTTTAGTTAAATATTTGCAAAATTTATAATTTTAATCAAGATTGAATTTTATTAATAAGCTAGTTTTATTTTATTCTATTAATTAAACATTACAATTTTAATAAAATTTATATTTATTAAAGATTTCTCATCAATATTAAAAAATTTATACGAGTATATTTTAGTTTATTCACCATTTCTTAAAACACAAAAATTAACGAAATTAAAAAAAGAACTTTTATTCAAGAATTTTTAAGCTTTTAAAAAAGATAAATATCCTATGATACCTTATGTATATATGATATCCTTTAAACTATTTAAATTATTTTCGTAGTTGTTTCATAATAAATTGTAAAATAACATAAAATATATTGAGAAGAAGATTTATCGTTAATTATTCTATATTAAATAGTGAAATTAAAAATAATATTAAATTAATAATTAATTTTTAACTTTTACTGCTTAAATAATTACTTAATAAAATTCCAAAAAGCTAAATATTTTTATGAAAATCAATCTGATAGGTCAATAATATATATAAATATATTTGTATACGAATAAGATATATAATATATAAACTTAATATTAACTATAAGAAAATAAAATTTATCTGAAAAGTAATTATAAGTAAATAAAGTTTAGAAAATATAATATTATACGTAACTGTAAGAATTTGATACGAATTAAACATAAGAGTAAAAATTTAAATAAGTATTTTTCTTAAATAAATTTGAAACAAGTTTATAAATAATATTTATAATAATATAAATAATATAATAAGTTTATAATAATATAATATATATATATACTAACTGAAAATATATTCTTCTTCTAATATATTCAATTTCATTCATAAAAAATTATATAAATATTTTTTTTATTAATTGAATTTACTTATAATATTTTAAAAGTTATAAAAGAAATAATTAAATACAATATAAAAAAATCAGAGAAATTAAATTTTTGATATTAAAAATAATTAGCAGAATGTAAAATAACATGAATATGTAGCATAAGCAGATAGAATGTATTTTTTAAAATTATATCTCTCCTTGAAATAACAATCACCATAGTTGTTACTTAAGATACATAACTATAAGTTAGGATACATAATTTAAGAGCATAATTCTATTTTTTTATTAGTCAAAGTTTTCTTTAAATTTTTAATTTAATAGAGTTTAAAACAAACCTGATAAGTATCATTATTAGAAAGATTCAATTTATAATAATTTCTTCTTTTTGAATGATAGAAATGATAAATATTTATTGTAATAGGTCCATGTTATTCTCTGTTAAAAGAAACTTGCCAATACAATTATCAGTGTAATATTGTATTACTTTATTTAAAATATTTTTTTCATGAAAACTATTTAAAATGATACAAACAAGATAATGAACGGAATTTTTTTTAATTATGACTATTATTTCAAGTTGTTTATAAACTTGGTATAATAGTGAGAAATTGATTAAAACATTCGATTTGAATAATATTAAAAATTGTAAATTAAATCATCGTGACTGAATGATAAGATATTCATTTTTATTTTTATGAAAACATTTACATTGAATCATAATGATACTATTTAAAAATTATACTTTTCGTTGTATTCATTCAACATTATATTATGATTTGATTCAAATTGAAAGAAAATTATGGTTACTTACCTTCCCAATTATTTTCATGAGATTTTATGCATTGACACAATATCGAACTGATATACCTAGAAGAATATCATGATTCTTATAAAGAATTATACCCATAATAACGTGCTTTAGTAATTATTGTTTATGAAATAATAAAGCGTATATATCCGCATTAATGACACACAAATATAAAATCTAAAATATATAATAAATACTTTTAAAAAATTTCTTATTTTTTTATCTTTAATGCACGAAATATCTTCTTTAGAAGTAAAACCGTAGTACTAAGCAATTTTATATTTATACATAATGCATGAATTCATTTTCGAGAAAAATAATTAATATGTTGTTTATAAATAAATAAAAATAATATATAAATAAACAATAAATATCTTTTATTGCATTATCGTTTAAAAAAAGATGAAGTATATTAAAATAAATAATATTCTAACATTAGTATGTATAATAATAAATAGTATCATTTACAAATGATTCAAAGATCGAAAATTATTAAAACAATGCAACATTATTTATGCACTAATAAGTATTACAACGAAATATATCCATCATGAATTATCACAATATTATAGTTTTTATCATCGTATTTACAAATTCTAATTTTATACGTGTAATAAAAATATCGAAAAATAAAACAGAAAATTATTTCGATAACAAAAAAGAATAAAAAAACGATATGAGAATTCACGAAAACAAGCCCTTATTACAGCTCCTCAGAAAGAGCAATAGGTGCCCTAGATCCAGCTTTCATATCCTTGACATCAATATTGATGTTATCTACTGGAACCGGTATAAGTTTTAACTGATTCCCATTGATCTTAATATCATTGACGGAATGCGAGCGACCGTGTGTAGCCAAAAGCTTTACTGATATTGAATGATCTAGAGTAGTTGACTTGGAATTCAAATTCAAATTCAAACTTTTAGTAGCCGAGTGGGAATTTGAAATCGTCAAGGATTTATTAGGACTGGAAACTCGACATTTGCTATATTGCTGTTGTTGCTGCGTATTTAGACCCACGTTTGAACTGGAGAAATCGGTGCTGGTGAACGCATTAGTAACAGATTTGGAACGAGGCTTTAATCTTGGATTCGTAATATTTTGATTATGATTATTCCTCTCATTGTTAGAATATTTATAATGTCTTAGCTCTTTAAAAGAAGAATTTGTAACTTTTGATGTGGTAAAACAATTCGATGTGGAAGACACGAGACTCGTTAGCTGAGTGGCTGACTGCGAACGAACAGTATGGCTACCATGCTTGTCTTTTAGAGCAATTTGGTATGCGACTTCAAAAGCCTGGCCAAGTGTTAGAATTATTTCAGTGGCCTGGTCCTGTAAAATAGGGTAAATATATTGTTATTAAAAATTTCGTTCGATCAAAACCATTTACATTGATTTTGATAGAATTACGAAAAGTTTAATTTATTTTATAAATTATTATAGAAAACTAGAAATTTCTGTTCAAATTAACATACTATGAGTTTCCATTTTAGTAAACTTTAAATATTTCTACATAAAATCACATGTATTAAATATTAATCGAATATCAAAGTTTATAAGCGTGTTAAGAAAAAAATATCATGCATTTAATTTAATTTTTATAAATATTCAAATACGTTCTATTGTATTCTTAATTAATTAATTTATTATAGTTTACCATTATAGTTTTTCAAATATATAAGTTTAGAAAATTTATAATGATTTTATAATTTTGAAAATTCTATACATTATTTTAAATAAAAATATCCAATTATATTTAATATTTAATCAAAGGTATTTGAAATTAAAAAAAAAGATTGTATCACAATGAATCGATCATAGTTTACAAAAAAAAATTGACCGATAAAAGAAACTTTCACAAATTATAATAAATAATATAAATTCAATACTAGATATTAGATAATTTTTCGCACTGTGGTTGATTGCATATGATAGATATATTCTCTAAGGGTGTAAAATTACAGTATACAAAACTATCGAAAATACGTTAAAGATTTAAATATCTTATTTTTGTTTCATTAAAATATAGAGATTATAAAAATTATGTCCATAACCTCGAATGTATAACATCCTTTATCATCCTAAAAAAAATTTGTTTTAACGTAATGACAAGTAAAGTTTAAGAGTGTCACAGAAGATGTTTAAGGAAAAAAATCAATTTTTGAAAAGGAATTAAAAAAATATGAATGTAAATTATAGAGCCGTATATTGAAGTATATAAAAATCATCAAATCTAATGTAACTACTAACAAATATAATAAGACTTAGTTATTAGTGCATATACATCTATTTTTACAAAAACTGATTGATTTTATTTTTGTTTAAATTATAGAAATTATATGAGTATAAACAAAGACATAATGAAATTCTTTTGTATTTATAATAAACCAAACTTGTTTTAATATCTGTAAAATAAAGACTCTATACATAGACATAATCGAAAAAATATAAACTGTAATGGAATTTTACATTTAAAAATATAATAATACAATGGTTTATACATCGATAATATAATTTATTATTACTGTTAGACTATATTTCTATTATAAATGTAAATGGAGAAGAAATTTTTTTTAATCAAAATATTTAGTTCAAAATATTATATAAAGTAAACTTAAAAAACTCAAATAACAAACAAAAACGTACAATTTAAGTTATGGGCTTTCATTTTATAAAAAATGTTGTATTAAATTTATCATAATAACTTTGCTAATAATTTCTTATTTTTTAAATTTATAGGTTTAGTACTTTATATAAATAAGATTAATAAATAATAATCGTTTTATAAGTTAATTTTTTTTTAACTTTGATCGATACTTACAAAAACTTTAGAAAAATAATATGTTCTCTGAAATTCACAAAAAATAATAATTTCGTTGGTTATAGATTTGTCGCGAAACAAATTTGTGGTATTTTAAAATTCTCTATTTATATAAAAGTAAAAAATAAATATATTGTGCTTTCATAAAAGTCAAAAGTAAATTTATTATATTTTGGTAAAAGTTAGAAAAAAATATATTATGCTTTTATACATGATATTCATTAAAAACTAATTATAACGAAATCAAAATTTATTACTTGAAGCGATGATTAATAATCAGATTCAGTCAAAAATACTAAAATCGAGAATACTTATAAAAATAAGTCTAATTCAATTATTTATAATATTCGAGCACAAGGGAATCTAGATAATTATAGTCATGTAATAATAAAGTATACATTTATATATATTTATGTATATAGTTATATAAAATATGAGATCTATTAATAAAATAATATCAATGTTTTAAACAATATATAAAATAATAAATTAATTATAATTCTAGAATCATTCTGTTAAATAAAATTGAGCACCGAAAATATTTCACTTAGTATAAAAAAACGAATTTTTTTATTATATTCTTCTTAAGTTACGTACATAAAGTATGCAATAATAAAATAATAAAATGCTAAATTCATATTTTTTTACACATTGATAGTTAATGGAATTTATTTTTGAGATATAAAATGCTGCCCTGCGTTCTAAACCAAGTTGATTCAAATCGTTTATATAATCATACAATTTATATAAAATATGGCTATCTGTGTTTATAATAAATAAAGTTTTAGACATAATATAATTTGGCTATGTATCTGCAGCCTTTATTTAAATAAATTAAAACCACAAAACAACGAATCTCTCCAAGCATCGTATTAAAGAATTCATACAATAATTCTAAGAGTCGCATATATATATGATATACGCATGGGTAACTATTTAATTATAATTAATCCTTTATATAAAAAAGATTTTTATAAAATAAAAAATTAATTAAATATAAAAAATCCTCGAGTAAATACGGATGTGAATAAAATCAAATTACACGAAATGTTAAATATATTTTCTTTTAAAAGATTATTCTAAAATACATCTTAGGTACTCAAATATTGTTGACGATAGGTAGCGGCGTGGAATGGGTCGAACACATGTAATGAATTAGAAATTACACGGGATTAAAAATGAGCGCACCTGGAAGCGGAGATAGGCTACGGTTTACCCGAGCAGCAGCGTTGACATAAGAAAGATTATTCATTGTCATTGTATATACATTATAGGGTAATTAAAAAACAGGTAGGACAAATCGGACCTCCGCCCTAACTTTAGATTGTATAAGCTTTTTCCCTCCTACTTGGCACATAGAAGGGTTTTTTATTCCGAGGAACATCTGGGAATTGGTAAGGATAAACAGGACTATAAAAGGTGCATGAAATGCGAGTGCAGGAGATTTTCGGTCTAGTTCAGTTTGAGATTTCGTTTTGCACGGCCGGCTTAGAAAGGCAGCGCAACGGCAGGGAACGTTTTCCTCCAAGCTATGACTTGTGAGTATCAAAATAAATAAACATTTATAAATCGCGATATTAAGTATATTTATTAAACCCGTAACATTCCCATCCCGTCGTTCCCGCGACGCTATCCTCAACAAACATATTTTATAAATATTGAAATATTTACCATTGTTGGCACGAAGAAAACATGGCAGAAATGAGTTCGACTTGCGTGATCTTTGGTAATATAAGCAAAGTGTGTGAGGTCATCTGCATCCTGACAAGCACAGTGAATGTTTCGTATCTCGTGTTCGCATATTGGTTCCTGTATTATGCAAAAGTTTTACGTGAAAGTAAAAATAATTTAATTTAAAAATATCTTTTTCATTAAAAAAAAGATATTTATTTTATAAATATTTACAATAGATATTAAATATACTCTTACATCGGTTAATGTATTAAGAAAACGAACACCGCGATAAGCTATTGATAGGGTTATATTCGGAGTGCCTCTTGAATCTCGTGAAATCTTTTTCAATTTTTGTATTGATTTCTTGGTTGATTCTGTACCTCTTAATTCCTTTACAACAGTTGAACCCAAATACTGGATAAAAAAATTATATAATAAAAATTACCTGTTGTTATTATCTGCAGAATATCACAATAAATTTATTATAATAACTTTGCTAATAATTTCTTATTTTTTAAATGTTATCAGTTAGTATTTTAAATACATGAAAATCGTAAACTCCTACAGTATTTTTAACAAATATAATTGTTTTAAATAAATTTTACTGGTACTTACAAAGACTTTAAAAATATAATTATGTTCTCTAACATTCGTTTACAAAATAGTTATTTAGTTTTAGGTACCAATTTTGTGCGAATCAAAATATTTGATATATTTGAAATTTTTATTTATCTAAAAGTTAAAAAATGGTTATATTATACTTTCATACATAAAATTTTCAATAAATTGACTATAATTAAAGAATTAAATTTTATTCATTCAAGTTTTTTATGAGTTTCTGTAAATTTCTTACATTTGCAATGTAAGTAACTGATCCAGTGACTAGATCTTTAGGATGATGTCTCCATTGAGTCTTCAAGGTGGATGGCACACCGAAAAGTAGCTCAGATGGACCTCTGATTTCCAAATGATCGGATGCTTGAAGATTTCCATTTGCATTATGTTTTTGTGGTGGTAGAGGTGCAGGTCTGTTTTTACGATGCTTTATTGCACCCGACATGCTGAAGTTTGTTTCTGTGATCGTCATTGTAGGTTTTGAATCCATCGACACTAACACAGGTAGGCCGCTCAAATTTTCTTGAACCAAATCAGGAAGTTTCTCATGAATTTCATCTTTCAACTGTTGAATATTTGTTTTCTGTAATAAATTTTATATATTACAAGTTAAATATTAATTTTATGAATATGATACAATGTTTATTTTGCTAAGTATATAATGTACCAATTAAGTAATTTATCAGTATGATTCTTTCACTACAATTTACGAATGCAGTAAATAAATGATGTAATTAAATAACTAACTTAAAATGTAAATACTACTAAATTTTTTTATTTAAGCTGCAAAAATTATGAAAATAATTTTCGATGTGATTATTATATGAATTACATTTAAAAATCATATTCAAATGAAGTTTTATAAATATATTTTTTTCAATAATATATATATTTTGAAAGAGATTTTAAAAATTTTAAATATTACGCATATATATATATATTAATTAGTTAATCATCTTTTTAAGAAAAAAAATGTGTGAAAAAATCAAGTGAAAAAAATATTAAATATTTAGATATTTAAAAAATATAAATACAATAAATGCATTGCAATTGTAGCTAAAGTCACGCTGGAAATTATGAGAATTTTTGTTAAATAACAATATTAATATAAAGTTTTTCATTTTTACCAAATGCCATTAATTTAAAGATAAATCATTTGTTCAAAGCTTCTTGTAATTATAAAGCGAAAATAATTAGTTTTTTTAATTCTTAAATATATTAATTATTATATAAACAAGAAACAATTGATAAATTGCTTTAAAAATAAGCTGTCACTATAATTCGTTCTAATTTAATTTAAAATTTAATTATAAATATGCCAATGTAAATCATTATTTATACGATTAATACAAATACTTGAAGGTTAATTATTCAATTATAAAGGTATCATTTAAAAGGGTAAATTATTTAATAATTAGGAGCTATGTAAATCATACACTATCAAATGTCATAATGTATAACATTATATATAAAATCATATATCATAAATTATTTAATACTTATGAACTATTTAAATCATATATTTAATACTATATAATAATACTTCGTTATACTTATTACTAGGTAATAATTAAAAGCGATAGTTTGAAAAATAAAAGAGATACATGATACTTAATATGCAATGTTCTCTTAATTTCTTTTAGATAAGAAATTATATTGTCATAAAAAGAGAACTTTAAATTTAACATAGTAGGATCATAGACAAATTTAATCAAATTTAATCAAATTAACAGAAAAATGAATAATTGAAAATTAAAGAAGATATAAATTATTCATTCTTTCTTCAAGAACACAATTTATGTAATTCACAATTTTAGCGTAGTTTTATAATAAAAATAATAATATTAGTAGATTAATATAATTAATTAATACTTTTAAAATTAAATAAATAATAATAATATTTAAAACAGTCTTTTAAAAAGTGTAACATATAAAATTAAAGTAAAAACTTTCTAATTTTTCTTCTATTTACATCTTACATATTAAAAGCAGATTTTATACATTAAAAAAAATTAATTGACGAATTTTTTTCTATAATTGAAATTAATTAAATTTTTATAATAAAAAAAATTGAATCATAGTGAATTATTATGTTCTATAATAATTGAATTAAAATTATTTATTCTAATTTATTTATGAAAAAAATTTATGTTTTTCACGAATTTTACAGATTACAATAAGATGTCTTAAGAACGTGAGAGTAATAATATAATAACTCACCAGATTATTCAGATCTTTATTAAGGTCCACAAGATTGGGAACATTGCCATTACGTATGTGTAAGAACGACTGTGGCGTTGAACTAACCGAAACTAAAATCCTCTTCCGATGTGCAGGCTTCTGTATTTCCAACACAGCTGCAAGCTCGACTTCCCAAACTCTACGGATCCGTTCCATGTCAGTATATAGATGCCTTCTAAATAATTCTATATAGTTATCCAGGTGTATCGATTTAAGCCATTCGTCAACCGTCTGATTTGGATCAATAACGGATCGCTTTTCCACGCGGTTATCTAGCAACGTCACTGCATGTAAAATAACCGAGCGCTCTTGATCATTCCTGATACCCATATCCTTCAAATCTGTTTCTTCCAAAATACCATTCTGGAGGTTAGAAAAATCAAAATGGTAAAATAATTAATTTACAGTTTAAAATTAGTTAAAAACTTTGATTGGATAAATTGTAGTTTTTATAATGATTTAAATAGGAAAAAAATATCTTGATAAATGTAAGTATTATATAATAAAATAATAAACTGCAATAAAATATTAATAAAGTATACTAATTTTAGAGGGTAATAAAAATAAATAAGTAGTGTTTGTATTTCTTTACTTTACTGATAACAATTTATATTAAATATATTCATTCATTTCAAATTTAAAGTTGTATACATTTTTTAGATCACTATTATGGTTCTTAAGAGTCTATATACTAAATAATAAAATTTTAGAACTTAATACAGAAAAAACAAAATTAATGAAGTTTACAAAAAAGGGAAGAAAGAAAAATTCAAAATTCATAGAAATGAACCAAATTAAAAACAATTAGACTACAATTTTTATAAATATCTGATAAAATTCATAAAGAGCAAACTGGTATTAAAGAAAAATGTAAGGAGTATTGCGAAAGTATGATTTAAATAAAACTTTATAATGAAAATATTCGACAAATTAATATGAAATGTTTTATTATACCGAGCTGACATTTTAGAATAGGAAACTTCGCTGAAATAAAAAAAGTATAAAAAGAAATATATATATATATATATATATGTAATACATACATACATATGGATGCTTAACTTTGATAATTATAAGGCTTTATATTATAATGTTATGAATAAAAACAAATAGAATAGAAGCGAAGGCATGAAAGTGAGCAATCAAGTTTGAAATCAAAATAATAAACTACGTAGATGTGAAAGTCCTCAGTGCAAATAACAAGTAACATCTTACAAGTAATAACCATAAGTACTTAAAAGCAACGGAAATAAAAATTAGAGGAACAGAAAAATTTATAGTGCAAAAAGAAAAAATTGTTTTATCAATGTGTATGATATATATAAATATGTCAATGTATATGGTCAAAGTGGATGGTCAAGTTATTTCTGGAAGAAGAAAATTTAGAGTTGAGAAATAAATTGAATGAAAATGAAAATAGAGCCAAAAATAAAACAGTAGCAACCACTTTTTACACCACTTTGTACATATAACTCAGTAAAATAAAAATATTGAGAATATACTATAAATAGATTATAGTAGAAAGTATAAAAGAAAAAGTGTGTATACGAGAAGGGTAAAATTACAAAAGTTGGAATGAAAATATTGTCGAAATTTCAAATAGGAACGAAATGAGAGTAAATAAACAATCCGTTTGTACAAGATTCAATTTCAAGAGAGGGGGGGGGGGAGAGAAAGAGAGCAAAGAAGGAGTAAAAAATGCAACGTACGAAAACAATATTATGAGTAAGGAAAATAAGAAAATATGCTTAAACTCTTAACGTATAAATGAGAGATGATAGAAATTTAAAGAATGTTTTTCAAAATGTAATTTTGTTTTGTCAAATTAATTATTTAATTATTGTGATAATAATAATAATTATTACTATTATAAGAATAATAGTAATAATAGTAGTAGTAATAATAATAATAATAATAATAATAATAATAATAATAATAATAATAATAAGATACTTACAATGAATTCTAAATCGTCGAACCCATAATTTACAAAAACTGATTCGTAATCTGCCAAATTTAATTTTGACAACCATTGACCTACTAATGTTAGCACGCAAGAACTACCTGTATCAGTATTTAAGCCTATAAAATACGAAATTTTTACTATAGTATAAAGTATTTAAAAAGAGTAAATATATTCTTAATACATATAAAATAATATTTACAAAATTTCTTTAATATTTCTTAAATATAGCAAATGATTGTTAAGATATTTTTATTCAACTTTCCTTTTTCAAATTCTAACTTTCATCTCGTTACTAATATATATAATGAATAAATAGTTAATAATAAAAAGTAAATAATAAAGTAAAAAAATATATTTTACAATAAATCACAAATTTTGACATGTCATAAATTAGAGAAGTTTATTATTAGTATTTAAAAAGAGAGAAAAAATTCCTATAAAATAAATAAATAAAAAATGACGTGATTTAAGTACAATTACAATTTTTATCAAGTCAAGATAATCCATATATCATAATAAGTAAGAAACAAAGGTTCTTCGAATGATACTGAAATAAATCAAACTAAAATATATTCAGAAAGAAGAGAGAGAGAGAGAGAGAGAGAGAGAAAACAAATCTCTACAATTTTGTAATTTTGCACATTTAAATTTTCTACAGCGACCGCTTGAACGAGTAAATCCAAAGACCTTTACTTGTACTGCAACTCTTGAATCGTGGAGTACTTACCAAGTCTCATCTGGAATTCTTTCTCGAGTTCGGTTACAAACACGGACTCGCGTACCAGACCTGTACCGAAAGATGCCATTATTTCTGAAATTTTAGCCCATTCTTCTTGCTCGTCAAAAGGACTCATGACACTGAGAGTCTTGTCGTCGGGATGTTGGCGGTTAGCGGAGACCTCGTTGTCGATCCTGCTAGTAACGACGGCTTCCTGTTGGTAGAACCGCTGTTCCCCGGGGATGTTGGGGCCGGTGCCCATCCCGCTTTCACTACCACCAACTGGCAAATAAATGTTGCGCAATCGACGGAGGGTGCGGGGGCGTTTTATCGCCGATACCGAACCCTTCAGCAGACCTGCAACAACCGAGGTAGAAGATTATTCATTTTTCAGCAGGCCTAAAACTTTCTATGTATATATGAATCACCCAATTTCATTTTAAATTTTAATAAAAATATAATAAATTACAAATCATACAAATTTTTCTATTTTCTAACCAGACAAGTGTGCCTGTTAACCAATGCAATCATATATTTATTTGTATGCATCACTTTATTTTTCATACTTTTTCATTCATAATGTAATTTTAATAGTATGAAGTCAATAATAATAAGTAATTATAATATTTTTAAACAAATTACGAACGATACTATGAATAAAGTATTTACGCTTGTCCTTTATTATGCATATTCCACTATAGACAAATTATAAATAACTTCATACATAATTTAATACATATAAAATAATACATTTACAGTTTTTAATATCAGTTTTATTTAAAAATTTTCTATATAAATTTAATTCATTCAATTAACTACTATTATATGGTCACGTATGATGAACAAGATGTCATCATTCAAAATTCATAAACAAGTAGGATGTACATGTACTGGAAAGCAATAAATTTAAATTATTGAGTAAGTATAAAGGCAATGAACTCAAAACAGATACAAAAAACCAGCTACGGAGAAGATTGTTTATTATAGGATGTAAACTAGTGCATACACACTTTTTTTAAGGCCTGCTGATTTAAGTAAATAAAATCCAACGTAGTAGTGCATCTATCACAATAAGACTGTTTCTTGTTTGGATAGTGACTTTATTTAACAGTTATAATTTTTAAAGGAACTTTTATAATAAAATTTTCTTTTCAATTTAAATAAAATATATGCGTAACCCTTTTTAATAATTTATTTATTTATGAACCAAATAATGAAGTCTTACATTTATGGACATATTTTTTTAAGATTTTGAATGCATTTTGATTATTACATATACAATTCGATTAGTAAATATTACTACCTAAATAATAGCTTTCTTATAAGTAATTTAGATTTAAGTAACATTAATAAAATTAAATCATTTTAATTTAAAGATCTTCCAAAATAAAAATAAATAAATATGATTATATTTCTAATACTATTTATGTCTATCAAAATCTTTAGTGGAATCTGATTTTAAGCCAAATAACTCTTCAATTTTATTGTTAATTTTTAAAGATCTTTAAACACAAGTATACGTTTAGTTTATGTCTTAATCAGATATTCAAACTAAAGGATGAAGGAAAGAAAGTTTTTTATTACCATTTATAAGTGCGATTAAATCTATTTTTTCTGTATTAACTCTTCGTAAAAAAATATAAGTACAATAATAGCAAGGGTTAAGAGATTTTATCAAGTTTGTATCAAAATAAAATGCTATCACAGAAAAATTGAAGTAATACGACAGTAAAATGGTCATTATTACCATTTATAAATATTTTACACATTTTATTCGTGAATATACATATTAAAAAACAGTTCACAAAAATAGAAGATGATAGATAAATAAATAGATAGACAAACTAGTATATAGAAAGGTAGATATATAAATATATAGCCCTGATAAAAAAAACACCAACGTACATAATACTAAAATTCCACAATGAAAAGACATCACTCATCAAATTTGTGTTTTCCTTAGTTCACTTCTATGTTTTAACCTCTTTCTCAGTAAATAAATCAATATTTTTGTAGGAAATATAATCGAAAGCTATGTATTTGACCATAGCCCTAATAACTTTACAATAGAGACATAAATATTAGACATAGCCAACATTTTTCTCACGATGACACTTGACTCGAATGCAAGCAAAGTTAAATAGTATTTATGCGTAATATCACATGCATAAACACCATATGCTTCTTAAGTATGGCCAGAATATTTAGTACAGGTAAGAAAAGCATATATACTGTTGTCGATGGTCGACTAGTTTAGTTTCCATTTTACGGTCTTAATATTATTTTGTAAAGACAAAAAGCTATTGTCTGTTAAAACTGTATTATTTTAGTTCTATTAAATAAATAATTATTTTAACATAACACCTGTGGAGTTCTTATTTCAACAACTTTTATCTGTAATATCAATTCATATAAAGAGATACATTATATTATTTAGGTAATTAAATAACTAACATGCGCGAATTATCTAAAGTCGTGTTCATTTTTTGTGCCAACCTTTTTCCTTCTTTCTGGAAAAGAAATAAGAAAAACAGAGAAGATATCTTGAGTAATTCATTCTCATAATTATATGATACATCAGCTTCATTAAACTTTAACTAAATTTAACATTTCAGTTTATTCTGTGTATTTACATACTTTTTATCGTGAAAATTAAATATCTTATTAAAAATTAGATGTTATAAGTATATATTAAGTATCACGATTAATTTTACATTAAAAAAAAACAAATATATATAATTTTTATATTTTACAGTCTTTAAATTTTTAATTTTCATGATAATATATAATTTTATTAATTTTTAAAAATATTTAGTTGAATTATCAAATAACAATAAGTTGGTAATACCTTAATTATTTCACATTTCATTATTGTATATATCCATAACATTATTTTCTGTTTCCTTTTAACTCAGCCATTAATCTAATAATTAGAATAGAACAAGAAATTTAAATAGTAACACAAGCTTAATGTGTTTCATTAAGCTTCACGAAGTTTGCATTAAATTAAATCTTTCAAAAATATAAAATTATTAAATGTAAGTATCGCAACCAATTAGCCTTGGAAAAACCTGAAGTATAGCCTCTGTATCTCATACTGTACATATATGTCATACATGTACTCTAAATCGTTCTAAAAGTTTACGTATTTATAAGAAAATGGTTTAGAGAAATTTTTCTCTTTTTGTGCATTATTTTATATCTCTAAAATTTATAATAGTGTAATGTATCATAAAAATAATGCATATTAACAAATTGTAAATCCTACTATTATTGTCATTGTATAAAAGTACTTTACATACTAAATTTTTTGTAAAATTTAATATGCAACTTATGATGTACTAATTATATATTTATAACAAAGTAATTATATATCACATATAGCATTACAGTTATGCATATTATAATACTAATTATGATGACAGTTATGCATATTATAATACTAATTAATACATAAATATAAAATGATAAAATCATTTATAAAATTTATGAATTATGATTTATTAATTTATTGAGAATTAATCAAAATTAGTCAAATTGATTTAAATAGATTCTTTAAAATTGATTCATAATATTTTTTTAAAACAAACGCAATTCATTATAAAAATTGTCTAAATGCTAAATGTTACATATAATAAACCTTATATTTATATTGATGTTTATACTTACGTCTTCAGATACTAAAAACTATTCAATACTTGTTAGTAAAATAATTTTGGTATAAAAATGAAAACATTAATCGTATTATATCAAAAAATACTGATAGAACGTAAAAATTACGATAAAAGGATAACAAAAAAACTACGAACAGTCCGTCAATAAGTCGAACAAGTAAAATATAAGGATAACAAAATAGATTTTCCAGAAAGTAGCTTAAAGCTTTGTGAACATAAAAGGTCATCATACAACAATATACATCTGAAAAGAAACATAGGTTTCATACTCTAGTATTAAAATACGTTTCAAAATAAGAAAAACAATATATCAGGTGAACACTGGCTCGTGGCTTTGACTTAAGGGTCACTATTCGGAACCTAACCAATCTCAGTGTAGAGTGTTATGCACATCTTCTGTCGACACGAAAGAATCGTTCTGCTAAAACACAAATATAGAACAGTCAAAATTGTAGTGTACAGTAAACGCACAGACTAGAAATAGCATTTTACACCTAGTAAATATTTCGAAATATGCACATTTAGCAGTGCACAAGCTCACAGAAAGGTATACGTAACAACTGAAAAACTGTTGCCAAAAGTGTTGCCAATACATCTTACAACGCAACATAATAATACATATTATAAGGAAATTTTATTAAATGAACTATGATGACTTAATTAACTAGATTTAATTGATTCGATTAACCTAAAAAATATTGAAGGGTTTAATGTATCTCATATATAATGAAAGAATCGTATAATTACTGGTTTAGGACTTTATTTATAACTTTAGCTAGAGCATAGACTCACAAAATTTATTTTCTAATTTGAAATATTATTTTTAAAATAAATTTCGAATATGTTTACGAATATTTTCATTGTATATGTATAAGCTTACATCCTGATGTATAATAAATTTCAAGTTATTTATTTACGAATGAATTTTAATACTGTTATACATTTTTTATAAAATATGTAATAATAAATAATTAAATTAGATGAAACATTAAATGATTACGAAATAATTTAAAAACGATTATTTTTAAACTGCATAAAAAAATTTCTTAATTATTCTCGAAACCACTCTTTAACTGTAGAATAATTATAATCGTTTTAAAAATTCATCGAGATATATATATCTATATGCAATTAAATTTTACCAGTATTATAAATAAATAATGATTTATCTAACTTACATCAATATCCTAAATATACTTATTAGTTTTATAAAAAATTTTAAATTAAATTTTAATTTTGAAGAGACTTTAAATTTTTCTTTATATACATAAAATTTAATATTTTCTCCGCTAAAAAATACCCTAAAAATTCGCATAAATATATAATACATACATATACAAATTTACAAATAGAGTATATTATTGAGTATTGTATGTAATAAAATCTTATTCAATATTTCAAAATAAAAATGTATTAAAATTAAATATTTTGTGAACGTTAAATTTATCATTTTGCGAATGAGTTTTTTGAAATAAAATTTCATTTTATACATAGAAAAGATAAATTAGAAAGGTACTTTTACGGTTAAAGTACTACTTTTTTAAATAATATATTTCAACTAAAACATTTCATGAGACATATCTTGCTAAATTTTGTATATAAAATAAATCGGGTTAGAGCGCATTTAAAATGTGAACATAAGTTAGTCTATTTCAAATATATAAACGTTCCACGTGCCAATTATTTACGTAATTTTATTACGATTCTGTTTTTATATCAATATTTTTATTCATTAGTTTATTGTTCATATGTTATTTATCGATTTTTTTCTTCTTATTTATTCGTAAATTATTATAGATTTTGATCCATCGATTAAATACAAAATACAAATACTTTCAGCTTCCTTTTTTAAATGAAAATAACTTGAACTATCATTGTACATATTAGAAACAAATATTTGCTCTTCAAAAATTTCAAATATTGATATATCAGTAAAGATTAACAATGATTCAAGTTTTTTATTTAATGATTTTAATACATAATCAATTTTTCATTTTTAATCACATACATTTCTATTCATTTGCAAAAACTTTTACTATTATTACAAATGATTAAAATGTGCGACGCAATAAAAATACTAAATGGCCTATGAAAAAAACTGCGTTTTATGTTAGTATAAAATTTCAATGAATGCAATGAATCGTTTTAGACTTCTAATGTGAATCAACGTACCTGTAGTAGAACGAGTATATATATAAGTTGAATCAGACCACGTTCATAACTTCATACTCCAAAATCATATAAAAATCGTAATACAATTCTAAAACGACGTAGATTTCATTCAAAAATATTAAATATAATTGGTTTTATATTGTGCATTGAATTAAAACTTATAAACAAAATTGGTACATAGATTTATTCGATTCAAAATCTTCCGTTTTCGGGATAAATACTCTTTAACTGCACCGATAACGTCTATATGCCTCTTCCTTTAAACAGTCATCATATTATAACTAGAATTCGCAATTCAACTCCTAATACTTACATTACACACTATTTAATAGACATCAAATTCACAATTTTGTTAGATTGTGCTTTAAGCTATGTTTTTTACAATTGTGCTGATTGACAAACCGAAAGAAATTGCAGATGCACGTAGATATAATTATAAATCAATAATATACTGCATAGTAGGAGTGTGTATTATCATCTAGGCATATTATAAATATGTTGATAAATTTTTGTTTTTAAATATAAGATATTCAAATATATTGAATACTAAGTTTATTTTTTATTAATTAAATTAATGCATTGTATCTTATTTTTAAAGTTAGCTAAAAATAATTTTTCCTTTTCGTTTTCTTATAAATGTGAATACATTTTTACTTGCATATAAAAATAAGATATCACAAATATAAAAATTTCTGTATAATTATTGTATTTGTAAATGAATTTACTAATTTACTGAATATCCAAAATTAAATGCATAATTTTATTAACAAATTTAATTTATAATTCTTAGTGCATAAAGCAATTTTAATTTAAATAATTTGCAAGATATAAGGAAATATTTAAGATACAATTAAAATAATATTGTAATAAAATTTGTCTAAACTAATTTGTCAATCATGGATTAATATTTCTATGTAGAATTATATATATCGTAAATTCGACATAAATTTTTAGAATACCATGCATACCTTGTATTCTTTTATATTATATCAACTACTTAATAAAATTTTTATTTATAAAAGTTTAAAAATTTACATAAAATATTATAATAAATTTATGAATAAATATCTTGTATATTAATTTTATGACGAATTATATCCAATTTATCAAAATTCAATTTTAAATTGTTTTTTCGAATATACTATAAAGTTCGTTAATTTAATTAAAAATGATTCAAATAAATAATGTTCACATAGCTTTTCAAACGAACTCAAAAATTTCCTAAACTCACCACCACGAAACATCGTTTTCGTCTAGAATGGAAGATTAGACTTACCAATCATTACATGAAGAGCTGTTTTCAAAAAAACACTTAAGAATCTAATAAATTTTCTGGTATTATTTATTCATCGTCAATAAGATTTTGTTTCATTTAAAATATAATTGTTATTATAATTTAATTTTAGTTAATTAACTTAATTAGTTCTTTTCTTTAAATAACAATTTTTTCAGATAATAAATAAAATCATATCAGTTAATTAATGCATGTTAAATTTATCTTAATTCTACCTTATAAGTCATTGTATTAGGATTTATTTAGTATTTGAAGTGAAATTTTTTACTTTAGATCATCTAAATTCAAATTAATTAGATTAAATCTGGCTAATAAATCTTTAGGAATTTTTTATAAATACTTCATAATTATCGATAATAATAATTAATTGTAAATAATTATGAAAACATTTATTGTATAAATTGTACAATTTATTTTCGTACGCATTCTTCAAATTTTAACATACCTGTTGCCGATTTTAATGTTTAATATAGTTCGAAATCTTATATTTATATTATACATACAAAAAACTGTACACACGTTTTTCTACTTGTATTCTATGTTTATATTATTTATGTTATTAATTAATTGTTATTTTTGTATTATTATTCATCATTAAACTATTTAATTTAATCTAATTAATCAATATCACTACACAATATAACAAGCAAATTTTTTTAATTAGCATGCAAAAATTTTGCGATATAAAATAATAACAATATGTATTACTATATCGATTTAAAAAATATATTTCTAAGCACGTTAACAAATTCCTTTATTATAAAAATATAAATTATATTCTGTTACGCATCTAAGGAACAAATAAGGCTTAAAAAAAAACCAAAATAATTAAAATAGATACTTAAACAAGTATATTATTTATGACAAATCCATGTTATATGTAAATTATGCTGTTTGTATATTTGCAATATATAATAATAATTAATAAAGTAATTAATATAAATAAATATAATCTATCTACTACACGAATCTGAAAATGGACTCACACAGAAATAATCGTGTGTAACTGCATGTGCAAATAACTGCGTTAACATGGTTTATTATTTTTACAATCTAAATTAATTAATCAACTCGCAAATAGGTGTAATATGTAACACATATGAATTAAAATATAAGTCTTTTATCAACTCGATAAAACAATAATAAAATAAGAGTTTTTGCAAACAATAATTATTTTTAAAGTATATTAACATTATTGCACATTATGCACGCATAGGATGTAAATTTATAGTATATAAAATACAAGTTGTTTTTAATTAATGTATACTCATTCAATTATGAAATTCATAACAAATCTATTTTGTTTTAACAAATTTTTCACTTCTTCAAGTTTGCATCCAAAGACATTTCAATGGGACATCAATGACCCGTTAATAGATAATCTATTTTTAAAATCAAAACTATCGACTAACGATTAGTGAAATATATTCGTTCGAATTCAAATTAATATGACCGTCTGTTTTTTAAAACCTTATGAAAGCTTTATTATTCTTGACCTGTATTCAATATTGGATAACTTTGAGATGGAAATTTGTTATTTTTTGTTAATAAAGAGAAATAAAAAAAATAAAATTGAATTTTTTGTATGATTCATGTCTGTTCATTCAGTGCTTTAATAGCATCTCTCTTTTTGAATATATTTTAACGTCACTATACTTTTTTATTTGAATGATTATGAAAACTGGTATACTTTAATCACTTATTATTTCAATAAATATATACAATACAACGCCATAAACTTATAAAAATATAAAGACCATAATTCGATTTAAATAGTTATTAATTTTTATATGATGAGAAAAAATAAATTCATGTTAAGATAAGGTTACTTTAAGATACTAAAATATATACTATGACGATTTTGAGAAAGTACAATATGGAAACAGATCTACACCTATTATGCAATACCTATTAATACAAAATTTGAAGGCGGGATCTAAAATTTTCAAATTTATATTTTGAAACTCAGTTTATGCTGCTTATTTGATAAATATAACTTCAAAGTAGTTTAACAAATAAATTAATGACAACGATATTAAGATAATTATTTTAAACCTACATTTATTATTTACATAATGTTTAGTTTTCTATTTAATTTATTTTGCTACAATTGTTATTGAAGGACAAATTAAAATTATAATAACATTAATAACCAAATATAAAAAAAATATAACGAATTTAATAATGTTAAAAGTTGAATAAAAATGATTATGCGTAAGAATGAGGTAAATATTGCCTTTAAAAAAATGTGTAAATTTAAAATAATTTTTTTTTAAATAGGTAGATTATTAAATTTTATTAACGTTTTTATTCGTCCTGTTTTTCGTCCTGAAATTACTCCATAGTTAATAATAATTATTGAAATAAAAAGTTGTACACAAGAATAATAAAATAAAGCTAAAGAAACATATTAACATATTAAAAATCTCTTATCAATAACGATTCTAAATACTTGATATTTCTATAAAAAATATATGCATATTTTATTTATTAGACTTGAACTGATAATGTATAAATAGTTAATAAATAAAAGAATATTAATAATAATGTTTTATTACTGTAATTAATTTATTACTCAAATGCGCCAATCAATAAATATTTTAAATTAGGTTAATATACATTAATATTTGCAGTAAATACTACAACGATGCCTATACAAAAACTGGAAATTATATTTCATTTTTAGAATAATGAAAATTCCTGAACAATATTTTATAATTATGTCCTGTTGAATCATTTTTTATTCATTTTACAAATATAGAACAATATAAACAAAATTTTAAATGTATTTGAAATAATAATTGATATTAAAAATTTGTTAAGAAATATTTAACAAATATTTTTAAAGCATGGTTTATCATTAATTAATAAATAAAATATTTATTATCATGTCTACAATAAAATATCAACATTTTATAAATATTACTTCCATTAATATTTTCTAAATGACTAAAAACTTTTTCAATTTTCAACTAAATTTTTTTTAGTAATAATATAATAAAAATATTTAAAGTTTAATGGTAATAATAACGATAATATAATTGCTTCAAATTACTAAGCTAATTTGATTGATAATGACTAATATGTTACTAATTTGATTTAAATTAATGGACCAAATATTTATTATTTAAATTCTTGTTTTTGCTATTATTTGTAATAAATATATCTTTAATTCATTCCATAATTTTATGAGGAAATGAATATTATTTATTGTTTAATCTTAAATTTATCTATTCAAATTGTTATCTCATAATAGATTCTCTTTACGGAACAATTATTCCATTAAGATATCATTATAGTATAATGATATACTACTTATTAATTATTTTAGTTACCTTATTTCATTAAGATAAAAATTTATATAAAACATATTTCGTTAATAGATTATTGAAATCGATATATTTTAAATTTATTTAATATATAATTTAGTACGATATCTAATAGATCTATTTTAAAAATACTGATTATTCTGTTATAAAATTAATATTAGGAGATTTTTAATACTGTATATTATACTATAAATCATAATTATTTATAATTACTATATAATATATTCTTCTTGAACCCGTTAATGAGACATGATAGAGATCATGATTAAGTGGCATGTATAATATATCAATATATATTCTTCAGTTATTTAATTTTAATAGAATATTAGGCCAAGTCTAATTTGATTGTTTAACCCATGATTAATACTGGACCGTTGATCGGAAGTAAAAAGCACTTTATATATGCCATTATTAGTTGAAAAATTTTATAAGCACTTGTTGGTTACGTCGCCTCGACTTTCCACAATGATTAAACGGAGCATCAGAAGCTTATATAGGCGTTTATACATAACAGTCCTACACACGCACCCAGAAGTACAAAAATATCCATACATAATAGAACCTAAATTTCTTATAAATATACATGCCATCGCCCTCATGCAATCATCAACAAGTACCTTATTTCTTAGCACGCGAACTAGGGCAATGTATAAATACATAACATATCTAGAATCATACAATTGAAAAGACTTAATAACTTAAGCGAGCTATATGCCAGGCTTATTCGAGTGTAATTTAGAGAAAAATAAAAAAAAACTTACCAACATAGCTCAATCAAAGTGCAACAATGTACAGTTCTTGCAAACAATTACATTGACAATGAGTTTGATTCACATTTAAATTATACCGAAGTACCAAAGATGATTACTGACATCGAAGCGCTGATATACACACGCACAGTCGACAATTTATTCGACGAGAAGACTAATTCGAGACTGAGTGTTTTACAGACTATTGCTGGTAACCATCAGCTGCACGAAGGCGTGGACGGAGTAGGAACAAGAGAAGGAGAAAGTAACGATGAGCTAAGACAAGACGAAATAAAGACTCGGTCTGGGGTATAATAAGCAAACTTGAATAGTCGCCGGCGCGAAAGAACCAGAAAAACAGACCTCAACTTTTGGTGCCCTTACTTCAACTGCTGCTGGTTTTTTCTTCTAGTTTCCTCTTATGTTGGCAAACTCTGTGGATAGCACAGGATAAACTGAGACTGTGTAAAGAGAGGTGGAACTGGTGAGGCTTGTATATTGGCGCGGTTAATCACACAGGCGTTGCATCGCTCGATTTCTATATATACTTCTATGCTTTATCAATTTTTGATTAACCAAACTCTAACACAAATTTTTTGGTTTGTAGAAAATATATTTTTAAATGACATATGTTTCGCAACGTTATAATTCTTTTGAATTCCTTAGAATTTACATACTTTTTGAGTTATTTAATAGATGTTTTTCAAATATATTAAAAACATGGTTATTACGTTGTCCATGATGAATAATAGTATAATGATTTAAGCGTTCATTAGAAATTTGAAGAAACTTTAAATTTATATCATCAGGATGGATACTTAAAAGTGTATACGTGAATTGTAACAGTAAATTTTATTCAAGCTCATTTTAAATAAAGAGGACATATTAAAGAATCATTTTACAAGTATTATAAATTTGTTTGCTTATAGCAATATTATAACTGAATAATCAATATTTTTTTAATTAATCTAATACATATACTTCTTAATTATATATTTTATTAACATAAACTATAAACCAAATTTTTTTTATTTTTTTATTTTTTTTATTCTTTTATGTCTAAATTACTATTCCAAAATATATTTATCTAATGTTTTTATTTTCATCTTTCATAACTTCGATTAAATTTTTTTTCACATATTTCTTTACATTGTTCTATAATATCTTTTATTGATTCTTTTTCCACCAAACATTCTGTATTACTTACTTATCATTTTTTCAAAATATGTTCTACTGGATACGGTTTTGTGTTTTGATTGTAGACCATATTTTTCATTTTTTATTTTCTTCTATTAACTCTCATTTGTATATTTTTTATCGTTCATTAATATTTCTTTGATCTCGCGTATTTAATAATATTTATAAATCTTATTTATTTGTTCTCAAAATTTCTCTCTTTTATATCTAATTTTCTCTCCAGTATCCTGGTTACCATCTAGCGTTTACCCAGAATATTAATATTTTTTCACATTTCGATTATCGTATTTTTCGATTATCTTTACATTTTGCTTCTTTTGCTCCCTTGAAACTTCATTCTTCTTAGACATCCTTTCAATATATCGTTTTTTCTTTATCTCTAATTTAAACGTAAATTTAATTTATAATTTCTTATGCTTTTGCTGCTTTAATTACTAATTTTTTCCCAATCCACTTATTTTTATTATTAAATATGATCGGATGAAAATTCTCTAAGCATTTAATTTAAATTTTGAATAAATAAGAAAAAATACCATTTTAATAATTATTACTTCAATTGTTATTTAAGTATTATTATAATAATATATATCACCTAATAGATATTTAATTTTTATATTATTGATATTTCGATATACTTTCTATAAAACATCTTCATATAATGATCATAATTAAAATACGAATAAACAATGTAGTAGACATAAATATGAAAACTGGTTTTGCTATATCATTTTATTAAAAATTATAAATTGTACAATCAAAATTTATAAAAACCACGTATACAAGGTTAATTAATCTATCATTTTTGTTTTATAATTTTCCAGTTCGTGATTCCTTTTTTATTTATTTATTTCATCTTCTAATTATACGAGTTTATTGTATTTTTATTTTCTGTATACTCTCGTACATACCTATTAAACTGTGCACGTTTATTCTTAATGTTTTTTTATATTATCATTTATTCGTTCATCGGTTCATCACTTTCCATTCCTTCAATTATACTATTTTTAATCTTCTCTTGCATTAGGTATGATCTAGATTTTCATCGATAATATTTACTTCATCCTCATAGATTATTTGTTTGTTTTTTCATTTTTATGATTTACTCAATTATTATGGCTTCTATAACTCAGAATTTATTGATTCTAAACCTACAATATTACACTTATACCAAAATATTATTATTCATTTTCTCTTCCTTTTGACTTTCATAATAATATAATTTTAATTAAATTCTTTCTGCATAACACAGCAAACAAATAATAATTGTTATGTTACGTTATTATTCCCCTAAACGCTTTTAATTATACGCCAACTTTCATTTATCTAGTAGGTAATTAAAAGTGAAAAAAAATTATTATATTTTTAATAACATTTGCACTTTCTTAGATTATATTTTCCAGCTCCATTTTATCATTCTTTTGTTTGCAGGTTTTCATCAATTTAACTATTTTACATTCCAATTCTAATTTAAAATTTTCAAATACATAACAATGGTACTTATATCTAATAAACTTAATGAAAATGAGGACATAATTTATGGTAACACATCTATTTTGCAAAACGATATTTTCATTAATTCGAAATAATAATTGAAAAAATTTTATTATTATCTGAAACATGATTCACATAAAAATGAAAAAATATAAAAATTACTAATTTATAGACATACCAATTTAAATATAAACAAAAAAAAATTAGTGTTTCCTCATTGAAACTATAACTTTAAATAATTGTTTAAACATTTTCATTACAGAGAATCACTACTTAATATTATACAATAATCATACAATTTCATTAATTACGAAATAAAACAATCATTTACATAGTAAAATCAGTTATATCTTGTAAATGCAAATTAAAATTTAAGCGCTCAGAAAGGTTCAGTCGCATAAGCTTAAGATCATACCAAATATAGAAATGTTAATTTGCAAATTATAGAAACTTTATTAAATGAACTATGATGACTTAATTAACTAGATTTAATTGATTCGATTAACCTAAAAAATATTGAAGGGTTTAATGTATCTCATATATAATGAAAGAATCGTATAATTACTGGTTTAGGACTTTATTTATAACTTTAGCTAGAGCATAGACTCACAAAATTTATTTTCTAATTTGAAATATTATTTTTAAAATAAATTTCGAATATGTTTACGAATATTTTCATTGTATATGTATAAGCTTACATCCTGATGTATAATAAATTTCAAGTTATTTATTTACGAATGAATTTTAATACTGTTATACATTTTTTATAAAATATGTAATAATAAATAATTAAATTAGATGAAAAATTAAATGATTACGAAATAATTTAAAAACGATTATTTTTTAAACTGCATAAAAAATTTCTTTAATTATTTCTCGAAACCACCTCTTTAACTGTAGAATAATTATAATCGTTTAAAAATTCATCGAGATATATATATATATATGCAAATTAAAATTTTACCAGTATTATAAATAAATAATGATTTATCTAACTTACATCAATATCCTAAATATAATTATTAGTTTTATAAAAAATTTTAAATTAAATTTTAATTTTGAAGAGACTTTAAATTTTTCTTTATATCACATAAAATTTAATATTTTCTCCGCTAAAAAATACCCTAAAAATTCGCATAAATATATAATACATACATATACAAATTTACAAATAGAGTATATTATTGAGTATGTATGTAATAAAATCTTTATTCAATATTTTCAAAATAAAAATGTATTAAAATTAAATATTTTGTGAACGTTAAATTTATCATTTTGCGAATGAGTTTTTGAAATAAAAATTTCATTTTATACATAGAAAGATAAAATAGAAAGGTAATTTTACGGTAAAGTAATACTTTTTTAAATAATATATTTCAACTAAAACATTTCATGAGACATATCTTGCTAAATTTTTGTATATAAAATAAAATCCGGTTAGAGCGCATTTAAAATGTGAACATAAGTTAGTCTATTTCAAATATATAAACGTTACACGTGCCTAATTATTACGTAATTTTATTACCGATTCTGTTTTATATCAATATTTTTATTCATTATTTATTGTTCATATGTTATTTATCGATTTTTTCTTCTTATTTATTCGTAAATTATTATAGATTTTGATCCATCGATTAAACAAATACAAATACTTTCAAGCTTCCTTTTTTAAATGAAACATAACTTGAACTATCATTGTACATATTAGAAACAAATATTTGCTCTTCAAAAATTTCAAATATTGATATATCAGTAAAGATTAACAATGATTCAAGTTTTTTATTTAATGATTTTAATACATAATCAATTTTTCATTTTTAATCACATACATTTCTATTTCATTTGCAAAACTTTTACTATTATTACAAATGATAAAATGTGCGACGCAATAAAAATACTAAATGGCCTATGAAAAAAACTGCGTTTTTATGTTAGTATAAAATTTCAATGAATGCAATGAATCGTTTTAGACTTCTAATGTGAATCAACGTACCTGTATTAGACGAGTATATATATAAGTTGAATCAGACACGTTCATAAACTTCATACTCAAAATCATATAAAAATCGTAATACAATTCTAAAACGACGTAGATTTCATTCAAAAATATTAAATATAATTGGTTTTATATTGTGCATTGAATTAAAACTTATAAACAAAATTGGTACATAGATTTATTCGATTCAAAATCTTCCGTTTTCGGGATAAATACTCTTTAACTGCACCGATAACGTCTATATGCCTCTTCCTTTAAACAGTCATCATATTATAACTAGAATTCGCAATTCAACTCCTAATACTTACATTACACACTATTTAATAGACATCAAATTCACAATTTTGTTAGATTGTGCTTTAAGCTATGTTTTTTACAATTGTGCTGATTGACAAACCGAAAGAAATTGCAGATGCACGTAGATATAATTATAAATCAATAATATACTGCATAGTAGGAGTGTGTATTATCATCTAGGCATATTATAAATATGTTGATAAATTTTTGTTTTTAAATATAAGATATTCAAATATATTGAATACTAAGTTTATTTTTTATTAATTAAATTAATGCATTGTATCTTATTTTTAAAGTTAGCTAAAAATAATTTTTCCTTTTCGTTTTCTTATAAATGTGAATACATTTTTACTTGCATATAAAAATAAGATATCACAAATATAAAAATTTCTGTATAATTATTGTATTTGTAAATGAATTTACTAATTTACTGAATATCCAAAATTAAATGCATAATTTTATTAACAAATTTAATTTATAATTCTTAGTGCATAAAGCAATTTTAATTTAAATAATTTGCAAGATATAAGGAAATATTTAAGATACAATTAAAATAATATTGTAATAAAATTTGTCTAAACTAATTTGTCAATCATGGATTAATATTTCTATGTAGAATTATATATATCGTAAATTCGACATAAATTTTTAGAATACCATGCATACCTTGTATTCTTTTATATTATATCAACTACTTAATAAAATTTTTATTTATAAAGTTTAAAAATTTACATAAATATTATAATAAATTTATGAATAAATATCTTGTATATTAATTTTATGACGAATTATATCCAATTTATCAAAATTCAATTTTTAAATTGTTTTTCGAATATACTATAAAGTTCGTTAATTTAATTAAAAATGATTCAAATAAATAATGTTCACATAGCTTTTCAAACGAACTCAAAAATTTCCTAAACTCACCACCACGAAACATCGTTTTCGTCTAGAATGGAAGATTAGACTTACCAATCATTACATGAAGAGCTGTTTTCAAAAAACACTTAAGAATCTAATAAATTTTCTTGGTATTATTTATTCATCGTCAATAAGATTTTGTTTTCATTTAAAATATAATTTGTTATTATAAATTTAATTTTAGTTAATTAACTTAATTAGTTCTTTTCTTTAAATAACAATTTTTTCAGATAATAAATAAAATCATATCAGTTAATTAATGCATGTTAAATTTATCTTAATTCTACCTTATAAGTCATTGTATTAGGATTTATTTTAGTATTTGAAGTGAAATTTTTACTTTAGATCATCTAAATTCAAATTAATTAGATTAAATCTGGCTAATAAATCTTTAGGAATTTTTTATAAATACTTCATAAATTATCGATAATAATAATTAATTGTAAATAATTATGAAAACATTTATTGTATAAATTGTACAATTTATTTTCGTACGCATTCTTCAAATTTTAACATACCTGTTGCCGATTTTAATGTTTAATATAGTTCGAAATCTTATATTTATATTATACATACAAAAAACTGTACACACGTTTTTCTACTTGTATTCTATGTTTATATTATTTATGTTATTAATTAATTGTTATTTTTGTATTATTATTCATCATTAAACTATTTAATTTAATCTAATTAATCAATATCACTACACAATATAACAAGCAAATTTTTTTAATTAGCATGCAAAAATTTTGCGATATAAAATAATAACAATATGTAATTACTATATCGATTTAAAAAATATATTTCTAAGCACGTTAACAAATTCCTTTATTATAAAAATATAAATTATATTCTGTTACGCATCTAAGGAACAAATAAGGCTTAAAAAAAAACCAAAATAATTAAAATAGATACTTAAACAAGTATATTATTTATTGACAAATCCATGTTATATGTAAATTATGCTGTTTGTATATTTGCAATATATAATAATAATTAATAAAGTAATTAATATAAATAAATATAATCTATCTACTACACGAATCTGAAAATGGACTCACACAGAAATAATCGTGTGTAACTGCATGTGCAAATAACTGCGTTAACATGGTTTATTATTTTTACAATCTAAATTAATTAATCAACTCGCAAATAGGTGTAATATGTAACACATATGAATTAAAATATAAGTCTTTTATCAACTCGATAAAACAATAATAAAATAAGAGTTTTTGCAAACAATAATTATTTTTAAAGTATATTAACATTATTGCACATTATGCACGCATAGGATGTAAATTTATAGTATATAAAATACAAGTTGTTTTTAATTAATGTATACTCATTCAATTATGAAATTCATAACAAATCTATTTTGTTTTAACAAATTTTTCACTTCTTCAAGTTTGCATCCAAAGACATTTCAATGGGACATCAATGACCCGTTAATAGATAATCTATTTTTAAAATCAAAACTATCGACTAACGATTAGTGAAATATAATTCGTTCGAATTCAAATTAATATGACCGTCTGTTTTTTAAAACCTTATGAAAAGCTTTATTATTCTTGACCTGTATTCAAATATTGGATAACTTTGAGATGGAAATTTTGTTATTTTTTGTTAATAAAGAGAAATAAAAAAATAAAAATTGAATTTTTTGTATGATTCATGTCTGTTTCATTCAGTGCTTTAATAGCATCTCTCTTTTTGAATATATTTTAACGTCACTATACTTTTTTATTTGAATGATTATGAAAACTTGGTATACTTTAATCACTTATTATTTCAATAAAATATATACAATACAACGCCATAAACTTATAAAAATATAAAGACCATAATTCGATTTAAATATTTATTAATTTTTATATGATGAGAAAAATAAATTCATGTTAAGATAAGGTTACTTTTAAGATACTAAAATATATACTATGACGATTTTGAGAAAGTACAATATGGAAACAGATCTACACCTATTATTGCAATACCTATTAATACAAAATTTGAAGGCGGGATCTAAAATTTTCAAATTTATATTTTGAAACTCAGTTTATGCTGCTTATTTGATAAATATAACTTCAAAGTAGTTTAACAAAATAAATTAATGACAACGATATTAAGATAATTATTTTAAACCTACATTTATTATTTACATAATGTTTAGTTTTCATATTTAATTTATTTTGCTACAATTGTTATTGAAGACAAATTAAAATTATAATAACATTAATAACCAAATATAAAAAAAATATAACGAATTTAATAATGTTAAAAGTTGAATAAAAATGATTATGCGTAAAGAATGAGGTAAATATTGCCTTTAAAAAAATGTGTAAATTTAAAATAATTTTTTTTTAAATAGGTAGATTATTAAATTTTATTAACGTTTTTATTCGTCCTGTTTTTCGTCCTGAAATTACTCCATAGTTAATAATAATTATTGAAATAAAAATTTGTACACAAGAATAATAAAATAAAGCTAAAGAAACATATTAACATATTAAAAATCTATTATCAATAACGATTCTAAATACTTGATATTTCTATAAAAAATATATGCATATTTTATTTATTAGACTTGAAATGATAATGTATAAATAGTTAATAAATAAAAGAATATTAATAATAATGTTTTATTACTGTAATTAATTTATTACTCAAATGCGCCAATCAATAAATATTTTAAATTAGGTTAATATACATTAATATTTGCAGTAAATACTACAACGATGCCTATACAAAAACTGGAACTTATATTTCATTTTTAGAATAATGAAAATCCTGAACAATATTTTATAATTATGTCCTGTGAATCATTTTTTATTCATTTTTACAAATATAGAACAATATAAACAAAATTTTAAATGTATTTGAAATAATAATTGATATTAAAAATTTGTTAAGAAATATTTAACAAATATTTTTAAAGCATGGTTTATCATTAATTAATAAATAAAAATATTTATTATCATGTCTACAATAAAATATCAACATTTTATAAATATTACTTCCATTAATATTTTCTAAATGACTAAAAACTTTTTCAATTGTCAGATGCTAAACGATCCTCTCAAATTTATCAAATATAAAATATATAGTAGAATCCTATCTTATTTAGTAATATTGAAATACAAAATTATATTTTTTATAATAATATTTTTATTAATAAACCATAAAAATAAAACAATGAAAGATTTTTTAGAAAATGACAAAATTTCAATTTAAAAATTGATACAAACTGTCTTTAAAAAATAAAAATATATAAAAATAACTTTCTTCATCTAAAAGTGTTTCACTATAATTATGTATGTTTATGCAAGATTAAAGAAAATTTTTTTTAGTACATTGACAATTTCTTATTACATAATATATTCATATCAACCACTAAAATTTTTAGCCGCAGTATTCATGGTGATGGTGATGGTGATGATGATGATGATGATGATGATGATGATGATGATGATAATGACGATGACCATGAAGATGACGAATATAATGTTATTAATAATAGTAATATTTTATACATTTAAAATACTATCGCATGGTTTCTGTTAATCGACTAATCTCCTAGTCATCAGCTGAAGCTACTACGACGACATCACTCAGGTAAATCGACGACAACAAAAACGTTACAAAACGAAAATGCAATTATTATACGAAGGCGGAAGAAAGCATCATGCGGTGCAGCCAAGCGTGTGTTGTTGCTGTTGTTTACCTGCGAAGGACACATCGCCGAAGTACTCTTCGACGTTATCCGTGGACATGCTCTTGTCGGATATAGAAACCGAGGACAGTGAGCCACTTGACGCATTGAGAGAACCACTGACTGGAAACTGCAGCAGGTCCTCGTCTGTTTCCGTTTCCATGTCTCGTGATCGCCGCTTATATACCTGCCGAAATGCAATGCAAACATGCACGGTGTTTTGCTCATTTCATCAATTATCGCATCGAATGATTTTCTATTAAAAGAATTCTACAATTATTATTTCCTCTTTTCACTTACATTTAACTTTCTCGATCTTTAAATTTTCTTATTCTTTAATTCTAGACCTAAGAATCCTGGATATAATTTTTTAATTTCCTCGTGAAATTTTTTCTTTTTTACGAAAACTATGTTATCTCATATACTACATCAAATACCATATGCTTAACTAACAAGAATTTTAAAAACCACAATTATAATAATTTTTATGCAATGGTCAATTTGTTTCACTATAATATTTTTTGTAGCAAATGAGCAATTCAATTTTCTTTTATTAATTATTAACATTTCATTATATTATCTACTATTATACTTATTAGTATGTACTTTTTTAAACATGAAATCAATTTTTATTTATTACTTCATAATGCTTCATTTAATTTTTAAATAATCTTAAAAAAGAATACCTTATGAATATGGTATGAAAGAATTGACACACAAATGTTACAGTATATATTACCTACTACCTACTGCCCGAATTATTTTCAATGCACTGGTTGAAAAATAAAAAAAAGTCAACCAAGACTTAGGTTTACAGTTATATTATAATAAAAATACAGATCTATTACAAAAACTTCATATCATTTAATAAACATATTCTAAAAATCTTGATAAATATGTAGACACTGATCTGATACGGTAGTTCTTCATTTTTTTTTATAACTCGCTCATAAACTTAGTTGCGAACGAATGCATATTATTATATTTAATTTAAAATAAGATACCAATATCTGAAAAAGGTTTTAGCATGAAAAAATTGGTAGCAGTTGGATTCTTTATGTGTACTATCATATATCTTGAACACAAAGTATTTCTAGAAATGATATTTCAACTTCACAGAACAGGAAAAAAGAAACGCGCTACTCCATTGTTTTCTATCCATAATGCGACTCAAGGATCTTATGCATTTATTTGTTAGCATCTGCATTATCACGAGTAACACACTTTTTGTAATTATAGTTTAAAATGAGAAATAAAAAAAGAGATGAAAATGAAGACTGAAAAAATGAACTAAAGGAAAAAGATATTGGTGAAACGTTATAGAAAAAAAATGACTTATAAGAAAGATCCAGGAAAATATATCGAGTAATTAAAAATCCAAATTAAACTTTTATCTTACGGGCTTAATAATTGAATACAAGATTTGTAATAATGATGGGCAATAAATATTTTATTATTTATCCTCAGAAGTAAAATCACCTGACAAAGAAATTGTTGCTAGAATAAAGTTTATTTCATATTTTCTATGAAATATCTTATTAACCTTAAAACTACAATATTTATATATGAACTCTTGATCAATTTTACGCAATTATTTATATTAAAAATGACCACATATTACTTAATTAACTCTATAATTCTTTAACTAGATACATTTTATACGTCAAAATTATTTATCATAAACAAACTAAATTTTTTTAAAAAGGTAGTAGGTTTTATGAAGAATATTTTATTTTGAAAAAATTCTTATTCCTTTGCATAACGGACTACTGTATATTAATATTTTACAAAGTATTTAATCGATTTTAAACTAAAAAGTAGAATGAAATTCAAAATCAAATTTATGTATGCTTTGTAATAAAAGTGTTTCGTACAAAAGTATAATTAAATCAGTTATATATAATTTATTCAAAATTTCGTTGATCGTAAACAATCTTTACTCATAAAAATTTATGAATAAACATATAAACATAAGTAAATTAATTTTTATTTAAGTAAATTAAAAAAAATAGATGTAATTAATTCAAATATTAATAATGTATAATTTTCACGATTTACTATATTTATATATATATATATTATTTATAGACTACTATTATAATCACGTAATTTGTTGTAAGTAAAAATAAAAAAATATGTATATACACACAAAATTGGAAACTTCATTCATTAAGAAAATTACAGTTGGCTATCTTTAAAATTGGTACAAGTATTTATAGATGTAAAAAAGAACATAGTATAAATCTTTCATTAAAATTATTTGCTTAAATGAGACAAAATACTAGTATCTGTATTTACAAATGCTGCAAAGCGTCTTCGTCGCAAATGGTGCACTATCGTAACTATGTGCATCAAAATATCTGTTATTATTATAAAGAATTATTTCTCTCAGTAGCTAGATATATATCTAGTAATTACATATATATCAACTTCTTGTTAAGTTGTTCGTTTTCACTAGTTAAAAGGAATAATGCATACCACGAGATATCGTGTATGAGCCACGATGAACGAAGCCATATAGGTAGAGCAATAGATTGTGATTCAAACGAAATTCAAAGACACTTTTGCACCATGTGCGTATCGATGAGATGATGCCAAAAAAGAGTTGACACAACACACGCATGTATGTATATGTCCATGTAACGGAGATACACACAAAATATCGAAAAGCAAGAGAAGAATATTAAGGGTGCTTTTTTGTACTGAAATAGGAGAAAAAGAGAGAGAGAGAGGAGGAGATCGCTAAAAGATAGACTGAAGTGAACATTCAGAGTCAGTCTCACAGCAGAATGATCACAAGGATTACGAATATACAAGCACAAACGGCATTGAAGTCCTAATGGAGGAAGTAAAGGATCTTCTACTTGTAAATCGCGTCAGAGATCAAACACAGAATTGTATATTAAACGTAGATATTCCTCGCCTCAACCTTTTACACAGTATGAGGGATTTGACGGTTTATACGCATATTCATGAGCTTCAAGATGAGTAAGTTTGAATCGTGTAAATGTACTTGAGAATTTCTTGGAAACCCAAAAATATTCGCTCAAATATTTTTTTGCATTTTTCTTCTGTTTTAATTATATGCGATCGTGAAAATGCTATAAAATAGAACCCTATTTTCTCCGCTGAAATTTCAAATGTTATAATTTTTTATATACTCTACTGTAAAATAAATACAAAATATAATATATAGCATCTAAAATCTTATGAATAATGCATATTTTTGACAAATGTCTATGTTTTATCGAAAAATTTATATTCCTTGTATAAATACAATTTGATATAAACAAGCTTAAGTTAAATTTACTTTAAAATTAAATACAAAATACAAATTTTTAAGGATTTATAAAACAACTTTGGTTTTAATGCAAATTAAATGCAAGTAAATACATTCATGTACGCATATTTAAACCGATACAAATTTTAACAAAAGTCGATTCTCTGACATGTGGGCGAGCGTTTTTCCATAGCTGTACGCACACTTCCTCTTTCACCTATAAAATATGAAAATTTACTTAAAAACTTAAAAACGTTTTTACTGTTTTTAGGATCACAAATTTTTGTTCTTCTAATTCATATTAACTTTTAATTAATGTAATATGTATTAGTTTTCTAGCTCACTTAGCTGAACTTAAACGATTATCCAATTATAAGATAAAAAGTCTATTTAAAACATAGTTTATATTTTTATTTACATTTTAAAAATAATAATAAGTAGCTTTTACGTTCTTTGTTCTAATAAAAAAGTACATTATATAACTATATTTCTTAACTATAAAATTCAAAAGCACACTGCATTCTATTTGTTTTTGTAGAAAATATATTTGGTATATAAGTATATTTAATGAATGTTGTTATTTTTATTAAATTGTTTTAAAATATTCGCGTTATTAAAATAAATATATCATGTCAACGGTACTTTGGAGCCCCACAGGTAATATACTGCCTAAGGGTAATGTAATCCTGCATTTCAATATTAAATTATTTAAATAATAAGTAAGTAAATTGCAAAAATCACTTAAATAATTAAATCAACTGCAAATATTTAAATTTTCAAAGCGTAATTGTACAATATAATTTAATGTAAAACTTAAACATTTATAAAATCAAAAAAATATATTATTTAAAAAATAAAAGCTAAAAGAATGGTCTTAATTTGAAAGTATATAAATATTAGTAAAAAATATCAATATTTTTTATGTCGGAATTTAATGTAATACTTAAACTAAAAATAGATATTATAAAGAATATTTTTATAAGATATATGTATATATAAGATTCGTTCGTTATTCAATAAATATTTAATTGTCTGTCTTAGCATACATAATTATTTGATTAAAATAACGAAATATTAAATTTTAATACTTTATGCATACTTTAATTTAGAAACAAATCGACTTTTCATACTATACAGTTAATTGAAAATGCAAATCTTGATAAATTAAACTAATATGAATTAACCAGATGTATATACAAAGTTTAAGAGCGAAAAGATTAAAAAATAAAAAGGAATCGAGAGGATGTTAATTTTTAGAAACGTACACGACAACTAATAATATGAATGTATAAAATATAAATGTGTAGAATATAAGGCCCCACCTGACTAAGTGGACGAATACGTTCATGGATGGATTTCTCTGCCTGAAGAGCTGTCGGTGGCGGATGATCGGGTGTTGGAGGCTGCACGTAGTGTGTCGGACTCGTTGGTACCAACAGATGTGCACTCGTGAGTTTCTTATCGATAGCCTCGACCTTCGACTCCGCCAATTTGTCTCTTTGCTCCTCCAGCAGACTCTCCTCAGAAGACTTGAACGTAAGGAAAGCGTTAGAAATGAAATTTCTTTCCTGGGTGAAAGCGAGTGCGTTCTCGGTGCAAGGTGACTTGTCGATGCTGGGGCTGCTGTCTATTTCATAATTGTTGTAGGTCGACTGTTCATATGCGTGTCTGCGCAACTTTCTGCGAGGATTCGTTATTCTCATTGGCCTGTTTTCATACACATAGGTAATAGCTACAGGCTCAATCTCTGCTTCGTCGCGCTTCATCTGGACCTCGTCTTGCTGCTCATGGCAAAGTTTCATGTCAACGTATTGATTGACGCTATGATACACACGTCGCAAGAATTTGTTGTGTTTTTGCAGTGGCTCAGGTTCAGTCCAGTTACTAGTTCCGCTGTGCGCTAGGAACAAGTAGTCGTAATCTTTACGACCGACATGACTAACAACTGAAAGTGACTTTTCGGTTTGAAGGTGCGTTGGAGACACAGAGAGATTACGTCTTGGTGGCTTTTTGGGAGGTGTTGGCTGAAAAGTTGACGGAAGACTGTCGTTATATACATACGAGCTACTATGGCTAATGAATACGCTTAACACATAACGGCAATTATTTTAAAACTAATACAGTTGGTCGTGTTTCTTCTCTTATTAACTTGTGAACAATTTCCAACTCAGATAAATCTAGGATATTAAAAAAAAAGATTGGTAACGAAATAATATTTGTAGATTTCAGGATATTGTCTTTAAATCTTAAATTAATTTTAATAGATGAAAAAATATAGAAAGAAATCAATTTTTGAATAAAAGTAGTATTCAAGACGTATATCTTATTTTTTTATTTATATTATTCATTTATACAATGCTAAAAATAATATATATGATTGCATAAATTAAAATAATTAATTATTGTAATAATTAAATTTATTATCTACACTAAAATGAACTAAAATGAATATTCATCACCTAATTTTTATTGCTACTCAATGCTTATTTTTATATTAAAACTTGTACAAATATAAACAAATGCATATTTTCTAAATGATATTCATTATAAAAATTATTAACTTTGAAAACAAATATAATTAATATAAAAAATTATAAGTGTGGAAAACTTACGATGAATAATAATTTAAAGAAAAATTATTTAATTGTTGTACATGATATGAAAGTTATAAATTTTAATAAAATATAATTTTATTAGAAAAGATATTATTTGTCATAATTTTTTTTATCTAAATTTAAACATTAAATAATGTACCAATTCTTAAAAAAAACTGTAATTATAACTTATATTTTGAAGCACTTTTTATATTGTTTTGAAATAGGATAGTGAAATTAGATAATTTTGAAATAGGTAAAACATTTAATTCGTATTATTATTATGGCCTGAAATATAATACATTTAAATATATTTATTAGTACTGAAAATGATGAATACCTTATGAACATAGTAAGAACTACTCTCGATTAAAAATTTTCCACTTTAAAATCTTTTATTTATTCTTAATAGTACGTAAAAAAATATTTATAAAATTATGAAAAGTTTTATTTATAAATCGATATATATATATATATATATATTAATTATTTGTTACCACAGAACTAATTCTGAAAAATTTTAATTGATATCTGATTTTACTGATTAAGTATCAAAATATTACGTGAAAATTTCTTTTAATTTTTTATAATTTTATATCTTCGTATAATGAGAATTACAGCAATTTTAACAAATTTAAAAAGAGATGAGTATATGTTGAACAATAAGCTGATAAAAAGAAAGGTTAGAAGCTATAAAGAAGGCGTGAACAGACATGTGATAAATAGCATAGAAAAGTAGTCTTACTGAAACTTTACTGCTAGACCCCGGACTATGCAAAGAGCTGGAAAGGGGTGCCATTGGCAGGTAAATCCCTGAAGCCGATGAATCGCCAAATAAACAACCACGTTCCCGTGGGCTCGGTCCTCCGACACTCGATGATGAGGAGACACTTAATTGGTCGGACTCGCGACAGAATACCTCGGGTAATGTCAAGCACAGCTGGTCCTCGGAGCCGTAGCCTCCAGTTGTATCCTTGAAGGTGCGTGGTATGGATTGTATCTGGTACAAGCCGCTATCCGACCCCCTATGTACACAAATTTCACATAAAAAATGATGAGCGTGAAGTTAAAGACGTGTTTTGTATTACTGTATGTAAACATAACCGACTCAGTTCTCTGTTTTTATTAACGTGATTAATTTCAATTAAGTTGACGTAACGCTTACTCTCTTCTTACATGAATAATTATACGTATATTAATACAGGTATGTTTAAAATCTTTAACTAATCTTTCCGTACATAAATAATTGTGTTTATTATGTTCCTTTTAGAGTTTTCGTCCAAAAAGTTTTTATATATATGTAACATATTAACATACTTATACGCTACTCACACATAAAAAACGTACGCATTTGTTCTATTGCCTATATCCATCTACTAGGCGTTAACATGTGTCCCCCTCCACCGAGTAAACTTCTCGTACCAGTAATATTTAGCCGCAATAAACTATGCATCTGAGAAATGCTTATAACTATTGTATCGTAAACACGCATTGTCATCTAGCATATGCCCAAATTTGTTCACCACCGTATTAATTTTACCAAAAACTCAATTATCTCTGTTCCTATACACCGATCACCAATCACTAGACGAAAAATCTTACCAAAATACTATTTTCTAGCATTTCCCGTTTACTTCTCACACCTTTCTATAAATAACTATTTATCTGACTCGAACCGAATATTTTTACTTCATCGAAAGTTAATTGCTCGCATATCATTGTAAACCCGAACATATAAAAAATCTCTCTACTTTTGAGACTAACAGATCAGATGAGACCTAGAGATAGACTCAGCCTCACACAAGACCAAACACAGACTTTCGCGACAGTTATTTTCTAAACTGAATTTTGTCGATAATTATACAAAATCATATCATATAATAATATCAGATATCAAATCATTTCTACAAATTATATAAGTGCAATAAGTCTTTTCGATAAATCTCCAAGACCATACGTTCCTTACATATAAAAATCGATAAAACGTGTTTATATTTCATATTTTTAAATATAAAATGGATATATCATCATTTTATATAAGAAGATAAAATCTAGTAAATAGGTGTATTTATTATAAATATTCTTAATTGTAATAATTGAAACTAAGTAGGATTCGATTTGTTAGATACACAATAAAAATACATTTAAATTATAAATATTTTATTGTTACTGAATCAACCTAACAACATAAAAATTATAATAATTAAATATATATATATAAACTATAAATAATAATTAAATTTATATAACATAGTTTATATTTAAAATAATTATTTGAAAGGTATACATTTTTATAATTTCTACATGCTAATTATTTTAAGTATTTGTTATATGTGTACTTTATTAATATGATTTTTTTACTAATTTAATCACCTGATTTATTTATGGATTACAAAATCATTTAAGATATAGAATAATCATTGAATAAACAATTATACCAATTTAAAAATGTGATATTTAAAAGAAATTTAAACGACAATACTTTTGCAATTCGGAACTGTGCACATCGGGTCTGATTTGTATATTTCTATATAGGCTGTCTTTGAGTATTTGGTTTGATTTTGCGGAGGTGTTTATGGAATTCAGTATGTCAGTAAAGATATAAAGACGTTGTCAAACACCAAGCTGTGGTTAGAATCTTCGATCATCTTTTATAATATAATATATATATATATATATATATATTACAAAGTGATAAAATAGTCCAATGCAAATGTAATGTAACGATCACTTACCACACCTCAACTTACGTAAATATCAATTTTTTAGCAATTCCAAGTATCACATCATTCGATTGTTGTCAATTATCGAATATATTGTATGTTTATGAATTTATTTATCTATAGCGTCAATCATTTTTTCATTGTAATTACATTAAGTTAATCAATATAAATGATTATTGTAATTGGTGTAGTTTTATATAAAATTTATAATTTAAGAAAACTTATAATATATATATTATAAAAAATTAAGGATTTCTACTTAAAAAATAAGGTAAATATTAAATATCTATGAGAAATAAAAATTAATTTTTAAGTGTAGTATTTATTTATTTTATTACATAATAAGTACAAAAGTACTATATTATTACTACTGCTACCAGTCTATTCTAGTAAAAAATTCAATATGATGATTAAAATTTCTACATAAATGTTAACTATAAAAATAGGAATGAAAAAAGAAAATCAGATAAAAAACATGATTGTGTCTTAAGATAATGTACGATTTATATATAAAACTATGGAAATGATAGAAAAGAAAGAGTACTTAAAGCAGCAAAAACCAAAATAAAATGAGAGTAAGCATAGAATAAGATAAGGTTGTTAGAAAAAATGAAGTTGCGCATAATAACTTGGACGAAAGAACAACAGTATTAGTTTTATACCAAAATAAATTAACATTTGCATGATTTAACGTAATTAATTCATCTCGTGATAGCTTTTAGAGTCAGTGTATTATCGAAACATCCGTCTCTTACTCAAACAAAGCAGATCTAGGATTTCATCACGCTATAACTTTCAGAATCAAGTCATTATGTGAAATTTTAAAAGATTTTTCTACTTCATTCCAAGATTCTTTTTAAAACTTTTTGCATTGATTCTCGTTTAATATTTTCTGTTTTTTAGAATAAATATAAAAATGTATACTATTGAATTAAAAAAATTATAGTCACATATAGAATAAATTAAACTAAAAATATTTGAATAGAATTGAGTAATAAAGCTATTGAGGTATATATATATGTGTATGGGGGATAAGAGTAAGTACTTGAGAGAGTGAGTGAGAGAGTGAACGAGGGGATTTGAGTAGGCTCATGCAGCAAGCGGAGTGACATGCGAGCGAAGGGACGCCCCCAACAAGCTGACCCCGGGCGGGCCCATCAGTGTAGGGGAGGCCTCCTTGAATCAAGCCTATATCCACGTAGTAACCTATATTCGTATTGCAAATTTAAGTAACATTTATGCTTTCTAATTGAGTGATTGATTAAAGACGTTTTATTAAACAAGTGGAGACTTTTTATCCATTTCCCTCACACGACCCTATATATATGTATATTAAATAAATTATATTTTATGTATCAATAAATTACGTATATACAAGAACATGAATATTTTTAAAATTTATTAAGAGATATGGATCTATTATTTCAAGAAATCTTAATATAAAATAAAAAATTTCACGTTTCAATTTCATTTTTCTCCACATTCTTGATAATAAAATTATAAGATCGTGGAATATTTATTTAGACTTCATAAAAAACTTGATTACACTCAATGAAATAATATTATTGAAAGTAGTATAGATTATGAAATGTAGAATCTATCGATTCCGAAATAAATTAAAATTATCTAACTTACTGTACCCAATAATATTATGTGCATTAAAAATTTATAAATATTAATTGAAATAAATAACTCTAAGAGCGAAATTGTTATTACCATAAAATAAAAAAAAAAATTACATAAACTATCGTTTTTAGTATTCTTAAGTAAAAAGGTATTATTATCTCAAGTTAAAAAAGTTGGTATAAAATTAACTTTGTTGATTATCTATTAAAGCTATTTAATACTTAATTAAAATAAATAACTATATGAAATCTAGATAAAAAAAAATTTCTTTATAAGTAAAGGCTGAATATCGTTATCATAATAAAAATTTAATAACAAATCAATGCATTAAATAAAATTAAGAATTTTTTTAATGATAGAATTTAATTTAAATGATACATAAATCAGCATTAATAAAACGAATATTTAATTAAATAAATATAAAATTAAAAGATAAGTTTGTAATAGGAAGTCAAAGTTACAAATATATTATTTTAGTTTGTTTTAATTATCTCAGTAAAATTCTCCGTTTTATTAAGTTTGAAGTAATATAATATTTTATCTCCATTAATTTAAGAGAAAAATTTTATCTTGGGGAAAAAATAAGTTTTATAAAGAATGTAGCATAAAACATTTTTCATAATGAAAAATTTTAGGACTTGCTAATGTTCGACCTTAATTGTGAAAAAACCTGTACGTAAACTTCTAGATATTGTAAATAATGTACGTCGAACTTGCTGCGACGCAAAAAGACGTGTCTGTATATACACAGATAGCTAACACCACTTTTGAGGTATTGGTTGCTGCCCGCATCAGGCAAATTAAAGCAAGTCAAGCGATATCTAACGCAGTAGAGCTATGAACTGACAACTACTGCTTTACCGCGATGACGAAATCCCCTTTCAGAAATCTAGCGATCTTGGTTTGAGTCTACACACTTCTTCACATTTTTGTTCGCAAACAACTTGTATATTAAAGTTTGTATCCACTCCGTTACCACTTCAAAATATGTTCTCGTACTGATACTCATCACTTTTTTATGCAAAGCATATGTGCACTAAAAACGTATCGTATGAATTTTATACGAAATGTACAACTATTAGATGCATACAGATTTTAAATACTTGAGTGTACACCATGTCTTTATGACAAATATTTAGATAACGATGTTTAAATGAATATAATGACCTTGAAGATAATTTTACATCTTAAAAATTTATGAAACATTATGTAATTGATTAAAATAGGTGAGCTGGAAGAAGAACTAACAAAAGTTAGAAGTTAACGCATAAAAATTGGAAAAACGAAGATCAAATCAGTAATGTATTATATAATAATAGACATTACAAAATAGATATTAAGATTCTGCATAGAAAGCAAACTTAACTAAAGACGAAAAAAAATAAAAAATAAAGTTCAGCAAGAAGGGAGAAAAAGGAAAAAACTCAGATTTGGTAAAAAACTAGATTTAGTAAAACAATTCATATATTTAGAGTATAGATTAAAAGAAAATAACAAGAGCAAGGAATACACAAAATTCAAGTATAAAAGAGCGAATACGATTTTAGGAAAAGTATAAAGTATAGCTAAAACATGGTCCAAGAAGAACTTGTGAATAAGGTTAAAAATATTTGATGCACTCATAGAAATAATAGATCATAAATATATTAATTTCAAAGTGTGGCACTATTTTTTCAAGTCTATAAGTACCTAATTCAACATCAAAATAAATAAATAAATTATAAGATTAAATTTTTTAAGTTTTATATGTTTTATTATTTTATTATATGTTAAAAAAAGAAACTTTTAATATTTTCATATTATCAAAAACGAATCGAAAGATAATTTTTTAAAATTTTGAGAAGTCTTTTATAAATATAACAATTTACTTAAAAATTAAAATTCTTTTTAGGTATAAAAAATAATTTGTAAAAACTTAAACGTTTGAATGGAAAAAATTAATTTTTAAAGATAAATAATCGAAGAAAATTAACTAATTGCAAAAAAAATAAATGCATAAAAATATAATTTTATAATTTTTATTATTGTAATTTTTAAATGGCGCTAACAAAAGAAAAATATAAATAATGTATTATATTGACAAGTAGTATAAATTATTTTACATAAAGCAGTAAATTTTTTTTTGTAAGATAATATTTACTGATTTTTTAAAATTCATCAATGCAAGTAAATAATTGTGAAAGCATTTTTTTACATAATAACAAAATTATCAAAACACAAACATTAATGTATATTAAAATTTAGTATAATAATTCAAGAAATTAAAAAATCAAAAATTTATCTTACAAAATTTATATAAAATATATGTAACTTCTCGTAACTTGTATATAATTATAAAAAAAATATAAACATAAAATAATGAAACATACAATTGAATAATTTAAAATCTAGTATTATCACAAAATTTATGTCAATGTGTGCATTATTATCGAAGTTCAAATATTTATAATAAATTTAACGACTTTAAAAATGCAAGAAGGGCTCGGCATGTTTATATGATCCAGATGTTTAACTCACAGTGAGATAGCTGAATTGGCAGAAACTCGACGATCATCATCTCGAGGTTTATGATACAACTGCCATCGCGTTGGCGACGATCCTTCCCCTGGAGAAAGTTCATCAGCAGACCGCACGTTTTCATAAGGACTTCCTAAGGAGCCATTACCTTGCACCGGAATTGGTGGCAAATTTTCACTATCGGCGTCGCTTTCGATTCCAGAAGATGTACGGTGTCCTTTTTTTATTTTTGAAATGATTTGCATAATATGAATATATTATTTTCAAAATTTAATATTTATAAAAAGTTAAATAAATTTAAGAAAAAAATATACAATTTTTTTTTTAGTTAATATAAAACATTCAAAAAACTTTAATCCTTTCATTTTTCCTCGTAATATAAAAAGAGTTAAATAAAATACTGTTAATATGTCAAAAAAAATCTATTTTAAACAAAATAGAGAATATTTTATGGAAAAAATATATATAAAAACAAAAACAGAAAAAAAATTCAACATTTTTAAAAACTAAAATTATTGTTCAGCATAAAAAAGCACTTCAACACAAGCAATACAGACAAATAGTAAAAGATAATAATTTTATAAATTCTATAAACATACAAACTAATCTTAGCTTTAATATTTCCATTTATGAAAATAAATTTCGAATGAAATAAATGAACCTTGCTTTTAATAATTGCGAATATTTTTAGCATTAAATTAATCTAAAGAAACATTTTTTAATGTAAAATACTAAATTAAACATTTGGGTGATTATCCACATTATTTACAAATACTGAGAAAATAATTTAATTTTCATAATTCTTCCTTAAACAAAAATGATTAATTCAGTTACAGAGTTATATACATATTTTTAATGCCATTTTTTAAAATTGCATACTGATAACAAATCATTTTTTCATAAATGTGAATTAAGTAATTTAAAAAAGTTTTTGAATTCATATTTTTTTCATTTATGAAACGATTCTTATAATATAATACATCAAAGATTTAATATTTATTAGAGGTTAAATATATTTTTTCTGGTATAAATAAAAGGATTACGAAGTACTGTTATTTTGTGACTTCAATTTAATATCAGATTTAGAAGAAATTTATAGTAATAAATTTTTTATATATTTAAATATTTTCTTATAATGTATAATATATGATCTATTTAGTAGTAAATATACTATTTATATATAATAACGAAATAATTAGTTTTTGTATAAATTAAAGATTAATTATACTTTTAGCTAGACATAAACTATGAAATGAAATAATAAAAGAAGGTATTAGAAATTTCTAATAATGTTACTAGTGGTGTAATTTTACTAAAGCTATGAAAGACGTACTTTTAATCACAGCTGTTATATCTTGTGTAACGTTTACTGGGAACTGTCCAAGTAAATCAAGCACTGTATTATCCCGTGAATCCTTTATACCGAGATCGACTCCGCGATCAAGCAGTGTTCGTACGACTTCCATTTTGCCACAGAGAGCAGCTTCGTGCATCGCCGTACCAGCTGACGTTTTGGTGTTGACGTACACCCCTGCAGCCAGAAGCACTTCAACGCAAGCACTAAGAACAAATAGTACAGATATTAAATTTTATTAAATTTTATAATCTTATATAATCTATATTATCAATATGTCAGACAATCCAATATTAGGTTCAATATTTTCACTTATTAAACAAAAAATAAATTTCGAATTGGATAAAATTTATTACATAATATTATTTATAAGTATATAGAGTATTATTTATAAAATAAAAATATTTAAAATCGACGATTATAATAAAAATAATATATTATGGGGTTAATAAATATTATAAGTATTAATAAAATTAGTGATTAAAAAATGACAGGCATTTAAAAAGTATCATAATTTTGTGTAAGAATGTTCCTTTGTAGAAATCAGAATATGAAAATACTAAATAACTTTAAAAAGAAATTACGTTAAAAAAGAAGTTCGAATCTATTAATAAATGAGCTTCAAGAAAATGTTTAGTCGCATAAGATTGTTAAATTTCTTATTGCTCCTTACTTAAGAAAAATTTGATAGTCTTTAATATCAAATATAACATTCATAATCAATAACCTTCACAAGTTGTAAGAGGTAGGATCGCGAACACAGCTGAGCAAAGCTAAGATAAATTCATCTAGCAAAAAGAGATGAGTATAAAGAACTACATAGCCATAAAATTATATAGTGATATCTAATAAGTAAATTCTCGAAATATATGGATTCGGATGTAAATTTGGTTAATACTATCTCGTGATCAGAAAATGAGAGCTGGTAGTTGTATCGATTAAGAACAATGAACATAGCTCGGGATCGGATAATATGGAGGATTTCAATGCTGTCTGCCGCTTACCAATACAAGCAAATACTGCTAAAGCTCTACGCGGTCGACTTCCCTCGTATCCATCTATATCCACGAAGCTTCAACGCAATATTGGTTTAACGTGATTACGCAACGAGTTAGCAAGCGGCTATAACCCCTTTTCGTTCTGTATTCACGGATTCAGACTTTTGTTCTCGCTCGTCCATCAAATCCTTCGTACTACCAAATTCCCCCTGCTTTACATCTCGTCTATTTCCTTTAAACTCTGAATTTCCTACCGTACTCTTAATTTTCCTTAGTTTTCCTCTGTAAATGGACAGAAATGATGCTTTTCCATGATATATAAAATAATTGTTATTCTTTCTCTCTGATTTTCTCTCTATCTCTCTCTCTCTCTCTCTCTCTCTCTCTCTCTCTCTCTCTCTCTCTCATTATATACATCTATATAAATTAATAACACGTTAATATAAAATAAAAAGAAAGAATAGCGTATAAATTTGAATATATACAAATGTTTGTAGGGAGGTCAATCTATTTATATTTCAATTATAGATAGTTATTAAATAGGCTAAAAATCAAATATAATACATAATGCGTTTATACTTGTAAAATAGTAAACAAATATTTAAATTCTTAATATTATTAGTTACACTGTAGTAAATAATTATTATTTTATTATTATTAAATTTGTATTTTATTTTACGAAAAAAATTTATTATATGTTGTTTTTTAAATAATTTCAATAAAGTAGATAAAATTCTCGTATATTTTTATTTCATGATGACACTTATTCAAAACGCCTACTGGAAGTTATTATTTTTTTAATATATTATACCTACGAAATCTACTTCGAAAAAACACTAAATATTTATTCATACTGTTTAAAATTATTTTTCTTAGGCAAAAAATTAATATTAAGTTTTAATAGCAATTTCCAATATCTACAAAATATTGGTGAATAATTTTATATTATTAAATATTGTCAAAACAAAAATTCATGATAATATTACTTACCAATGTCAAACAGATACAACCTAAGTCTTTCTGTAACATCTACAATCTAATTTTTATTAACTGTAATATTTTCAAAGTTACAGTTCGTTATTCTAATTAAATTTGAAAAGAATAATTTTTTATAAAATTCTTACACTAACAATTTTTGATGAATTATTATTTGATAAATGAGTTCATGAATTAAAGACGAAAACTTATTTAAATATATATATATATATACATATACATCAATCAAAGAGTATGTTAAATTTTAAAAAACGTTTTTCTCAGTATACACTAATTAAGAAAAAATGCTTTAATGGATCCAACATTTATACTCAAAATTATAATAAGAATGTTATATACATATATATATATATATATATACAAAAATTAATCTCAAATAATAATTATTACGAAAGTCTTAATGTTATCCATCATCATCATCATCATCCGATCCTATGATGAATATAAATACAAGTTTTATATTTATTACAAAACAGCGTAATAACAATAAAAAATAAGGAAACAAGTACAACGTACAACGTACAAGGAAAAAATTAAGATGTCGAGAATTTTTATTGCTTAAAAAATTAATTTTAATGCATGTTATTGAGAGAAGAAAATTAATTAACAACTTTAACTCATGAATATTTTACGTAATCGTTTAACTGTATTTTTCAAAAACACACAATGACAACTTGATTCAAAATTCATACGCATGTACATTTAAGTCTTCGCTTTATTTGTCAACGTGAAATTTGGCAGAAGATTTGATATATCTAATTATTGAGTCACACATAACACAAGTAGCAATTAAATTACGCCGCATAAACTGGTGTTAGTTCGAGCTATTCTTGGATTACACTAATATTAGCAATATGATATAAAATAAAATATGTTATTAACGCTCACGGAATATACGTATATGTATAGTATGTGCATATTTAAAATCTGACAGCGTAACTAACGATTTAATTTTAATTCAATTTGTCCAAAAAGTTAAAACTTGAGTGCTTATTGCTATAATAATACTCATTCAACGGAATTTCAAGCAAGTAAATATTTTTTATTTAACAATTGAATCACCTTTTAATAAATTTGTTCTTTTCATTTCGATTTTCTTTATGTTTACATTTTAATTTATTTCTAAAGTTGAATAATTTTTAAAAAATCTATAAAATTTATGCTTTTAATAAATTAAATATAATTTACGACCTACAAAGAATTGAAATCTATTATACTATCTATTATATTATCTATTATATAATTGAAATCTATTTATACATATGCAATAAAAATTAAAAATTTGTAAAATAGAACATCATTAGTTATTAGTAATAATTATTATATTGAGTAGTTTGAAAATAATTTTAACGAATAGATAATGCTTACCGATGACCATTTCGTGAAGCCAAATGCAGGGGTGTATGTGGAAAAATCAAAGACAATGAGGAACTTCTCAAAGACTCTATCAACTCTGGATGAGTTCGTACCAATAACTCCACAGTCTCTAATCTGGAATTTATATAAATAAAAAAATAGATTATTTGTTCGAGTATTTTGTTATATATATATTACTGCTTCTTTGTATTTTATAATCAATAAAATTAAATATTAAAAATATTTACAATTTTATTCCGGATAATAAATTATTAAATATTGTAATTTTGTTTGAGTTTTTTGAAAACATGAAAATGCATAAAAAGACGTTAAGTTAATTTTTTTTATTTTAAGAAAAAAAATATATTATTTACATGTTTACTATGTAAATATGTAAAAAATATATTATTTACATATTTAATATGTAAATATATTATATTTACATATTAACGTGTAGTTTTTTTCTAAATTATATATTAAGTATATATGTACAAATATTTGGAAATACTCTTTACGATTAGTAAAATATCTAAAAATGTTTATGGTAATGTAACTCATTTAATATAGATTTTAATACCTTCTTATTGTTTTGCATATTTGCCTCGTATTTTTATATTGTTTTTTTAAATTGTATAAATTGTTAAAATTGTTGTTTAAATTCTATATTGAAATTTGATTAAATAAAATTAAATAGAAAATTTTAAAACAAAACTAATTATTGTTAAAATGTGATGTAAAATTTTTATGATTTTAAATGTATGAATTATTAAAAAAAAATATTGTATGAATAAAAAATCTACAATATATAAAAAAATGTAATTTTTCTTATTGGGTAATCAATTAAAAAAAAAAAAATATTCAAATCATGTAGTTTACCTTCCATATTGCGCGGCTAGATCTAGAGCGGATTCTCCACGGCTATTACGAATACTGGGATCACATCCATATTGTAAAAGCTGTGACACGACTTCCGTATGTCCATATTGTGCAGCACAATGTAGAGCTGTCTCATTATCCTTGGTCTATAAAATAGTAAATATTATAGTTACTTTATTTTATTAATGCTATTATGATGTATATTTTATTTTATGAATATAGTTTAGGTTTTACTTGTCAATTTATTTTAAAATATTGTAATTAGTAAAGTTAAAATTTGTAATTTACACAAAATATTACCTAAAAGTTTCAATATAAAAATAAGATTTTTTTCAAAAAATCTTCATACTCTGGTAAGTATAATTTAGAAACATATGTTTGTTATAATAAAAACTAGAAGTGATTGCTTTTTATGAAATATAATTAATAAAAACGTAATAAAATAACTACTTCTATAATGTCAATATATACCGTAAGGTTGACATTCGGCACTGATGGCCCTTGACTCAAAATTAATCGAACGATTTCTGAGTTTCCAGACCATGCCGCTAAATGAAGTGGTGAAGAGCCCTTAGCATCGACGATATTGGTCGAAGCCTCGTAATGGAGAAGCAGCTTCACAACGTCTCTACATGCAACAAAGAGTGAAATTTATTAAATACAAAAAATAATTTTAAATATAACAAAATGATAAATTTAGGAAATTCATTATTAAAACGATATTAATTACATAAAAATTGAGTTACTGAATTAAAAAAAATGAATTTCATTTATGAAAACTCAGTGATTGAATATAGTTGATTAATAAATTTTTATAGAGTAAAAATTATAATTTCATTCGACTATTGTAAAATATCATAAAATCATAAAATATGAAAAAATAGTAAATATTTATGAATTACTTATGTTCGTTCAAGGCTGCATGATGAAGTGCGGAATAACCACTAGAATCTTGCACATTAGCTCCTGGACCACGTCGTAAACTGTAATTATAAAAAGGAATAAATGAAATAAACTAAAAATAGCAAACTAAAAACTGAAAAAAATTTAATTTATGTAATCTAATACTATAAATATGGAAATGATATTCATTACTTTTTATATAATTTTAGTCTAGATATGTAGTTTCTTAAGAATAACAATAAAACTATTGTAGATTTTCACGTAAAATAAAACTATATTATATTTAAATATATAAATTAAAAAATTTTTTTAAATCTTTATTTTAATTAAATATTTTCACAGAATAAAATTTATTGGGATTTTATTAATAAAATTAAAGAATTGAAAATAAAAATTGAAAAAATATCTTTCTTAAATTTAATTGCTCTTTAATTCTGTTTCATGCAGAATTATGTATTACGAGTTTTTTGTCATCTAAACTTAGTATCTTGTTCATTTTCGTTGTATCCTTTTAATTTCTTTATAGTTTTTGTATCGCCACTTTGCAGTTTGCAATATATTTTATAGTAAACCGTCGTTAAAAATTTTATTTTTAATATATTCTTTAAACCAGCTTTGCGCTATACTTCTTTTTCCATTACTATATTTGCTCTTTTGGTCTTCAATTTTATATGTTCTTCACCCATGTTAATCTATTTAAATATCATCTTTTTCTTCCTTCTACTCTTTTAAATTCCATAATTTTAATTTTTACTGTATATAGTTCTAATTTTTTCTTTCTAGGTAATTTTAAGGCACACCTAATTTTTCCATTATTCTTGTATGTTATATAAAATTTTCATTTTTTTCTTATAAGAGCACTGTTTTTTCAATTTCACAATAACTTTACATATATGTGTTCTACTCTATGTTTATTTCTTTTATCTGTCTGTTTTTTTATTTTTTTACTATGTAGCAAAATCTTCTATTTTGCTTTCTCTTGTCGTAATACTTATAATTAAATTACTCTTATTTAATAATTATTTAATTTCTCTACCATCCTTCTTAGTATGATTGTATTTACGAGTAAACATCTCCAGACCTGCCACATTTAAAATATTTATCTTCATTCTAGTATGTTCTTTTCTTTCAAATTACTTTTCTTTTTTTGATACCTTCTAATTCTTTAGAAAAAATTATATTTTTATTTCTCTCTCTTGAAAAATTTATTTTTTTCGAAATAATCTCTTAAATCTTTTAACCCATCCCTGTTATCTTTTTCATCTTTTGTTATTATGCTAGTCTCAAATTTCTTGCTTTAATTTACAAAGTGTTTGATGCTCTTTATATTTCTTCATTTGTTTTTTCTTTTCAATAAAATTTTTATTTTTTAATTAAGCAACTATAATACAAGTTATATTTGTAATCAATTTGTAAATACCATCTTTATACTAATACCTTATTAATATATATATAGAAGAATTACTATTAAATATTCCATGATTAACATGCATTTAAAATAAAATGTACAAACTAAAATAATTGTATCATGAAATTTTATAGCATTAAATTGATATTATAGTTAAATGACACTAAAATTTTGCCTAAATTCTATACCTCTAGCTTTTTACTTACTCTTAAGAGTAAGAACTTTAAATACTTCTAAATTTTTTTTCATTCAACTCCTTGGTTGAAATTATTTAATACCTATATAAATTAATCCAATATAATATTATTTATCTGTATTCATCATATGCATTTAAATATGATTTCAAAAGAATAAAATGCAAATATAATTTCTTAAAAAATAATTTCGATATCTTTTTAGTGAAACTTTTATGTTTTTCAGAAAATTTAAAAAATATTTTATGTATTAATAATAATTATTATATTTCTATATTATAAATATTCTTTGATTCCTTTTTTATATAAATAATATTAGCATTTGGTATTTTTGTAGAGGATACAGATATCGTACTTTATTACTTGAAATAAGTACTGTTAATCTATATTATTATGATACAATCTTAAAAAATAATAATTTACTTTCTTTTTAATTTAAATTTCAGTATGTCATTTTAATTATCAAATTTTTTTAAAGGCAGTTGTTTGTCTTTCAAAACATTGTTCAATCATGATGTTATTCATACTTACGTTATACATCAATACATCAATTTTCTTGATCTCAAACGCATTCTACGTTAAAATTTACGCAGAAATTCTCATAAGTAAATTAATCAATAAAATATTAATATTTGACATTACCTCAATAATTTTTATATACAGAATTTTATTATACAATATGAGAAAATGAACTATAGAGTCTACTAGTGACTGTCTTTTAATTCGTTTTGAATTTAATTTAATTAAACAGAATCTTATCAAAGAGTGAGCTTTTATAATTCAAATAAAATATGTAAATTTTATTATTAAACATTAACCTATCCAGTATTTAACACATGTTATCATTACGTACTGCTGCTAAAACAGCAAATTGATATGTTTTCTTTTGCGATTTCTGATTTATTAACATTATCCAAACTCCCATAAGAACAAAACACCAAAGCATAATCTACATCCGTGTTTACTGACGACTTCTGACCCTCTTTTCATCTCTTACTTACCATTTATATTTACTGTTTGTTCATTCGCTAGCTTGTATGCAAACAAAATCATTCACATCACTTGCTACAATTTGAAATCTAATTAAAATTCTTTCGAATATTATATTGCATATTTACTTTTATCATGGGGTCAATAATGCATATTTTCTAAACAATCTTTTTTATGTAGAAAATTTATTTCATAATATTTAAAATATATATTTTTGTTAAAAATCCTTATTTGAATTATAAATTACTTTATATATTATTATATAATTACTATTTATAATAATTTTTGTTCAAAATGTGTTTAATTGTTTTCTTGTTTCAAATTAAATACAACAGTTTGTTGACGAATAATGATATAATATAATGGTTTGTAAATATTTTTCATAAATTTAAATAACTTCAGTTAATTAAATTAGTATTTATATCATTTATATAATTTTAAAATTATTATATAGTAATAGTTAAATTATTTATAATATTTAATATAATATTATAATATAATAATTTATAATAAATATTAATAACATAATTTAAACTACTAAATCTTTCTAATTATATGAAATCATATATCTATTTATTCTAACTTTGAACATAAAACTTTTTATATGAATGAATAAAATTGAACAATTAGTTATAAGGAAATCGATTAGAATATCTTAACAACAATTTGCTAAAAATTTGTATTTCAATAAAAATTCAATTTATTGTTAACGAATAAGTAAAAATTCTTATTTATCAAAATTATATTTTTATAATTATATTCATTGTTAAATTACTAAAATTCGTATTATATACATATAACTTGTATTATATACTATGTGGAAAGCTTTGTTTCGTACGATTTAAAAATAAATAATAATATAATAAAGAAGTAGTAGTTGCAATTCTAGTTTTTAATTTAAAATTAATTATTTGAAATTTTTTATACCAATATGTATTCATTAAGTCAATTCATTTATTTCAACTATTTAACGTATAATGTAACAAAAATTAGATGCATTTATTATAAAATGTAGTTTATTTTTATCTTCAAGATATTTAAATAATTTTTTTGTCTACTATTAAGAAAATCCATATTTACTTTTACCTTCTAACCTTTTCAAATATAACCCAGCCTAGTCATAGACCAAATATTTCTCCCTGTACTTGCATCACCTTGACATATAACTTTGATTCTATACGAAACAAACAACTTTGATGATGAATTTGACATTTCAATATAATTGACAATTATAAATTACACATTTAAGGTATAAATTTATATTAATTAAATCATTAAATGTAAAAAAATCGTATAAATATTGAACGAAATTCATTATCAAAGATTTTTCGAAATAATACTTTCGTTTAAATAATAATAAAAAAGAAATTTATTTTTGCATATAATTTTATTATATTAAATTATAATTTCGTATTCAAAATAATTACAACTAAAACAATAAGAACTATAAAAAAATTATGTAATGAAATTATTAAAAGTATCAAATACATTTTCAATTTTATGACATAGTTTATACATCATTTTTTTAATACTTGATTAAATAAATTAAATATGAATTTTATAACAGTTAACAAAATTAATGTTAAACTTAGATTTTTAAGCTTTTTTGTTTATAAGAAAATGAAGTTTAGAGCAGCTTCTTTAAAATAATTTACTTTTAATATTACTCGCAATAAAATGATTACACTATCAGTATAACTGCTAAGTATTATAGTATTAAAACTGAAAAAAAAAATTTTATTTACAAAAAAATTGATATTTATAAACATTGACGACTTGACTTGAGTAATTAAGATACCACTATACTCTGCGTACAACATAATGAAACGTATCAAATCAAAGAGTACAAAAACGTGAAGATAAATCCTTTCAGATCATATATCAATAGCTCTTCTCTATGTTGAAATATCATTGAAGAAAAAACTTTAATTCAACCAAAGAAAAAAAATGAGGGTGATAGAAAAGTATACACATACAAATAATCATACAAGTACAACCCGCTATGAGTCAAGTCTTACTTCTGTCACGTGTCGCATTAGTCATCAATCGTAAAATCGTGTATTAATCTGATTTCGCCCTTTCGTGGTGCATCTCAATCCTTGGCGTCGGTGCTCCTATGATCTATGGTAGGGAAATATCAAAACGTAGGGAAAGGAGAGCCAGAAATGTGCAATTTTAAATTGCGATGAATACGAATAAATTTGAAAAAAGTTGGTGTCATTGTAAACCAGACTTTTGTTCTGCTTCTACTCGAAGACTGGAGGAAATCTGTAGATCTGAATATTAATGTATATGTTAAATTATATTTAAGTCAATGTTAAAGAATTAATTGTTATTAATTTTTAACCTTGTTTGTATAAAGATTTTTCTTCTAAATCTCATATTTCAATTTATATGAGTTTTATTTTTCATTTGTAAAAATCATACTGTAATCTTCTTCACCTTTATAAAATTCGCTACTACAAATTTTAAAAGCTATTTTTAATTTATCGCTTTTTTCAATGAAAATAATGATATTCCTTTATATTTCAACGTTATAAGTTTTTGAACAATTTATTGTATCTAAAATTTGTATACTACTTTATACTCTCATGTAAATATGAGAAAATTATCTTTTTATTTGAAAATTCTTGATATTCATTAAATTTAAGTATTATATTTGATAAATATACCAAATAATATCTCACATAAAAAGAAGAAATTTGATTTGATTGATATTTAAAACAATTTATTTTTTTAAAGAAAAATTATATATAGAATATATAGAACATACATATTCTATTTATGGTTATATTATAGTATATGTGTCATATATAATATTTATAATATTTAATATATATAAAAAATTCAATTTTTTTATATTTGAATTAATAATAAATACAAAATAATAAATAAAGAAAAATAAAATTCTAGAAGCAAAATGTTAATGTAAAGTATTGCTGGAAGACTAGTTACGAAGCATAATATTTTGTAACGAATGTAAGTAGTTTCTTTTTAACCCAGATAATGTAACCAAACATATAGAAAATATTTTATAATAAACAATTAGTATTTTGATAAAAATATTAATGATATTGTTATATATGATGGTGACATAGTTGTTACCGCGTTCACATAACTGTGCCTAGTCACCTGATTGCGGATAATGGAAAAATAAGACTGCTGTCTATAAACGACCAATAGCTAATATTTGCTGATAAGGGAAAGTTTTCAATTTAATTCCTAGTTAGCAAGTACATAATATTATTTTTTAATAATAGAATTTTAATATGAAAAATACTCATATAGAAATATTCATTAATATACTTACATTTAAAATTTAATTTACAATCTACATAAAAATTATATATGAATATTTTACTATAAGTTATATGGTAAATAAAGCGTTGAATTTTTTACAAAATTTAATTAGGCTATATAATTAATTAACTTGAATCCAACTTTCGAATAAAGTAATTAAATTTTATAAACTCTTAGTGACAATCTTGGTTAGATAAATTTTAATTATATTTTTTAAAAACTTAAAAATTAAGTGCAATAAAATTTAAATATTTATTTTAAATCAGATATTGAACTTCTTATCAATGAAATTTTTGTTATCTGTACATATTAAGCAAAACCTTTAGAATTTGTAACAAATAAACTTGAGTATGACCAAATATCTATTTTAATAGATTGATTCAAGATTGTAATATAGGTCTAAAAATTAAAGGCAGGTCGCAAACGTAGTCGTTGCATTTGTACCTATATTTTTTATCTGTATATATAAAAGGAACATTTACCTGATACATTCATTATATGCATTTAATAAGCCAAGTTCCTTATGAAATTTTGAAAATAATTTGTAAAAAGAAAAATATCAACTTCGTCAGTATAAAATTGTTTGTTTTTGGTTTAAAAGTGAGTAAATAGAGAACAAACATTTACTAAAAACTACAAAAACTAATCTATCATTTATATTCCAGTGAAAAATTGAGATTATAGACAAATAAAGATAAAGATAGACATCATGCTTGTAGATAAAAAAACTCTGGAAATATAAAATATTTTTGTGATGAAATACGAATACACAATTGTCGGAATAAAATTTACGAAAAATAATTGATAAACATTATCTTATGTCATAATAATAAATTTGTAAGTAGTAAATAAAAAAAAATTCTTAACAAAAATGCGGACTGTCTTTCGAAATTATTTACCAAAATTTAAATAATTAAAAACTTGGAGAAAGATCAAAATATTGACGAGCGTTAATTTGTGCGTTGAGAAAATTCGTGTCACCAAGATGATGATGATGCGAAGAAGAGGAGAGGAGACGAATTTGGATTCGAGTCTACTCTACTCGGATCTTATCGTGCCCTGACAAAGACAACGGGACGATGGGAGGTGGAGATGACCCTGGACCGACCCTACGATTCTAAGTCCTTATTGCATATGACAAAGTCGAGTGAGTCCTGAGAGAACTGGAGCTTGGATGATTAGTGGAGGAAGGAATAATCAGCTTTTCGCGCAATTTAATGGCAGCGTGGTGTTTTCACACACGAGCATCGTTTCCGTTACTCTTGGCTAGTAAGTCCCTGGAAAGCTCAAAGAGTACTGTACTCAATGAACCTGGTGAACTCCTTTTTATCCCGTTGGATTTGCTATCCCCACTAAAGGGTAATAGGCACCCCCGCACCAATGGGGTGAAACTTCGGTCACCTCTGGAATTGAGAGCGGGGAGTAAGGCGGTGAGTAAGGTGCTCGGTAACGCATCGGGTCCGAATATGTACGCACGAATACAACGGGGAACGTTTACCAAGTAACGGGCCCCGATCGTACAAATCGATCGATACACGTCAATATCAACTAAGTAAACTTATTATTAAGGATTTATTAAATACATTTTAAAATGCGAAATATTATATTTATTATATATTAATTTTGTAATTTAATTACTGCATTAAAAACTAAGATATTTATTAAAAATAAGAAATAATATCAGATTCCACTTAAAAAAAATTGAAAACTAAATTTTCAGACAGATTCGAATACAAAAAAGTACATTTTTTCACATTAAAACATATTAAAACTATCATATTTAATCCAGTATAATTTAAAAACTTTGTATTCAGATATCGCAACTTTAATACAGAAATTAAAAATTTATAGTGAATACTACTTGTTTATTGAAAAATATGATGAAAAGTAAAATTTTAAATAATCATAAGATTAATATTTAAAGTGATAAAGTGAATAAAAAATATCAGCAATATATAAAGCATATATTGTAAAAATGTCAAACAATAAATATACATGCTGTTGCATTTACAGCATACTGAAAATATAGTTGGTTGAGAATATATTGCACATACCAAGACAGTATTAGACAATTATTGGCATAAAATAAACAATGATTGTAATTGAGATAGAGAATTTAAAGTTCAAGCTAATATACTTTAAATATTAGAAATCTTAAAATTCAATTATTGATCATTAATTAACAAGTTTTTTCACGTAATGAAAACATTCGAAATTTAAATATTTGATAAAAAGTAAAAAATCTGATAAAAATTTTCTTGGCATAAATAAATAAACACAATTTTCAATTATCGCATAAATAAATTTTAAAATAAATCAATACTTTATCTACAAAGTAACTTTAATTATTAAAAGTATTAGTATTAATTTAAAAATATTATTAATTTAAACTAATTATTTTAATTTGCTTGGTGAAATGTATAAGTAAATCTTATATAGATATACTTTATTTTTTATTCAGCTTATTTTATTAGTGTACTTATATTATTAAATTTAAAAAATATCATATTTTCTATTAGAAATTATTTGAATTATTATTGTCGTCAATCAAAACAAATTACACTTTAAAATATATGTTTTTTACAACTAAAAAACAACAAAGAAACCTTTATCATAGATATTTATTAATAAATTTATTTTTAATTAAAATATTTTTTTAATATTAAGCATTTAAAAAAATGAAACTATGATTTACAATGATTAATAGTATGTCACTTTTATGTAAAAAACAATAATATAACATTTGAAAAATTTTCCCTACCTTTTTAAATTTAACACATTTTCCTTAATTTCTTCTTAAATTATTAAAAAATACAATTAAAATCACCAAATCAAAGTTTTTATACATTTTCATAAAATTATTGTGTATTGCTGAATGCAAAAAAGGTATAAATATAGCTAAAACAAATTAAATAATAAAATTAATGAATCTACTATAATTAATCATAAGAATATTTTCAATATTGAAATCTATTTATTTATCTAAAAGAAAATTTTATTTTGTTATACACATAAATAAAATTAAATAATTATAAAAATAGAAAATTTTTATAAAAATACAAAAAGGTACTTTTAAAAAATAATTAATATACGGCATTGAATAATATATTCTAGTATTTAATCCCAAACATTTTACGAAATAAAATTTATTAAATACATTATAATAATTATGAAAAAATTTTTTACTTTAAAAAAATATACAAACAAAAAATAAAATTATGTCACTTTACAAATTTTTATAATGTGTTATATAATGTATATATTACATATACGATATTTAATTGAAATAACTAAATTAAATCAATAATTAAAAACTAAATTAATAACTGAATTATGAATCTCTTGCATGTATAAAGAAAATCTTTGGTTATCAAATAATTAATATTTAAAAAATCATACACACTCGCACCCACATGAAAAACAAAAAATAATTTGTTTCATATTTTTGGCATAACATATAATTTTTTTACTATTATACTTTTAAATTAAATTTTATATTGATTAACTGATAAGGACTGATATTTTCAATAAAAAATTTATTCCATTATTTTAACGTTAATTTCATGTTTATTTGTTCTATATTCAATTAAATTTCTTTATATACATTTCGTTATAATCGTGCAAATTAAGACTAGTTTTATAAAAATATCATAAATACGGTATAATAATAATATATAATATATATATATATATATTATCGTATTATATCTTTACAATAAATTAAAGCAGAAAATTTAAATTGATTATAATAATATTTAAATGCTAAATTACATAAAAAATTTATATACATACTATGGCGTACGGTATTAACAAATTTTTAATTAAATATTCATTCATTAAATGTACGATTACCATATTTATAAATAAATCATAAATTTTATATATGCATTTTTTTAATAAGTATTATTTATATATGTAACGAAATAAATTAATTTTTACGAAATCAAGCAAAAAGATAATAGTTTAATTTTTAATTTATTGATCTTTATATAGCATTCTCCAATTTTCCAAGTAAAGTCTGGTTTTTATGATTAAATGGATATATTAAGCCTCTTAACTATTAATTAATTATTAATGGGTGTTTATTTATGTAAAATTGTTTCAGTAAACGCTTTGAAATGATAAATAAATCAAGCATTGAGATAAATCTTTGTGTCAAAATGCAGTATTCTATATAAATGTAAGAATACACTTTAAATATTACGATTTTTAAATTCAGTTTTAAGGTTGATCAATAAATAATAATCGGTGGGTACCTAAAGCTCAAAAGATACATTCTAAAAAGAGAGATTATTTGGTTTTATCATAGCGTGTTAATAATCATTTTTTCATCTAGTTTTCCTTTTAATTTGGTGAATTTATCGCAGGTTTAATCAGAAAAGGAAGAGCGATCGATTATACGGCTCCTTGACAGCATCTGTAAGTTTAGGTGTCGCTTAATGCTCGTACACAATATAGATAAGGAAAGCAAAAATGTATAAGGAGACACATTGATGCGAACAAGGATATAAAAAAACTAGAATAACGAAGATTGTCTTCATTTATTAACACTCACTCGTAATATTATGCCGAGCATCAAATATAAATTTTGTATATATTTTTAGATAGAATTTGAGTAGAATTTTAAAGTACAACCTTGATTAATCAGTTAAAATGTATTTTATTGACCTCGATATTGAACGTATTTATCACCAACAAATTAATGTTCCTGGCTTGAGATACAGAGTTTAAATAAATATAAATAAAGGCGCTTAGATCACGTACATAAAGCATTTTTGTAGAACAATTTTATTTTTTCAAATCAATACATTTTTCTCATTTTGAAACACATCATTGATATAAATAACTTATAAGCCATATTTGAAAGGCAAAAAATTTTAAAAATATACAGTGTTTAATTTTTAACTACATCATTTACCCATGAATAAGGATAGCATCGACAATTTTTTTATAGCCTTAAGTGAAAAAATTATTTAGTGATTCGCATAATACATTTATATTGAAATTAATGTATGCACGTGTAAAATATATGTAAAATAAAACAGTACAAGCAGAAATGTCACTATTTGTGATTTGAACTAATAAACTACTGCAATTATAGAACTATCTAAAATGTATCATCGTCGTCACCATAATTACCATCATCATTAATATTATCATCATTGTTTTTTTTATTATTATTATTATTGTTGTTATTGTTGTTGTTGTTGCTGCTATTATTATCGTTGTTGTTAATTATTATTAATTATTATCATCAATTATTGTTGTTTTTGTTTTTATTGTTATTTTGTTATTATTTTTATTATTAATATTATTATTATTTAATTTATTATATTACAGGAAGTAAAAATTATAGCAATCTGAACAAACGGAAAAAAGGAGCCCTAGATTTAGCTGATAAACAAGCTCACACAGGCGTAGTAGATGGTACTCTAACCTCAAATAAGAAATCAATCACAATCACTGAAGAATACTCTAAAAAATCAGTTATATTATGATGAATAATGGATACTAACAATATACAAATGAATAATTTACAACACACAAATGTGAAATGTTGGAGAAAAATGCCTGTCTTCGCGCACGAATATCAGATATTTATATACACATTACAAAGCTCAAAATGTTATATTCTCTGTGTCCTCTCTGTGTACTCAATCGTTCATTGATCAAACGTCTTACGCTGCATTCACGAATAATAGATGGATAAAAAAATTATTTGCGAAATCTTTAGAAAATCTTGATCCTACAGAACGAGGGAGAGGCATAGAGGGCAAGAAGCGAGAGAGAGAGAGAGAGAGAGAAAGAGAGACGGAGAGAGAGACAGATAGGCAAACACAGGCAGAATATCAGATAGATAAATTAAAAGGCAGAAAAATAGACAGAAGTATCCATTGATGACGTAAAAACATTCGAAAATAGAACAGCGAACGAGCTCAGGTGTCGGCACCCACCTTGCCAAGGGACCACTCCTCTTCGCACGTTGCCCGAGGATCTTCTCGACGATGGCTACGTTGCCATTCCTGGCTGCTTCGAGCAGCTCTTGGTCTTTTCCCATGGTCCATTTATCCACCAAGGTGACTGCGGAAGAGGAGCAAACAGATCACTGCCCTCGTTTACTGGCTTATCTCCTAATATAACTGGACGATAGAATTACGATGTAAAACTGTGATTTATTTTAGCACTGAGTGCGTGTTTTACTATGCGATTTACTCGAGATTCATTGATCGCAACGAGGCCATCTTGGCCTAGGATGACTAAAGCGACACCAAACACTTGCTCTTAGTACTAACCAGCTCTTCACCTTTACGCTTAAGTAGAATATGTGCATTACTCAGTGATTCTTCTGATGCTTACACATTGTAAATGTAAGGTTCTTGCAATGCATATGCTATAGTGTACAAATGTTCAAAACTTTCTTTTTCTTTATTTTTACAAAAACTTGTTATTATCATTATGTATCTATTTATAGATAGATTAATTTATCTATTGTTAATTTATTCTGCTTTTTATTGTGTCAATCGTAATTAATTTGGCTTATATTCATGTTTCAATACAAATTTTATTATCGATTAAAAGATTTTATTTTAAATGAGTATATTTTCTAAATACCAATTATAAATATTAATTAACCCCAATATAATATCAAATTATATACTGCAATGAATTCATAAAAATTTGAATCTAAACTATTTTTGTAATAAATAAACTTAGTTTTTATTAAAATTAATATACTATTTATTATGAATTATTTAAATTTTTCCAAGTTGTAATTATATTAAATAATAATAATATTATTATTATTAAAGGTATGTACACATAGCAGTAAGTTGTACTAAATTACAAACGATACGAACAAAATAGATTTGTGTAAAAAATTGATTAAGCTCTTTTATCATTTTAACGTGTTTAAAATTTTAAATAAAATAAATTGCTTCTTATCTATGAAAATATAAAATTATGTTTTAGATATTTTAGATCTTAAATACGTAATACGAATCACTTTTGACTTTGAAATATTATTTTAAAAGTTTTATTCTTTTTATTTCTTGTTGTAATTATACAAGTATATTATATAAAAGTAACAATATTAATTTTAATTTTATTAATTAATTGTATGATAAATTGTAACAGAATCAATTTTTATTTTATTTATATTTATGTTAAAAAAATATTTTTTAATTAAAATTTTTTTATTTAATACTTACTTAGTCACTTAACACTTATTTACTAATTTTATGTATTTCTAATGACTACAAAATTATAATTATATTTGAATTAATTTAATAATTATTTTCAGATTCAAAATTCAATTTCTAGATATCTTGTTCATTAATATGCAAATAACTTCGAAAAAAATTTTGTAGACTTTTATATTTTAATTAAATCATAATAAAACAATTATTATTTGATTGTGTCAGTTTTAAAATATTTTTCAAGTTTTCTAAAATTTGAAAAAGTATTAAATTCTAATAAAAAATAAAAAATCGCTATTTTATCAAAGTTGAGTAAAGTCCTTTAAAAAAACTCAAAATTACTATGATATATTAATATATTTCATTTTATATTGATTTTATAATTCATATTTTATATTATATCTGCACCAAGGGGTTCTAATTTACAAAAAAAATCTTTAAACATTAAATAATAATACTGTGTAATACTACAACAATACTCATGTAAACAAATTTGAAAATATAGTTATGTTTGTATTTTAAAAATCAAATTATAACGTTACGGATTTTATAACGTGTTTTTTTCTTCAAATTTAATATACACAAAAATAGCTTTTTATATATTCTAAATCTAATTTCCCTACTCATTATTCTTCATTTATTTTAATATTATTAAAATAATTAATTTAAAAAGATTTTAAATTAAATTTTTAAATGCTTTCACCAATTACTGTAGTGATGAAAATTTCGTCACTTAGTTAAAAAGCTTGGTTAAAAAAATATAGGAGGGATACAGAAAAAAAGAAAGAGTCTCAGAGACATTTTTAAATCGTATTTTCTATTAAAACAACATATGTATTAAACATACCCTTTACGTGTTTGGACAAGAATCAAAGTAGTATTTATCTTATGCTGAATTTTTGTTTCTGGGCAAAAACAACTACAATGGTTAATACATTGGCTTATATCGCACGTATTTTAATTAAAGTAGAAGAGGAAGGTGAGGTCTGGAAACACAAACAAAATCGTATACATACAATTCAATTCAATACAAACAAATCTATGTATATTCTATCTCTATAAGGTCTTCAAGAAAAAAAGAATAGATGATAGAGTTCATATGCATTAGTTGATGTTATATTTCATCTTCCTCGTAGCACTACTCTGGTTTAAATTTGCTCGAATACAACTGAATAGTGAAATTACTAACACTGCATATATTTGCTCTGTTTAGAAATGAAAATACAACAAAGTTAAAATTAAATAATTAAACGAAGTTAAAACTCACTGTTATATTACTATTAAATATTAGCTTGTGTTGCAAAAAGTAAATATGATTCGAATTTATTTTAAAAATATTTTAGTATTATTTGTTATTTACCCTATGTACTGCACAGCGGTGGAAATTTCGCACACTACTATGGATATATCAGGTAAACCTAAACTTTTTTCGTCTTTATCATAATTAATGAACAGATGTATCATTTTATATACTACTTATTTTTACTACTAATTTGAATACAATAGTACTTAACCTTAAATTAACTTAAATTTTTGAAAGCAACATGTTTATGACATATATATCATCATTATTAATAAATATTTTTGTATTTATATATACTTACTTTGTAAAGACATCATATCAAACATTACTAATTTGTTATTTATAAATTTACTCTTTATTATAAACCTATTTATAAATAAATAGAGTGAGTTGAAATTATTATTCTTTATATTTTAGACGATGATACAATATATATCTCTTTAAATAACTACAATATATCGACTACTGAAGACCAAGCATTTACGCAATTAATAAATATAAACAATAATACTAATTTTGTAATTCGTGTCAAAGATATACCCATTGAAGTATCTTTTATTATTATACAACTTCATATTTATATGTACAGTGTATCCATGTCATATGATAAAAATATAGTTAATAGAAAACCTGGAAAATTTATAACTGGTACTAATATTGGACTGTTTATTGAAACTGTTAGTACTACTACCGAAGTTTATGTCACAAATGAAAATTCATTTGGATTATATGGCTTAATAGCTGTGATAGCATATACAAATGATGGTAAGATTTTATATTAAATATATTTTTTAAATTGTTCTCTTGTAGTACTAATATTATAGATCTGTCAATTTCGATAGTGAAATTTGATCTGATTTTAAAATCTATATTAAATTTTTTCAATTACTTTTGAATATACAAATAATAAATAAAGAACCTTTTCATCAAATATTAAAGTATTTTCTTAAAATTTTTTTCTTTTTATAATTTACCCGTTTAATTGTTAAGTATGCAATCAAAAATGAAAATACAAAGATTTATTCAACATATATTAAAAATAAAAATTGTAAAATATTTATTTTTTACTTGCATCAAGAGAATATATTTAAAATTTAGTACACAATTAAATTTTATACAAAACAAGCATCGCTATTGTTTAATTCAATTATATTAATCATAAATTTAACAAAGTAAAATTTGTATACAAATTAAACAAAAAATTTATTTTATTTTCTGCAAGTAATTGAATAGAATTGAAAACAACTTGTAAAAATTAAGAAAATTTAATGATATTAAATATGATAAATACATAAATACTCCAATTTATTTAACTGATTACAAAAAAAAAATTATTTATTAAATACTCTTTTACAATATTTAATTATTACAGTTACTTTAATCAATTTTTATTACTTTTAAAAATGTTTATCATTATTTTCTCATTTCTTAAGGAAATAATCTTAAAATAAGATTTTGTTTTTTGCTAAATTTTATGGACTTTATATATTGAATATAATTTCATTTTTTGAATGTTATACAATTATATTATAATATAAATAATTAACAAATTAGTTTATTTTTAGACATTATCTATTAGATAATATTATATTAAATGTTATGTTAAACCAAATTAAATCAAATAGATCTACTTTTTTATATATTTAAATTTTAACATCTTTGTTATATACTAACTAATATATAAAAGTTAAAATATGAAAAATAATTTTCATTGTTTATGATTTTCAACTATCAATTTGTAATATATATGTACTTTTTTCATTATTTAAAATTAATGTAAACATGTGAACTTATAATACAAGCAAAGAAACATACTATTTTAATTAACAAATAATATAATAATTATCAACAATAAAAAATTATTATTACACACATAAATATATTAATTCTTTTAAATTTAAAATTCCAACACAAAGAATTAAAATATACCTACTTTACATCAATTTTTTATTTTCTGACATATTATAGATTTCATATTATAAATTGATAAGTATCCACTTTTATTATTAATGTATATTTTAATAATATTATTAAAAAATATTTTATTCACAACACTGTAAAAAAATGGATGAAAATTAAATATAAATACAATTAAATACACAATTATGGAATTATAAAATCACGATAAAAAAAACTCATTATAAATTTACAATCTGTGTAATATACACATATATAAATTTAAAATGTATTAAAAAACCGATAATTTTAATTAATTACAGTAATTGATTTATTTTATTTTACATAAGTTGATAATGATATATCAAGTATATATTATATATGTTTAAAAAGGTTTTAAAATTTCTTTAGCACTTGAAAACATTCTTATTTTTTTCAAATGCATATTCATAGTTATTATAATATTATATTATTTGTTTGTTATTTAATTATTAATTATAAATGTTCTCTTTTATATGAATATATATATTGAATAAAAAAAAATAAGTTTACAGATTTCTTTTAGAATCATTAAAATGTTTTTAAAAAAATAAATGTATGACACAAATTTTTTTTTCTAATATATTCTGTTGTATAAAGTAATCTATAAAAATAATCGAATAATATTTATGAACTTAATCAATTATTAATTTAAAACAAAAAATATGAAAATAATATATATTTTATAAAAAGTGAGTATAATAAAGTATGTGGTATACTTGGATACTAAGGATCAAGACTTAAAACAGCAATATGAAAAATTTAGTTTTTTTTATTTTTATTTTTAAGTATATAAAGATAAAAAATTAGCAAAGTTTAAAGTGCTATAAAAATATTTATTTTATTAACTTAACAAAGATACTCAATATTATTTAAATTAATATATGGATTAGAAGACCCACAAAGTCGAAAAAACAACGATATATACGATACATCAATAATTCTTAATCACAACCCTTATAAAAGATATTCAATTACTTTTTTTATATGTTATAATAAGAAAATTATGAAAAATTTTATATGTTATAATGAGAAAACATAAGTATAAAATAAAAATTAATTGTATTAAAATCTAGATAAATTCATAAAATCTAAGAAGGCATGTATATCATATATGACTTTCATACAAATATATATAACGCATGAATCATTGTTAATAACAATATTAACATTATGATTAAACAACTTTTGATTTTGGATAATATTTGGATATCTTTATTCTTAGGTATATAATCTGAAAACAACGACTGTACGAAATATATTCAATTTTACTTTATAAATTATTAATTATATATTATATATTTTTATTGAATTCCTATTATATTGTAATAGGTATTGTGTAGTAATGTATTATATTGTAATAAATAATGTAATAAAGATACGTGGTCTTCTATGTCTTTTGAAAGAACTAATTGTAATCTTAACTACTCTTATAATACATGTTATTTTTAAATTTATTATGTCTATTTACGTACACTCGTATCGAAAAATTATCGATTTTATATTATATTAATGATGCTTTTTATGTGTTTATGTACACATAAACTATCATTGTCTTTCATTATGAATTAACTATTTATTATCTAGGCTAATGTGTTTATTAGTATTCCTTATGATTATTTTAGCCAATATGAGTATGCATTTATACTCTGATTGCTCAGTCTTTATGTCTCTTGATCTCTTTCTGTTTTTCTATTTAATTCTCACACGGTCTTCTAATATTCTTTTAATAGTTTATTAAAAAGAGTTTTACAATTTTTCGCTTATCCCTTACATTTTTTAATATGTTCTTCCTTTAATATGTTATTTAATCTCTCTCTCTCTCTCTCTCTCTCTCTCTCTCTCGATCTTGATTATATTGGCTCTCATGAACCTATCTTGTATTTACTTTTTATAGGTTTTTCACTATTTCTATTAAAAAGTATTCATATGCCTTATACTCATGACAAACCAAATATGCATCGACGTATTTTTTTCAAACTCTGACTTTTATGTTCCGATCTGAATTTTAATACAATTTTAACCTTAAAGTAGTTTTTTATAATATTCCAAAATAAAAAAAAATTTTAATTAAGAATTATAACGGATTATTAATTATATGCAAACATGTATGCGTTATTTGTTTAAATATTTGTCATTTTTAACCTAAATTTCAATACGTTTTTTAGTTCATACTCTTTCATATTTATTATATAAAAATTAATTTAATTCATTGATTTTAATTTTTAAACGTTGAATTTTGTTTAAGCTTGATTGTTCATAACTTAGAATTGATAAAAACACTGTAAAAGCTTTATCACATTATTAAATTTTAAAAAATATAAATTTAAGCCAATAAGAAATTTATTAAAAAACTAAATGTTATATCATGATTATTTTAGATTTTTTATAAAATTTTAATTAAATTATTTGAACTACATGTTCGCTTTTGAAGAAAATTAAACCTAGAATATATCCAAAAACAATTGATTTTATTCTACAGCACCTTATCCGGGGGGGTGTAACATGGAGTTTGACATCGAAAAATCGCCTTTTCAAAAACTCATATATAATGATGATATGATAATTGTAGACGCGCAACCAGCTTCTGTTCCAAAAATTGGAAATTTTCAACCACTATGTGAAAAATTTCCGTTACGATATGACACTTTTCGTATGTACATGCCAGAACATGATTTCACCAAGGAAACATACTTTCTAGCTATTGCTAAAATGTTAACTGTCAAAGACATTAAAGAAAAAGCCAATGTTGTAAGTATTATATTCATATGTTTTTATACAATCATATGTTTATTATGTCTTTATATTTTTTTATTAAATGAAGCAGTAGGTAAAAAATTGATGTATAATATTTTCTTACGTAATTTATGTGCAAAAATTAATAAAATTAGTTCATAAATTTTATTTTATTAATATATATCAAGTATATCAAAAGTAGAAAATATATACTTTATCGATATCTTCGATACAATATCGGTTTAATGGAACAGAAAATTTATTTTTTGAATTCCTTATTTGCATTCGCTTATTTTTCTTATGATTTATCAGATACTTTTTAAAATAATTGTACCTAACTTTAACTTTTTCTAATTAATGTATCTACAAAATAATTTAAAAATACATAAGAATAATCACGATTATCCTTATGAAACAATTAATAAAATCTATTAATATATAATTTAATGCTAATTTTACAGTTTTTAAGTAGAGAAAATTTTGTATGAATATATATTGTCATTCAGGATACTATAATTTATATTCGATACAATACGAGGGAAGATCATATAAATCCCCGTGCTTCAAAAAGATGGTTAATGAAAAAATTTGTCATAATCGAATATTATTTATGCATTGCCTTACAGCATTTAACATTTATTCACAGAGTATTTTTAATAAAACATTTTGGATGGTTTTCAATACAATAGAAAATAATTTAAATCAGTAACTTGCTTTTCATTTTGGATGAAAAATAAGCAAACAATAAAATTAAATTTACTGTCTTTTACCATCCAACTTGGCCAGGAGATATTAGTTTAATGAATTTAAATTTAACTAAACATCTGTTTTTGATAAGAAGTACTCAAGGCGCTCATTAGATGTGGTTACTTAGAACATCTTTGAGCCAAGACATACTTTTTGCTGAACACCAACTGGAAGGGCACGAAGCAGAGGCTGTAAATATATTATTAAAATAGGCAATCTAAATGATATTAATGAGAAAAATGTTGGCCCAGTGATTACCGTGATTTTTCACTGTAGATAACAAATTAATATATCTGTCAACTTCAAAGAAGTGTCTGGATTTCTTTAAATAAATTTGGTAGAGTTTTTGCATCAACACAGCTGATGGATTTGTTACTACAGCGCGATAACTCACTATGGTGAGTTCAATCAATGAAAAATTGTAAAGAGAAGAGACTGATTCAACATAGAAATAAGTTCCATCATAAAATTGCACCAGCTTACACATCCAAATCATCTTGAACAAATTGTATGAATTGTGATAAAAATTGGTATTGAATCATTGAAAAAATTTAAAGTTAGATTTTAAACGAGGTCATCGTTAAATCCAAACCTATTTTAAAAAATTTGACAAATCATATTTTTTTAAAGTTTAGTGTTACAATTGTTAGAAAAAATATATTGATTTAAAAATCAATTTTGTTAAAAATAAAAAAAGTTTTTGCAATAAAACTTGCGTCTTTATGGCTAACATGAATACTTGTTGATCTAGATCCATAGGCGAGATATTTTAATTGTTTTGATGATAAGATAATTATAGAAACTAATATAAACGAAAACATTGACCCAACGATTTACTAAAATCTATATCATAACTACCACACATAAAGAAGGGAAATGACTTAAACAAAACTTACGTAAATTAACATTTAAAAACTTGCAAAATACACTAGGTTTTGAAGACGTAAGAGACCAGCGATCAACTGTTACATCTCAACTATATTCCGAACCATGGTCTGGTCTAAAATCAAACACGGCAAGAACTAAAATAACACTACATCTCACTGCTGTCGTCGAAATTTATAATATTTTTTAAAAATGTATTTTTAAATATTGACTTCCAAAGAAAACATATATTCCATTTTTTATTCCATTATTTATTTTTATTTATGAGTTTTTGAATAAAAAAATTTTATTATTTATATTATTTTGCGAATTAAATCTTAGGAATATAATAATATAAAACTACTATTTCATACTAATTGGTACATTTTATAAAAAAATTTTAGTTAGATTTTGAAATAATTGTACCGTAATTAAAATTATAAAAAATTAAAATTCTATAATATTTTTATAATAAATTTAATTATTAGTCTTTATGTATGTCCTAATGCGTATCTATATATCTATAGTGTGTATATATGTATATGTATGTATTTAATTTTAACAGTATACACTTCATCAAATTGAAACTCACAAAGTTTATATTGGATAAAATTTGTAACTATAATCCATACACTTACATAAAAATGACAAGCGATTATTTTTACTTTGAAATCTTCGTGCAAATATGATTTAACTTATTGTTTTATTACTTCTGTATAATATTAAAAAAGTAATTAGAAGAAGAAAAATTCCTTATATATCAAAATAAATTATTTGATACCGATACGCAATTAAAAATTTAATATTTAGGATATTAAATATATACATTTAATATAATTAAATAATAATTATCATATTAATATTAATAATTTTTCCCATTTACAAAATTTAATTTTCATATATTTAAATATTAAAAAATGAATATCATTATTACCCTATTTTATTCTTCAGATACCAACGCCTTTATTCGGATCTACAATGAGACGCGTGTATAGCCTATATCCCGGAACCGGATCCGTTTACGGCATGGTAGCACATTTTGCTAATCACTCATCCGCTTATGTTCCCATCGTTACGTACGGCTGTAATAATTTATCATGGTTTAATTCATGTTCTTTTCTAAGTACGAAATACTTCAAACAATTGAAACTAAATTCTAATTAACGATATCAAAGTAATGAATTAATTACCAATATTACATTTTTATTGGTATATATAAAATGTGCACTATTTCAAGTTTTATTTGTTTTGAATCCCTATATGTTTGAAAATTAGTGTTCTATATTCAATTAGAAATAATAATCTTCCTTAGAGTACGAAAAATCTACAACGGAAATTATCTAAATGTGGTTTGAATATTTTTTATTAATCTTTTTTGTCATTAATTAATTAAATTATTTATCACATTTTAAATACTATTATATTATTGAAGTCAAATATATAGTTATAATTTACTAATTTGTAATATTGTATTAAAAAATACTTTTTTATATATTTTATTTTATTTATTATATATTTTTTTATTTGGTACATTTGTTTAAATATTGTATAATAAAACATATTTTTTGTACATTACGTTTAAAAATATTGTTTACAAAATAAAAATAAATTTTATTTTATTTTTAGAAACATGGACAAGTAAAGTTATATGTGCTTTGAGTTTTTTCCTAGGTCTTTTCCTAACCGCACATGGATATAATTATTATAAAACATCAATGTTTTTTGCGGCTATGATAAATGGCAGTTATTTTGGTTATGGGATTGGTATTTATACAGGTGTTCTTAATAATATAGGTAATAATCTAAAAATTACTTTGTATAGAAATGTTTAAATGATAATAAAACGAAGGTATTATAAAACTATTTTGTTTTAGATGTTATATTATCAGCCATTTTGATTGGTATACTCCTAGGCTTACTTTGGTTGATTTTGTGGCAAATTTTTAATAGTCCAATTCCATCTTTAATTATCTCAGGACTAATCCTTGGTTCTTTCTTCTTTTGTATCTTTTATTTCACTATACCAGGTAAGGTCTTAAACTTTAATATTATAATTACAAAAAATAAACATATATTTTCTAAAATTGAGTTTTTATTCTAATAAAAAAATGTTTAAAATTAGAAAATTACATTTTTATATATTTACGGTACAAATGAAAAAATGGAAAAGAAAATGAGAAAAATACGTTGAAATGAAGAATAAGACGCCAACGAATTTATTGTATATTACATGAAAATAAAAATACAACTTAAAATGTGGCTATGCTTGTTGGAAAAAGAGAAATAAAAAAGTAGCAAAACCCTGAAGCTAGTATCCAAGTTTGGTGAAGGGATGAAACTTTCGCTCATAGTCGTTGACGATGGTATGTCCTCCCCTCTACAGCTTCTGTCAATGTTGTTCGCTCATGTGGAAACTTCACTCTAAATCCCACGGGAGGCCATCCCGTCTTTCTCACCATAACATTTCTCGGTCTTTCTCACTTTCTTTTTTCTTTCTCTCTTGCTCTTTCTCCCCAGTTTCACGACCACCCTTACCTCAAACGAACTTGAACTTTTACTTTTCAGCTTTATACATACAGTATATTCGTGCATTCAAAATTCTACAAAATGCTTATTTTTTTGCTCCTAAAAACTAAAAAAAATAAAGAAAATGAGCTTTTTACTTTATTATATTCTTCTATTTATATTAAATATTATCTATATAGACGCGAAAGGTAGTATACTATACAAAAATCCATGATGAATTTATTATTCCAATCCATCAGACTTTTAATTTTATTTCTTGATGGTAATATCTGAAAAACACCGAAACAGATTCTGAAAGTCTCTTACTTTTTACATAATCTATTTAACTATTGTAAAATCTCATATATTAATTACGTACATATATAACTATTATTTGATACAAATAATTAAAAATTTTATTTTGTTTTAGTTGAAATGCTGTACATTGAAATTAATGCATACTTTTGGTTGCTATTTTGGACATTTGTCATTATTGCTATTTTGATATGCAGTGTATTTCCTGTTATCGCAAATATTTTATGTTTCACATTAATTGGTTCTTATGCCACGGTACTCTCTATTGATTACTACAGTGGATCATATCTCAAATATATAATAATAAATGGTATAAGGCGCGCTACAGTTTCTAATTTTAATGTTGCTGTCATACAACCACCTTATCAATATAAAGGTGAGAAGTGCATATATTATTATTTTTAATTCTTCAAAAACTGCAAATTTTACAGATATATGTCTTACCATAATTTGGACAATTCTTGTAATTTTGGGATTTTGCAAACAATTCGCAACTAATTGGAATCGAACATCATTTCCCCCATTCATATCAAACGAATATTACAGTACTGAACGAGCACCATTATTACAAACAAATTAAAAATTTATATGATTAAATGACTTATTTAAAGGTCGTTTAATTTATGCAAGGTAATTTTACATAAAATTATTTGATTTAAGAATAATTAAAATTATTTTTGTTATTGAACAATAATGAAATAATATATTTTAAAATAAAAAATTTCCTGTTTTACAAATTTATAATTCGATTTTCTAAAATTATTTATTCCATATATAATTAATATCTAGGTTGAAATTCATCTACGTATATTAATAAACTTTATATCGAAAAGTGCTTATATATTTAATTTATTTTCTCATTACCTATAATGAAATATAGAACAATGTTCTAAAATTTTATAACTATACGTTGAAAGATCTAATTATTAGATGAATACTACTAGTACTACTAATAATAATAACAATAACAATGATGATGATGATGATGATGAAAATCATAATAATAATGATAATAATACTAATAATAAATGTAATAAAATATAATTTATAGTCTGAATCATTTTTAATAATATTAACAATTATAAATTTTCAAGTCCTTTTAAAATAATAATCTTGACTAATATTATAATTGGTAAATTATTATGAAATATTTAGAAAAATTGAAGTAGTGGTGTTTATAATTATAATTAATAAATGTAAAATATTGAACATTATAAGTGAGAAAATTCCAATAACGTTTATTTTAATTCCAATTTTCAACTTTTCATTTGACTTATATGCTATTACAAGAATTGCGATTCATCAAATATGTGTACGTACATACAAACTCGCACACATACGCACTTGTATATTTTCTTTGCTTTTACTTGTGAAATATAATCATCGTCGTTTAAATTAATTAACATTTATTGAATCAAGACAAATGTGACACTTAACAACAGATTTTTTTTTTGCTTTTCTTATAATGTCTACTACTTACAATCTTAAGAGGTAATCACAGCAACAATATTATTCTCGTTATTCACAACACTTACATTGGATTACTGCCGTGATATAATTTTATGTATATACGTTCTCGTTAATTATTAAACTTATATTATTACATAATAGGTTTCGATTTTAATCGTTATGATAAATAATGTCAAAAATATCGGAACATTGCATCGTTGAATATTCAAATTATTATGACATTTGCTTATCTGTACAATTATAATTGCTCAACTAAAGAAATGTTTTATTATTTAATAACCAATAGTAATAACTGACATTATACTACATAGAAACTACATAAGTCTTTTATATAGAAAAGTTCAAATTAGAAACATAAAATGCATTTTGTAACATTATACTTTATTCCATTTTGATATATATATGAAAAATCGAATAAAGTAAAAAGAATGGATACAGAAACATACAAATTTTTCATGTTTTTTGCTTTTTTTCGTATATTTAGTAGAATTTTTATTAACATATTAATCGAAAAAAACAATGTTTAATAAAAGAAATATTTGTTTTAAAAAATATTTTATTTTATGTTACTTGAAATTTTATTGATTTTCAAAATTATGGAAAATAAGGGATTCGTATGATTTATAAAAATAAGTTCAAGACCACATCGTTCTAATTCAAATCAATAGTTAGAATCAATAAAAAATTCAAATCAATAGTTTTCTAATTCAATTCAATAATTAGACAATCGGTGCGTATAATACGATTTTTAATGATAACTGTTTCAATTATTATTAAGTTAATTATAATCGTATTTTTAAATCGAACAATCAATCGTATTTTTAGCAAGCTAATCGAATGTACGAAAGAAGATGAACAAGTAACTTGTAAATAATCGTTGATCATAGGCAGTAACAAAAGTTAGTTTAGTATCATCATTTAAAATAATTTACATTATGAAAAAAATCACGCTCGTTTCTAATTATCACATTTTCTGGAAACGAACAAGAGACACTCTTTTACTCTTTTATCAACTAAGTTGTGCGTGTGCACTTACAAAAACACTATTTAAACTTAAAACTGTATATTCTTTAAATCTCGCATTACGAAATTTATCAAGTGCAACTTTTCTTTTACAACTATTATGACAGTAAAATTTTCCTAGGCTAGACATTCTATATACTTGCATGGGCAATCAGTATGTACCACTCTTCATTTAATTTACTCTCTCTTTCTCTCTCTCTCTCTCTCTCGAATTTTATCTCTTTTTTAAGAATGAAATTAATTTCCTTATTTAACCAATGTTTTTTACTTCTTTCTTTACATTTATGTGTTCTTTGTGTTTCATTTGTGTATTCTTTACATCAATAAAACTTCTTTACTTTTTTACTCGCAGTTGTAATGTATTATATTTAATGTTTTTTAAGCTCTTATTTTACATATTTATTTTATGAATATAATTCTTAAAATTTCGGAGGAAGTTTTTGATTATTATTATATTTGAAATTTTATATTATTTAAACAATGCGCTCACTTTTTTAAAGTTTGTAAGGTGTTCATAGTGTTTTTTTATAATGACAACTCAAAATAAAAGCATTTCATCAAACCTCGGTATACTGTAAGATCTATTTAAGTCTCAAGCATTATGACCAAATGTTATGATATGGAAGAACTATCATACTATTAAAAGAGAATATTGTTGAATGTTTGAATATTTGAATGTTTTACAAATGTCTACAGACACGAAGCTTTACGTTTACAATGAACACACAATTTTTTATATTAATGAACGCAACTATTGTTCGTGATTACTTATTGGCTGTATTAAAACAATTATCTGTTAATGTTTATCAACTATTTTTCTTATAATTATTGTTTTTAAGAATAATCTTAAATACTGGCAGTTCTGCTCGAGTATTTGCCCAAAAACACAGAGAGCTATTTTTATTTTATCTTTTTGTCAAAATAAACAAATAAAGGTTGAAATAATTCTTTAACTATTTTTTGGCTTCTTAAGAAATTTAGCTTGGAATATTTGAATAAATTTTTATTAAAAAACATATTTGATTATATTCTAATCTATGTTTTGCCCTAAATGAATGATCTTATATATAAGAATTTTTTTTATTTTTATATATAATTCGTTGATATTATTTCTACTAAAACTTGGGCACACAGTGAATTATTGAATAAAGGAAAACTAGAAAAATATATTTCAAAAGGCCTCTTAAATAGATTGCACTTCAAATTGATATTCTAAGTAATAAAATAAAACATTGAAAATTTACGTGAAAGAAAAAAACATTTTGTATTCTGACAAATGATTAAACACCTTCAAAAGATCAAACTTTTTATAATTTTTTTTAATATTTTTATAAGTTAAATGTTACATAATTAATTTTTAATACTTGAAAATAGTTTAAAAAATTTTTAAATACTATGAATTAACAATAAATAATACCTAATATATATATTTGGACTAAAATTTTTAATTAAATTAATAAATACTTTTAGATTTTATAATAATTTATTAAACTTTAAAAAATATTTTTAAATTTCAATATTAGTTTTTTTTTAAATATATGAAAAATATTTTTATTCGAGTGAGATTTCAGATATTTTTTATTCAAGAGAAATGAATAGATAGAAACACAAAGTTTTAGAAAGAATATTAAATAAATATAAATAAAAAATTCGCTTATTTGTCTCATAAAGGTTTATTGATGAAGAATGATTATGATAACGTTGAATAGTCATTGTTAGCGCATATTTAATTGGGAATGCAACACATGACGAACACAATTTATTTAGGTAGAAGAATGTATACATGCATATTTAAGTGTATGTACATGTGCACACGCTCCTACCACTGCGAATTTTTAAAAAATAAACAATGTGTGATTTTCTTTGGGAAATGTCGCGATCTACTTACAGTGTGTAGTCACTTTATGCATCTCGTTTTTATATTTCTTACCTTCTTTTATATATTACTTATTCACCTTATATTTATTTATCTCTTATATGTACAATGATAATGCAATTTTTTAAATTCTAATATACTCTAAAATTTCATGTGAGTATAACAAATACTATGTTACAATGTCTTCTTTTGTACACAACAAAGAATAATGAAAGAAAAAATTTCTAGTAGGTCCTTTTAAAAACATTGCTTTTTATATATTAAGCATCATTGACTTTTCAAAATTATTTATGTTTTAGAATCTTTTATTAAATATCATTATCTACTTTTTTTTGTTTTACCTATTATTATTTATCGAAACGAGAAAAAGTACTCGTATCATGTACATTTTCTTGTTGCAAAATAAGAATTTGCATTTTCTGCCATCAAAAGTTTTGTATAAAATAATATACAATACGTAGTCTTGAAAAATGGTCTATATGAAGTTTATTACACAAAAAGATCATTTTTTGTATTTTCTACAAACCAGACTTTTAAAATTTATAATAATTGTTTGACAATTCTTTAAATAGTCTTTGTATTAATATTTTTAATTATTTAAATATCTTTCATTCAAAAAAATTTTATTTATTATTTGTGAAATATTTTTATTATTTATTTCTTGCATAATATTAACAAGTAAAATGAGTATACATACCTCATATGTAATTAGTAAAATTAAAAGAACGTTTGTTCGATAAGTATAGTAGATTATATTGTAATATATTGTAATTTTTATGTAAATATATAAAGTGATCTCCAAAATACCAAACATATAAAATTTATAACCACAATTAGTAAACTAAATTTTTATAATATGAATGTTTATATTTATGTATGTAAATAATCTTAAACAAATATCTATTTTATGAAAACAAAAATGATCATTTATAAATTGTAATTAATAATCTATAAATTAAAAATAAAAAAAGCTGCAAAATTTTTGATAAAATATTTAATTTTATGTTTTAAGCAGATATAATATAAACTAAAAAAATTCAAGGTAGAGGAAACGAAATTAAAAATATTAAAAATTTTAAAGAAAAAAAATGTTTACTAAACAGATGTAAATTTTGTTGATAACATAATACTTAAAAACTTATATTTTGACATTGACTTTATGAATCCAACAAAAATAAAAGCCGATAATCCCTATATTTTTTCAATTTCCTTGTTAATCGATGAAGATACGTATGAAATCTGCGTGGCGGACATGTAAGTATAAACGGTACGTCGCCATATCCCGAACTCGAACGCGATGGCCGACTAAGCGAACGCAAACAATGCGGAGAAAGCCTGTAAGACCCTTACAAACAGCTCGTATCGTGCGAATAATCCATCCGCATCGCCCTTGCAATACTCTCCTAAAAGCGAATATACCGTGCGCACACAGAATACGCCTCTGTGGTTGCCCTTCCAGTACGAGGGGTTGAAAAATTACTCCTCTTCTCACAATTTCTAACTGGTTACCATTTTCTGGCGATTGCACCCAGGCAAGAAAGCAAATTTTTTATTGTTCAACACTTTGAAAAAATAACAACTTAGCCAAAAAATTCTACGTTTATCCTTCAACTGACATAATAATTTTTTATCTTTCAGTTAGTGAGTTTCTTTGCCGCTTTCGTTCGTATTATGTATAATATATGCAGAGAGAGCCAGCACCTTCGACCTCCGATTACAACTCCGTGACTAGTGATGAGAACATGAAAGAGAAAGTTGTCTATGAAGCGACGCTTTATGTCTTTCCACTTATATTTTTCTCAGCTTGCAAGGTTATTTAACTGATTATAATTCTATCATTGTTAAAAAATTTTCGTTGATGTATGATAAAAATGATAAAAACATCATTCACTTGCCATAGGTAACTTTAGAATAAACATATTGTGCATACCACTGTTCTTTTCTTTATATAAAACTATAAATCGAAACTTTCTTGCTAAAGCATGTATTCCACTAAAAAAAAAATTTATGAAAACTTTAAATACTGTTACTTTAAGACTTTTAACTTTTTTGAGAATTTTTCTTTCTTTCAAGAGATTAATGCAACTAAAAATTTAATATTAATGTAGAATAGCGACAATTGGTTTGAATTGAGATAAAACTATGAGTTTATAATATAATACCTTATCGACAAAATATAAAATCTATCTAAATTTCTTCTGAATAAGATGATTTTTTTAAATCTAACATTACTGATGCTTGATATTCAGAGATTAGTATATAACCATGATAAATTTTTCGAAATATTTATTGAAGATTTAGTGAATTAAGATTATAAAATTAAGATTATATTATTTACGACTGTTAAGGTGCTCCATTCAATTATTTGTTTTATTTAAATTTGTACCTTATGAAAATAAAAAATTAATTTTCAAAAATATTATAATATAAAAAGTATTTTATTGCAAAATAAGTAATTTATTTAAAAAATTTAACAAAATTATTATGCATGTTTAAATATTAAATAAAATTCTTGAGTTAGCTTGTTTACATTAAATTAAAATATTTACTCAAAGGCTGTTAAATATAGCAAAAAAAGCAATGTATTAGTAAATAAGATAATCAATATTAAATATGATTAAATATTCTTTTACTGAATATTAATTAATATTAAGTATAAAATATTTATAAAATATTTGGTATAAAATTTTTGCAAAAATTTACAATAATTTCGACTATTTTTTCATAAAAGAACTGTCAAACATGTGCACAAAATGATATCTGAAAATAACTTCTCATCATAAATTCAATATGTAGAAACATACAACGAAAAAATATTATAATGAAATAATCAATGTTTCATACTGTACTTCATATAGAATAAAACATTTCATCATTCTAAACTTAATGAAAATAAAAACCGCCTTTTAAAAATCGTTTACCTTACAAATGTTGTATATTTTTCGCATTTAACAAAATGTTAACATACGAAAATATTTGCTGAAACAAAAGGAGAAGTATAAAGTAACGAATTAATGAAAAGCATAAAAGAAAATAGGCACAAAAACCTCGATCAATACAAAAGTATACAATGCACTTTACACTTTTGTTACAGCAAATCCATACAACAATGATTTCACGAAACTCGGTATTGGCACTCTTTTCACTTGGAAACCTGTAGTAAGATGCACATTTAGCCAGAATTAATTGTGCCTCACTCACTCGTATCAGAGTTGTAGAGCGGCGTACTGTCAGGTGTATTGGCACTACTGGCAGCCGGTGTGCCGGCGGAGACCGTAACCGGGATCGTCTGCGGTTGCGGTGACAACTGCTGCTGCTGTTGAATATGCTGATGCTGGTACTGATGTATGTTACCGAGATTAGCGAGTAATTGGGGCCTCGATCCCAGACTCGTTGAAGAGGTACTGTGCGATGAAGTGGAGGGAGTCGGCGGCGGGCTCTCCTGACCAACGAGCAGACTCGCGGGCGGGAACCCGAACAGCTGCGATCACTGGAGCCGTGGCCAATAGTTGCTCGTAAGGTCCGGATTTTGTGATGGTATCTGCACAGGGACTGACACGCCTGCTGATATTACACCTGCAATAAGACAACAAACGAACAAACTTAATTAATCTTCTTTTTCTCATTTAAGTTTAGCTTTTCTTCTTTCATATTTAAGACTTGTAAAACAAAGATAGAGTAAGACATGAGTTTTTAAGAAAGGAAAGTATATTTTTCACCTAATCGGAAAATTTATTCAAATAATATTAAAATCACTTTTTATATCTCTATTTATTTGTGTTTTTTTTAAACAAAAACGCTTTAAACTGTGTGTTATATAAAAAAAATTTTTTTTAGAATTATGTATCCTATTTTTATATACACATGAATACATCCATTTTTATTAAATATATATCACTTATTACAATTATTTGAATATCATTATATAAAAACTAATTTTTTGCATTTAATACTATACTAGAAACTATATTATATATAAATTATCAATAGGAGTTTATTTCAACTAATGTTCAATATTATTAATTGCATTATTTACTTTTTCATAAATAGTAAAAATATTAAATTTTTTTAATTCATATTTAAAAACTCAGATAAATATTTATTTTTCAGTAAAAAATGTACATACCGATTAGATTAAAAGTATAGGTTAAAAAAAATATTATACCTATTTAAAATAGAGAATGAAAAAAAATTATGATCAAAATATTAATCAAAAAATTAATAAACTAATCGTGATTATTAAATTTTTTTTAATTTAAGCGTAGTATTTACAACTAATATAAGTTGTAATAGCGTAAATTGAATAATTATTAATTTATTTGTTAAAAAATATTAAAAGAACAAAAACAATAAAATAATTTTTCTTTTATTGAAAGAAAAAAAATTTATTTTTGCTTATGAAACAATTATTATTCTACATTTTCTGTTTATGTCACTTTTTCGGTTAAACGTTACTTCTATTAAGTATTATATTAATATATTTATAAAATAATATATTTAGCAAAATTTTTTTGGTAACGAATAAATAAAACGGATTTATTTAAATAATTAACTAACATTTCAAATGAAACAAAGTGCGTAATTCAAAATTATTTCATAATATTTTTATTTTATTTTAATTTATCATATATTTATGATCTATTTTATTTTCATATAGTCACAACTGGTATACTGTTTTTAATTTAACTTTGAAGTTAAACATAGTGAAAAAAATATAGTGAATATTAGGAAAGAAATTATATTTTTTATTTCGTAAAAATAGCATTACTATTTTAATAAAATTACAATAAAATATATAACTTTTTTTATATCTATAATAAACATTATTTTTTTTAAAGCTTCAAAAATTTTCTATTATATTTATTGACAAGGCTGACATAGAATAAATGCGTAGGTATTTATCAAATATTTAAATATCACCAACAGAATTGTGAATTAAATAACCATAAATGATAAGTAAACTAGTAAAAATTCTTTTAAGTAAATTATTAAAATAAGTAAACTTATTTATTATTAATTTATTATTATATATTATTCAAAATGTTTTTGTTATTTATTAAAATAACAATACAAATAATGTTTAAAATGAAAATAACAAATAAAAAATTTCAATAGTTAATAAATAATTTCAAAAGTATTAAAAAAATATTATTAAAATTTTATTAATTTTGACAACTAGAGTTTACAAAAAATGTTTTGAAATAATTTAGTTCATGGTTTTTCATTATATTTTTTTAAGCATTGAAACATCAGACAAAAAAATAAAAAACATTTTATTTTAGTATACAATACTTGCAGAATTGTTTGAGTTTAAAAAAAAAACAGAAGGAGAAAGAAACATATGTATATAACAATTTTTCATAGAACCATTTATATTTTACAACACGCGTAAACGCAATAACGTTTCCACGAAAATATCTTTGTAATACATGTATGGTGTATACAATAGTAAATATACATATATGTCCTCTAATATGCATAAATATACATATAAACTTACATGATATATACGGAGAAATAATGTGTACAGGCAGAAGTATATATGTACAGATATATTCGATGGCGTAAATTATAACCGTAAGTGCAATATAATGCATATAGTAGCCACCTCCCAGTGGCGTATTTCCTCCCCTTTGGGTTCGCACGTTATTGAGCGCTCTCCCAGCCAAGGGAAAACCCAACCCATTCACATCCTCTTTTTCGACATTCCTCTCTTTTACTCTCTCTCTCTCTCTCTCTCTCTCTCACACTCCTTGTTCTTCCTATATTGCAAGAAAAAGGAAGAGAATAAAATTTAATTTGGGTGAGAGAGAAATTTAACTAAAGCAACAAATACGAAATCAAAGAAACAGAAAAATAAAACTGTAAACGTAAAAAAACAAATTGCAAAAAAGAAAGAGGAAAACAGAGAGAGAGAGAGAGAAAGAGAGAGAGAATTAAAAAAAGTATATAAGATTCAAGGAAATGGAAAATTCAGTTTATCTGTCTCTTTTCATATTTTCTATCCTTTTCATTCTTGCATTTTCTACCACATCTAGCTAATTCCATACTTTTTTTATTCTAATGTTTACTTTAGTTCTCTTACGCTCCGTGACTGTTTACTTCTATATTTTAATCTTTAACATCACTCTACTACCAATAATTTCTTCGTTTATCCATAGCGAAATTCGTTTTAAAATCCTTTTTATATCAAGTTTGCTCCTCTTTCTATTTCTTACACTTTCATTTCTGTATGTATGTTATGTGTAAAAAATTCAAAGGTAAACTTTCACTTACTTTTAGATTTCCCTTCTCAAATATGTATTCGTGAGTTTATCAATATGTGTATATGCATATAAATATTTTTAAGCTATGTGAATATATATAACTAATAAAAATAAGAATAATTTATTCGAATTTATTATGTAACTAAGTATATCCGTTTAAATTCGGAAATGGAAAATACCCTTTAAGGCAAAATATTTTTTTTACTTAGGTGATTCACAAAAAAATTCTCGAGTCAATACGTTTTTCTATAGCTTGAATGTGCATCCGGAGCCATGTAAACTAAACTTTTTTCAAAAATCTTTTATTTTTAATCTATGAATTACTACAATTTTATTTTAACTAATATTTATGTCTAAAACTCTAAAAATATAGGAATTTCTTAGTTTAAAAACAATAACGAATAATGAATGATTTATAAAATAATATATTGAAATAAATAATTTCACCTCTTCACAAAACTATTAAAATTTTATTTAAGATGAAGAAATTATTTCTATTTAATATTTTTATATTTTAAAAACTCAGTTTATTTTATCTATAGACAATTTAAAAACTCATATATTTAAATTTTTTTCGACGTTCATTAAAAAATTGTTTAAAAAGTAAATATTAATGAGTAAATAATAAAAATAATTTTTTAAATTTTGAAACTGAGATAATGCAATATGAAATATGTGTTAAAAAACTTATATATAATACAAATGCTTAACAATTTTTTCAATCCTAATTACAAACAAAAGTTATTATTAAATAGTTTTTTTTAATCAAATTATTTTTTTATTTAAAACTTGATAAAAATAAATAACATATGAATAGATTCATACAAATTAAAAATAGAAAAATGCACAAATGCACTTAAAAGTTCATAAATTTATTACTTAAGTTTTTATAATTTTTGCAATTGATAATTAATAGGAAAACTAGTATTGTTAATAACAAATAATTTTAAAAAATATATTTCCTTTTCATTTAATGTATTAATTTTTTTTAATATTACTTTTTCTATTTGGAATATTTACATTTTGTTTGATTCAATATTATTTTAAATATTAAGTATTCATAATTTTAATAAATTTTTATAAATAGCACAAAATATTGATTATTAAACCTAGTTATAATAATTTTTCAATTCAAATAATTAAAAGTTTAAGCTTTGCAATAAATTATTATGAGCAAATTCATAAGTATTCTTATGAATTACTATCATTTTTCTATTTTTATTATTTCAATTATGCTATTTTATTTAAAAAAAAAATGTGTATAAGGAAGATAAATTAAAAAATATATTTAAAGATGATATATTAATAAATTAAATAATATTATAATCACTTTTTGGATTTTTATTTACATTTTTTATCAATATAAAAACATGTTATAAACATTTAATCTTAATTTAATAAGTTATTAATAAATAATGTGAAGCACAAAGAAAAAAAAAACGTCTGAGGGTGTAACTGTAAGACAATACTTCAACTAAAAGACTAAGAAAATTGTAATAATTCAAGATTGTAATAATTCAAAAACCTGACTCATTAGGAAGCTTGATCTAAAAAAATGTAAAATAAAATAATATATGTATATATATAATACAAATAGCTCAATAAACTAGCTACTACTGTTAATAATAAATAATATGATAATTTGGTATAATAATAATGATTATATTAAGAATTTTAATACTAGCTGTTTTTATTTTAAAAACTGACTATCAGTACAAAATGTATTATAAATAATTATATTTGGTTATTAACATTACTTCATGATAAATTATTTATAGTAAAGGATATGTTAAGAGTAAAATTTATATTCACTTTATTAATTACAATGCACTGCTGTATATCAAATATTTTAAAAATAAATAGTTATTGTTTTCGTGATATAATATTTTGATACACTAATTAAGAAATTATAAAAACTATCTCTTCAGCATTTAGCCAGGTTTTATATCATTACTTTTTGAAGTAATATCTTTTTGCAAAAGAATACATTAGGGATTAAAAATTATTTATGGTTTAGAAAGAAGTAAGTAGTTAAAAAAATAAAAATAGATAGAAACGATTAATGTATTTATTCTAATGTATTATTAGTAAATTCATAAAGTAGAGGACATCATTTCATTTCATAAATTGGAGAAAATCTATGTACACTACAATGTAAAATATTCATACAACTGCAGAAATTCGTATATCGAAAAGTTTTTATTTATTGAGTTACAGATTAAAGTAAATAAAGACTTACCCGTCGCGGTGGATGTCGTCGACTGGTAGGATGGTGCGGATGGAACTGACGATTGACCTCCAGAAGTACTGGAGGAACCGACCGCGTGGCCGCTCCCCGGAATTCCTCGGTGAGGCTGCGAGTGAGCACCAGCGGATTGGTGTGCTGCATGCGAGTACGACTGTGTGAGAGAATGCAACGGCTCATGAAATACGTAAGCTGGGTAGCCTTCAGAACGCTGCTGCAGACAGCTACCACCCATCGCCCCACCTAGGCTGCTCGTCATCGAACTGAAACGCGACAAACATTTGAATTTATATAGTGAACTTTTTAAAATTCTGGTCAGGGATAGAAATTCTTGTTGGTTAGTCAGGTGACTAGAAAAGCCTATTTGTAGCTTACTCTCCAAATTTACTCACTTTTTTTTATTTTTTTTTATCTTTCATATCATACTTTCATCTTCTTTCTTTCCTATTTTTGGTTTCATTAACTAGTGTCATTAGTTAGTTATTTAAGTATCTTAACAAGACCAGAAAATGAGAAACTCTAAAATTAAAAATTGTACGGTAGGTTCATTCTATCGATTTATTAACCTGTCGTACAATCAACTTTCTAAATATTAAAGAACAAAAGAAATAAAAGGAATGGTTTCTTTCAGCCCATATGAAGCATTTCGAAATTTTATTTAAATATTGTTATTATTATAATTAATATTTATTTTGCTTATTACTTTATTTAATTTTTTTCGTTTATATTTGAATTCACATAATATGGATAATTATTTTTTCTTATTAATTATTCTATAATATAGCTTAAATTAATATATACTTATAAGAATACATAAATGAGAATTGTTTTCGATATTTCACAATACTTATTCATATTTATCAAAAAATGTACAGTTTTAAAAAATTAATTTAAAAAAATTTAATAAGTATTTAATAAAATAACTTTGCTGCATCAATCTTATTCGCATCTAATGCTTTTTTCGATTAAGTATTATGTATCATTAGTGGAAGAGTTAAGCTATTAATATTATATATTATTACAATAACTCTAATTAATAATCTTAAAAAAATCTAAATTTCAAAAAGGTTTAAATTTTAGTTTACATGAACTTGAGGTAACATTCTATGGAAATTTTTATTTAACCAGTAATAAGACATGTCGAATTGATATCAGACATGTAATACTATCATTTTACTACATTTTATGGTAAACTTAATGAAGCTGTAACATTTAATACTTTTAATATTTAAAAAAATGAGAGAATGCGGTGATAAATAAACGCCTTTATTTCAAATAGACTGCTGGGTTCATTAACTAAGTTTTATGTCATTTAAAATATCTTAATAAAAAAGTTTAGTCAAAAAATAATTGATAGGAAAAAAGATTAAATTATTTGAAATAGATAATAATAATGTTACAAAAAATGTTATTGACAAAACTTTTCATACACAGTTTTTAGATTGCACATATATTATATATAAAAGATAAATCAATAGACATGTACACTGTTTTAAACAAGTTGAGTGCTAAAAAATGTTCAACTTTTTCAAAGGTGTGCGATAGCGTTTTATACCGAATTTTTTGCGAAAAATTAAATCTCTCCTTGACATACATTCTATGTAAAAAAGAAGTAAAAAATCACCTGTAAGTATCAGGCATTGTGGCGATCGGTTGGGGTATCGACGAATACATGGTATTGAATCCAGCATTGAGGGTATCCTCGGCGTGGCTGGGGTCGCAGCGGGTGGCGCCGAGCCGCGCCACCGCCACCACCGCCAGCACTTGCACCGCCCACCACCTGGTCAACGGCCGCCCTTCTTTGGTTACGCAGCTTCTCTTCACGACGCCACTTGGCCCGTCGATTGCTGAACCATACCTGCAACCGACCAACAGCAAATCGTCGTTACGGGATTGCGACTTACAGACTGTGCTTCTCATAACTCTCATTCGTGCAACATTCTTCGCTCGTTTATTCTTGCCAGTATTTTGTGTACTTTTAATTGTGTGTAGAACGATAAGATAATAAAATATAATGATAACGAGTCGTGATCATACGTTAGACTTTCTTCTGTCATGCGTATTTATTAATGGCGAGTTGAGTAATCTGTCACAAATTCAATAGTTAATAGATAAGTAAAAAAAACATAAATTTTTTAGTTTCAGTTATATCATCTTCTGTTACCTATACAGCTTCAAATCTTTTAATAAAACTGCATAAGCTTTAATTTTTATAAGTGAAAATTATTTATAAATTAATTTAAATTTTTACTACTTGTAATATGTTCAAAATTATAAGTAATTGTTAAATGAACTGACTACGCGACCAATATAGTTATTCAAAAAACTAAAAAATTATTGAAAGATAAATTTTTCTTTAATAAGTTTATTTGTTGTATGTGAGTAATGATTTAAAAATTCTTTTGTTACAATTTTGGAATTAATTTTTTTATTTATATTAATGTATTTATCTAAACTTAAATTTTGGCTTATACTATCGTAGCTAAAAAATACTTTTTAAAGTAAAAAAATGAACCTAAAAATAAAAAAAGAAACACTGCATGGAGAATTATTTGTATTCATTTTATGATGGTAAAACATTTTTATATAACTACATAAGTTAGGACATGAAAAATTTTAATATACATTAAATTTGTGAAATAATTATACATAATTAATTTTTAGAATTGAATGATACATAGGTTTTTAATGTATTTTATAATATCATAAATAAATTTTTAAAATCTTGAATACACGTTACTACATCGTAAATTTTATATTTGTCCGGTCAGGTTACTACATACATATCAAAAAATAAAAGAACAGCTTTTAAACATTGATAATCAAATACATACATATCATACAGTATTTTACATATTTATTTTGTAAAATAATATAAAATAAAAAATACAATTTCTCGTATCTTTTACTCATTCTTACTTAAAAATTTTTATCCGTATACTCTCAATTATGAAATTCAACATTTAATTATACATTCATATATTAAATCATACACTATTTTCACTTTTCCTCTCCTGCTATATCAATTTTTCCTCTTTGTTCAATACTCGATTTAAATTATCATACGCTCTATCTGAGCTTTGATTATTTCCATTTCTTTTCTTTATCCATTTTTTCGATGTTTTTTTTATATAAGATTTTAATATGCATATACATATAAAATCTGTTAACTGAGTTTTTACAAATATCATAGTAAAAATTATTTTACTATGATTTAATTTTATTATTGCTTCCACCTTTTTGTACACCCTTTAATTTTTTTAAATTGTCAGAAAATTCGTTACACTAATGATTATTCAATGTTAATTACAACATAATATATTTTACGAAAAAATCCTTTCTATTGATATATAATAAAAAAGTTTACTATTTTAAATGTACTATTGTAAATAATTTTAATTTATTTCAATTTAAAAATCATTTTTATTAATTCAAATCAGTTATTTGAAGTTTAAAATATTACGAGAAATGTTAATATCAATAAAATGAATTTATGTAATTTAATTAAGATTTTATTCAAACTATGTTACATTACTGATGATAATAAATTATAAGTAAAATATTTCATTATTATAAAATGTTAAGAAAAATTCCTTATAAAAATTAAATTTTTTTTTATTATTATTCAAAATAAATATTTTATAATTAATTTTCAATGATAGTGTTATTAATTGGATTATTTTCCCTAAAATTTAATATTAGTGATTATGCATTAATATCTTTAAGATTTCGAAATAATTTTAATATATTTAACTAAATTTAGAATTTATCAAATATAAATGATGTAATACTTTTTTTATCATAATGCAACATTTTACTCTGTATTATTTTATTTGTAAATAAATTGATAGTCTATTGATGACTAATCATAAAAATGTATTTAATGAAATAAAACAATAATATTCCAATACCAGTAAATTACGATAGTCGTCGATTGACTATTTATAAAAAAAAACTATATACCATGAATAAAAGATAAAAATAAATTTAAAAGTATTTAATATTTTATAATGTAAATTTCTGTATATAAAAACATATCATCCTAAATATAAAGCTAAAAATTCATAATATATTGCCACAGAATAGCTTCTTTTCTGCTTTAAGATCGTGTGTTTCAATGAGCTACATATGCATGCTAATACTATTATTTCTGTAATAAGATATTTACAAGCTTATAATTGTTTTATCATGCCCATATATCTAAATATACATAACTATTTATTTATTGGTGAATAAACAAATTCAATACGTAAATGTATTTCCAGTCTAAGAACAAAACACGTATCTTCTTTGTAGATCATCTCATTTCACTCTCATCGTTTATTCATTTACAAAAATAAACATATCGATTTATAAATAAAAAAAAAATAAAAAGTCATAGTAACAAAAAAAGAGAGAATACAATAAATAGCATGAATGAGACATAAATAGAATAAATGAGACAAATAATTCTATAGAATTTTGTATATTAATGATGTTAACAATTTAACATTAACATTAAAATTACGCTATCAAATAGATTCTACAAAGAAATAAAGAAATAATAAACACAATAAAAGTAAAAAATAAAACCAGTATATTTTGTCATATTTTTTTCAGGAATGTAATGTACGTTTTATTCAATTTTTTAAGTTTTCAACTGTATATACTTTAAATTCTAACGTTAAAATTTTATGACAGAGATAATCATCTACAACTTTAAACTAAAACACTCTGTACTTTTAATTGTTTAATGTTTTATAGTAGGGTAATTATTTGATTATTAATATTTAATTAAAATTAAGAAAACAATATTTTTTAATTTTGGTATTATAATTTTATAGTTTATCGAAATTTTTCAAATATTTTATGTAAATGTTCATAATGTAAACGTTTCTAAAATTTTCTCAGTATTCTTTATCGGTTTAAATTTTATTTCATCTATTGAAACTATTTTTATAAAACGTGGTTTGTAAGGATGCATAAATATTTTTTGAATATCATTTGAAACTAATAAAATAATTTGAAACGAATAAATTAAAATAATTCTCAATTCTATACAATTTAATGGAATTTCGAAAGAAATATTTTATATTTTAAAAAATAAATTTAACCCTTAATTCAAAAAATAATTAGATTATTTTTCACTCATAATATAAAAATTTTTTTAAAATGTTTAAATAATTTTATTCTTTAATTAAAACTGTTTAACACGTTTTTACTTTAATTCAATATTACTTTATAAAACTATTAGTTTTTAATTTATGATTAATATATAAAATTTTTAATAGTTTAAATGTTATAATTATAAGAGAAATTAAACGAAATTTTAGAAAATATTTATAGTTGATTAATTGAAAAATTTTAACTAGTAGTAAGCATATAATAATATTACAAAAGTTATAGACAATTTCAAGTTCAATTTGAAAATAAAGGTAAAATTTAATATTTTCTCCGTGTCCGATAACGCTAAAATTGCTTTTCTCCATTTGTCTTACACAGTTTCTCTAACCTCTATTCTAATGTCTATCCCGAGTACTCAGATCCATAAATCGATGCAGTTGGTTTATTGCCCTTTTTTATGCGCAAGATAGTTTCCGCTCCATTAAACGTACAATGAAGGAGAACCGGTGTTAAATCTCGCTCTGAAAGCCTTCAATCATGGATTTTGAAAATCTTTTGACATTGCCGATGTATTTTGTTCCTCCTTTTTAAAAAATATTTTATGCTCTCTACGATATATATATTATTCAAGTAATGTCTTAATTATTTAAGGTTTACTATCAATCAGAAATGGCAATAAAGGAAGTCAATAAAGAAATATACTAATTATAACATTAAATTGTAAATGATTGATGTACACTAATATTTGATTAATTAAATTATCAATTATATATTAGTTTATGTTTTAGTTATATCATTACTAGTTGTAAATAAATTTTCCGAAAAAAAACAAATATATAAATAAGTATAATTATCGTAACTTTAAAAAACCAATTTTTGTGGATTGCATATTATTTAAAATTTAATCTTTAAAATTATAACTTAAAATATGTATATATAAAGATTAATATTTATAAAATAATATGAATTATTTTAATTGCAATAATTTAAAAAGAAATTCCTGATATATTTAAATATAAATTTCTTGAAAACAAGAAATTTTTTATTTTCTTAAACAAATTTGAAGGAATAATAAAAAAAAAGAAAAGCAATAAGATTCATTTATCGTGTAAAGTTTGGCTTCCATGAAAAAAGATCATCTTACATCTTTCCTCTTCATCCCAACCTATAAAAATCCGTCCATTTCATAAATAACGTCGTCGGCAGGCGTAACGTCTCGGATACATTGACTCTCCGCCCTTAAAATAAAAGCCTTCTCGCGCCTCAACGAATCTCTCGTGGCGACCCTGGCATTTCACGTACAGCCTTATACACGTATTTGAGTTGAGAACGGTTCTATCTCTCTCCCTGTTGCTTCTCTCATATCCATCGCATATAACTCGCTTTCGAAGTTTGAGAGATACGAAATGATAATCGCGTCCAAAAGAGAACCACGGAGAAACGAAAAAGTGAGATAGAAATATGAATATAGAAAATGAAAGAGGGAGAGAGGGGGAGAGAAAGAGAGAAATAGCGTAGGTGGCGCATGATATAGGTAGAAAAGCGGTGGAACGGCCAATCAGAAAGCGAACCTCTCGTGGGACGAGGCAACGTTGCCATGGTTGCACGGTCACGTCCAAGCTACCACCTCCACTTTTGCTCCCTCTTAGGCCTCGGCTACATTTGGCAAGAGCTTATCTTGATGGTCTTCTGTACTCTTCTGCCCCGCTACAAACTTACTCAATCAACGTATTCTTTTTTACCACTTTTATTATTTTCCCTTTTTTGTCCTATATCTTATGTAATATATCCATTTAAGGTAAAAAATAAAGATTAACTTAAATATTCGATAACATTAATCAATTTTAATTCTTAAAATTTATCTGAACGCAAATTTAAGTCCATTCGTAAAGATTTTATTTCCTAAACTTTCTAATTAAGAGATAGATAAATGGAACTGTAAATATAATCTTTGGGATCTAATATTGAAAAAACTTAAAAGAAGATATGTATAATTGAAAATAAATCACTAGAAGTTTCATAAATACTTTATTGATTAAGGCACTCATCTTGTAAAGAAACTTTTAGATAATACAATGAATACTGTAATAAATTTACGTTAATATTGCTTTAAGGAAGTAAATTATATTATTATTTTTTTATTTTAAAATAAAAAATATGGAAGTAAAAAAGTTGGATTTCATTCATTGTTTCGAAAACTTGACACTCATAATTGCTTTGCAATAGATCGCTGTGATTTTTTCACTGTTTTATTCGTCTTTTAAAAGAATAATTCGAAGCTTAAACTTAAAGAGCTTTTATATACTGAATGGATTTTTCGTTCTTTCAACAATAAAAGACTAGTATGAAATGTTAGCTGAAATGCTGCCGTATATCTATGATACGCGATGACCCTCTTGTATGAGGATGTAACGTACGACTAGCCGTGCGTCCGCGACGCTTCCACACCTTGACGCACATCATATATTCCTTTTCAGGTCTGTGGTGTACTGTATACCCTTTGCACCTTAATACTTAAGCATATACATCTTTTTACAAATAGTATAAAATTTTTACAGATATATAAATATATATGTATATATATATATATATATATATATATATTTGATATATGTTATTCAAATAACTATATTTTTCTAATTCTTTATAAGTAAATAATATGTATAATATATAATAATGTTATTTTACTATATATTTATTATTTCTTCCTCGTGTTATTTAATATTAACAGATGATAATTATTTTTAAATTAAATTTTCGTAATAATGAAAATATATTCAGTAATTATTATTCATTAACAATTTATTAAATATATATTAAGTAATTTTTTTATAATTTTTTTAAAATTATTGACATTAATAACGGCAATTAAAATTATAATTTGTTTACATTAACATTGAATATCTATAGTTAATTGTTTTTCTTCAAATACGTTTCTTGAATTTTGATAAATTATCAAAATGATAATATATATATATATTTATGTAATAGTATTTGAATTCTAATTTTTCATATTTTATTACCTTTCCTTCATTTCTTACTTTGAGTGTAGAAAACGAAAGTTATCGTTTGACTATCCAAAGTTAATATAGACTTTCCTTTATTCCTCTCTATCTCTCCCTTTTTTATCTATATATCTCTCTTTCTCTAGATTTCCTATACTTAGCAAGATCAATACTGTCCAACGAGGCTTGAAAACATGCGTCAACATGGCCTTGCACTATTTGTATATTCATATAACACGGTGCGTTTCTAGTGAATTTCCTATATACTCTCGCCTCTTCACTCTTCCTTTTTTTTCGGTTTGATTACTTTGTTATTCTTTTCCACATTAAATAGACTAAAAATTTTCATATTATAACATAAATTTAGTGGATGACGCAGTATAGGTTTATACTACTTAACGAATTCTTATTCGTTAATTGGATATAAGGAAAATTTTTATTACTTATATATAGCATCAATATTAGTGAAATATAAAAATTCTTTACAATATTTTCACAATCAATATTGTAATCTTATGTAATTTTAAATGCCTTTTTGTTGATTATTTAATTCTAAATAGAAATTAGTCAAAGTATTCATTCTTTCTTTATTATTTATAACAATACTTTATATTAACAATTTATATTACTTTTCGATTAATAATATTCACTAATATTATATAATTATATTAAAAAATTTTTTAATCAATTACAAATACTTATGCTCGTCATTTCGATACTTATTTTTAATGTACAATCCTAATGAAATGTATTTATAATCCGATAAATAAAAAATTCTAACTAAATTAACTGATAAATTTAAATATGTATTATTTTTTATCACTTAAAAAACTACAAAAATTGTACATTAAAAGACATAAAATTCAATTTTCGTATTGAAAGGGACGAGAAAGTGAGCGTTTATGTATATGTGTAACTCATAAAAAATTAACGACGGCGCCCAGCGATCTATTGCTCTATTCGAACGTTGCACGTCACGACGAATAAGCGATTTCCTTCCTTTTGCATTATATCATGCATAAAATGTCGTGGGCGCACAGCTATTCTACTTAAGCCTGTAACTTCAAGTGTGAATACAGAATCCACAACATTTAAGATACGAAGACGATACGGTGTTTGTTAATGAAAATCATACCATATGAAATGGTGCATTAAGGGAAATCTTGGAATATAGTGGAAATTTTCACAGAACTTTAGATTCGCTCTATTCTCATTCAGTTTTACGAAAAATTTTTGCTAATAGGAAAAATTATTTAGTTTAAATTTTTTCTCTTTAATAAATTCAACAAAAATGAACAAAAGTTGAAAGTGAATAGATTTAAATGAAATATTTATATATATTATAGTTATATAATATTTAGAAAACTTGAATAGAACAATAAAATAAATTATTATTAAACTAAAATTTATATTAAAATTGTTAGAAAAAAAACCGTAAAACGAAAAAAAATTTTATATAACTTTAATCTTATGTTAATATACCAATTACATAATATTAATAAGTTAATCGATAAAACGTAACGTCTATAAATAAACGTAAAGAAAGATGAAAATAGAATTAATGTTTTATTTCATTGAATATCTAAACGTACAAATAAAAAAATATATATTTTATGTAAAATTTGTATCTTTTAAATAAAAAGATTATTTATTTTTTAAATTTTACTAATGTATTTATTACATTTTACAAACCATAGTAAATTTATGTTCTTGTAAATAAAATTTTATTTAAAAAATTTTTATTTACTATTATAGTAGAAATTTTTATTATCGTAATTTATTATTAGTATTTAAAAAAAAAATAACTTCATAAAAATATTTATTTAAAAATTCAATAAATAATACACGTTTCTATTAATAATAATAGTAAACAATAAATTTATTAATTTAAGATACACTTTTTAATAAATTATACAACCAAAATAAAAGAGCAAAATTTTCGATATAAACACATTAGGTAGGAATGTAGAGTATGAACATAAAAATAAATGGACGATAATAGCGAATGAAAAGAAAATGCAGAGAGAAAAAAAGTGAAAGATCGAAAGCTATATAACTGATCTATTAGAAAAAGAAGGAACAACTATCGTAACAAGTATTAAAAGTGTAATTCTGCACATTCACGCCGCACATTCACACTCACCTGGATACGTGCCTCAGGTAATCCAATCTTCTCAGCGAGGCGCTCCCGTGCAAATACATCCGGATAATGCGTCCGTTCAAATTCTGAAACAAAACAGAAGCCGCAACAAGTGCTTCGTTATTTTCTCGCATTCTCAGTACAAAGTGTAGTGCAGCTGCACGCGGTCATGGCACTCTCGTGCACGTACCCACGTTTTTTGTCTAATTATGTCGCAAAAAACATGGACATGAACAAGCGCACGCTTAGCCAAGTAATATATCTACTTTGTGTTTTTAACTTACTTATAACCAGTTACACAATAATTAATTTTTTTTTATAAGAACTTTTAATGTATTAATTCTTTTTTTTGTACGTAATTTAAAGCAATTTTGTACACGTGGATATGCACAAAATATAAAAAATTAAATTTTTTAACAATGACTGAATACCTTAAAAAAATTATTTACTACTTTTTCTATTCAATATTATTTATGACATGTTAGGTTATAATTTAAAAATGAAGTTCATTATTATAAAGTACATCATTTAACTTTTAAAACGAAATTCATAAATATATAGCTTTCATTCTGATTGTTGAAATATTGTTAATAAAAAAGGAATTTTTTTGTAAATATTATAATACTATGGTAAATAAAATTAGAATTTATATTTATATTTTATCCAATTATTTATTTCTAAGTCACATTTATTAGTATATTATAAAACAAAATATAAATTGAAATTGATTATTAGATATCAAATAATATTTGTAATGATTGAAAATAATAAGAATAACTAACCTTTTTCGAGGCTATCTATTTGTTCGTTAGAGAACGAAGTCCTATTGCGCTGTAATTTTCGTTTTAACCTTAGTCGTACTTGTGAATCTTCGTCACCAGATGAATTATGCTCGGAATTACCATCAGATGTTGTCTCCTGCTGATGAGATAATAACGATCCAGTATCTGCAATTATATCAATCATAACATTTCATTTAGTGAGTATAATTTTTAAAATCACTTTTTTGAGATTTTTATATGAATGTAGTTTATATTTATAAATTTACAACAACAAAAAATAATACGAGCTACATAAAATATATACGAATGAAAGAATTTTTGCACTGAGTATAAATTATTTTTAAAATAAAGTTTGAATATTGACTAATTTTTAGGATAATTAGTAATTTCAACTAAGTTAAAAGTGGGTGAATTTACTTTTAACTTACTCCTTGTACATTTATAATATATGTTTTTTATCCTTTTATCGCATAATCGCTAACTGAAAAGCAATTGAATATAATTCTATTCATATTTGGTCAATTATTATCATTTATACATTGTAATGTAATCTATATTAAAGTAAAAAAATATTTATACTAATAAACAGAAAAAATATTTATTAAATAAATGATCGTTCAAATTTTCGAAATTAGTTTTCATTTAATTATACAAAGATGTATCAACTAAACACATATGTGCCATTTCGAACGCAATCTCATCCATACTACCCATTACATATAACTTCATTGCAATTTTTTAAACTTTTCATGAAAATAATCTGAGACAAAATCTAACAACAATTAGTAATACATTAAATAATTTAGTTCTGTAACATTTCTAATTAGGAAAACTAACAAATTCTGTCTTTTTTATCTGTTTTTCATCCAAAAGTGAATATTGCAATTCGGAAGAAAATTATCAAAGGGTCGACGATAGTCGACGGCTCCAAGAAGCCCTCTACATGCTTTGGGGATCGCATTTTCAAGTTAGTATGTACGCCAAAGCAGTAATCATATATATTGGTCAATGGTTTCGTATAAAATTCCGAGCAAAAAAAAAGAAACATTCACTATGTGTTCATTGAAAAAATTGTAAATTACAGTTATTAAATTAGTTCGATTTTAAGCTTAAACAAAAGTTAATAATTCTTTACAATTGTGAACAGCCAATAGAAAATTTTATTGAATTTTATACTATTAACTCGTTTTTTTTTTTTTAAAGTTTAATTAGTTTAAAACAACTTAGTACCACTTGATCTTCGTATTGTTTAATTATTTTCTGTGTAATATTTTGTATTTATATTTTTAATATTATATATTTTTAGAATAAATCAATATGAAAAATTATATATACATGTTAAAGACACGTATTCATGCAACTATACATTTTTTTTTTTTTAATCAATCAATAGGAATTTACATTAATGAAGTAAAGTTATTTATCACCATTTTTAAGAATTTTAAAAAATTATGTAAGTTCTACATAATTAAACACTCTTGTAACTAATATAATTCACAAGCTTATTATTTAAAATACTTACATTTAAATTTATTTTTTTAATACCTAACTTAAGTATTTAACTTAAGCACCACAAGTAGTTAAGACCTAGAGAAGCTAAATTATAAAATAAATTTTCAGGCGTTAAAGAAAAATTTCAGTAGCTAGAAATCCTTAAAAAACAACTAGTCACAGACAGTCCTTGGTTTTCGGTGGGCCGACGTTATTGTTAAATTCTACGCGCGCGTTATCGTCATCCCCCGCGAAGGCTCTTGTGCAATAGGCAGAAGGGAGTGAAAGCGGGACAGTCGCGATTACTTTCCGCCTCCGCGCACTGAACCCTCGCGCCTGTTTCTATTCCTCTCTTCGTCCATTGGTTTGATCCCTCTGTTTCTCCGTTCGTTTTTCAGATGTTACCCCGTATTGTCGTGTACCTTCTCGCTTGATCAGACCCGCTCCAGTGCTTTATCTCTATTTTTTTCTATCTTATTTTTATCTGAATCTTCTATCTTTCAAATACTATATCATTTGTTTTAATCTTTTTTTTGAAGTGTTTTTTCTTCGTGCATCTTTGATTAAATTTCGTCACTTCCTACTATTCTAACTGAGAGTTAAAATATTTAAAACATATTTTATTTTATTTTGTGATTATGTTTCGTTTTAATCCCTTCTTATTTAGATTCTTTAATATTGAATTATTAAAAATTTATAATACAACAATATAGTTCAATCATTATGTTTAGTTTTAAACTTATTTAAAATGTCCAGTACTACAATAAACTCATTAGTGACAGGTATTTCAAAATATATAGTCATATATACATAATTAATATAATTATTTACATATACCTCTGTATTTATTATATTTATTATATTGTTTATAATAATAATATAAATAATCTATTACTAGATCCCAGCGAAAGACATACTAAGGGTAGATTCTTTCATCTACATGCACACATTTTCATATTTTACGCTATTATTTTTAATTATTTAACTGTTATACAAATCTTGTAGTATAATTACTTTAAAATAAATAATATGAATAGTATTGAAATCCTTAAAGAATAATAATATATAAAATCACAGCATTAGATATATTTGCAAAAACTTTTATCATAATTTTCTTTATTAAACATTTACTTAAAAATAATAATTACATTTCATTTGAACTCAACAAGATAATTAAATAATATTCATTTATGTAGATCACATCAGATGCATATAATAAAGCATATAAAATATTAAAAGTAATAAAGAATAATAAATATTCTCGACAAAAAACTACGTATTAAATTAAATGAGTAAGTATTGTAAATATATGTGAATGTAATTGGATTATAAATTTGACAAAAATTGTCAAATATTTGGCTTTATTCATATAAAATACGTCAATTCGTTACTTACCTACATTTATACAGAAAGTGGTTCGTCGAAAAAATTATTCGACCATCTCATTTTCCTTAACAATTCTGTCTTCCTTTCTCGTTTTTCATTTCTACGAGTTTCGTCCCTTGTACTTTTATGCCCCATCCCTTACATCCCTTTCGCAGGACTCCCCTAATTTCACCAGTCCTTGACGAAATGCCGACAGTCACCCCGTACAGTCGGTACTTCGCTTCTGTTTTCGCTCCCTTGCGCGTGCGTTTCCGCAAGGCGCCCCATTCGTGTGTCTTCTCCGTATCCTACCACCGCCCCCGCCCCTTTTCCTCACTATACACGAACCCTCGCAAAACAACCCTCTTGAATTTCTCGCGTGTGTTGACGAGTAATGCTGGGCTCCGGTGCTACAATACCTTCCGATCATCGACCAAATTTTGAAATACTTTGTTGATTCATAATTTTCAAATTGTGAAGATATCATTTTTAAGAATTAATTTTGTTTTAACCTTGTAAATTATTCTTTTCTGTAACGATATTAAAAGTAATATAAATATATTTATTTAACGATTTTATTTGCATTGGATTATTCTCATATATATATATATATATATATAATTTCTGTAATATCATTATTATATTTTACTTCATTATTATTAACCCATAAAATTATGGTAATATGATTAATAAATATAAACTACAATTCAATAGATATACCAATAATACAGTTTCAATTGATGGTGACAGATTTACCATCAATTGTATACATGTTTAGAACTAAATAGAAAATTAATGTAAATAAAATTTTTAAATATTTCTAATGATTTTATATGAATTTATAATTACTAATATTATTCATTAAATAGATTATATGATTATTAAATAATTAAAAATTTTTTTATTATATGCTTATATTTATTTTCATACTAAACAAAAACGAACTTATATGCGTAACAAACAATTAATCAATTATTTTTGTCATAATTTACGTATATATAATTGCAGCAATATTATCTCATAAAGTGAAAGATAAATTATGCATATATAAAATATATTTTCTTTAGAAAATAATTAAATTTTTATTTTGAAAATAAGTAAGAAATATATTATAAAATTAAAAGAATCTCTATGAAATATAAAATTTATTAATGTTACTTTCATCCTACAATAAAGTAATTGTTAATAAAAATGGTTTCTTATTCTTACAAAATTCTTACAAAATAAAATAACTATTTTACTAAATTAAATTCATCAAAATTCCTACAGATGTGACATTATTTAAATCTCGAAATTAACATATCCGATAAGATGAGAGAAAAAATCGAAATTCTACCTTGCAAAAACAAAAATGAACACGAAAAACTATTAAGATCTACAAATTAGGTAAATTACAATTTTTCTTGAGCTTCTTTATTACGGAAGTAATAGTTTGCACTTTAAGTTACAATTTAAATCAATTGTTTTTATGTTTCTTTATTTCATTTATGTAATTGCAAAAATTCTTATCAGAAGCTTTTATAAATTTTACTAAATATTAATGAAATTTAAATTAAATATAAATTTAATATACGATAAATATAAATTAAACAAGGATTATAAATTTATATACAATAGGTATTAAACTAACTTTAATATATTTCACCTTATTTCAGTAAATATTTTTTATTAACTATTAAAAATTATTTGAAAGTTATTCAGTACAATTCCATTTTTCATCTAAGATCTTTATTTTCTATTTAATTTAACCTTTTTATTTTTTTTTTATAATGTATTTATAAATTAGAAAAAATTAACATTAATTAGATTATTTTACGAATTTAATATGTCATAAAATATATACTTATTGCAGAATAATAAGTTAGGCTTACACTAATAGTTAAATAGTCATATATTTTATAATTAATATGGAATATAAGTGATTGTTATAAAATAATATTTTTATTTCGATTGTTCAAATCATTATTTGTTATTATATGTTATTTACTTCTTAAGATACTTTTTTTCATTATAAATATTTTATATTTGGATATTGTCTTTCTTTAACTGCCTATATATTTCTCTTTCTAATTTCTTCTTCCTTCTTATGTCAATTTTTTTGTAGTAGCGTCCGTGCATACTCATGTACATAATATGAATAAGCGTTGGAAATTCATAATCTACGTATTGAAACGTTGCCATATCTGGAATCGTCAACTGCGTGGCCAATCAATGTGGCAATCTGTGTCGTTTCACTGATTTCAATGATCCTATTGGTCGAAAGTGATTTGATGGAATCGGACAGGTATTTTCGTTCTCTCTCCTCTCTCTATCACTCTTTTTTCTCCTCATTCTTCTTCACAATTATTTCTCAATGCATACATATGCATAAGTACAAGAGTTCAGTAAGTAAAAAAGCACATTTGTACTGAGTTTAAGCTCTTTAAATCACCATCAAGAAATGCAGAATAAAGGAGATAGAAGTTTTAAATTTTTGACTAATATTCGTTATTCAAATATAGTACACTTTTATTACTCTAAAATATATGATTCTCTAAAAAAAGTCTATAAATATATATCATAATTCTCATAATTTTTTATAATAAATACAGTAAATATTGTGGATATATTATCATGGACATATATTTATAATGTAATAAAAGATTTATTTTCGCGTTCTTGTTTATTATGATACAAATAACTGTATATCAATTATTTTTTTCTTAATCAAAATAGTATTTTAATCAAATTATTAATAATTAGAATTTAAGTTCTTTTTAATGAATATATGAAGCTAATTTTATTTAATTTATATGGAAGTTCAAATACTTATTAAGATTCGTTGTTAATATACAATTATTTCAATTTCAAAAATTCCTTAATAGTATTCTAAATTTTTCCATAAAAATTACAAGTACTAACTAAAACATTCTAAAATATTAAAAATAAATTTTCATATTGTACATCAGGAAAAATAAAATCAATTTAGACTATGCAAATTCTAAATTTTGTAATTTAAATAAACTTAAAATTGAAATAAAAATCTAATGTTTTGTAACTTAACATTGGTGTTAAATGTAGTAAATTAAATTAATATTATTAATTATTAGAGTAAAATATGAAATTATAAAACTCATAATAGTTGAATATAAACACTGACAAAATTTCAAACAAAATAATGTATTAACTCTTTTAATTATATTATTATATATTTAATTATATTTATTTTTATTAAAATTTTAAAGGTCCTATAATTAACACGTTGCACCATAAATTATTATAATTTTACTTTAAATAGACACCAAACTTCACTCAAATTAATAGTAAGCTTAAGATGCACGAATAAAAAGTTACTTTCTTCTAATAGATAAATTTAAACACTAAATACAATTTGATTTGTTATATATTTAAAGTAGTTTTAATAGTACCATATAGAAAAATAAGTGGTTAGAAGTAGTTAATTGATATCTGGATAGCACTTTTTAATCACATATATTGTAAAAGTTACAAGGAATAAACTTTCTTAGTATTTGTCATACTTTCGACATTTAAAAGTATTTCCTCTGTGTTTTACCTGTACGCTTAAGCATCGATTCATCGCGGGTGTGAAGTTGGCTGCTAGGTAGCAGAGATTGCCCGGATCCAGACGTCGTTGTCCCGGGTATACCAGTGGCAAGGGAGTGGTGTGATGGTGTCGCTGAATACCAAGCGTGCGGCCAACCAGCTGCCTGACCATTAAACATCCGCAGCTTATCGTAGACGCTTTCTGCACCTTGATGTGCCTGCACAGCCGCAGCCTGCTGCTCCTTCTGAGAAGCCAGGTTGCGGAGCACCCTATTGATTGACGAGACCTGAAATCAAAGCAGACGTGTGGTGTCTTATATGCTAAAGATTTACTCAACTGGAAATGGAACTAGGGACAGCCATTTGTCGACATTTTTAACCCTCTTTCAGAAGTACGTTGAGAAGCTATGATATTAATTTACGATTTTTGATGTTTTGTCTTTTACATCTCGAGACTTAGACGCTCTTTGGATTCGATTATTAGCTTTTCCTTTTACTTGCAAATATTAGAGTACTTTAAATAATTGAATAAATGGTACTTATTTTTTTTAAGTCTTTACTAGGAAGCTATATTGGTATTTTTATATTTATCTATATAAAAAAAATATTTCATAAATTAGTACATTTAGCACGATCTTATCTCTTTCAAGTTAATACTACGACTACTCAAAAAAAATATATGTATGTATAAACACTCATGAAAGAAAAATATGATTGTATTATGCTAAAACTCTAAATATTTTCTTAAGTTTTTATAGGTTACTATTACTAGCTACTATGACTCTTTTATTTATATGCAATTATGGCAGAAAATGTGCTTGTAAATAAATGTTATTCAGTGAATAAGTAATATCTTAAAAAATCTGTTTGTGCACTTACTTATAACCTGGTACAATTGTTTGTATATTTCTTTATTTTTTTTCATAATATGGAATTTTTTAAATTAATAGTGAATTTTTTATTTTAATAAATATATCGAACGATTTGTCGAATTCACAAAAAATTCTCTTTTACAGTATTAAAATAAAATTAAAGCAATAAAAACTGAATAAAAAAAAAATTTTTGATTAAATGATGATATTTTTAAAAAATTTGTAAAACAACATAAAAACTATAATTTTTAATATATTCAAGTTGACAAACAACAAGTATTTTCTTTTTATATAATCTTAATATTAATCAAATAATGAAATTCAGAATACATATATACATATATCACTTTCGTTTGTGCGGAATTCTAGCATCTAGATATGTGCATACTTTTCTTAGCAAAAATCAAATTATAAGAGAATATCAGTTAGTCATATAATTGTGTAAATTAAATAGAATTATAAAAGAAACTGCGAATTTAAGAGTGAAGTAAACTTCTCTATGATATTACTAGTATAAAAAATTTTTTCTTGATCTATCTTGTATTTATACATATATATTTTGCTTACATATTTAATTTATAAAATAAATATATTAACTTCATATTTGTATTAAATTGATTTTTTAATATAAAGAAATTTAAAAGATTTATATTTATATTAATAGGAAGGTTAATTTTACAACATAAATATCAATATAAATTTTTATTATTTTTAATGAATTATAATTATTTTCAGTTCATAGATGTAAAACATTTGAAACATTTTCAAATTATTATATTACTATAATTTAAAAATTTTTATGAAAACATTTGACATTAAATATGTAGAATTAAAAATCGTAATTTTAGTAATAAATCATTATAGTTAAAACAAGCAAATAAAAAAAGTTTATTAGAGAACTTGAAATATTTTCTAAATATATTTCTTCTGAATTACACCTACAAAAATTTTTGTAATTTAAATTACATTACATCTATTTAAACCAATACATATACTTAAAGTTGGTCAAGACCAGCCGTTTGAATTTGAAACAGAAAACATAATAAAACTGCAGATATATTCATAAACTGAGTTATAACTTAATATTTTTTATACAAAATATGTTCAACTTATTTTCAAGAATACAGATTCAAAGAATCTTCAGCTACGAGATACAATTGAGTATTTTTATCAAACCAAATAAAAATATAAGCTACAAATACTGTTATCTATTAAAAAAAGAAACTTAAATTAACCGTGCATAATTCCTATTAATAATATTAAATGACTATGATTTGAGAATAACTGGCTCATGTTAAGTTTACAAAATCATAATGGTAACTTGTTGCTGGTACGAGTTTCAACTTGAGAGAATATATACAGTGAGACAAAAATTTAAACTAAAAAATGTATCAATTACTGAAAATGTGATTCGAAAAAATTATATTTCAGATTATGATAACTAAGATCTAAAAGCTTAATAAGTTTACTTTATTCTAATTGACAAACGTAGAGAAGTGTTTTTTTTATTTATCATAAATTCCTTTAGTTTATTTTAGTGTGTATGCGTATGGCTATTAATTTCCTATAATACACATACTGAATATAATAGTTTTTAATTAATTAAAAAATTAAACTATTAAAATTATCTTAAAGTTTGAAGACTGAATTTTAATTATTTAAATTAAGTGGTTCCATTATTATTAAAGTATGGTAGATAAATGGTATATATTTAATATATTAAGTATATATTTCTATATTTAACATCTTCTCTTTTTAATAAAAAAAATTAAAAGTAAGATTATCGATTTATAAATAAAATAATTTGTATAAATGTTAATCAAAAGAAATTTAATTTTTATAATTTTCAAAACATACAGAAACAGATGTCGTTCTGACATATTGCAGTATCTAAAAGTATAATAGTTCATTTAAATCTCACAAACCTTTATCGTTATGTAACTTGTTTATTTCATAAAAAATGGCTATTTCCACAGAATTTGTAAGAAATTAAAAGAAATTGTTAGTGAATGATTGGTCAAAAATATATAAACGGTTATCTGTTTGTTTAGTCATACAGACATTCATCTAGAATTCGCAACCAGCGTTAGATAAAATAAAATTCTCGTACTCTGAAATTGCCAAAACATTACCAACTCGAGTGCGCTTTCGTTTCAGCTTTCTGAAGATAGTGCGAGTAGGTAGATGTCTCATCGTCTAGTCCGTCTACAGCCGAGCAGGCGAACAGAGCCGATGAAGACTATTACACGCGCGACCAGATACGAATAATTGTGCTGCACGCTTAACTGATCCCATTCAGTCTGATTTCGCCGCCCGCTCCTCACCTACTCGTCTTTTATACACGTCTGCCTATGCAATCCAGTCAACCGACCCTATCCCGCCTTACTCCCTTATTCTTTATAGCACACGTTTACCCCCTCTACGATTCTTTTAATGCTGCAACATCGACGTGAACTTATAACCGCTATACATCGATACGTTGACTCATTCTTTGCGAATAGTCATTATATTGCGGTGTGTAAAAACACGAGAAACTATCCATAGAATACAGAAAGTACATAAGAAGACATAATTCATTATTTAGAAAAATCATGTGAATTAAGTTTCATCAATAAATTGATAAAATTATTAACTGAATTACATTACTATTTAATTACAAAACAAAACGAGAAATTAATAAAGGTTATAACAGAAAGTAATTTCATTATAAGAGGGTTATTTACTCACAATTTTTTTATTAATTTTTAAAACTTAACTTATGCCCTGTAAACGTACATAAAACGCAAATATAAACAAAGATCTATTTCTCAATTACCACATACTGAATAATTCATTCAAAATGAATTACTACACAATATCATAAATAAAAAAGTTGCAAGTAATTCATATATAGTGCTACGTAATTTTTATCAGAAAAAGAAAAAATGTAGAATTCGAAAACGCAAAATGAATGGAAGACTAAAAAAGAGTAACGTACCCTTACTACAGTTCAATTCTTCAGGAACAAATGCGCTTCCATAGCCGCCTTGATTGATCAAGACATGGAATCCGGTTCAATTTATTCTAACTCCGAATGCCGTCCACGAGTTTGAAGGTGCCCCTTCTACCGTTCCGCTCAGACAATGATGTGTGCAAGCGCGTGCCTTCGAAGTGTCCTACAAAGGACGATTACGCGACCAGCAAGCGAGAAAAGGCGCGCCCCTACTTGCTCAAATAAACCTTTCTCACTCTATTCGAATCGGTGAGAAAATAGGAGATGCATCGAGAGAGAAATTGCATTCAAGTAGTTCACACAATTTTTTCTTTTTTAAATATGTACAAAATTTATAATCGGAAAATTTATAAAATTAAAACCTATTATTAATGTATAAGGTTATGAATTAGCGTCAAGAAATTTTTTGAGACTGAAGAACTTATAAATTTTATCCCATTTTTAAAGAGAATTACTTTTTTATACTATGAATGTTCAAACTCTACAAAGTAATGTTTTATAAATAAATAAATAAAACTAAACATGTTTTTATGACTAAATATTATTATTTCATTATAAAATAAAGATTTTATTAAGAAGAATAGGACATTTTTACTAAGAACTAATAACATAATTTGAGTAAAATAACTTTAAATAAATAAGATAAATCTAATAATTATTTAGGTGACTTTTCCACATGATGATGATGATTGAATACTTTTTCGTAATAATATGTAACCAATCTCATTAAAATTACTTTCAAAAGCAACCCTAAAATTTAATATAGTTGACTCTAAGAATTTTATTGGTAAATTTTCTTTCAACTTAAAAAAAAACACAAAACCACGTATTCCTACATGACATATAGAAAACACGAATATTGATATAAAATAAAGAAGATACGATGAAAAACAAAAGGATGTTTTAAAAACAAGTTGCCCGAAATGTACACATTCGTAGGCACGAAAAATCTATCTTTTTCCAAGTTGGAGGGAATCTGAATTAGCGAAGAGGGGCACCGATAGGCTAGACAATGTCGGGACCGCGTAATGGACCGATTACCCCACCTATTGAATCGGAGCGATCGCATTGACGAGACTTTGATTAGGGTCGAGTGGTCAGATCCGACGGGTAAGTACCAAGTTGGACCTGGCTTCACCCCGATAAACTTCGTCGTGGTTCACTCTATCTCTCTCTGCCTGTCTCTTTCTCTCCTCTCTGTCTATATATATATATATATATTTTTTTTTCGATGAAGTGAAAATAATTTATTATAAAATTTATCTTCTCGTGTGCTTTTAATATTAATTATAATTAATTATTAGAAACAAATATTTAGTTTTTACAAATAAATATATGATATTTAAACCAATTTTTTTTAATTGGTTTACAAAAGCATGTACATTAAAGCGAAAATTGAATATGATGAGTGTTTCTAACAAAATATTTAACTAAAAAGAATTTGTACTATGAAACAAAAAAGCCAGCTTTTCAACTAATTAAATATTTTAAAATCATTATAAAAAAAGAAGATAGACATAGATATAAATAGACAGATATATCTCTGGTATTATTGATATAACATATACCTATATATATATATGTATATGTCTATTATTTAATGATTTTAAAAAATTTGATTAGTTAAATAAGCTAGCTTTTTTTCTTTTCATAGTACGAATTCTTCATAGTTAAAAATTTTCTAAGAACACTCACCATATTTAATTTTTGTTTTGATGTATTTTAATTTTGCAAATTTACAAATTTTTTAAAATTGGTTTAAATATCATATATTTATTTGTAAAAACTAAATACTTGCTTATAATAGTTAATTATAATTGATATTATAAGCGCACGAAAAGATAAATTTTATAATAAATTATCTTCACTTCATTAAAAAATTCATACTATCTATTATTTATACTTGATAATTTAGATATTACAATAATGATAATAAATACGAACAAATTAAGATTAATTGTTATTTTATTGAAATTTTATTATTTTAAAAGTATATATAATCAAACTAGTTTATTAGTAGTATGTAAATATTAATATTATACGTATGCTTATTCAATTTTTTAGAAAAACTTTAAAAATTTATAATAAAAATAGTATAGTACTTACACTAGGTATATTGTCGTTATTACAAATTCCTTCCTGTAATAATCGATCACGAATTTCCCACGCAAAAATTGACGGACACTCACGTTTGTAATCTGCTATTTTATTTACAACTGGTGTTGTAGCGACACGTGGTTTGCTTCCACCAATTGCTCGAGGCTTTATCGAACCAGTTTCATAATATCTGTAGCAATCAAAAATAAACTTCATACTTTAGAAGAAATTTAATAATTCTGAACTTTTTATTACTTATAGTATTTACATTTATGTATATTAATTAATTATGTATATGTAATTGCATATTTAAGATAAATACAATATAAAATTCAATATTAAACTAATATTTAATAATAATTTATTTTCAATCATTATTTAAGCCAATGATTTTTTTAATTATTATTGGCTCAATAAATCACATAATTTAAGTTTAAAATATATTTCCAAATTTTTTAAGTTACTGTTACTCTTATGGTATATTAAACACAGGTCAAATTATCCACCACTTTATTGATAAAGAAATTTTACAAGTATATTTCATAAGAGATTTGTCATAAAAGAAACAAATTTGACTCACCTGCCAAGTATCTTGGAGACGCAACCGTTGCTGACCTGTAATATACGGGAAATGTCACAGGGCCGGGCGCCGCTATGGGCCAGCTCAACAATTTTTTGCCTTGTGGAGTCAGGTAGAGGCCTGCCATTCACGTACACACCGCCGAGCTGATTTACGCCACTGTGCCCTGCTGCAGAACATCCAAAGATCGAATTCTGTCCCACCATCGAGCCACCCCCGAGACCCCCTCCCCCGTGCATCAGGTCTTCTTCTGAAAGCAACGCCAGTCGACGATCATAACGATTGAAGACGTTGAAGGACCTCGACTCTGTGGCAGCGCGACCAAAGGGCACAAGTCGTTTTAGTCAAACGTCGACTTTAGAAATCATAACTCAAGATATATAGTTATAGTAAAATAATTTTTTTAGATTATTCTTTCATATTGAGAAAATCTTTATCAAAGATAGAAGTTTTTTTCGAGTTTTTGTTTAAAAATCTGGATCAATGCGACAAAATGGCATAATTTAAGAAATGCATATTCAGCAAAATTTTTTTAATAATTAATGAAATTGTCTATATATCACTCATATTTTTGACATTTTTTAAATATGTTCTTTTATCGCATTACAACAACAAATTTGAATTAAATAGTGTTATTGTTTAAAGCAAATTATAAATAATATGTTTTAAGTTGTGAAAATTTTTTTAATTAATAAATAAATTACTTTGAATACAAAATAAATTATTTATTTAAGCCAATACAATATATAAATTACAATAAAAAAGTTATAAAAAAAATTTTCATTTCTATTTCTTTTCTGAGAACGATAAAAACGAAATTATTTATGCCCTTTTGTCACATTACCCTAGATTTTTTAATTTTATAAGCATCAGCCGCTCACGGAAAAAAAATTCACGCCGATGATCTATGACTGTCGTCATGGTTGAAGTATCTATGAGTTTGTGATGTAACTTCAGCAGTGCAATAATAGAGAAATCATCATAAGTCCAGTACCGCAGCTCACGCAACTAGAATCGTGATCCTAAAATATTTATCTTACAATTACCTTAATTAAAAAATAATTTTTTATAAAAATATTTTTATAGGTTTTAATATGTTCATAAATAATTTATAAATGAACATTTATGAAACAACATTGTTTATTTATATAATATATAAAATTATTATAACGTTTAAAATTTGTTTAAGTGGTAATTTTATAATTATAATATGCTATACAGAAATAAAAATGTACATCGTATAGACTTTTTCAAATATCTCTTTTCATTTATTTTAAAAAAATTAGTAATTATACATTTTTGGGTTTGTCAGTATAAATTTTATATTTATAAATCTCATATGATTATTTATATATTTATTCTTAAAATTATAAGTTTATGAAATATATTTGCTTTATTAAATCTTGATATTGTTTAGTAATTGTTGTTTTTAATGATTTACTAAGTTATTATTTAATAAATACTATATTAATTATTAATGTAAGTAAAAAATAAAAATAATGTTATAAATCTTTCTTCAAATAATAATAATTTTAATTGTATCAAGATAGGAGATATTATACATATTATTAATAAAAAAATAACTCTCTATACCTATATGATAAGTTTTAAATAAGTTTTACATCTTATTGTTTTTTCCAGACTTCGTTTTATGTAAACAGAAGGGAATTCTTATAAAGGTTAGTATATTCATAATATTTTATAGTTATTTTTTGTAAAGTCAATTTTCGAAATATTAAAAATATAAATATAATAAATAAAAAGTGAAATGCATACAATCACAGAAAAATATATGCTTGTTTAAAATAATTTATACAGTTACAGTAATAACTTTAGTATTTTTTTTTGTTTCTTTTTAGAATTTTGTTTTATCATTTTATATAGGCAGGCAGGACAACATGGTTTCTCCACCACTGCAACCAACTGATTTCACGCGCGAGATTTCAATTATGTATATTATATTATATATTATATTATTATATTATAATATAAATTGTCATATATATTGTATTATTATATACAACTTAGAATATATAAATTAAAAAATCCTTTTTTTTTCTTTTTTACATCTAAATAGTACAGCTGCACATATTTTTATTCGATAATTATTATATAAAAGTGATATCAATCGATATGCACGTGAGTGTATAATACGGTAATTATGCATCTGCATTATTAAATTTAATAATAAAAAACAATTACTAATGAAAATAAAAATAGATGTAAAACTTATAATGAAGTTATTTTCAAATTATATCAATAATAATTTTACTACTCAAAATATAATGCAATTTATAAAATATCCATAAAAATGAATTTAAAAAAAACTGTAACAATAGTATATGTTTTTTATTTAAAAAGAAAAAATTATTTTAAAAGTAACTAATTGAAACATTTAGTAAATTAATTTAATTATTTTATAAACCTTTATAAATACTAATTTTAAATAAAATAATAAGCGGTTAAATACAAGTATTAGTTATTTTAAGGAGTACGGATTTATTAAAATTCATAAAAATACATAAAATTCTAGAAAATGAATTTCTATTGAAAATTCTTTTTTATATAATTTAATTATAAGTCACTTCTTCTGTTTATAACAATGTATATCATAGTAAACATTACACACATATATATACATGTATAAATTAGAAAAATCATAATCCTATATGGTTATTTATGATACAATCAGTCACATTATTTTTTTAAGTGCAGAATAATTAAACGTATCTGAACTCTTTAAGTTTAAAGTTTCAATTTAGAAAGAGTTTAACAGAAAACAGAAAAAATATTGGTAATTTAAATAACTGGAATTTACATAATGATACCACAAACAAATTTAAAAAAAAAGGAAATACAAGAAAAAGGATTGATCGGAAATAGCTAAGTAATAATTTGCAAAACCCTACATAATACACTTGTAGTTTTTTTTTATAATTTCCTTGACTGAAGAATCATACGCAATTTTCTTATCTCTGATATTTCGTAAAATAATTAGCATGGAACACAAACCGCACTGGCAAAACGAGTAAATGCGCGCAGAATACCTCTTTTGTCTAACGTTAACAGCGAATAATAAGGTATATCTCTTTAATAAGGTATATCACTTTATATTTCACAGCGCTAAATGCATCTTATAATTAACAAATTTAATTAATTCACCTATTTTTGTAAGCTACGTGCAAATTTTTACAATATGTTACAGTGTATTTATTCCCATAAAGCTTTATGCTTCGATTATATTGTATATTCAAGTATCTGAAGTTTATTTTATTTTCAGAATTCAACATTTTTTTTTAGGATTCATTAATAATTATGAATCATAGATGTTAATAATTAATTCTAGTTTCAATTGATTCAAATAAATATTTACTTTATTTATTTATTTTTATATATTTATTAATTTTTTCATTTATTTTCATGTATTAAATGTTTATGGTTGATATTTATTATATCCATATGATACATAATAAATTTTTAAATTTACATTTTATTTTTTCATACTTTTGAAAGTATATTAAACTTCTGAAAAAAAATTAATTTATACAAAAAAAATATGATAAAACCTAAAGTTTTTTCAAAGAAAATAGTATAAATGTTCATAATGAATTAAAGTTTAAAAAAAATCTCTACCCTAGTTTTTCAACTACATTAAGTTACATTTTTAAATATACAAATTTTTAAAACTTGTTTTTCTTTACTTCAGGTATTTAAATATTTAGAATTAACTCTCTACAAATACATTAAATTTTGAAGTTATTAATATTTTATTAAACAGAGATTTAATTTTAAAGAAAGCCGTCAAAACATTGAAAATTTTAAAACTATATTTTAATGTAGTATTGTTAATACAGTATATTATTTTAATAACTATCCATTAATAAAAGAATATTATTCTTTTATAGCTTCAATATTATTTATTTAATTTGTTTGTAAATAAAAGTTTTTTTATACAGCACACATTTTTTTTAATTATTCCTGATTAAAAATAAAATAAAATAAAAATATTTATTTTAATTTTAAAATAAAAATTTTTTTAATAATCCGCAAATTCAATAAATATCCATAATAAATTCAATTATTTTTATCTACTTAATTATCATAAATTTATTGAAAAATAATGAAAAGTAATATAATAAATCATAATACAATATTGTGTTTGCATTAAAATTAAATAATAAAAATTGTAGAAAAATATATAATAAGCCCTTCTTACAGATAATATTTCAAAAGGCGTTTCTTCCTTTTTTTTTTTAAACTTTTATTCATCGTTTGTCCATCACAATTATAATGTACAAAGTAGTCTTGCGATCAAAGATAGGCTATAATGTCGACTTCGTAAGGTATTATATTCTCGGTGATCAAAGCGCTGCTATTCTTCATCAAAAGATTCTTTATTATTGCGACATATAGCCATTCTTCGATGAATATTTACCTTGATACACGCTCGACTGATCGGAGTAACTCTATAAGCTTTTAACTTTGTAAGCTTTTCTATTCGTTCTTTTCATTATATTTAACTTTTTATTGCACCAATGACTAGATGTTATTATGTTAGTTTCGATAGCTTTTTATCCTTTCCTATTTCTCATTTTAAACTACGATTCTTCCAGTTTTTACATGTTGTTATCTATCTTGATTTCTTGACTCATAATTTCTCAATATTTTTATAGCTTCGTATTATTCTTTATAATTAATAATAACTTTTGGTTCTTATATTTAGATATAATATAAATATTCTAATATTTGTACTGGTGAGTGAAACTTATGAATAAATACAATTAAATACATCAACTAGATCAATGCAATAGTGTTAAATGACTATGAAAGTTAAGATAAATAATGAATAATAAATTTTCAAACTTTAAACAAATTAACGTTTATAATGAACAAAAAATATATTGATACCTATATTTGTATAAAAATTAAAAGAAAACCAATCAATTTTACATTAATTAAAAAAAAAGTATTAAAATATTTTAATCATTTTTATTTATTAGATAAATTATTATTTTTTAAATAAATTATAATTGTACATTAAAAAAATGAGTTTTAACGAAACATTGTAAAATTCAAAATACTTGCGTAAGATTTTTTAAAAGCTATTTCAATTTTTTCATAAGAAATTATTTTTAATATAAATAACCTGCTGATTAATTATTGAATAATATAATATTTAATCCATATTTTATCAACTATTTGTATTGATTAATTTGAAGTAAAGCTAAGATTAAATTACATCAGTATAAATAAAATAATACCATAAATCTATGAAAAAAATAATTAAATAAGTAATAAAAAGTAAAAATAACTAATAAAAAGGCAAAAATTGATTTTTCTCTGAATATGCAAAGTTATGTATAACACATGTATTTGGAAAAATATCAATATTATATGGTACCTTGTGTATAGTTATATGCATATGTATGTAAATTATTATATTATATGTATATATATGTAAATTTACTGGAAATACTAAGTACAAAGAGAAGAAGACGACTTCATGATGCTTACACTCTCTTTACAACTTTATATCTATAATTCTGTATTAATCTATGCAGAGAATCTCTGCCCAAAGACTGCGCGTTTGGTATCCCAAAATGAGGTACAAAGGTATCACTTGGCTAAGTGTGAAACGGGACACAATTTAAATCCCATGGCAATACCTCATAATATCATAGCACACTATCTTTACATTTATACTCTCTCTCTCTCTCTCTCTCTCTCTCTCTCTAAAAAAATAATGATCAAGGTAATTGTGTACCATTTTCTGTTATTCTTATTCATACAGTATTTTTGTTTATTATAAGATAAATATTTTCCTCTTAAATAATATTTTATTTTAAGAATAATATTTTTCATTATCAAATTTTACAAGTAGATATAAGGTTATTTTTATTAGGTGAGTAAACTAATAAAAATATTTGGTAAACGTCGATAGAATTAAAACAAGAGTTAAATAATAAATAATTATTGACTTGATAACATTATACAGCGATTCCAATGAATATAACTACAAAACAACTATTCATAATTATTTAAACCTTTCTCGTGTTATAAATTAGCTAAATCTTACTGAATTTATACATCACGATCTCAAATTGATGACTTAAATTTATTTTAAAAAATTTATATTTTTTTAGAGAGAGAAAGGTTTAAAAAACGTTGTTCACTTGGTTGGATGACTGTCGATGCAATTAGAGAGTTTTGCATCATAATAGAATGAACATTGATTTGTAATTGAGATTAATAACGAAAGCAGAAAACATCACTACTTACATTAAATTGACAATAACTCATTAATCACTACTTACGTTTAAAGTGACAATAAATCGTATTAGCAACACAGCTTCATCAAAAACACATGTTTTTATCTCTGGAATAAATACGTAATATTTACTATCGAAAGCCGTAATTAAAATAAAATTTTCCAATGAAATATTTTAGAGATTTTTTACTACTTAATAATTAATTAAAAGAATAATACTTTTAATGAATTATATTTTATAGAATTTGATAAAAATGTTCATCGATTATTTTTAACGTGTATTTATCTATAAAACAAACAATATTTTGATTATAAAATAAATATTCTTAAATTTTTAGTACTTACTAATTTAGTTATTTTTTCCTTTATTTTTATTTAATTAATACTTTATTTTTTATCGATTTATTTAAATCATCAACTAATATATATACACTAGTTTTATTTTTAATAATATAATAACATAAAAAAATGTGAAATGAATTTATTCATTTTTTTATTTCGTTTTTATCTTTTAAAATATAGCATCTATTTAAAAAAAAATTTGTTTCCAAAAAATTATATAGAAAAATAATATAAAATTGTTCTTTCTTTTGTTTTTAAGTCTAAAAATTATAATTTATTTAAATAATAACTTAAAAAAATAATCTTCTAAAAAGTGAAAAAAGATTCGAGAAAATAGTGGGTATACAATATCGCTCGTTTGTTAACTCACGTTTCGTTTGCTAGCGTCTTTCCTAAACTTTGTTTACTTCTCTCATTAAAAGCTTGTGTAAAATTATATTCAAACTCTTAATAAGTTAAAATTTTATTTTCTATTTCACAATTTAAGCATTATATACTTAAATATATAGATTTATAAGTTAACGTAAAATCAGAACGTGACAGATAATATGTACGAAAATAAATAAGATTATAAATAGGAAAACTAAAATCTTCAATTATGAAAATGAAATGAAATGACAAAAGAAATGACAAATAGAGAACAAGAATAATATAGAAAATGAAAAAGAAACAGCTGTAGTAGATAAAGACACACAGAAGAAAAGGGAAAACCATCAAGAATACAAGTTATGAATTTGTTAAAAGGTATTGCAGGCAAAATATAAAAGTACCTTTATAAAAAGTTATGAGCGATATGTGCTATGTAATTTACTTTATCTCCCTCTCTTTCTCTCTTTGAATAAATATATAAATACATATCCAACTTGCATTCTCTGTCTTATAATAGTGTTCTCCTTGATATCTAATCTATAATGTTACAAAATAACAAAATTTTTATACTTTCTCTATCATAGGGTTATTAAAATATATAACTTATGACACATTTCTATAACTACATTTACGATAAAAAATTTAAATAATTATTTAAAAAATTATGTACATATTAAAGCATATTAAACGTGTATGATTATATAAGTAATAATACATTAAACAAATATTTTAATTCTTATATTGTGTTCAAATAATATTATAAAATGAAATATACTAAATACCTATTATTTGAACTAATTTAAATATTTCTATACTTTTATTTAAATAAAATCGTGCATTTAAATCGGTATTATCATTTCTATTTATTTAACATTATTAAATAAATAATTATTTAATTATTTGATACAGTATCGGTATTACTTTATCCAACTCTATTAATAATATATCGTCTTTTATATTCTATATATATTCTATATATTCTTTTATTTTATATATTAAAGTATTTAACTTACTCTTTTCATCATATTATCTGATCATACCTGCAAACCCTCATTTTTTCGTTTAATCCCTTTCAGAATGAACAATTTCTTAACATTCTCTCTCCTTTTCATAATACTGCCTTATTATACCACAGGAAATCTATAAAGCACTCGCAAAACCTTCAACATAAAGTAAGTCATAAAAATCCCTTGTTTCGAAGCGTTTGATTTAAAAGGATAATGCAAGTATTGGGAATTGGCTCATATGCACAAACAATGAAAGGACTTGCTTTTTACATTTTTATGCTTGTTGCTTGTACTGCTGTTTCTCCTACTGTAACTTTTATTCTACGCGATTTTATTACTATTCCATATACTTTTAATTTATTTGTATATATACACACATTCAATTATTCACATTCGGAGCAAGTAAGGATATGTAGAACTTATGTAAAAAAGTATGAAAAATCGAGGATATAAAATAAGGCGTAATTAAGAGGGAAACTCATTTTTACATTGGGTGTATAGCTGATTTTATAACGTCATCACTTACAACTGTATGTAAAGCAATATCTTCGAGATAAGTATCATTTCAGAAAACATTTTAAATGAAGCAGTATCTTTATTACTACACCAAATAACACAAAGAAAGAACTGTACTGCAATTTGAAACAGAGTCTTATTTATGGGAAAACATGCAGATATATTTCAATCAATCACCTTTATTATAGTCACGTATAATAAGCACTATAAGAAGAATTTCTAGAGAATTTTTGTTTGATTAAAAAATTCATATATACAATTAATATAATAATAATAACACAAATAATAATAATAATAATAGTAGTAGTAGTAGTAGTAGTAGTAGTAGTAGTAGTAGTAGTAGTAGTATTAATAATAATAATAATAATAATAATAATAATAATAATAATAATAATAATAATATAATTATTTTCTAACATACCTGCAAGTTTATCATAATTTAAAAAAAATTAAAATATAATTCAGTATTTATTTCAATATTCTATAAACAGTATAAAATAATATATTTAAAGTTTAATATTATTTGGATGCAATACAAAAATTTAATTTCTATAAATTAAAGTAAACCTTTATATGTCTAAAAAAGTTTAAATTGATTATTTATTTCTATTTATTCTAGAATTTATTATAATAAATTTTCAATATCATCATAGAATAAGAAGTTCAGTGTTTCTCTATTCTATTCTTACCTATCTGTATTTCTCTTTTGACTTAAAAATTTATACAAATATACAAAAGTCTTGAATGCACTTAAGCTGGTGCCGACGGCACAACAAAAGGGTTGCGGGTGTTTTCGACGCCTTATTAGATGACGAGGTGCACCCTGCACACACTCGTGGCTCACGGATCTAAGCAAGGGGCTGTTGGCCCGACAGAAGCCATGTAAAAACCAATAGGGTTACAAACTAACTTATAGAGTACCGCAAACCCCCAACATAGCATGTAACTGATCCGGCCAAGCGACGCGTGTTTATCTACTTACGTAAGTGCCAGCGTCTTGCCTAGAAATCCTGAAAGATTTGTTGGTACTAGTTTTTGTACTATTGACTTTTACGTGAAATGCGAGAGCTTTTGAGAATTTACTTTATAGTGTGAGTGAATTGCAATGTAATTTCTTAAACCACAAATCCGTGATCTACTAATTGTGTGGTAGACAAATTTAGTGTTCTATAAGTCACGTTTACTTAATTAAGACGATACCCGAGAACAAAAAAAAAAACTTCATTTGTTCTCATATTTACTATTTTATTTAGTCATTGTGAAATATAATTTGTCATCGTTAAGAAAAAAACATTAGTTTTTTCATTGAAGCAGTTATTTTAGAACATTAAAAAAAGAATATTTAAGAAAGTTTATAATATGATATAGAATTATATATTTTTATAGAATATTTCATGAATATATGTAGACCTATTGGAAGATTTTTAATAAATATGAATTTTAGTAAAAATCTTTAAATAACTTGTATTAAAAAGCTATTATGTTTAAATTTATAATTAATATATTTTAAATATAATATTTACTTATCTTTTGTGTATTAAAAACCAAATAAAATAATATAATCTTAACGAACGCAGTCGAATAGATTTGTTCCAAAATAAAAATTAATAATTATATATATTTTTTATTAATATAATTAATTGTAGTATAATATACAGAGTATCTGAAAGAATTCGTATGCGTTTATATATATATATATATATATATATATATATAAATGCTCATATAAATAAATTCTAAGAACGATTATGAGTATCGTTATCATTATTATCTTTTTTATTACATATAAAAGATAATATATTTTAATTTACCATATACTGATATATTTTATTAGTAGAATCAGTAGTATTATTATTAAAATTATTAATCAAAGAATTATATAAACAAATGTAAATTTTATTAATTTCCTAAATAATAATTACAAAAATGCTTCGACTACTAGCTTAAAATGCTTTTCTGTACTTCATCGAAATTTTTCTTATTTTTAATAAAAATTATTATAATATTATATTCATTATTAATACAAGCGATGTAAGCATTGTAAAAATATTATGCCTATATAGAAATTTATAAATAAATAAGTGTTTATTAAATATAAGACATTAACTTAAATACATTAAAATTAATATTCTGCTTCGTATATTTTTTTTAATCGGTCTCTGAATAAATATTCAGTAAATATATATTTAATAAATATTTATTAAATATTTAAAATTTGAAAAATTTTAGTACTTTAATTATTTTAAAGTAATGAAATTATTAAAACATTTTAATAAAAAATTATATTTTAATTTATTTAAATTAATTCAAAATCATAAAACTGTCGCAGACAATTAGAATCTCATACTAACCTTTATGAGGCATTTTCCAAAAAGGCGGCTCGGGGGTGGAAGAGCAAGGGTTAGCCACCCCCGCGCCCAACAAGGTTCTTGCTGCGTGCAGCGCCGCCGCTGCCGCGGCCTCCCTACTCCTAGCTGCAGCAGCGCTCGGCGGATAATCCGAAGGATCTGAATCACTTCCGGTAACACCACCACCACCGCCGCCACCGTCGGCTACGCTAACACAATGCTGTAACAAAATAAGTATATTCATATTTATTTATCGATTAATTAGATAAATCTTTATCAACTCGTTGAATTGTTCACACTCCTCTTCTAGCGTAGAGCTGGTAAAACTTCATATACTTGTGCATACAAAATAGTGAATTTGACTAGTAGTATTATATAAAAATAAAAAATAAAAATATATAGATTTGATGATATTTTAAATGTATTTATACATACTTTTGATCAATGAAAACATATACATTAGCAATTTTTCACAAAATTTTAAACTATATTGTATGGAAATGCAAATATTACTATGTACAATAAACGATATATAATAATTTGAATAATTGACTAAAATAAAAAACAAAATAACTATTGCATTCGTAAACGTAAAAATACTTGATTCATTTTCTAATTATAAATAGTTGATTTATTACAATATTTTGAATAAATGTACTTATTATACGGTATAATTTTGAGGAAGAAAATTATATTCTTGTGATCAATAAAGATTTTATTAAATATGAGTACTTGTGATTGCTAAACATAAATCTTAACTAAATCATCTCAATTTAAAAATCTAATGTATAATATAATATTTTGTTTTTTATATCAAATTCGTTAAAATTCGTAAAATAAATTATTAAAATCTTCAATAATTGTTACTAAAATCTAACCGATATTTCTTTAATTATATCGATTATTATTTTCATAGCATGTAATGACATGTATATTTGTTATATATATAAATTTAGGAAGAAGAAATCAAAGATATGATAAATTCTACAGGTATCAAATACAAAAATTATTTTAATAAACGATATTTTATGGATGATTTAAACATATAAAAAGCGTTTAGATATATCTTTATTCTGGGGACAAATATGTGTTCGTTATTTTATTAGAGAAAAAGGAAAGTCTTTAACTTAAGAACATACCAAGAATAAAATACAAAATTACGTTTGAAAATAGTATATTGGAAATTAATTTAATACATCCATAAGAAAATATAATATTGTTATATTTATAAGTTAATAAAGTTTTTAAATTGAAAGAATAATGTAAAATTAATAATAGTACGTTTATGAAATATTTTTCAAGTACAGCACATTTTTTATTTTATTTAATACTTATCTAACAAATATTTTATTAATATATTACATATGTTAAATGCATATAAAATACATTTTGCTTTGTTTCAATTTCTTAATATTCCATAGGATATTTTTGTATGGTAAACTTATAATTATTTACATTGACTATGTCATAATGCATCTGATCTCGTTCGCATATCATCACTAACAAATTAATTTAAAGAGATTACAATTCAACGCTTTTCATTTTATTAAAATGTTTAAGACTTTTTGTGTTTAAAATAATATGTATATGTTATTATAAAGAATGAAATCTTTTAGCTTATAACATTTATAATTTATCTCATAAATTCTTTGGGAGATCCTCCGTGATTACGGTCGATTTTTCTTATAATCACAAGTAACGTTCAATACGTTAATGTTCGTGTGAATCGTATCATAAAGTTAAATTTTAATAAAAACTCTTATAATTTATCTTTATCGTTTTTAGTATAATGTATATATACTTGTACAAATCGTCTTATTATATACAATACTTTTCACAAAGTAATTTTTAAAACGATTTTATGTAAAAAATTTAATTGCTGCACCAGACTAAATAAGTTGATTACAAAATTTGATACAATGATAAAAGGAAATAAATTTATAAAAATACGTAATTATTATTCGTTCATCAATCAAAAGAGCTCAAATTCCTCATATTAAAATTATATGGAATGCAGTAATAAAATGTACATAACATTATCAAATTCTAGATAAAAAAATTGCACTTTTCAAATTCATTAATTTTTAATCGGTGTTTTTTTGTTACAATATATTTGTTCTTTACATTTTATATGTATATATGTTAGATTTGACTTAGTATTTAAAATTACATTCTAAGTTCTAAAATAAAATAGTAAAATTTTTAATATTATTTATATTTTTAATATTGTTATATAATCAAATTATTTTTTAAAATTATAAGTTTCTATAATAATAATAAATACTTCAATTTTTTTAAATAATAATATATTATATATTATAATACATTAAATAAAACTTTAATTAAAATGTACTTATTTAAAAAATAAATGAAAATAAATTATTTTAAAATAAGTAACTAATACTATATAATGTAATAAAATTTTATGTACATATGAAACTTTATGCAGAATAATTTTTACATATATGCTTTTATTCTAGTTTATCCAAAATTTTTTACTTCTTATATATTATAAGAACACTCTAAAATATTTTTTAGTATAAATACTATTATGTATATATGAAAATACTATTTTGTTTCAATAATTGATCAAATGAAATATATAAGTAAAAAATCTCGAAATTTGTAATAAAAATTTATAATAATTATAGCTTTTACATTTTGTTCTATGTATTTTTTGTATTACTTACAAGGAATATATTACAAATTTATATTTTATGTATATCATTAATGTAGTTAATAAATAATTCAATTATTTTTTTAATACCAAGATTTTTTACAATTTTTAAAATTAACTTACATAAATTTATGTATTTACTGTAATATTCTATAATTGAGAATTGTTACATTAAAGTGATTATTTTTTATTATTTGTAAAATATTTTATAGAGTTCTAATAATGCTGATTAATTATAATTTGTTTAAGAATTGAAACAGAATATAATTAATCAATTATGTTTATTTAATATTAAGAATACTCATTATAAACATCAAATAGAGTTTTTTTACTTATATATTCTAAATTCATAATCATATTTTACTCTAATAAACTTAATACTTTGACCGGTATAACCCATTATAATACGAAAATAATCGTTTATAATTACTTACATTTGATATTTTTACTTTTAAAAATATTCCAATATTCATTACCCCTTTTAAAATTATTTTGCTTAATTTTGAATCATTATTATCAATTAAATATATCTGTGAACCAAAAATCTATTTTAGTTTATACGTCAATTTTTAAACCGATAACTAGGAAAATGTATTTATTCCTCATTAATTAATTCTTCTTTTGAAAATATACATTTTGCGAATGAAGAAAGATATCTAGAGAAATTACAGTCTTTTTACATGGAGGATTTCATGTGTTAATAATTTACAAAACAGTTAGATAATACCGAAAATTATAATGTATTTTACATTTATACATAAAATATAGTAAATGTTGGTACCTACTTATTCATCACTTATTTATACTTATTGTATTTTTAAATAATGAGCGCAAAAAGTGTATTTTGTATCGCGTGCTTTTGTTTATTAACTTCCTACATATTCTTAAAATTTAAAATTTAGATACTTTCTGAATATATTTGTAGGTATATTATTAATTTTAAATTACACATGTCATTTTTAAATAGTTTATAGATAAAAAATTCTAATAATAACTTTAATTTGAAATGTAAAATTATTTAATCTAATTATTTGAAAAATATAATTGCTGATATAAATTTAAATTGATTATTTGAATTTATATTTAATCTACTATAAATAAATAAACTTTTATTCCCGGTTTTAAATTTATATTTTTCTCTATAAATTTTATATTAAATAATTTAATAATCTATATTATACATATAATATCATGAACAATGAATATTGGAAAAAATTAGTTAGAATTATGTAAAAGAAATCCATAAGTAAATATAAAATAAATCATTTATTAAATCATTAATTTTTTATTTATAATTATCATATAATATTAAAATCTGTTAAATTACTTAAGAACCTAATAGTAATTATAATCGATCTAAAGTATACAATAAATAATTGGTTTTTAATTTTAATATTAATTAATCAAGTTGTGCTTTCATTTACTTTAAAATCATGATGATCAATTAATTGTTTAATGTATATATGTATATATATACTATAATAAATTTTCGACCTCATATTATTAATGTACATTCTCTTATGTAATTATATGCAAACAAAAATTAATTATTAATGTTGGCTGCTACAGATGATATTATCTTTTATGTTCACTGTGAATTACATATAAAAGCATACAATTAAATTATATAGATAAAGAAATAATAAATGTAAATAATAAATGTTTTGATAAATTAAGAATTGAAATTTAAAACTATTACATATTTTTAAGATATCATTAGTGATAAAACAAATTTTTTAATTAATAAAATTTATTACGTAATTGGATGATTAACTAACTTTTAAAATATTCATTAGAATTTGTTGCATATTAATATATATGATTGTTCGTTATAAAACTAATTCATACTAAAAAAAATGAAAAGTATCTTAAAGACCTATTTATTTTTATTTTTTTGAACTAATTATTATTCAACCGAATAAAAGAATGTTAACTATTAAGTAAATAAAAATGTGAGAAATATATACTTTACAAAGATATTAATTATCGTCGGCTTTGTTATATATGAATATACCGACGGCACTAAATTTTGAATAGTAGTCATTTAGTCTGCGAATTTCTAGTTCTAAGCTATTAATACGAGTCGAGTATTTCACAGAATTTAAAGAGAAAATGCCACATAAGGAAAGATAAAACCAGTAGGCGTGACTTTAAGTCTTTACCTTATCTTCAAAATCTTAATCTACCCGAGGGTTACAGCTTTGAAAATCCGACTAACACGAGAGAATTATTTGAAGTCGGTTTAAAAGCAAGCTCGTCGTTTATGATATTATCTCGTTAATCGTATCTACTCTAGCGAAAATATGTTTTTTTATAAAAGATTTCTCTATCTTTCTGTTTCTTTGTACATTATTCTCTCTCTCTCTCTCTCTCTCTCTCTTTCTCTCTCTCTCTCTCTCTCTAAAGCATCCAAAGGTATAAACTCATAGGAATAAATCATGAAATATATTAAATGCATTTAATGACGAATAATTTTTAGAAGTTTATAGTGATATTTAACTATATTACTAATATAATTCTTAAAAATCTCTTTACAGATTTTCGATTGTACTAAATAAAATTAATTCTTTGTATAAACATCGAGTGAAATATAATTAAAAAATATTAGATAATTTAACTTAACAAATTAATGTTTTATAAATCGATATAATTTTTAAAACTTGAAATTTTGAAGTTAATTGATTTATTCATAAATATACATTATTAATATAGATTTGTAATATAAATACTTAACACGTAAAGAAAAAATAATAAAACTATAGAACTATTCTTAATAACAGCTAAATAGTAATCGTAAAAGCATCGAGTAACTTATATAATTTTGGTTTGAACGTAAATTGGTCTGAACGGTAATTTTGAATGAAATTCAAGTACTAAATATATATTGAAAAAATGAAAACAAAACTCCTGTTATATATACTTTACTTCAACGTATTTTGTTTTATGCTATTGTATTTTGAAAGTAAAACTTATACTTACAACGAAGTACTAACCGATGCTTGCAAGTATGAAAATAATATTTTAATTTAATATAAGTTTCGATCGCGAATAAAACTAGTACGGCTGTTAAAATTGCTGATGTGACTACACAAGAGTCTAAACTATATTTTCTATTAAAAAATATTCTTATCGTTAATGATTGAATGGTGATATTACTAGCTCTAAGTAAATTAGTAATTAAGTTGGAAAAACAAGATAAGTACTAATGTACGTACCGAATCGAGAATGGCCGTGGTCAAGCCGGATCCTGTCACCAGCTAAGAACACTATAGCGACGAGTACGCCAATGAAGCTGACGACGAAAACGACGACGAGGTTAAAGCCTTGCTAAGTCTGAGATAATGTACGAATCTAGTTCCTCTTTCTCAGATACCTCTCAGTTACGCGCTTTACGACGATGACAAATCACTCAAAATATCTCACAACACATTGCTCCGAGATTTCTAGAATTCTTGAGCAGTTTACGTTTAACGACATGGCGCCGTTAAGAAAAAAGAGCCGGAAAATTCTAATCACAATGAGTGTAGTTATTCACAGAGGAGGAGCACGTGCGTGCAACTAACGAGGTGCAGTGACGCGTTGAGGCCTGCTTCTGTTGCTCTGCGGTGCACAGCTCCCGATTGACCAACGGAGTCTGCTCAAGCCTGCCTTCGATCCCTGCCTGTCTGGCCGCGCTCGAGATCCGAGATCTCCTTCTACGTTCTCTAGATTTTTGGTTCTGCCTTACCCCCGCCCTCACTGAGCCAAACTTGACGCCTGTCTCACCAACTCTCTGCAAATAAGCACATCCTTGTCAGCCCTTTTTACGTGTTGCAACAATGCGTGGCTGTGTAAGAAAGACAGGCTTATAGTATTGAAACTGCTGTTAGTGGTGATGTAAATGCGAACAGACGACAAAGAGAGAAAACCAGGCACTGCCGGGACATTTGGACAGAAGGCGTTCCGTAGGCGTGGCTGCCGATACCCTTTAGCAGAGGGGGAAATACTGGATACGTATGTGATGAGTGACGGGAGCGAGAGAGACCGAGTAAACCGTAAAGGAGAAGGGGAACCGAGAGGGCGGACCTTGTTATGACGCCATTGTTACGTGTGTGAGTACAACTATGGAGAAAGAGACACCAAAAGGCTGGGACAGTATTAGCAGGAGGTACGAGCTCTGCAAAGACTGCTAACTGTGAAAAGCACCAACGTCTGGCGCCGCGACGCCTGCAATTGCAGCAAAATATCAGACGAACAGCCCATTGACGGTTGTGGCGCCTCTCGATCAAGAGTAGAGGTTGAATCTCCCACTGGTTTATAACCCTCGTGTGGTTCTTGATATCACTGTTCGGAATTTCAGTCACTTCGTAAGAAGAATCGAAAAGTTGATCTGCTTCCGCAGGATGCAGGATACCCAAATTTTTAATGATGTGAGTAAGGCTTTATAAAATATAACTTATTGTGTTAGGAGGTTTTTTTATTAGACTTGCTTTTTATCCTTCAATTTACTAATTTTTTTATGTTATCATTATATGTATTTATATATTTTACTATTATATGTATTTGATACATATAATTTTACGTTTTTTTTAAAAACTGTCAATGTACTTTTCAATTATTAAAACATTATTTTTCTCGATATTTTGTTAATTATGATTGTTTTGCATTTTTAATATTATAAAAGATTATTCTTATTTTCAAAATATATATATTATAATAATTATGAACATTATTGAACAGTTAACAGAAATTTAAATTAATTTCTACAATTTTTTTATTTTTTACCAATTACTTATATAATTAATATTATTGATGGGTCTATAAAAATTATAGCATTATAAATGTATTTTGAGTAAAATCATATTGTAGCAACTCAGTAGCACTACGTATGAAGTCAGATAAGTAATTTAGATAAATAAATTAGTATTATTTCTTAAATGTAATTACGTATACTATACCAATTTTTAACGTATAGGCTCCTAAAAAAGCTAATATTTAAAAATTGATAATAACTATCAGTTTAAAATAATCTGTAATAATTTCCCTAAATTAAATGTCATTAAATGAAAAATAGTTGTGTAGCAAAGTTATTTCTTCAAAATATACAACGTTTTTTTTATTTGTTATAAATGTGTACATTTAAAAATACAAGTGGAAACTATTACGAATATTCACTTATTAATATAATAAATAATACGATTTTATATAAGCCTATATTTTTTATGTACAATTTTTTTTAATGTAAAAACATATGATTAATTAATGATTAAATAAGTTATTATATTAAAAATTGAAATATATATACTAACAATATATATGTATAAGATATTAAAAGAATATTAAACAATAGAAATTTCATATCTTTATTTATTTTGAACATATAAATATTTTCAGACATGTAATTATTAAATTCAAAACAAAATATCACTTGCTCTAAAATTATTTCTAAATAAATTAAGTATTAAACATATGACAAATATGAAAAATCATTTTTCTTAAATTTTATATTAAGCTTGCGTTTCTATTAATTAACAATTACTGAAGATATTTTAAATATAATGTAATTCCAATTGTATTTAAAATATTTTCTATTGTGTGATAATCTATTATTATGTTTCTATAAGATACATAGATTTATAGAATTTTTGTTTAATTATTTATATTATTTTGTTTAAAAATGTATATTCTAAATTTTTCAATTAAAACAAAATACATATTTTCTTAACTTAAAAAAAATTTATTTATTTCTATTACTAAAAATTTTAATTGATTATAATCTTTCTTTCTTAGAAAAAATATTTAGTTGAAGCTGAAATAAGAAAAAATTCTACCATTGGTATTATACAAAACTCATCCAGTGTATAGGCAATGTAAAAATCAAATTAGTATCTATATATTTATATATAACATTTAAATTTTAAGCTATTAATTTTTTACGTTAAGTTTCCTAATTATTTAGTATACTATTACTTATGTTAAGTATGAATAATAATCTTATGAATTTGATTAATTTTTCTCTATTAATAATAAATTATATTATATTATATATAAGATAAAGGGAATAATTATTAATACAAATCCGTATTCCATGTATATTTAAATAAGAATTATTTTTATAATATAAGCCACATTAAATATGGAACACATTGGAAGTGCACAGTTTCTATGTGTTAACTTTATTAACATAATCTATCGTATCATAATATACGTTTATGCACATATATATGATTAATAGATTATTAACATTAAATATGCAAAAATTAGTTTTACTACATTTCTTGTAATATTGATATTAAGTAGCAGTCTTGAGAATGAATTGTTTAAATTATTTAGAATTGATTTTTTCGGATATGTAAAGTGAATATATGTATTGATAAAGTACAAAAGTTATAAAAATATTAAATATATTTTTTATATATTATTATCAATTTGTACTGAAAATATAGCATTTATTTTGTGTTTTAATTATATTACATTAATTTATTTTTACTTATTTATTTTTAAAAAAAATAATGGAAATCTTTATGAGGTTAGAAAATTTTTATACATAATAATAGCGAAAGTTTTTTTAAATCAAACGTATTTGAAATGATAATAAAAATTGTTATTTATTATTTATCAAAACTATACGTTTTTGTGAAAATCCTATATATTTTGAATTATATGTACTTGAATGTATGAATTTCATTAGTATATAAAAAATAAAAAAATATAAAAATTATAAACGTCAAAGACATAATATATTGTATACATATGCTGTATATCTTTTCAAATATAGTAATTAAAGATTAAAATAATAATTTTTTCATTTGCTTTTTTCTATTTCATAATCAATGGTAAAAGAAAGAAAAAAAAGAAAAAAAAACTACAGAATATAAATATAAACATTTTTTATTAAAAAGTAAATATAAATCGCTAATAAATTATTCTATTTTAATACTAAATCATAAAAGTTTTCTAACGATCCCAATAAAATATATTTCAAATATCGTGTGAATTTGAGAAATAGTTTACAAATCCAACGAAGTTAATACAGCCTTGCAGAATTGATCCAATTGCATGTTTAGCGTCGTTTAATCTCATGATTTCATCGTAAAAACTTTATGCGATTTGAAAAGCAATTAGGTTTTATCATCGTTACCCAATGGTATTCGCTTATAGTGGGTTTGCTATGAATGTGAAGTATAACTTGTAACATTTTTCTAAATGTAACGTGAAATCGGACTTCAATTATGTTACTTAATATTGGAAAAATGAATATTTCAATATATTTTAAATAATTTACAATAAAAAATCTACAATAATAAATAAAAATATGAGTATACATAAATATTTGTTTAATTAATTTTTTTCACATTGCGATATTATATTTTAATTTATAACTTTAAATATAAATTTTAGATACATTATTGTTTAACTTCAACCAAGGATTTCCTAATATTCATTTACGTAATAACGAATATTTACTTATACAAGTAAAATTTTGTTTGATAACAAGGTAAAAATTTAATAATCATTTTATCATTATAAAAAAATACATAGACTAAAAATTAAAAATTTTTTAATTTAATTAACTTTATTTATTCCAGTATATTTATTAAGGAAATATTTTTTTCAATTCAGACAACTAATTTGTTTTACATTACAATATTAATTATTATACAATATTTAAATATTATTACAATATGATCTTTTTTCATTAAAAATAGTTTTTCAAAAATAAAATGAATTAATATTGATAATATATTATTAATTAAACATGTTTTTGATTTTAAGTAAAAATTTTGTTGCAATATATTATTTACATTAGTGTACGATTGGAAGTTTGAAATTTTATCATTTTATTCATTTTACAATTAAAATATTTTCAAATTTATAAATTTTTCAATAAAATAAGTATATTGGTAAAATTAATGCTAAAACACTATTAATGAGCTCACTTAGTTAAGTAAAGTACAATAAAGTAAAATATAACGAAATATATTTAGATATGATTTCATTATTAAATATTTATTTGTTAAGCTGTAAAAAATTATAAAGTTTTAAATATTTAATATTTTATTTTAACATTTAAAATATTATAACTTTATTTAAAATATATTTATAAAAAGTTTAGATAAAATTTGATTTATGACTTAATAAAAAGTATGGACTTTTCGTTCAAAAATTTTTTATAATTTCGTTGAAGAAAGAATATAAGAAAAATCACTCAAGAAAATATGAAAAAGAAGAAATAATTATGCAGACAGAAAGAAGGAAAGGCAGATCAACGATTGCCAGATATAGGATTGGACCAAGCAAGTGAGTAGCAGATAGATATCCGTCTAATTACATTTGGACATTTGAGTGACACTTCTCATTTATTTCAGATATTGTGCTATACGAATCACTAATACCGATTTTGAGTACTCTGAAATAAAAATAAATTTATATAATATCGTATTGTCAAATTTTATTCAAATCTAAAATATTCCTAAAAATTATGTGTTTTATTGTTTTTTAAATTTATATTATGAAATATGTTCACTTATCTTTTGTAACCATACTTACATATATTATAATTACAGCACTCTAATTATATCTAGTGTATTATGTTTTTCATAATTTACTTAAGTATTTAATATATATGATTATTAATTTTGTTTTTTATTATTCTTTATTTTAGTTATTTATTAGTTATTTATTTTCTATCAAAACTATTTTTATTTTTTATATAAATATGTTTTAAAAGATCTTTCTTTCATGAAATCTATTACTTTTTTTAAGCTAGACTTTGTAATTATACGAGGTTGGGTAGTTATATTGCCAAGTGGCCTGTCTATCAGATATTTAGCAGAATGATACAAAAGACTAATTATAAATATATAAAATAAAATTTTATTTTAATATATTATATATTCGTGCGTATACTGTTAAATACAGTATTATGTAATTAGTTTTATTACACAATTATAATAATTGTATATAATACTTTTCACAGGAAATTGTCAAAATCAAATGTAAACAGTAATATATAAAATGTTTAATATACTTTTATAAAAAGCAAATATTAAATTATATCAACAAAATATTATTATTTTAATTACATAAAATTTTTATATTTTTATGATCATATATATTTTAAATAATATACGAATTACTTTTAATGAATATTACCTAATTTAAATTACGGACATTTAATGAAAATATAAAAAATTTAATATAAGTACATTAAACTAAGTCGTGTAAAATAGTTAAAAATTATGAAAAAATTCAAACTATTGTGATTGAATTTTATAAATGTTATAAATAAAAGAACTATTACCATTTATATGGTATATATTATTTTGTTATTGTCATGAAATAATTTATGATTAATATATATTTAATTCCACATAAACAAATAATGTGAGAATTCTTATAACAATACTTTTTAATGGATTAATAATTAAATAAAAATATCTTTTATATTTTTCTCTGTAGCAAAAAAATGTTATAATAAATAAATTACACACTGTTTACATATATTTTATAATATATTATTTATTTTGTAAATAAATAATATATTAATTGTAAGAAATAATAGTTGTTTATGAAATTCACAATCCAATAATAAATACAAATTCATATAATATCAAAATAATATTAAACATTATATTTATTTAATAAAATTAAAATAAAAACATTAAACACATATTTTAGGTTTAAAGTTTAATTTTATGCATATCCAATTTTTTATGCATCATAAATCGAATTTAATCTTAATTACATAAATTTCTTTTTATAAATTATAATTTATAAATTCAATTATAATTAAAAAATTATAATTTTTCATATAACATTTCATAAATTCTGGTCAAATATTAATTTAAGTATTTTCCCTAACACTTTTTTTATAATCAGTTTTTCCATGTACTACAGGTAAATAGATAAATTATAATTAGAAACAATTATTATCAAAGTTTAATTACTTTTTTACATTATTATTGTAATTATTTATATAATATTTTTACTATAAATTGTTTTACGTTAAAAAACTGTGTAATGCCAGCTAAAATATTAATTTTTTTATCATAATAAACATTTGTGTATATACGTGCGCACGCGGATGTGGAATTATATGTGTACAATAGAAAAATATGATTTACATTATTTTTTTATGAATTGAGCAATGGTTGTATTACATGACTTAACATTGTAATGGGAATAAACATGCGGCAAGTGCATTTCATGGCAACTAGCTCCGGCATCTCTGTGTAATCAAACACCATTCGCTGGGAAGGGATGTCGAGTAATTGAAAACATTCTAGAGAAAGAGAGAGAGGCTGAGAGTTAGAGAAAGAGAAATAAGGAAGATGACGATTTGCCTTCTTCTGATCTGTGTCGCTACTCTCAAACCGAATGTATGCTTACTGACAATTAAAAACCGCTTTTCTTTTTTGTCTTTTATAATTTTATCATCTTGTTTATCTTATTCTTTTTTTAAATATGTTTTATTTTTTTCGTCTGTTTCAAATTTCTATTCTGAATGTACATAATAATTGTAAATTTTGATTTACTTTTGTGTGTGCAGTTATCTTTTTTCAATTTTTTTTTACTATATTCACTGCCTTATTTCATTGTCATTCATATTTATTTAATATAAATTAGTATTCTTTCATTTATTATTTGATGATTATTTATGAAAAATATGTTTATGATAATAAGATCAATATGAATAAAATATTATAATTTTTATATACATTATGTTTTATGAAATAATTATTTTTTATTATTTTTATCTTTCCGATTATTGAAACATATAAGTATTAATTTGTTCAAATATAAGGATGATTTCAATCGTAATATATGCTTATAAAAATGGTTAATTTCGAAAAATTAAAATTTCTAATAATTATTTACCGTTTAATATTTTAATAATAAACCATTTAATACATTCTTAGTTAAGTCAAATGAAAATTTATTGAAAAATTTTTGTATTTATGGGTAAAAGTTGAATATACAACTATAAAAATAAAGTTTAAAAAAATTGTAGAAGATAATAAATAAACATTGACGAAATATTGAATATAATTCAACAATAATTGCCATCTTTTATTCCATAAAATTAATAACTCATTTTCAGTGAATAATGCCAAATTTTTAAGAATAATTGTATTATTCTTTGTTTCGGAATAATGAAAATTTGTATAATATTAATTCAAATTATTTATATGTAATATAACGTGTTAAAATATGTATTTTAAAAGGAAGATCTAATTTTAAATATTTGTTATATATATGTTATTTATTATAAATATATGAAGAATAATAACGTCTTTAGATATCTTTCGATTAATACATACTTGATATTTTTATTTCTTTAATTTTTGCCGAAAAAGTTAATTTCATTTATACACGTTACTATCTATCTGTATATATGTATACGAATAAACTGAATTTATGTAACGTTTATATACCTTTAGCATTCACACTATAATTATATGAAGAAAAGTAAAAGAAAGTTTTCTACATCAGAAGAGAGAGGCACAGAAAGAAGAAGCGCGCAGAATTGTTGCTTCGATACACCGCTCGCATGAGCGAACACGGGGCGCGATAATGCGTTCCAAAGTAGGTCTTTGGTCCCAAGTAAGTAGGTGGAAATACTTATGGACCAGGCTAGACACTATATACAAACACGCGTGGATACCTACTTTCTCCCTCTCCATTAAACGATGGAAAATGCCGACAAAGGCGGCTTTTCTTTCTTTCTGATTATTTCAATAGGAAGATTTTCTAACACAGTCCTCTTCATAGATAATATAACATTGTTAGTATAACCATAAGTAAAAAATATTGGAATTACTGTTAAACACGATGTTAGATACATTTCTTGTATTATTATTCTTATATTACTATATTATTTTATTAAATTAAATTTTCAAAATATTGTATTTAAAATTTTTTAAGAACTTAATTTCTCAGTTCTTGTTCTTTTAATTATAGAAATATATTTAATAAAAAATTTTTATTACTTCTTAATATTTCTATTATAGCAAATATTTCTTAAAAATTCATTTTAAAACTAAGTCGCACATTGTGCAAATATTACATTTACAATAAAATTCAAATTAATGTACCTTAAGACATATTATATTTTAAATGACTGGTTGATCTATGTAATTTTTATTTCAATCCTTAATACAAGGTATATTCAAGAAAAGATGTAAAGTTTCACTTTCGTCTTTACAGTTCAAATACTTATTCTATGGGTCACAAACGAATATATGTGCGTATATTACATATATGTATAGAAGTATTATAAAAACATACATCATTTATGTATTCAAACAAGCAAAAAGAGAGGGAATCTTGTGGGTAGTGCAAAGCACCGCCTTTAATAAAAGCAGACTATATCAGTGGCTGTCGTGTTTTGCCTAAAGTTATGCACCCTATCTTCAAATAGTCGCCTTCCCTTATTTTAACCCCACGACAAGGCTTTCTATTCTCTATTTTCGAAGTCGCTTTTCCCCTTATACGTGTACGTATGCACATATAGTACGTGCATATCAATTGAATGTGTGTATTAACAATGTTTTAAAAAACTTATAATACCTTTGTGTTATATTAGCAAGTTTTTCTTACTCGCTCGTAAAAGTATCCATAAGTCATATTTCTGTATACCTACATACAGACGGAGACAATTGAAAAGAAAGAATATTTACTTATAAATGACAACACTCGATAAATAGAATGAATTAAATACTTGTGAAGCTTATGTGGATCTATAAAGTTATTAAAAAATGTACATTAATACATATACATACATATTATAACGTCTAATAACAATCAATCCTAATGTTATTTGATAATTTTAGCCCTTTACTTGAAAATTAAATCTTTCAAAAATTGAAACATTATTTTATTCGTTATGAAAATGGATCACAATGATTGAAATATATGTATTACTCATACATAATAATAATTATTTCATTAAAATACGTTTCGTATTGATCAGCATTATATTTTATTTTAAATGTTTAATAAAAATTTAAATATATGTATTAAAAAAATTTAAATAGAAGATATTTTAAAAACGTTAAATATAATATATTAAAAAAATTTATAGTTATTTTCACTGATTTTATTAAAATGTGTATCTATATAAAATACAAATAAATTTTTCATTCGCTTTAATATCAAAACTATCTTCCGTAATTAACAGGAGACAATTTAATATAAAATAGACGTACATAATAATTTGTTTATACGCGTGTATTGATTGAAACATAATTAAATATATTTTTTCCTTTTTTACGATAATGTTCTAAAAAAGTTAAATCAATTTCATTTATATGTACGTTTCTACTTGATTCATAGTTATGGAAACCCTTCGACTTTGACAGTATCTCATGTTGATATAATATTAGATATTCATAATCTAACAATAAAGTAAAAAATAAAAAAAGAAGATCATCTTTTTATGTAAAATATTGAAATGTAAAAGTAAAAAAATTATTATAAATAAAAGGTTGAATTAAAATTAAATAAAAATGAAGTTAAAAAGAAAAATTATGAGTATTTAGAAAGAAAATGAATAATAAGAAACTCAGTAAAAATTTTTAGAAGCAGTTTAATCTTTTTTCAGTAAAGAAGCATTGTACCGATGCTCTATATTCAACGAAAAATAAGTAGTACAGGGAGAGAAGCGCAACCACTATCCTGACTCATTATAGTACATACGGTAAGTATACTCTTATATATCGGTACTCGAATCTGAATGGACACGACGGAAAGCCGCTTGAATCGTAAAGTTTACATCTCTGCCTTGTTTGCACTTTAAGTATCTACAAGCTGAAGTATCATATGCATATATTTCAAAAACGATTGGGAGCTAATTCTTTAAGTAAAACTTTTTAAGTAACCGAAAGCTAGTTGTGAAATTTAAAGGAATATACATTTTTTCGTATTATACCGAGGTACTTTCACTAAAAAATTTAATTATAAAAAAAAATCGAATATAATATAGTAAATTTCACCCAGGAAACTAAACATACTAAAAGATAAACGTTATTTTATTTAAAAATTCTACATTTATACATTTAATTCTAAATATAATGTATAAAATAAGCTATGATATTGAAAATTAACTATTCATACATTGATTAAATTCATATCTTGAAAAATAATTATTTATTTATTTAATTATTTATTAATATTCAATAAAAACCAATCTCAATATTCAACAAAAGTACTTTAAAATTAATTCATTATTTTTAAAAATATATATTACATCTTAGCTTAAAATTAGTGGAATACTATCAATATTAATTACTTTTTTTATACTGATTGATTATTTCAATCGAACTAAAATATTTTAACAATAAAAGAAATAAAATTTATTATTTCTTAATTACTATTCAATAAAAAAGAAGATTTGATCTTACATTATACCATTTTTTAAATAGAATTAATTATTACCATAATATAGAATAAATTCAAATTGGTACTATTAATACTATTAATAATATTAATCATAAGAAATAATATTTATTTAGAGTATTTATTATACGATATAATTTTCCGTTGAAAGATTTTGAGAGAATGATGAAGATAAAAAAACAGAAGTGAGAAAAGTAAAGAAAGAAAATAGGAAAAGTACCTACATAGCGAAAGAAGCGAAAGTATATGCGAAAGGAACGTGACATAGTTGGGGAGCATCTCCCTTACGTACATTTCGCGGCGGTTCATTATACGGCTCGTCGGATTCGAATACGCTTCTCTCTTGCTCTCACTCCCCTAAAATTCAAAGTCCAGGTGCTTGTTCTCTGCTCTACCACCCTTAAAAAGTAAAAAGTAGCTGGTACTAGTATAAAGCGCTGACCGGAGGAGTAGATAGCGCACACGCACCAAAAAAAAGCAGCTGCACCGCCGTATTTACGACTTGGCACTTAGCGCGGACTTATACTACTCGTACGCATTTCTTTTTAACGCATTCAATTCTGACAAAATTCATCTTTACTCTTCTTTTTTCGTTCTGGCATTCCTCAGTTTTATCTCTATTCACACTCTCACACTCTATACATTTCGATATACGTCTTAAATTTTAGTTTGTTTCTTTTCATTTAGCTTTTCTTTTCTTCGTTGAAATAGAAGATTTTTTGGCATTTATAAAAAAGTCATTGATTACCTTTCATGATATTATATTGTTGAACTATTTCTAACACAAATTTTACATAAATTAAGAAACCTAATTACAATATTCAAAAAGTTAATTATGTAAAATTCTTATAAATTATATCACATTATTAGTTAGCTTTATAAAAACATAAAAATTGCATCAACAGTAAATAATTGGGAAATTTTCTTGTAAACGCAAACCCTAAACTACTTCAATGCAAAACTTATAATTGTAGATTAGCGCAAAATCAATCAAATGAAATTTATTTTATTCGGTAAACTTGACAAACCTACCAAGTGTTAAAAATAAGAAGAAAGAGAAAGAGAAATAAAAAAAAGTGTATACCGAAAATTAGTCTAAAAAGCATTGTTTGGTATTAGGTATTCCTCTGCTCAATTTCTATACCAACAATTTGTCTTCTGTTGTAATTTTTGGAAAACATATTCATTGGCTATCCATTCCATTCGCTTTAGGAATATCATTTTTGAAAAAACCTTTCTCATGAAATGCTTCAGCTACATTTATTACAGGTAAATACAAAATAAGACAGAGACAGAGAGAGAGAGGAGAGAGAGAGAGAGACAGACAGACAGATTTGTAACAGCCCTAAGCCAACAGTCTCACACGTTAAGCAGGAGACAGGGATGTCGCCATTGCCGTCTTAGGAGGTAGTGGTAAGCTATCCTTAAGAAGCAACGATATACACTTAGTCCTCATTCTATGTGCTCTTCGATCTTGCACTCACTTTTTCGTTTTACCAAAGACAGTAAAGGACAGAAGGAACGGAGCAAATAACGTGCTTACGCGAGATCATCCGACCGCTAAATTTTTTTCCTTCAATAGTTTTCGCATTAAGCTTGGAGCGGCTTCTCCTTTGCCACGCTGCACGAGCCAGAGACGATGACAGCGACATAGCGGTGCTTTTTTCTCTAAGAGAGAGATTGAGAAGTGAAGAGAGAAAGAAAGAAAAAGAGAGAGAGAGATAAACAAACAGAAAAACCTGTGCTCTGTCATGCGTGTCCAAGAGTTGGACTATATAGTGAGTTAAGCGTGCATACAATATACAACCTACGGTGTAGATTACTTTTCAGAATAGGCGATGTCACGTAAATGACCTGCCATTGTATCTAAACAAAAGTACTGTTTACAGATATAATTTTCCAAGATTACTTCAATGTTCTATATTGTCGCTCTTTTTGATCCTTGTATTTTTTTTTTTTTTTTTAATTCTCTTAAGTTTCTACTTTATTCTTGCTTCTATTTCAAGCTTTTTGCTCTCTTTATCAAACTCGTAAAAGGATTTCTTAATTTTCCCTCCTATATATGTATATATAAAGTGAGGGAGCAGATATTTTCTTGAAGTCTACCACTGAAGTTTTGTCTTGATCTCGGGTGAATTATTTTATGAACATAGTCTTAATTTCCTGAGTCTAAGTATCTGACAGCGAAGTAATGATCTTGATTATTAATGCTGTTGTTATTCTTATTGTTATATACATTATTCTGAATATTATTCAGAAGAGAAGAAGAATTCGGAGTAAAACATTTTTGTCGATATATAGTTTCAAAATAAAAATATTTCAAAAAATTGTTAAAAAATGTTCATAATTCAAATAACAAGAATAGTAAATTAAAAGAATATGGAGTCAAAACAATATTTTAATTTAGTTTTTTATACAAAAATTGATAATATTAAATAAATAAAGACATGTTTTTTTTATATTATCTACAGAAAATATTAATAACGATAATTATTAACAATGTAGTTTGATTTTTAGAGTTTATATAATTCGTTTATAGTCTTGATTCATTTATTCACTCTAATATCAAATATTTTTAAGCAATGAAAATAAAAAATTTAAATTATAGATAATTCAAATAATATGTAATATTAGGTTAACAGAATGTAGTATTAGTGTGAATAATATTAATTTATTAGACAATTTATAGGAAATTATGTTTTATAATTCAGTAATTTTTAATATTTAGACTTATTTAATTCATTATTATATTCAACTACATATTAATTAAAAATCATTCTCTAAAGCAGAAATAGATAAATTTAAATACTTTTTTTCTTCTTTAGTTCTACTTTATTGATAATATAAAACAATAAAAACAATATCTTTTTTTAATTTATTAAAATTTTTAAATCCATATTTAGAGTTTATCAGTAAATTTCTTTATGATGAATTAAGCATATCAGAGTATTCTATTCATTTGTTCAAATTTGACTAAAAAACTTTCATATTAGAGGTCTGAAGATTATTCTTAAACTAAAATCAGCTTGAATTGTAATCAGTAATAATAATAAGTAATTGAGTTTTTTTCTATTAACGTTATTGTATATGATATCATCAAAGATAAATCATTAATTTTTTCTTTTCTTTAGTGTTTCTTTATTGATAATATTTTTTAAAGTATAAAAAACATAAGAAAAGTGTACAACTTCAAGTTTTTATTAAATATCAGTACTCTGTCTCTCTCTCTCTCTCTCTCTCAATCTGTTTCCGTAAGACTCTTGTTTTATAGAACCTGGTTTATACAAATGTGTTAATGCGTTATTACATCAAAAGATCGTCGATCAAGTCACTTGTCTTCAAAATTAGAGCAAAAATCAAAGATTTTCCGAAATAAATAAAAGCATTATAAATTTAATGAAAAAATAACAGTAAGAAAAGGTTATAAGGCGCAGTATATATATTGAGAGAAACAGAGATCTTATGTAGTCTTTTGTGGCAAGGATAGCCGCGAACAGGCCTTCTACATTGCTCTGGTGAATAGAACGAAGAAACAAATCCACCACCTTTGGAAGCCAAAGGATAAAAAAAAAAAAAAAAAAATAAAAAATAAAGAACAAGGGAACGATGGGTAAAGATTGAAGAAAAGAATAAAGAGTGCCGTACCCGATGATCGGTCCGATAACTGACGAGAGGTAAGCCGTTGTCTGACAGGACACTCGAGAAGAGCCGCAAACATATCAACGATGCCTTATGCACCAATCTATCGCGGCTTCTTTTTTCTTATTTTTCATTCATTTCCTTTATCTTTTGGTATTTCTATACCTCGTACTCTCACTTTTTTCAACCAGACCAATATCACTCTCTCTAGTCCTCTCATTTCCATCTACTGATTCAATCTAAATAATTCTATTTTATTTCTTGCACTTTTTACAATTTCTTAAATTAATAAAGAATAACCTTTTTTGGAATAAAAAAGAAAATAACAAAAATATGACTTGATGATATGAATTGAATTTTATATATATAAAATCTATAATTATTCATGAACAAATTTTTTAATACAAAAACATTGTATTTGTACAAAAAAAAAATATTTTGAGATATTTCTAGTTTTATTTTGAAAATGATAAAACATACGTACACTTTTACTATTACAGTTATATTTTTGATAATTATAAATATTAAATAAATGAGAAGTACAAAATTCGTTACGTGTAAGACCTAACATTAACTTAAAAGAATATAAGAAATAGAAAAATGATTGGTAATCTAAATGATTTTTTACAGCTGCAATTATGAAAAGTATAAATTATATATATATATATATATATATATCTTAATTTATTTAATAATTTAGAAAACTTTAAAAGCTGTATACATATTAATTATGAAGTAAAAACAATAAAATTCTTGATATTAATAAATACTTTTGTTTTAAATATTATGCTTAAAATTACTAGTTTTAACCAATTTCATAATTAATAAGATTCTTAATAACAATGTTTCTCAATTCTTGAAAACTCATTTAAAAGTAAGACATATAATATATGTTATATTAATAAATACTTTTGTTTTAAATTTAATCTTAAATTACTAATTTAAACTAATTTTATGATTAATACTTATTAAAAATAAGATTCTTAACAATAATGTTTCTTAATACTTTGAAAAGCGTTTCTATTACTTTAAAACACGTTTCTATTACTTTAAAATTATTTTAATATTGAGTGTTAAAGCAAATAAAAATATGTGAATAATTTTTAAATAAATGTATAAAAATTAAAAAAATTATTAATTTTTTTACGTAAAAATACATTTATTAATAAAAAAATATTGCGTTTATATTAATTTACTTTAAAAAATTTTAATAATAATTAATTTAGAACAAATGAATATAAAATTTTAAATTTCAATTTCATATGCCAAATAATCAATTGTACGTACAAATAATTTTTTTCATGTAATTGTAATCCTTACAGAAAAGACTTAATCCAATATTATTTGCATTATATAATCTGATAAACTAAAAAATAAGAAACAACAAAGAAACAGGCATGCCTGCTTTAATCGCAGCTTGTAGTATTTGCACAGTGAAATGAAGCTGTGTTACTACAAATTCAAGGGAACAGTTGGTCTCTGACTCCGCACCATGTGACTGTAATTGACCACGTTACACACAAGACTGCGCTTATCACGATATATTCACTACAATACTTCGAATGTATTACATGAAATGCTTCTTTTGAAATTGTCTAATCTATTTTTACATGAGACGAATTGGAATTTTCATCAGGAATTAATGTTTATCTATCTCAAGAAAAATGTTCAAAGTAAGAATGATAATTGATAATACTAAATTCAGATTTTTACAAAAACATAAACATTTACTATGATAATTTAATTTTTAATCATTTATCATAACAAAATTAAATTTATTTATTAAATTTAATAAGTTTAAGAAAGTAGAATAATTTTAACAAATAATAGTAAGTATCAAAATAAGTGTATAATACTTTTTTATTCAGAACAAATGTCTTTTTTAAGTTCAAACTAATTTTTTCAGTAAAAATCGGTAGAATTTGCTAAAATAAATTTTTGATTTTCAAATAAACTAATTAAATACATGCTAAATGAAATTTTTTATTGAAATAATTATTTAATTTTTATTTATAACTATTAAACTTACATTACGAGTATAAAAAAAATTATATTTATAAATCATTTTAAAAAGTATATAAAAAAAATTTTAGTATTGTCTTGTGCTTTGATATTTAAAAATAATCTTATAAAACCAGAATATATATCTAAAAAATTTTTTTACAAATATTAATGAATAAAAATTAAGCTTTTTAATTCAACCAGTATTTTTGTTGTTAAATATAAACATCATATTTCTAAAAAATTAAATTTTTTTTTTAATTATTTATTTAATAATTATATTATGGTCATTAATATATTTAATAATATTATTATTTAAAATTTCTCTGAACAACTAAAAATACTAGTAACAATTTACCAACAATTATGGTCATGATTTTGATAATTATTACAATGAAGAGCAAAATTATTTTTTTATTTTTATTAATTAAAAAAATTCTATAATATATCGTTAATAAATTGTTAAAATCTATTCTATGTAAATTTTTAGGTAACACTATTTTTAAACTAAAAAGTGTATATTGTTCGACCGTCAACAGCTACTAAAAGAAAGGTTTTCTTTAATATAAATGTGTTGTTTGAATATATAAAACTGATACTTTTTTTAATGCAAAAATGATAAATGATACTTATCTTTTTTAATAAAACTTCTTACTATCAGAATCATTTAAAAGACAATTTAAATATACTACTATTTTTATTTATTCGTATAAAAGGTATACAAATCAAAATCAATACTAGTTGATTACTTCGAGATAACTTAATGTACCTGCATTTTCATACACAATAAATGTGATTAAATTTCAAGATTTAGATGGATCTGAGGAGCTTCAGATAGATCATTAAACTACCATGCGAATGGAATTTCTAAATTATACCGCAAAAGAGCTGATACTCGTCACTTTTTCTTCATCAAACGTCAGTGTACCAGTAGCTGCGACGAAGACAACGCCCGACTTAACATTCATAGACTCTCGGCATTAAGCAAAGCATTCTTTACGTCAGAGTTTATGGAACGTCCATCAACAAGTCTATGAAAACCAGAAGAGGTCAGCGGGATACTTTGAGGTTGGAGCTACCGGTTGTTTCATATCGATCTCAGGTTTTCATTTTCTTTACCTTTGCCAGTTGACTTCAGTTGGCTATTATATTTGTTTTTAATTTTTTTTCAGTATCACGAGTATCTTGTGTACCGTTATTTTTAAGAATATTATAGAATGCTTTCTAAAATAAATCAAATACACTTGTTTGAAATAAGGACGAATCATTTATTGAATAATCTCAGTAATTTATACATAAAGGAGAATCAAACTATATTTTTATTTATAGCAATATTTTTATTTATATTTTTTTCTGACATTTTTATTACAGAAAAATAAATCATTTTAATAGAGAGTTAAGCAATAATTTATTATAATTGCTTAAAAATGATATACGATTTTTGATTTGCAAAATTTTCAAATATAAATAATATAATTTAATACGTTAATTAATTTTAAAATATTAGAAACTAACTAGTTTTACGAAAATATAAAATTTACATTTATATCCAAAAGTTGATTAATTTTTAATTATATGATTTAATTTTTGGTTAGCTTTTATTTAAAATAAAATTCTTTAAAATAGGACTAAATTGTATATATTCTAATCAATCAAAATAATATTTGATTTTAATATGATAAAAATTTAATTTTAATATCAGCTATGTGTATAATAGAACTAAAATATTTTAAATCAAAAATTTTTAATCACTGATTTTAATTTATATTTAAATTTTACTATGTAAAAAAATAGTTTCATTATTATTAATTTATATTAAAATTAATTTTTTCCGATTTAATAATATATTATTAAAAATTTATACAACTCAAATATCAATTAAATTATAATTATTTCTTTTTATACGTGATTCTTTTTCATATGTTTTATTATTTTAAAGAATTATAATGTTTTAGTAATGTAAATATTTTTTTAACAAGCAAGGACACAAAATAAGTGGAAAATTTCAACTTGCATTAAAAATGCATCCAATTTTATGTTACCAGCAATGCACTGACCAACAGCAGTAGGCAACAGCCTAGTATGACTTTATATTATGTGTGCTTTCATCCATATTTTAAGGTTGCACAAATTTCAAACCTTAAACGCAGTCTCTTACTAGCAACTCTGTATTCTCTTTCTCTCTCTCTCTCTCTCTCTCTCTCTCTCTCTTTCTTTTTCTTTTCCTTTTTACTATGTAACTGTCTTTCTAACTCTCACTCTTCTTCTCTCCCCACTCTCTCTCTCTCTCTTTTGATTTTTTTCCTTTTTTTCTCACGTCTCTTAAGTATAAAAAAGAAGAAGCTGGTATTATAAGAAGACTGGCGCTTAGGACTCCTGCTGTGTAAGCATGAAGATTATTTTTTATTTATTTTATTGCATTGAATTTGCTTCGAATTGCTACCGCGAGTGATATGATAGAGCTTGTACGTAAAACTTGTCATAAAGAAACGGAGAAAACTTTATTTCTTTCTTAGTTCATTTCTCACAATACCAATTGATCACAATGATCTGACAAGAAGCATCTTATTGACTAAAGCAAACTTACGAATTGGATATTATTATTGAATTCTTTTATCTGAATAATATAATAATGAAAAAACCAAAAACAATTTTTTTTTATTAACTACGAGATATTAAAAGCTTTGATGTAACAACAAGAATTTCATAAAAGAATAAATTTATATTTAATTTTTGAATTATATTTATTTATATTATAATATTTTTTATATTTAGTTTTGGTATTGAGTAAAGCTCATAAGAGTGTAAATAAAAAATAGAAAATCATTGGGATAAATATACGACATTTAAAAAAAATAGTTCTTTTACTGAAATTTAACTTTGATGATATGTGTTAAAAATTAAAGAATATAGTATTTATTTTAAATAATATGTAATAATAATTAATACGTAAAAAATTTTAATATTGTATAGGATATATTCACAGATAAAGAAATAATAAACAATGTACCAATAAACTGTCTGAATATAACGTGAAGACGATTCATTTCATTTTTTTATAAATAATCAAATCTATTTTTCTATGATTTTACTCAAGAATGTATTAATATAGGTATATAAATTTAATAAATAGAACCTCATTCTGCGGAGTAGTATAAAATTAAATACGCACAGATGAAAATATTTTTTTCTGATTTAATTAAGGATATAATTAAGTGATATAATTAAGTTTGTAAAGCTTATATCTGGCCATAATAAATTAAATTGTCGACAATGTTAGTTTACTATATATAATTTTATTTATTATACAAAGAACATAAACTAGATATATTAGAAGTAAAATTTATCATAAAAACTAACCATACGTAAATATTTGAAAAGTGTAGTCAATTCGAGCTTACTTAATTGTCATGAAAATATAAACATAGTAATTAACTACATACTAATTTAAAATATATATAGAATAAAATTTTCAGCTACGTAAAATTCATTGTAGTCAACCTTAAATTGTTAAATTGATAATATCTCATAAATCTGTTTTAATTTTCTATATTAAGTAAGTTTGTTTGCGAAAAAAAACATGTCAATAATAATAGAAAAAATGATAATTTCAAATGAAACAAAAATATTTAGGTAAATTTTACGATTTATCCGTAATGTTAGGATTGAAAATATTAAATAAATCACATAATATGTATTATTAATATGTGTCAATAATAAAAAATTACAAATAAATTTTCCTGTAAAATATAAATACAAAAAATAACGATGATAAAAATAATAACTTATAAATATTAGATGAGTTCAATTAAATTAAAGAGTTTTATATTCATATACTTCTTAAATCTTCGTATTGTATCTTTAATTTCTACAATTACATTCATAAGCAAATTGGTTTTTGAAAAGTAAATTTATTTTCTTTATTGTAATTTTTATATTCATATGCATTGATCCACACTTATAATAATTATTATTATCACATATAATGAAATGAAAAGAATACTATTTTAAAGAATCTTTTACAAAATATTTAATTTTAGTTATCGAGAAATTTATTTTACACTAAGATTAAATATATGTTCATAGAATATAAACTTATTTTTTGTTATCTCCATAAAATTTTTCTAACCTATTTTTTCTAGTTTATATTAATTATTATTGAATATCCATAAAAAGTACTAGAAAACATTATCTCTACAATTTATAAAGTACATAATTTGTATAGTGTTGAAGTAATTTTAACTCGTTTAATATATGCAAATAAAATACGTATTTCATTTTTATTTTCCATAATTATAAGATAATTTAATAATAATACAATAGTAAAAATCAAATTAAAATAAATTAACATGTAAAATATGATTTCTTTTGCTTCTTAAAATATATAATACGAAAATCGTCAAAAATGAAATTGTTGGAAATTAATAGTATAATAAAAATATCTGGGGGCATAAAGATGAATCATATTATTATTTTAAATTAGTCGAATATATTGCATATGATATTAAGCATTATTTATTTCTTCATAGCATTATATACAAGTTACATTATATATCTATATGATATTGTAATGTTCTTACCAATAGAAAATTTGAATTTACTCAACAAAAATTTTTTGTAATCCAATATTAGTGAGATCGATAAATTTTAATAAAATATAAATAGAATAATTCGTAAGCATATTTAAGTTTATATAATAGTACCATCTTATAAACAAGAATAAAAATAAAACTCAGTTAAAGAACGAAAACAGAGGATGATATAAATAACATAAAAATTATAACATAAAAATTTATAATATAAATTTATAAATACAACATAAAAATTTAATAGAAGGCACAGGCATTGAAGATGGAAGAAATCAGTACACGCAGAGCATGGAGGTTCTAGAAATAGCCAGTCGATGTGAATACTTTGCAAGAAGATATTTCAGCTGACTCGCGTCTTGCTTTTTCACGTACTCGAAGACAAGAACGATATGGCCGGGGATATTTCGAAGTCCTTGGCTGTGCGTCCACCAGCACCAGTTCCAGCCGCCAACGTCCGAGAAACATGACAACAAGATCCGTCACTCGGTGACAGAGGTACGCAGGTACGTCGCGGTTCTCACACAGTGGAGCGCCTCTTTCTCTCTCTTTTATAGATGCTTTTACAGGACGCTCATTTTTTGAGATTTTTTATTCATGCAGGAATATTTTTACACATGTGTTTTGCCATTCGTAGGGTCGGATTAATTTCTCGATTTTTATTGCACTGTTTGTTCGTGATGTGCCGAATTTTATATTCTTTGGCATCAACATTTTTAAGAGTATATCAGTTATTGTAAAATTACGTAAGATTTTAAATATTCTTATTTTCATTCGCGATTAATGATGTTAATTGATTTTCAATTCTTAGAATTATTATAATATTACAAAGAATTATTACAAATTTTTTATGGCATTTCTTATATGTGTACACGCATTTTATTCCAAAGTCCGACAAATTCAAAAGAACCTTATATTTGTTGCAATCAATAAAATATTTATACGAAAAACATTATATAAGCTAATAAATAGTAAATTAATCTATTATAAAATATAACTAATGTAATGTAAAATATCTCAAAATATCGAGATCTTTCCGACTATAACAGATTCGAAAACTGAACATTTTTTCTACGATAAAATATTATTCAAATTTAATGTAAAAGATAAGATTGACTTTTCTTTTATTGTAGTAATAATACACAAATAACGACAATATTTCTACTTCTTTTAATTAATATTCTTAAGAAAACAATAAAAATAGTAAGATTTGATGTCGGCTTACTTTCAAGAACTAATCGAGCTTAAAAAAAGGGTATCCCAAAATGAAGACATCTTACACATAATTTAATCGAATGCACGATTTCTTTTTATAACAGGTCCTTTGAACAGATAAGAAGTTGGAATTCTCTGTTGAACACGATACTTCGTGCGTACATAAATTATATATATATACGTGCATTCATCTCCATACATGTGCGTAAAGTCCATGCGCTCGACTTAAGAATACGATATGGACCGCACCAATTCGAACCTTCGAGGAAAAGAACCATATAAGAGATAAGCATGCATTAAAAACAGTGTGGGTTAGAGAGAGAGAGAGAAAGAAAGAGAGTCAGAGATGACGAGAGTGACCGTGTACATTTAAGCTATAGCAGTCGTTTGTATGGATAGATAGACGGACCACCCCGTCCGCGAGTGATCATGGTACGAACACGTAAACTGGCCGCCCCCTAATCCATCATACCTTCGTGCCTCGTGTCACCGATCTCCACTTCACCATATGTATCTTCTCCTCCCATGTTCCCTCAGACCGGCCATAACCTTCTTTCGCTCACCTAGCAGTGTCTCCAATACCGAGCTCTTCCCTTATTTTTAATTGCTTATTCGATTTTATTATTTTTTATTCTATGTGCTTTTAAGTTTGTTTGTGAACTTTATCTTGATAGAATCTGAAAAGATATAATATTATTTGTGTAAGAAGATATCAATATTTCATGCATAAATGAAAAATTATACATTCTATCAAATTATGATAAAGTAAAAATAACTTTAAAAATTTCACAGTCTTAAATCGAAAATAAAAAAATATTGTTAAAAAAATATAATAATATTTATTTTAGTTACAAATCTAATGCCATTTATATAAAACCCTGTAACTTCTATATTCCCAGTTAACTAATAAATGCTAATTTTTTTTTTATATATTATGGTAATTATAGAATTAGATTATAGATTATAATATCAATTCAAGCCTTAAAACTTTTGTAAATATAAAATAAAATTGAAAATTCATTTATTAATCTGATACTCATATATATCATAAATACAAGTTAAAATTTTTTTATAATTTTCTCAAATTATATATTTTAATAAAGGTATTTATTTCCTTAAAAATTAATAATTATTTTTTTTATTCATATAACAAAATTGAATGATAGTATATAAATTTTCATTAAAATATAGGATAAGCATAAAAAGTGACTCATTATATGATAATAATTACATTTAATTTTTACACCAGAGATGTATTAAAAATCAAAGTATTAATAAAAATATAATATTTATTAACAAATATAAAAGTAAAATAAGCCAAGTTTATCAATCTAGCAAAGAATAAATAGCGATAATGACCTACTTCATTCCAAGCATCATAAAGATTTAAAGAATGTCTTCTTGGATAATTTCATGTTGGAATTATCAAAATTCGAAAATTAGATTTTTGCTAGAATAATTCTTCTCATTATTTGACATAAGTTTCTTTAAATAGTATGCTACTAATTGCAGATTGGTCATTTTTAACAAGACAATTAACTCAATGCATATTTGTGTAATTACAATTATTTTACTTTTCTTTAATTACATAATTAGAAAAACATAATTATTGTCATTCTTACCACAACGATTTTGAATATATTAGATTGATTTAAAATTTGAACAATTATGTACAATTTGTAAAATATTTTAATCAAGTAAAAGTAAATTTTTATTTTATTTAATGTTTTTGTATCTTTTAATAATTATTATTTTAATTCATTAACTTCAAAAATAATTATTCATGTATTACACGATGTATTAAATTTAGGTATAGATTTAGATAAAGTCTTGAAATGCAATCATATTAATTTTTAGATAAAGTATTTAGTAGATATTTGATTAAATTTTTGCTCAACAAACTTATCAATATTTTTTATTCTTTTGTATTAAACAAAATGAATTATTAGAAAAGAATTTATTTCTAATAAATTTATATTAATATCTTCAAATAGGTACTTTTTTATTTTTTTAGTTAAAATTTTTCTGGTATCAGAAAGTGTATGTAGTTAATATTACATACATTAATTTTACATTTTATACATATAGAAAATTTTGTAAAACATTGCATAGCGCCCAAATAATACGATTGTTTCTTTAAAACTATCTGAGTTCATTTCACGTACACCTTGAAACTTATAAATAACAAAATAATAGATTTTAATAAATAATTAAGCAATTTTATTTAACTTATTTAATATAATTTTCTAACAATTATTACATTTTTTATTATTTACATTTATTTACATCTCACATGTTTCGAAATATTGCAGATACTTTAAAATTTATTTTATTTATTATTTTGAAATTTTATAGTTCAACATTACAATAATAAAATTTTAAGAAGTTTCCAGTGCTTGTATAATTTTAATTTTAACTAATATACGTACTCTTCAAAATATTCCGATAATATTACTGATATTACAATATTTTGGAAAAAATAGTTTTTTAATAGTATTGTATAGATATGGAATAGTTTTTCACTAATGGAACTTTAAATTCCGTAAAAAGGTATTCTTAAACTTTATGTTTAATATAAACATTTCTTTTAATTAGAACAACATGTAGTATTAAAGTAATAAAAGTCGAAATTAATTTATACTTAATACTTCAAATTTATATTAAGAAATCCAATCACATAAAAAATTAAAATTTTGAAAAAAGAGTTTGATCAGAGAAACTTAGTAAGATATATAACTATATTAAATTTTTTAACAATGATTTACATAACATTTTAATTCTTATAAATTTATATTATAATTTTTTAATAGCATTTTTAAATAAAAAAGATAATTTTTATTAGAAAAAATATTATAATAACAAACAATATAAAATAAGAAAAATGTAACAGTTGATAAAATAAAAGTCATACGTTATTGATCTTTCATATGATTAACAAAGTGAGATTTTAAAGCTTAAATTTTATGATGCTTGTTTGAAGATTTACGAGAATACCTTAATTTATTATATATCATCTTGATTATAAATTATATTAATTATAATTATATTGATTTAAATTATATTGATTATAAAAGAATATCAGCCAGACAATGTTCTTGATGAACACAAATTTGTTTATGATTTGGGTGAGCTAGTTCGAAGAAGTAGGAAGGTGATTTCACAAGCATGATGCAGAAAAAGAGAACAACATGAATGCAATGTACTGTCCCCTTACACAATATTATGTGGCACGTGTGAGCAGTACTCAACCGTAACGAACCAGCTTATAACAGATGTGTATATGTTTATAGGCAGGTGGGCTATTCACATCATTGGTTCTAACGAGTTTCAGTAATTATTAACCACAACTTAATGTCAAATGAGTTTTATCTAAGCTGAAATTCTTCATTGTTACATAAAATCTCTTCTTCCACTTCAATCTCGATTCTTTTACACTTTTCTCTTTCTCTTTTTCTCCTTCTCTCTCTTTCTCTCTCTCTCTCTCTCTCTCTCATTCCCTCACTTTTTGTCACTCGTATTCTTTCTCTTATGTATAGTAATTTATGAAGCCGTCATTTACCTTCAGCCGAATTTGTGTGAAAGTTGCTTGTATTTATGTCCTTGGTCGCGACTTACCAATCTATCATTATGTCGTCAAAATATTATCTTAGACTCTAAAGATTTGAACGCATGTATGGTGTCTATATGTATATTCTCTTTATACAATACTAATACAAAACTTTATTAAAAACTTTAATTACTACAAATAAAAAAATTTATCGATAATAATAAAAAAATAAAAGTTATAACTTTATCTTTAAGAAAAGTTATAATTTATGCGGATAAGTTTCGTTGCCACTATTGTGTCAAAGGAAAATTTATCAGCCTAATGCGCGCAAGAAAAAAATATAGTTTTAGAACGGGAGTAATTCAAAGGTCATTTATACAAATCTGCAAATGGTAAAGGAAACCTTCTTTGTTAGACTACGAAAATAATAGATTTATTGTTTAGTGATAGATTTAATTTTATCTTTGTGTAAGATATCATATATTAATCTTAATGTATATTTACATCTTAATGTGTCAAGATGTAATATATTTAGAATCATTTTTAATATAACGACAATAACGTTTTGAATTATTTACTCGAAGTATAATTAAATCAATTTTTTCAGAATATTGTATACGTTATATATTACTGCTTTCTTTTTAAAGTTTTATTTAGAATGAAACTACAAATATAAGATTGAATTACATTGAATTTAACATAAAAAAAAAAAAGGAAAGTGAAGTGAGGAGGAATCTAAGGTAAAAATATACATAAACCTAAAGTAACTTTCGTAGTTTAATTGGAAGATATTTTTTATTAACTTAGAGACAAATAAGGTGGCGAATATTCGCCCTTATCTACTTATCCCTATAACTATTTATCTCTGTTACAAGTCTAAAATGTCAAATTCAGTCAGTTAAGGTATTATTTGTCAGTCAATTTATATTAATTTTAATAACACAAATGCTTCATTTATGATTTATTTTGACTATATTTGATAAATTAATTCATCCTCTAAATTTAGCTTTTGTAATGAAAAGACCAAAATGAAAAAGATGCATTAAATGTACATTATTTTTTTTAAATAAATTATTTTAAATTCAATTTTTTTTAATTATTTAAAAAATGAATCTAATAATTAAAATCTAATTAAAATAAGTAAATTAATTATCTAAAATTTTTAAAAATGAGTGAAATTATTTTACTTTAAATGACAAATTTTTCTGTTTTTCATTCATTCTAATTCACTCACAAAATTGTTATCTCACCAGATGTAATACGGATACTGATAAAAATATTATACTTTTTAATTTAAGGGACAATAAATTTAGAAAATAATTGAACAACTTCGAAGACTCTTTAAAAAAATTTTCAATAAAATGAAATATCCAGAAATACTATCCAATATGAGGCTATGTAAGTGTATAGCACGTATAGCTTTGCACTATATACAACAAAAGGAAGATTTAGAAATATACGGTGGTTAACGAAGCGACAAAAACAGAGATACATACAAATAGTTAAACAGACAGACAGAGATAGAAGAAAGAGGCGTGCGTCCCAAGTAAGCTTGCGATCAAACTGCAGCGACTAAATTCTTTTGGTTCTACCCTCGAAAGCCGCAAACGGATAATCGCATGTTTCTAACTAAGGCGCTTGCAAGAAAAAAGGAGCAAAAAAGATAAAGAGAGAATGGCTTCTTCTTTTTCTTGGCTGTGTCGTATACGAGTGTACTATTTTCGTCTTGTTCTTTCCTATGCTTATCCTCAGGAGTTCCTCTACACGCCGACCACAACGCTTAGCCGCTACCCGAATTAGCATAATCCTTTTTAAATAATAAACCCTCCTTAAGTGTAATGAATCCATTGGGTAAATGGTAATACCATTGTACATCCTCTCTCTCTTTCTCTTTGACCTTCTGTTGCAATCAGAAATGTCTCATAGTGCAATTCGTCAATTCGCAAACAGTCGCGTGACGCTATGACATGAAATATGGCAAATTCAAAATGACCTACTTTGCGACTCAACCAATTTTCATCTAGAATTTAAGTGTAGAACAAAAATATAAACTTTATGCTTATACTAAGCAAAATATAAAACTTGTTTATACTTGCTTAAGGATGAAATAAAGAGAAAATTAGAAGGTTCAGGCCATATTCGAGAAATGTAATTTCAATGATTTTTTAAAGACTAAATTATTTCATAAATATTATAAAATGATTTATTTACTGTACAAGTACACAATACGTAAAAGATTGACAACATGATAGAAATAGTAATAAATAAAATGTTTATGAAAATAAAATTAAAATAAAGTCAGTTTTATCAAATATAAAATTAATGGATTTTCTAATATTTGTTTTATTTACTTTGACAACTCCATTTACCATATTAAACACTTATTTATTATTTTTAAACTACTTCTTTGTTATACTTAATTTCATCTTGGTATACTAAAAATATGTATATTATGACGTAAACTGAGATTTATACAGCAAATATTTAGTATTTGTATTCATACATTTTTAAAGTAGAATATATTTATCATTATATGTACAAAAACAGATACACATACATATTGCATATATATAATAAAAACCATTTGATTATTTTTTGTGTAATATTTATTTCTTGAAAAATAATTTTTAAATCTTAATTTAAATTATAATTAAAACTTATAAAATTTAATAATTCATAATATATTTTCAAATTCTGTACAAAAATTTTATTTACTAAGTTTCATTAAGTAGTATTTCAAAAAATATAAAGTTTATAGCTATTAACAATATATAAGAAAACATACACTTGATTAAAAGAGCGTCAGTTACTTAAAAAATTATTCAAATACATTTATTCAAATACATTTATTCAAGTCTTGCTTTAACAAGACAGTTTCCTCTACTAATTTTTTAAATATATAAAAAATTACACATAAGAAAGCATTTTGATAGAGCAAAATACTTGAGTTCATCGCAATTTTCAATCACAGTTCCATGCGATTACATAGAAATACGTTATTTAATGATTTTAAAAATGAAATAGTTTTCTTTTATGTAAATTTTCTTTTATATATTAAATATATATGGATTTAAAATCTATATATTATAATTGCTTTTATTTTCTTTTTTGATATCAAATATGTTCTAGTATTATTTAACGTATTTTCTTATTTCTATAATAAAATTCTATGAAAGCTGAAAAATAGATAAAATATAATTATCTTATAAATACTCACTATTGTATATAATTAATTCCTTATATAAAATAATAAAATATTCTACAAAATATACATGAAGTATGTCATAAATTTATAGAATCAAAAATAATACATACTACAATTATTAAGTCTTACATTACTTTTACATTTAAAATAACTTTTGTTACAATTTATATTCTAATTTACATTTTTTATAATTACATATATTTTATAATTAGAAATATTATTTATATTTTTAATTTATAAACTTAATATAATAATAAATAAAAATAAATAAGGGTATGGCGATAAAAAATAAAATCATAAGAGATTATTTATTAATTTTATGTTAATTATGTTGATATAAACACTGATATTGATTAAATTAGTTATTTCTTTAAAGAAAATTAAGTTAATAACTTTCAGTACAAAATCTGTATTTAATATTTTATTGATCCAATTGGAAAAATTTTAAATACCATTTTTATTTTGTACATAAATAATAAAAATTTAATTTGCAAATTAATAAAAAAACTATAATATTGATATTTTAGTAAATGAAATTTATATTTTAAATCTAATTATAAGTTTATTTTAGTTCCCAGTGATATAATACATTTTTTTTTAAATAGAAGTTATTTTTTAAATTATTATTGAAATACTTCTAATCTAATAGACACTACGCAAGATAACTTCATTATTATTTAATTTTTTAAATATTATTTATTTTTTAATTTTATAGACTTAAATAACTAAAATATTCTAGTTACCAAAATTACGAGCAAAATAATATTTTTAAATAATTAGGAATATATCAATTAATATTCATATTGATCCGCAACTAAATAGAAAAGAACTAAAATAGAATACACGAGAAATTTGATGTATAATAAAATAAAGAAGATGTCAAAGAACCAAAAAAATATAGCAATAAGAGATAAGGATATGACAGTTAAAGAAAAAAGAATGGAATGAACAAACAGAGACAGAAAGGGACGCGAGTTTGCCTTGGCTAAGAACATTTTCGGACTTCTGGGTTCTCGCGTTTAGCCTCATTATGCCCGCGGCTTGGATATTTATATACCTTTAATCTCTATTCTTCGACTTAACCTCAAACCACTTTAATCTACCTGACTAGAAATAGGGTTACAAATAATATCAAGTTGCCACGATGGGGGTTTAAGAACCTGTTGTATCTGATTTTAAGTGCTCTCTCTAGTTCCTTCATTTTCTCTCTTATTCTGTCGCATTGACACTGCTACTGCCGCTGGCGTGAAAGATGATCCATGAGATTTCGGTGAAGATGAAGATGAGCTATTGCGATCACCGATTTTGAAATTCCTATTTTATTATGTACGTTTTAATAATTAAAAAATGATCTTTTAATTAATAATGATCTTTTTAACTACATACTGCTATAAATAAAATAAAAAATAGCAATTTAATTTATTTTAAAGTATTATCAACATATTTAGTATACGTATTTTGACACAATTTATTATCTATTTAATTACTCAAAAGATTTTATTATATTTATAATATTTTATAAATATTAAGGAATAACACTTATATGCAAATTGTAAAGATACATTAATTTGTAGTAGAACTTCTGTTGAAATTATTATAATTAAACCATCATCATTCGTAAATAAAGTTTAAAAGATGTTTGAAATTTTATTTAATATATGTTTATGTATTTAAATTATTCATTATAAAAATAAATTGTTAATTAATCTAGTCCCTTAATAAATACATCAATTATATAAGTCATTTTTTATCATATGAGTTATTATGTAATTAAAAGATGACAAAGTAATATTCTAATTTAATACTGTATATTTGATGCACGTGCTTAATCATTCTATGTAATATTTTTTTATTTATGTTCAGATATTTCGGAACATAATTGATTGTTATAACACATAAGTTAATATTATATTATTATTATTAATAAAATAAAAGTACATCAATTTAAAAATACATTCATAAAAACGAATAATTTTAAATTAGTTTATCTAAATATATTTTATATATTAGACCATTTTTTTTTAAATTAAATGAAAACTCCAACTTACTGTTACTGTTTCTGTATATCTAATATAGTTTATGTATTATATGTTTACTAAGTAGTTTATGTGTACTTTAACTGATTAAAACTAATTAGTTTTGTTATTTATATATTATATATACATATAAGATTTTACAAAATACAAAAGATAGATAGATAGATTGATAAATAAAAAAAGAGTCTAATTATACTTAAACTAATATGTCAAGAAAATTAATCAAGTATTAATATAGAAATATATCAAGGAAAATTGTAATGTATTGTAACAATATAAAGCTAAACGGTATCTAAATTTACATTTAAGGTATAAAAACTATTGGCAAAGGATATGAATAATTAAAATTGTTAAAAATATAAGCGAAATAATACGTAAACTATTAAAGCATAATTTTAAAGTTGCGTTCAAATACGAATATGAAAACGAATTGGCTAAGAAATTGTTATATATAAAATAAAATAGTTATAAGAGAAAATTTGTTATTGTATTTTTATAAGTATTTTATTACTTGTAAAACTTTATATTTTTTTAGTGAAATTGTCTGTAAGATATAAGAATAATTACTGAAACACAAATAAAATAGTTCTAAATGTATATGCGAAGAATATAAGATTCTAAGAGATATAAGGTATTATAAAAATATATTATTGTTCAATAAATATAATAATAATAATAATAATAATAATAATAATAATAATAATAATAATAATAATAATAATAATAATAATAATAATAATAATAATAATAATAATAATAATAATAATAATAATAATAATAATAATAATAATAATAATAATAATAATAATAATAATAATAATATAAGAAATAATAATAATAATAATAATAATAATAATAATTATAAAATCTAATATTTAGGTAATTATAATAGTTTATATTTAGTATAATAGTATAATACTTTATATAATAGTTTATGATCTAGTAAACTATTTTTTTTAACTTTAAATAAATTAAATTCAATATTTTCTAAACATAAATCATAATATAATAATAATTTATGTAATTATTTATTACTTATTAGACATACTTCAATAAGAATTCTATTTTTAACACAAAATTAATTTATCAAATGTTATTATATAATATTTACAAAAGTAATATTTAGATTTTAAAATTTTTAATTCTTTTATATAATGATATATAAAAGTCATTTATTGCCTAATAAATCGTCAATTTAAAGTTTCATTTAATTTTTTAATTAAAATTAGATGTCTTCTTTATTTATCATTTAAAAAATTAATAATTTTTTATCGATTTTTTATTTACAATATTTCACAAAAAAATATTGATAATTTTTTAATTGATCTAATTTAATTAATTACATTTGATTAATATACAAGAAATTAAAAATATACTTTTAATTTTTAAAAATTTGAATTTAATTTACTCATTAGTTATAATAACATATATTGAATTTTTTAATTATATATACAACACTAGTTTCATTTCATGAAAATAAATAGTTACGGTCAATTGCTGATTTTAATTCTAAGATACTTAAATTGTACAATAGAAATATCATTTAAAAAGAAAGAAACTTTAGTATAGTAATGTATTTAATGTTGACTTTACAGGATGATTTATCCTGCTTTTTAGATTTGTTTCTGCCTTTTATACCTTTTTTGACCCCTCGTACTTTTCTCGTCACTTAGGGTATTGATAAACTGAGATACAGTTTGTAAACAGAGTAAAAGTGCCTCTCGATAATCGTCCCGTATACCGTTAATACGTATACAGTCGAACCCTCAATGAAGTCAGTTTAATGGATGTGTAAGCAACTATTTGATACCCTTATCAAAGATCAAACTCAAGGGTTCTTTTAAGTTTTTTGTCGAAAGATCACCGTTAGACTTCTGATTGTTAATGATCCTTTTCAGGCTGCGTTCAAAAAATATCCCTGGTAAATTATGACAGTTTGTATTGGGATGCAAACGTTTTTATTTTATTAATTTATTCGAAATATTATTAATGGAATCATTAATTAATAAAAAATTTCTTTACTTTAAAGTATGAAGTAAAAATTAAAATCTAATTGTACTTAAATTAATTTATGATATAAATTCGACTTTCTCTTTATAGATGTTTATTATAAAATTCACATTTTAAACTTGAAACATAGAACATATTCTTGAAAGATAAAAGAAATTAATATAATGATTTTCAAATATCAATATTACAGGTATTGTTATTAAAAATTTCACGTAGTTTATAAATAACGAGTCTAATTTTGACTTAGTTAATCAAAAAACTTCGCCGAGATCAAACGGTCGGAGAACACCCGCACATAATAAGGTGATAAATCTGTAGTTTCAAGGAGTCTCTTTTGCGGTCGGAATAACCATAACCATTAAACTATATAAATTAAAAATTTAAGAAGCCTTCTATGTGTATATGCAAAATACAGTCACAGTGCAAGATAAGCAAAGATCTTAGTAAAGAGTGGAGATTCAACACGATCTAAGCAAATGACCAACTCGTGAGCCTATTGGATGGAATTGTAATGCTCTTGTTCTTATATATATGTAAGACCGCAAATTAAAAAAAAAGCATAATACAATTAAAATAAAAGAAAAGCAAAGTAAATAACCACCGAAGCAATAAAAAATCTACTCAAAACGCACATGAAGAAAGTAATTTGCTAAAGCAGTGATGACAATTATATCAAAAGCACATTTTTCTAAACAGAATTTTTTTTCTATGATAACCGCATTGTGAAAATTTATATTTATTTAAACTTTGAAAATTGATGATGAATGGATGAGAAAGTATAAAGCAGGAAGAGAAATATTATTTCTACATAACTATTGCGTATATACAATATTAATTTTGATTCATAAATAGAAGAAATTTATAAATTTACAGTGACTTCAAAGTAATTTAGCACTAAAATAGAATACCTTTATTATAAATATTTTTATTATGCTTATCTTACTATATTATTTAAAAATTTTTTTAAATTAATTAAATTTTGTGTTTTAAGAAAATTTTTTTTAACATTAAATAATAAATCTAATTTTCTACGATATTAATTAAATAATGTATTAAAATAATTATTTTTAGAACACTATAGATTATTTTAGATTATTTAAATCTAGAAATCCTTTTTTAATTTATACATTCAATAAAAAATTATAATTTGGAAAAATTTGTATAAATTTAAAAAGCTTATTTTTATAAATTATTTATTTTATATAATATTATATTTATTATGAATAAAACAATTTTTAATATTTTGAAAATCTTTTAAATTTTTTCAGTCAAAATATTTGAGTAATTTTAAATTAATAAACATTTTATAATAATTTCTTATTAATATTAATTATTATTTATTATTATTTACAATAATTAATAATAATCATTTTTATTTTTAATATACATTATATTAATATATTATTCAAAATAATTTAGATTATAAAAATTTTATTTTCTGTATCACTTACATGAATATTTACAAAATAATGAGTTCTAAATATTAGAAAATTATTATAAATAAAGACAATACTTAATACAACTATTTTATGATTTTCATTCTTAATAATAATGCTTATACAGTGAGTATTGACATATTACGTCAGAAAAATATAGACTAGTGTACAATAACAAAAATTCATTTAATTTTATTTTATACCTGCATAAACTGGCATTAAATTTTATCATGTAATTTTATTTAAAATTATTTTATATAAAGTATGTTTTATAAAATATTTATTATAATTTTATTTCAATAATTTTTTTTTTAAATTAAATGTTTTAATATTTACAAGCTCTTAAGAGAAAAATGATTAATAGTATAAAGTGCAGCAGATGGAAACGAGTGAAAAATCCACAACTCACGTAAAAAAGATAAAGAAACATATACAAAAAAAGAAACAACTAAGTAAAAAAGCACAAGTTAAATGATATGTTGCTGATACAAATCTGTCGTATTGGGAGGTAGAGAGTTTCAAGAGCGAAATTTGTACACGCAGACAGAGCAAGATCAACATCGCTACAGCAACCTCTATGTAGTTGCAGCGTAATGCTCATCACCCACGTTGAACTTACATAGGAAATTAGTGACACACTCTTGCTTATATATTAATGGAAAAACTTGCAGTGTTCATGGTATTTTTCGATAGATTTTCTCTATGCATAAGATAATACATATATTAACTTGCTGTACTACTTTTTTGCTTTTGATAATATTAAGTATCAACATTAAAAGGAAATTATAATACAGAAAAGGAAAATTTAAAAAAAGATATATTATGAACAAATAACGAAAAAAGAACAAATTAAATTTTTACGTATAGTAGCTCTCTTTGTTACATTTTCAATTCATGTGCACACGTATCAATTCATGTTTTCCGTTTCACCTATCCGCCTTCTTACTAGCCTTCGTTTCGATTAATTCATTTACTCTCTGTCTCTCTCATTCTTCCTTTCTCTTTCACAAGTTGAGAGTGTTTTTACCACCTGTGTCATATATGCTCCCTTCTATAATGAAATTCTACGAAGATTGACTCTGATTCTGCTTTTGCTACTCTTTCTCTGATTTTCTTATGACATACTGAATGAATTGAATTATTATATGTTTTCTAGAATCTAGCATTCAGGCCTTGTGAATAAATAAGGCAGAAAAGTGACGACTGTACATTAGTTTCAGCTAGATGATACACTGTAAAGTCACTAGTAATATTTTTCATATGTCATCTTCGTGTTTTCGAGCTATACACGAAAAATAAAAGTATTCTAAATATTTCTTTTTTATTTTCGATAATATGGAAATTTCTGTCTTCTAGTTTTCTAACCATTCTCTTTTAATGAAAATTATTAGAATATTTACTTCTTTATATTTCAAATTTCTGATTTATAGTCAACTAATATTTTAAGTCGGATTGAAAAAATGGGATTTCCATTTTTATATATTTTTTCTACAATAAGTTTAAGCTAGTATCAGTAAATTAAAAGTGCTTGTTTTATATGTATTATGAAAGTTAAATATATTTATGTGTAATTAAATAGATAGATTTTTATATATTAAGATTGTCAAAGATGTCATATAAATCAAAGATATTAAATAAGATATTAAAGATAAGCAAAAAATTAATTGATATATGAAAAACTATAAATCTGTGTTCAAAATTTACATAATTTTGAGATTTCTAGAATTTTTCTTTAAAAAAATTTAATTACATAATATATTAAAATAAAAAAATGCATAATCAATTATTAACTTTATGTCCTTAATACTATATGAAGGTTAATTTTTTAAACAATAAATGCAAAAAATTTGCTCTTTTATTTTAGTAATACTTATTTAATTTTTATTGTAGAAACATTTTTTAAAAACGAAATAATAAATATAAAACTACTGTTAATAAATAAAAAATAAACTTTTAAGGCACTTAAATGCTTATAATAGAAAAATTCGTGATATAAACTATATTTAAAAATGTATACAAAGAAATTAATAGTTAAACATGAATTTTATGAATCGCTGAAATTGAATAGTTCCTTGTAGCAGGGAACTTGTAAAAAAGTATAACTTTCCCTATAAAAGAAGTCAGGAATAGTACATTAATGACGCAAAAGTTACAGCGGAGCTAATGGTATTAAAAAATCATGTGTCATCGGGCAAAAGGTTCAGAAGGGGTGATCTATGAAAAACCATAGAATCTATGAAAAGCCATAATCATGGCTGTTATTATTACTGAATGTATATGTAAACGATGTAGAAATAACAAATAAAAGAGGAATAATAGAAGAAAGAAACCAAAATGGAAGTCTTACACGAAAAAATTAGAAGTTAAAATATCGATCATATTTGTAATATAAAAGTTTCATCAAATTCAAACAAATTTTACGACTTCGTAAATCGTAACCTTTACTGAGCGTAATATCAGCGAGATGAGATTAATATTTGTTACTCATTTCGTAAGAGTAATATTTTATTAAAATATTATTTGTATTTGTTGTTATTATTATTATTGATAATGTATATTTATTATTAAGAAGTATTACTGATTAGCGGTAATCATACCTTTCATGTAATGTCGAAATGTTAAAAGATTTTTTATTGTATCTTGTTTTTCTTTGATAATATCTTTACAATAATAAAAAATTAATTTTTATTAAAATGAGTTCAAATTTATAAATTAAATTAATTATAATTTAAACTAAAATGGTTCAAGTATTCTCAATGAATGTTGAAATATTGAGTTTCATAGAACACCAAAAAATTCTTATGCAGAAGCAAAGAATTACAAACGATCTGATTGTGGGCATATGTTGTTCAACGTTTATTGGCGTAAATTGAATACACATTATTCTGACTATAAATGAACTGATAGATACCAGTGTATTTGTGACCTCATTTGAGTATAAGCATAGAGAAACATTGTCTGAATGCCATCATAAGCGAATAAAGCGACAGGGCACCGGTAGTGTCTGGCGCGATTGTCCTGATCCGTTGGTCATGCAATCGATACATATCATTTGGATGCCAGAATCAAGTGATCATACAATGAGTCTCATCTTTTTCTCGTAGCCAATGTAACACGAGATTAATGTGTGATCTTTATGTACGCGCGTTCGTCTCGTGACCATAAATGTATTGTGTGTGCAGCGAATAACGAACCTCACCACTCTCCGTGTGTCACATTTGCTTTTTTCTTCTTGATATTTGCAAACATATGCAAGTGCACTATTTTTAGAAGATGCTTCTTTTCTTATCTAATTATCAGAATCAGACACGTGTTGAATGCTCGCCTCGGAGAGATAGTCTTTGAGTAAGTTATTTAAAATTCGGACGTTCTAACTCAATGAGTTATTTGACATTTTGATTCTTTTCTAAATTATTTCATAGAATAATTTAAATATAATTCGCTAAGTTTAATAAAATTAAAATTAATAATAAAAATTAAATATAAGCTTTCCGTGTTCTTTGACATTATTTTTATTAAAATTGCAAAATATAATTCAATTAAAAACAAAATAAAAACATATAAATTATTATATATTTTTATTACGTTTACATACAAATTTCAATTATAATTAAAAATTTATTAACTTGTATTTTTAATAAATAACTGTATATTAATTTAATTGAAATGAAAAGTTCTAATGCAAAATTTCTAATTTAAGCACTAATTATGACAGATTTTGAAAAAAAATAAAAAATGATATGATTAAAATATCTCATTCGTGAACATTATTTAGTTCTTTTATAGTATTTTTAATAATTCCTTGCTGTTACTATTTATATAAATTATTTTCAGTGTTTTTGAAAATACTTTTTTCAAGAAATTTATTTTAGATATAAATAAAAATATTACATTATAGTTTTTCTTTTTAACTAAAATGATGAATAAACTCATGCAGTCATATATTTTCTTTTTTTTATACTTATATATATATATATTCTATGTCTACATATTTTCTTTTTGTATTTAAACACATACATAACACGACATAGAAGACAATTAAAAAATTATGTATTGATATTTAAAAAATTATTTGTATAACTAATAAAAAAAATTTAATAACGTAAAAAATGAAGATACCATAATTATTATTTCTTCGATTCTTATGTAGTAGTCCCGTTTTAGTTCACGATTCATTTAAATTGAAAACCATCTCTAAAATTCACGCCACCGCATTGTGATTTTATTCATAATCTCTCGCTTCCTCGGCAATACTACGTATTATTCTCGTTACATCCCTTTCTTCTTCCCTATTTTGTACGTTACCATATTTATTACGGCACGTCAACCAATGTGTACTTACGTAAGCAACGCAAAGCAGAGTTCCGCATACAGCGTACAACCAATTCATATAAATGCTACATCTCCCTCTCCATCACAGCCCGTTGTACATAATAACGCTTAATAATCGGTCTCGTACTTTGCGGTCGTCGACGACGTTTTGACGCATTTTGTATAATACTGTGAGTGGCGGCGCATAGAATCTGAAAGAGCGACGAAAAGCAAGGGTAGCGACCCCCGTGGCGTAAGCATATTCGCCACGGCCAGCTGTGGCGCCTCACAGATCCCTCTTAAAACATCATATTTTTTGTCTCTCTTCTATTTATTTACTATGCGCGGTTTTTTATCTTCAATGTATTTTGCTCACAAATTTTCATTTTCATGAAAAATAAATGTGCTACTCTTAAAACTTTATTTAGTTTAATATTATACATTGGTTTTAAATATTGCTATTCATCGAAGTATATATTTTGAGAAACATGAATTGTGCCAAAGAATAAATAAATATGAATAAAATAAAAGAGCTTTATGCACATTTTAGTTGAGTTAAAAAAAATTATTAAATTTGAAATAAATAGATTTAGAAAATGTTACCATTTTATTTTCCATAATGATGTTATTTAACTTCTTTGATTTTATTGCCAATAACTATATTAAAATACATTAATTACAATTTATATTTACTTTTATATATATGGTTATAAATTAGTTCAATATTTATTTCAATCAGATATGTTAAAAATTCTTTTTTTAATAGAAATTTTTTTTAATTTTATATTCTTTATTATTTTAATGTCTTGTAATTAATTAATAATAGAAGTAGAATTTTAATTCAATTATCCATAAAAAATTTGAAATTTCTTGTATAATTTTAGTACTTATTCAAATATTAATTTATAAATTTTCATTCATCATATTTGTAATAACTACATTTTTCTACTTTTTTAATCTAATTAATTTACTATTAACTAATAGTGAACATATTTTTATGAAATAATAAAATACAAAAATGTATTTACCTAATATATTTAAGCGTTTCTAAAACTTTAGAATACTATAATATAGTATATTACAGAAAAATTATTTTTTCATGAATACTTCGAGAATTAAAAATAAAATTTCAGTTAAAACTTTTTTATATTTCATTTTTTAAGGTTATAATGATAAGATAAATATTTGTTTTAAAGTACTATTTTTCAGACAAATAAATTAATAAATTAAATATTTATTAAAGATCTAAAATATTCTTGTACATATAAATAAACAAAGCAAGAATTTTTATATATATGCACGAGCAAAAATGTGAATAGTGAGTTAAAAAAATATAAAAATTTGGAATAGAAAACTTACATTACACATTTATTTTTTTAAATTTATATATTTTTGTATAAATATTTATGTAATACATTAAAAGTTTGGATTAAACTTACAATATTCATTTCAATGAAATTATTTTAACTTTTAATCAACCACTTAAAATTGAAGTTATTCATTATTAAAAAAAAAACTGCACAGAAAATTTAATTTCGATTAAATCTTTAAATATAAAATGAAAATTTATTTTTAAAATTACAGAAAATCTAATAATAATTGTCTAATAATTATTATATTAGAATAGAAAATCTAAAATCTAAATCTAAAAAAAAATTTGTGTTGATATTAAAATGCAATTTTGTAAATAAAAAGTTAACTTTGAATAAGTTTGATAAATATCGATAATTTTAATTAAGAAATAGAGATAATTAAAAGTATAAATAATTCATTAAATTTTAAATTTTATTAAAAATTGTACTATAAATTTAATTGTAGACATTAAATAAGATTATTAATCACTATAATTAAATAAAAAGGCAATAGAAATTTACACTGATTTTTTTTAAATAACAATAATTGGGTGTAAATCATTTCTCACATCAAATTTTATGTACGCACTTTCCTTCGCTGCTTCCTTCCTGTCAAGTTATTTGACTGTCGAACTTCAGAAAAAATAATAAAAACTGTTTTTATTATGAAAATTGTTGAAACTGGTTCTATTATTGATAGAGCTGAGTTAACATTAGACAACCGCCCCTAATGGATTAAAAAAAGATTATATATATAATATATTGGTATTCGATAACTAAGAAAAAATTATTTAGATCGTAAACATATACTACACATTTTATATTAATACTTACTTTAATATTAACTTAGATGTGCAAAATTCTGTCACGTGTGAAAAAATTCACGTTCATTTACTTACATTAGCATTTAATTTTTTCATTAATATTTCATTATTATATTTTTTGTAACAAAATATAATTTTTTAATTTATTCTATCACACAAATAATTTAAATAATATGAAAAATAAAATAAACTGATATTCAATTTTAATTCTTTATATAAATATATAAAAAAAATTAATATTCTTTTGAGATCCATTAAATAATAGCATGAGTATTTTTAACTGTGTAATTTTGCATTTATAAAAAATTGTATTAAAAATTATAATGGTTTTATTTTGAACAATTTTTTTAGAAAAACTAATTTTTTTAAATGAATGATTATTTCTGCAAAGAAATTATCAAATCAAGTATAATTGATATTCTTACAAATGAATAACTCTTAATAATATTTACGATTTGTGTAATTATTATTATATATTGGTTTTTTTATTATACATATTTTTGTTTTAAAATCTTTCGGGAAAATCAAAAAATTAAAATGTCTTTTAATATCTTTTAATTCTGTTACTTTATATTTATTTTATTATTTGTAAGTAATATATATTTTAAGAAAGGTTAACTTGATTATAATAAGTGTAATGCACTAATATTCAGTATTGATTCTTTTTGTAGTAAAATCACTGCTGCTGTTATTATACATAAAGAATTTGATACTTTCAGAATGTGACTTTCAGAAAAATAAATACTTTAAAATCTGTGATAGAATTTTCTCAAAAGGCCACCTAAAATTAATTTTATATATATTAATATAATTTTTATTAAAATTTTTTTTAGATTTATTATATTTATTATTTTAGAGACAGATTTAATAATTTTTACATATATTATTTCTAAATCATAATTAAATATTAAAAGTAAATTCATAATATACGATAATTTTTATATTTATTTTATTTTATTGTGTATAGCAATCATTTAAATTGTATACTTATTTGAAATTTTTGTCAAATAATATAATACTTTTAACACTACTAAATAAAAATATAACCATACAACAAAAATCCAACATAATTTTATATTAATTAAAAATATAATACTACAACGCAAAATTTAATAATAAAGTTTAAATAACTATTTCGATATGTTACATTATGAAAATTTTAGAATTAAAAGTTTAAAAATTGAAACTGAGAAGAAATTTTCAATTATTACTCCTTCTAATACCTTCAATTACTATAAAAAGTGAGTTATTCATTTAATTTAAGATAATAGTGTCATGTGGAAAATATCATTTTATTATTATATATACATTATAATGTAAGTATTTATTTAAAAATTTGCAAACTATTTTTTATTTCTACGCGTTGAAATTCATAAATAAACAAAACAACTTAAAAAATATTCAAAACGATTCCGATACAGAAAAATAGTATATGAAAGTAAATTTTTTATTTGATATGTTAATATTGAATATAATTATAAAAATACTTACTTTTTTTATTGATGATTATGATAAACAAATAAACATAATTTTTTTAATATCATAATCGTTGAATAAGCTAGATAATCTACATGCGATAAATATATCATTCTTTCTATTTCTACGTGATCAATAGTTAATAATTTTGCGCGGATGATCATTTCTAATTCTAGATCTCTAAATTATCGGCAGAAAATAATTGTAACAGGTAATATCAATATTTCATTTAGTACTCTTTATAAAAATTTTATTTTCTAATTTAATTCTCTAACTTAATCTCTTTAATTATTATTAATATTACAATATATAATTAATTTTTAAATACTAATAGTAAATAAATTCACCTTCATTATTACTTCTAATATTATTATTAATTATTCTTATTACAGTCATAGTTTATTACATAAGTTTTATATATTAATTTAGTATTATGTTGAAAGTGTTAAAGAGTTGTACAAGATTCATAAGAACTATCATTTTTATCTTAAATATAATCTCTTAATCTCTTAAATATAAAATTTAAAAGTTTTTGAATACAAGACCTTAAAAATTTCTGTACTAAAAAATAAATCGATATAAATTCTCAGATATTTATTATTTCATTCAAATATTTGTACTTACAAATTTTTTAATTAAAAAATTTGTTTAATAAAAATTGGAACAGAAATAATATAAAAAATTTTTAAAAAATCTATTTAATCAATACATGTTTCATAATTAACTGTTTTTTTGCAATATTGAAAAAATTAATTAATTACAATTTAATTTTTTGATTAATACACAGTAAAGAATTTGTAATACGTAGAAATAAATCATGTTTTTTAATACTTATCATTGAAAATTATGAATTTAATATTTATAACAATTAGTTATACGAATTTTAATCGAAAAAAATTATTTACATGTTTAAGTTATTTATACTTTTATTTTATTTCTATTTTTTAATTGAGTGTTATTTGAAAATTTATTGTTGTGTTTTTAATTTACTTCGATTGGATTATGGAAATACAGGGTCCAGTATAAATTATTCATATAATATAATATCGAAGATTTTATACTTATATTACTTTTTTTAATTACCTTTCCATTTAATATTATATTATACCACCAAGTATAAAATTTTACCTTGAACTAACAAACCTTATGTAAAAAATAATATTCATGACCTTTATCTTCTGACTGGTACTGTTTTCAGTTATTAGGTAAATTTGGTATAAAAATAGATATTAACGAATTTTAATATCTTCAAAATATATAAAATTTAATTATAGCAAGATTTATTATTGGTAATTTTTTTTATTTTAAAGATTGTAGACGTTTTGTATAAAAAGTTACGTAGAATATTTATTTTTTAAAGAGTAATATATATATAAATGTTATAACTATTAGTTATTTACAGAAATAAAAAAAATTTTTTCATAAAAAATCAACTGACTTGATAAAATATTATCTTTTTCACGTTTAAATTAACTTAAAAATTAACATTCTTTATTAATTTAAAATTTAATAATTTAAAAATTTACTGTTATTCTACAGACACTGTATAGTTTTATTGAGCATTCATTATATCACTATATTCACAAATAAAGTTGAAAGCATTTAATTTAAAATATTGATAAACTGAATTAAAAAATTGTTTAAAGAAATTGTTTTTTTAAATTGCAAATTAGTCTTACAGACTACAAAACTGTATATGTACTGATTCATTGTATATTATATTATTATTGTATACTATCATTATTATAATTTTAACATAAACTTTTAGAATTCAGAATAAATCTTCTTAAATTTTAACACTATTTTAATGCCAACTAATACGAAATGTCGAATAGGAAATTTCGCAGTTATTAAAACTCAAGATTTTGAAGTGTAAAAGTGTAGATTTAAACATATTAATCTTAAATAATTGTTAATATCAAATACTATGGTTGGTATCGACAAATTTACTCTTTAGAATATATTAACGAGATATGATAGCAACTAGTATTACATATGGTTCCAGAAAAATAAATTTTAGTAGTTTGAACAATGATATACAGAAAGTAAATAATATTTATATATTAATATTAACATAAGAATACTTACCAAAATAATGAAAATATACATTTAATTTATTCATTTTTATATATTTCTAACATATATTCTGTTTTTCAAAAGATGAATTTTCGTTTAAGAATATTTAAAGTTTCCAGCTCATATATTTTTGTTTTGTAATTTAGATACATTTATAAAAAATATAGTTTTATTATTTGAAATACATTTTATTCTCCTCGATAATCAAGAGAATAATCAATTTTTTATTATGATATAGATTTTAAAACTATTTTTTAGTATTTAAAATTTAATTTTTGCTTGAAAGATTTGAAATATTTTAATAACGCAAATATATTATTTAATACAAAAGTTAAAAAATTGAATCGAGTATAGCATTAAAATTTTTAAAAGAAATTCTATTTAAATTTTTATTCAATATATTTTTTATTATTAAGAAAATATTTCGAATTTGTATAAAAATTTATAATTAAATTTAATATAATTTTTTAAATAATTTTTTGTGTAGATTTAAAAAATAATATAACTAACTATAAGGTGTTTAAATTTAAAATATCAATTATAAAAAGAAAAGTTAATAAAATAATTTTGAAATTTGCAGTTTTCAACAAATAATTTTTAACAAGTTTACATACAGAAAAGAGACTTATCTGACAAATAAAGGAAATTACAAAGAAATTTTTAATAAAATTTATTTATTTATAAAAATTAGTTATTATATTTATAAAAATATATTTATAAAAATTATTTACAAAAAGTAGATACGGGAAAATATTGCACTTGCAAAAACCACAACATTACGACATATAAGTCTCTTTTTGTATAAATAATAATTTACAGAATAAAATCGCTAATCATCTAACAAGTATGACACCATAAGTCCCAAATTATAGCAACAACAATTATTGCAATTCTAGGGTCTGCGATTAAAGTATATGATTAACATTAATAGTAATTATTTTTTTAAACAAAAAAATAAAAAATAGCCATTGTAATTTGATTTGTAAATACACGACTATAGTTTAAATAGCTGCTGGTACTATATCGAAGCTGAGTTCGTGGGACTGTTCTAGTATAAGTAGTGTTATTCAGCAGTAGTTTCATCTCTTTCTGCTTAGAGTGCCTTTTTCATTAGTTTTCGCTCAAATTGACTGAACCACGATTAAACTCTTAGATTCGGCAACACCCTCTTAGATTCTTTGAAATAAACTGCATTGCATTATAGCAATCTTATTTTTACCGAGAGTACATTGCCATTCCGTTTTCATGAAAATAAATATGAAACAGCGCCCATGCGGTTTTATACCACCCATTGTGCAGCTAAGACGACGAACAAGTATGTTCGATCAGGGACTTTCAATTTATTACGTAAAATCTTCACTTATATAAATACGTATGAGACTACCTCCCGAAGATTAGCTTTGTACAGAAATGAGATTCTTCGAATACGCTTTTTCTACTGCCCTGCATACTAGAATAATATTCTTAACGTAAATAGAAAGAAAAACAAAGAGAATACTTGAATAATTATCTGAATAAATCTTACCACATCATTAAATTTACAGGAAAGAAACTTTTAAATTATTTTTATTCTTCATTTACTATCAATTTTTATTATTTCTAAAACATAGTTAAATATTGTATGTACTAAGCTGTCATTACTATAATCAATTGCGATTCAAAATTCATAGAATTACAATGTTTCCTAAGAACTCGACATTAGTTATCATTATATCAAGTAATTGATCATTCTTGATGGAAAATTCGGTATTCTTTTGATATTAATTAATTAATCAACTACTAACGACTTAATAATAATTGTATTTTTTAATAAATTCTTTTAAGGAGAATGGTACAACACCATTATTTCTAGTAATATTATAATGTACCTCAAATCAAAGATAGTATTTAATTTTTTAAGAATTATTTATTATTTAAACAGTTACTTATCGTGAATATTATTATAACAAGATAAACTTAGGCTAAGTCTTAGGGCCAATACTAACAACCCTTTCAGAAAATGGTTTGTATAAAAAAAATTAAAAAAAGATAGAATGATAAATGATAAACTATTTAAAGAGTTTTTTTCTTAAAATTAATGGGAATGATTAAATTTTTAAATAAACAAATTTTTTGTATTAAAAAACAGCATAGAATAACAAATTAGTGTATCTATGATTCTATTTATCTTATGTATTCTAAAATGTATTTGATTGTTCATACTAAAGTAATTAAAAATCCTAAATGAATGTAAACACTTTGTATTGATTGTATGTCTGTGTATACATAAATTATTATATCTTTATTTAAAAATACACTTTCTGTGTACTTAAAACAAACCTATGCTTTTTCTACAGATTACCATGCATATAAATAATTGAAAGTTTCTAAATAAACTTTTTTTCATTAAAACAATACCAAATTTTCCTTAAATTTATTTATTAATATATCCATTATTTTTCAACATTCTAACTACATCGACGTTTCAAAAAGATTATGTTTCAAAATTCGATACTCAAATGTAGTATATCTGCTATTTGCACTCTCACTTTTGTAACCCTTACCATCTTCATACAAGCACTTGGCTTTTTCAAGGCCACGATGCCACTCACGCACAAGCGATTAAGTGAAAAAACACTCGATTTTCCATTCAATTCATTTTATACTCAATCCAGTATTTGCTGCTATTTTAAAGTTAATCTTTCAAGTTAATCTCTAAAGCGAATAATTTATTAAGAGTTGGAAATTATAAATGATAAATATTTGCGATTTTTTAACTTAAATTTAATTATGCATGCGTAGTAAAAATAATAATTTGTGAATTAGAATAATGTATTAGATACAGATTTCATTATTATTAATGAACAGTACTACAATAATTACTTAAGAAATATTGTTGACATTAGAAATAAATATTAACTTTGAAAAATATTTTCAAATTCAAAAGAATATTGAAAAGTAAAATATTTAAAAAAATAAAATTTTGCTAAAATTTTCACCATCTATAAGTTAACGTAGACTTTAAATATTTACATTTTCAAATTATTTATTGTAATAAATAACGATAAGTCCCTATTGTTTTAAGCATATTTTAAATTTCACGAACATTACCTTCGGATGACCATGATCCAATAGTCAAAAATATTTTGCTTGTTGAAACAAATATTACATTTTTATATTATATATTTCAAAATAAATATATATGATATTTTACAATTATTTCATCTAAAAGACTACAAAGATTTTATAACAATATTCTTAACTAATAAAATAATAATAAATTAAATTAATTTTTATTTGGAATATTAGATGTATCTTAAATGCGTGAAATACATTTAAATAACTTAATTATATCCATCTGTGCTTGTTACCGTTTCAATACAAAATGTAAGATTTTCACTAGTCGAGATATAGATATCTTCTATTTAAAATATATACGTAATTAATATATTATATTATATTATATATGTAATAAAAAATTATAAAGTCATATCTGCAAATATTTTTATAGTTCTTAAAATTTATCGTTAAATTAATAACTACAGAATATATGTTTTGAAACGTATGTAAAAATATTTAATTATGATATTCAAAATATAACATAGAATATGAAAATATTGCTTAATTTATACGAATACAAATCGCTAATAATATTTCGCGATTCTTGTAAACTTAAATTATAACAACACAAAATGTTATTACTTCATATTAAAGTTTATGGCATACATAACATTGTAGAATAAGATAAGATTAACTTCAAATTCTAATATTATCATTGAAAAATAAAAATAATTAAATAGTTTTTTCACATCAGTCACGAAATATATTTGGTTTATATTTTTCATGAATATAAATAAATTTCTTTATTCAACTATAATATTTATTAAAAAAAATTTATTATATTTTTATAGTAATTATCAAAATATTAAAGAATATTAATAATATTAATAATAATTAGTTTATTTTGAAAGAGTATTAAGGTAGTAAAAATTCAAACATTGATCCTTGATGATCAATATATTAAACATTTTTATTTATAAAAAATTAAAAAACTGAAAATATTGTTAATAATTATATTTTTTAATAGATGTTTATTTACAGCAACAATAAAAAAAACCAATAACTCAAAATTAAATTCTTAATCTCGTCCTCTTAAATATTCACAATTAATTAGTCTTTTAAATTTAATTTAAAATTAAAATTTATCACAAATAAATAATTTAGAACAAAAATTTTTTTTTATGTTTATTATTAATAGAAAAAATTCTAATAAACGTATTAAAAATATTCTTTATTTAAAAATAATTATTTATATAATTTATATATTTTATTAAAATTTTTATATGAAATTTAAATTATTTTTGTTTTAAGAAAGCTTTTTTTTAATTTTATTATATAACTATAAGGTATGTCTAATTTGAAAGACATACTATATTATTTTATATTTTAACATAAAAATTTGAATCACATAAATCTTTTCTATCGAAAATATCAACTTCTTTTGATGTAATAAATATTGATAAGATTTGATAATACGTGAATATTCTTTTTTTATTTTTTATATAATATAAGTAGCAATTTATATATGACACTAATAATTACAAAACTATCATTCGTGTATCAGAGCTAATGTTATATACTTTAATTTAATTATAAGTTAAATTAATAATACTAAATATTCAATTATAAATAGAATCTTGTATGATGATAAAAAAATTATTGTATAATATATAAAAGATATAATAGCCCATTGACTTCCTCATATGAAATTTCTCATATAAAGATTTCATTTCAAAAATATTTAATATTAATGGAAATGGTGACTGCTGTTTTCAATATATTACGATATTATATAAAAAATCAATATTTTATATTCTATCAAGTATTTTTTTATATGACTAAGTACATAATATTTGAATATACAACAAAAAATAATGGTAATAATTATAATACATTTTAATATTTTCATTGGATATATGACGCTATAGTTCGTTAAAATTACATAATTTTAATATTATTAAAGTAATAACTTTAAGTTAATTCAGTTTTACTATATTGTTGAATAATAAAAATTAAGATATTATTCGAAGTTGAGTTGATTCAAACAAAATTCTAAATATGTTTAAAAAAATTTTGTTTCCAGCATGTTTCATAATATACAATAAGGTATAAAATTCAGATGAATAAATGCTAATGACTAGATGAAAACATTTTCAAAACAATTTAAAGTTAAACATGAAAAATGAATTTTAAAGATCAAGCCAAGATTTCCAAACGCACGTACAGTCTCTTCAATGCAAAGAACCAGGATCTTTTTTTCGCTAAAATTTACAGAGCAGGTTAGGCAAGTTGCGAATGACGAAGTAGAGAGATCACGAGAATGCTGACTGAAAAAAACGAAAAGGAAAGCCAAAAGAGTAGCACCCACTGCATTCCGGTGTTGGTTGCATCTTTGTGAAACCATTTGATTGACTTTATTTTTTCCTATTTCTCTCTCTGTCTGTTTCTCTTTCCATTACACTTTTTCTTCTTTTACAAATACATAAATATCATTACATTTTGGATAGAATAAACAGAATAAATTTTAACTTTTTATATCTATTTTAAATAATTATAATTTAATCTTATTTATCATTAATTGATATAAAATTAATAAATTCAAAATTTACTTTTAATAAATAAATTTTATTTTATGTTATCACGAAGAATTGTATATAGTAATATTTTAATACTGATATTATAATCAGATTTCTCTGGGTAAATAATATAATAACCTCTCCAAAAATATAATATATTCGTTGAAAATTTAATGATTTTATCTGCTTTTTATTACATCGAATACATATTTTAATATTATATACAGAATATTGAAAAATTATTTATTACTTTATCCATGAGGTGAATATGCTTAAAAAAAACTTTATTTTTTCTAATAATTAAAAATAGACTATTTAATAAAATAAGTAATGTAGAAAAGTTTTTGATATATCATTATTTATATTATAAGATATTAAAAATGTAATCAAATGCTTTTAAGTTTCATCAAATGTTTTTTAAATTTAGAAAATGTTTATAGTAGGTAATTCCAGTAACGGGAATTTCTTATCTGACATTAAATATTACTATTAAAGATATTAATAACTGAATTTATCTTAAATTTATTAAGTTTAAGCTTTCTTCTACGATTAAAAATAAACATTTCCTTTAAAATAATTTGTAAAGAATAAAATGTACAGAAATAAAATTTAAATTTCTCTCAGTTCTTCATCTGCATCAATACTTAGTAATTAAATTCAAGTATACTGAATCCATATACAGATTTTTTTAAAATGCATATAACATTCGATTATCATTGTTTGATTTATAAATGGAAAATTATATTCAATTGATCTGTAGGTTTCTAAGAATAGTACGTAAGTGATTGTGTCAAAGAAAATATTTGATTTATTGACTATAAATTGAAATGTTGTACTATGACAGCTCGAATTGATTTGATTGCATATACTAGCAGAGCAAATTAAAAAATATATACGTACGCGAGTAAAAGTATATGTTTTATTTTATATTCATAAGATAAATTTAGTTTAGTGTATGTACTAAAATGTATATTTATGCCAGTACATGTCATTAAGTGTGAATTTGCATCCTGTAGTTGTTGGTAACATTGATAAAATGATAACTTTGCTTTTTCCCTTGCTCCTTTCCGTTTCCATTTTCGTCCCATTACTCATAATTATACGATATTATACATTATACAATAATGATTTTTTTTTATTTCAATGCAATAATGTTTCAAAAGATCAAACATTTGATTGCTTTACAAAAAAACAAAGATGGGTATGTAAATAAAGGTATATTGTGATTTACTACACTTTTATCTAATCAAGTAAATCTATAAATAAAACGATATTGGAAATCAGAAATTGTACAATCGGTTATCTTATCTTATAGTAGTTTTCTCCACTAGATTACATTTCTTCAGTTACTTTCTGTCTTTCTGCTTTAGAATATTAAAGTTTTATGTAAATTTTTATTTTAAGGATTTAAATTTTAAAATTATATTTAAAAAATATAAGTTATTCATTTTTTTATATTTGATAAAAGACTAATTATTTTAAAGATATAATTACTATCATAAAAATTTATTTAGTTATGTATAAAATAATTAGTATATAAATAACATATTATTTATGAACTTCTAAAATTTAGTTTACCACGAAACTAAATTAATTTCGTACTTTACTGTTTTCTTTTCTTCTCTGACTTTTTAGTTTATATTTTTTTGTAATAAAAAGACAATCAAAAATAAATTTATTAAAGATATAATTATTAATATTTATTACTGATATTATTTTTTTTAAACTTTTAATATAAAAATTGGTTTATGAAAATATTTTTTTGAAAATGATTATCAATATTTGCGTATATTTTATTACTTTTATTAAAAAATTTTTTTGTCTCCTGGAAGTTTATAAAATAAACTGCAAGGAATAGAAATAATAAAATAATTATAATAAATAAAAATGAACGGACAGAAAATCAGATTACTAAAAATGTAAACGAATGTAAGATAAGAATAAGTCAATTTATTCATTGTTTTTAACAATAAAACTTAGAATATAAAGCATTTTTTCTGAAAACTTAAAATCACCTATTTTAAGTATGTAAATTCATGGAGATAAGAAAAAATAATTATAGAAACATTCAGTTAGTAAAGAAATAAAAGGAAGGTAAAACACACCGAAGTTGTTATTTTCCTAAATCTCTTCAGTATTAAGTATTTTCTTGAAAATCTATTGTTGATAAATTATTTTTAATAAAAGTATAAAAAATCTTATTGAGAAATTCATAAAAAAATTTTAAAATTTGTTAATAAATTTGTTTGTTAATTTAATAAAGTTACAGTACATGAAGTAATTTTAATGTATAAATTATCATTGCAGTATCATGGCAGAAAAAATATTTTTTCCATTAAAAATTACTTTATAATAATTTATTTTATCCCGAAAAATGTATTCAAATAATATACAATAACAACTATACAAATATACAAAAACATGTCTATAGTAAATTTTTCATAATTCTTTTATTAAATTATGAATTTTTATAGTTCAAAGAATTTTTTGTTCTGGCGTACATTTTTTTCGAAATTAAAATCTCTAATAATTTTTAAAAGTAAATTTTTTAGTATTAAAATAAAATACATATTTATAAACTGCGTTGGCTTAGAAAATATGTTCAAAAGTTAAATTTTGAAAAATATTATTTTGAAGAATACCTTTGATGGAAGTAACAAAATTCAATAAACAATTAATTCTTGATTGATTATGAAATACAGGATCACGCGTAATGACATTCATTAAATAACATAAACTAGCAAAGTCTATTATTATATTATTTAAGAATTCGAATACAGAAATTAGAAATTGGAAAAGGTTTATATTTGAAAGATAATATTCTGAAGGAAAGTTGAGGCTTTACATAAAAAAAGTTATTTAAAAAATATTCGTAGATTGCAAACTTGACTACTTGAAGACACAGCGGATAAACTGAAAAATTTGAGTATCTCACGTATCTCACGAATCATCAATAAGTGTGAGCACATAAAGTCGCATGCGGACGTGCTAACACATTAGATAATCTTTTTGTAGGACTTTAAACCAGAAAATAGAAAACACCCTTTGGCAAGTCTAGCAACCGGCGATCTCATATTCTCTTAAAGTCAAAGGCCGCTCTCTCGCGCCCGCGGACGGCGCCACGACTGCCCTCTCGAGTCTTCATTTGTTTCGCCAGTCCGACAGTCGTTGCAGCACCGCACGGTCGTAGAGGTGTGCCGCACTGCTTCCTTCGCGCTTATGAGCAGTACCCTAGCCGAATGCTTCGTTTGTTTTCTGTGAAAGGTATAAAGAAGCTGGAAAACGAAGTTAGACCTATTGGCATGACTCCACGACGCTCAAGATAGGACTAAGAATGAAAAGAAGAACAACGGCTTAAGACATGTGACTCTTACCGTATCAACTAAACATAGGAGTACGTATTAATAGTTTATTTGTAAATGGTAATTGAAAGTACGTGTCATTATCACTCTCTTATTATCTAAATCTTTTCATTTTTTAAATATTTAGCCTATGGGACTGTGAAACTGAGTAGTAAGAATGAAAGTTTATTACTGTACAATTACTTGACCTTGACTACGAGACACTAACTGTATGCAATTTTTTCGTTAAGATTATTTAATTCATATATTAAGATTACCATTTAAGATCTTCCATGAATTCTGTCATTGATTAAAATTTTTTACCTTTGATTAATTTTTCAGTAATCTATCATACTTGTACTACAATCATATGTAATTTATTTAACTAATATGAACTAAAATCAGAATTATTCATATTAATTTTACTTATATAATTAACAAATTAATAAGTTTTATTGGTTTTATTATTAATTAGTTTTCTTTAAATGAAAGTGATAGTACAAAAAGTTTAATTATTATAACATTAAAATATCAAATTTGAAAAATTTATGAAAAGGTAAATCTTTTTACACTATATTTTTTTCTTTTTTGCTTTAAAATTTATAATCGTCTAAATATTGAATAAATAATTAATTAATAATTATTACTAATTTGATAAAATTTCAGCCATTCAATTATATTCACAACTAAAGTCTTTTAAATATTTTCATTATCAAGAAAATGAAATATAGTACAAATATAACATATATTTAAAATATTATATTTAATTTAATTAAAATTATATTAATTCCAGTCGTATTTATTATACGACTTATAACATTTAATGTAATGAATAACACCATTAAATATATACCTCATGGGATATAAATTACATTAAGTCGTCATTTCTAACTAGATTAATAATAAATTATTGCTTGAAATTTTAAATAAAATTATAAAATATATATTTAAGAATTGACTTTATAAAAATTATTGGAATTTTAACAAATGTTATTAATAAAATATATATTTAATGCTTTGTTAGATACTTAATAGTTAACTATTAGATAATCTGCTTGGCTGAAAATAGATTTCAATATAATATAAATAACGTCATATAAATAAATTTGTTGAAATATAAAATAACATAAATTAATTTAAATATATTTTACAATTTTTGCTTTAATTTATAAGCACAAAATTATAGAAAATTTATAGCAGCTTATTATTCCGAAATTAAAATATTAATCACGATTATATATATCAAAAATTAAATCCAAAAACTCACAGTAATTTTTATCTTTCTTCACGCGTATAAGAATCGCATACAAATATAAGCAAACCTAGAGAAAAAAAAGTGAAAACAAACAATTCCCTTGACTGCGCAATGGTTCTCAGTGAGATACATACCACGTGCTTTTTACATGAAAAATTTTCACCTGCATACGATATGCCTTTAATTCAATTGTTGGTATTGTGTCACCAGATATAAGTTTATCTTTTTATTTTATTCTAATGATATAAAAAAAATTATATCTCAGAATTATATTTGTACCAAATGATGAGTGTCGAATCGGACGTGTCCAGTGCAACGATTCATTAGAATTTAGCAATGCCTTTGATATGCGAGTAATGACCTTAAATGCATTATGTCAGCTATATTAACAAATCTCATGTACCACATTTTCTTTATTTAATGACAATGCAACTTTAAAAATGTGATCATCTTTTAGCAAACGTTTTTTTCTTTTTTATTTTCCTCTAGCATTTGAATATTGACATATGTTTGATATTTAAATATCTATTTTTGCATGTATAAATATTTTTGTTTATGTCGATATATATATATATATATATATATATAAATATTTTTAAAGATATTTAAATGTTCTTAAAATGAATAATCAGTAATTATTGTAAAAAGTAAATAATGAACGTATTATAAATTATAAAAACTAATCAGTAATTATAATAAATATGTCGATTTAACAATTTCAATTTTATTTAAATATTAATTAAAACGAAAAAATATACCAAATACGCTTCTTTAATAACAAATGTTAATTTATTTCTGTAAATGAAGAAAATATGTTCTGCATATTTAAAAATTTTAATTCTAAATTATAATAAAAATTATCCGTTATAAACATTCTATTATAAAAAGGAAAAAAATTATTATTTATTATTTTATAATAAAACAGTTTAACTAGCTAAAGAATTTATTTGATTTTATCATCATATTGTATCTATTACTAATTATACTTTTAAAAAATAAATTAAAATAAAATAATAATCATTTCTAATAATAATAGTATTTCGTATTACCGTAATATTTAAACAATTGTATTAATTTTATTTTTAGATTTTAAATATAATGTTTTTAAATATTATTCAATAGAATATCATTTCATTATTTTCACTTATATGGAAAAATATGCTTTTATACAGAAATTAATTATTTTCAGAGCTGTGATTAAGGTTATAATGTTTAATTATTATCTTTTCATATCAAATGTAAGCATTATTCAACACAGTTTGCAATAATTGACAAATTATCAGTAAATTTATTTATGACTGCGAATGAAAATTAATTTTTTTAAAAATCAGTACACGAAGTTTTTAAATTTGGTGATCATAAAAAGCGTGTCAAGGTACAACAGTCGGTCGTTAAGTCGATACAATGATCAAGTACTTATAGGAAAGTCTAATAACATTACTTTTATCACGTTATTGCGTCCATATATATACACATATAGAGCCAAGCCTTAATATTGAAATATCTATCTTATTTCAATTTATATATTGAAAAACAATTAAAAAACAAGAAAATTATATCTATTAAAATTAAATTTTTATTATGAATAAGAATTAAAAATATCTGGCAAACATACCATGTTTAAGAATAGCCATATTATAATATATGAAGCAAGACCAGCCTGTTATGTCATAAATTTCTAAAAAAAAACTTAGTTTTATCTAACGTTTTATTTAATTAGAGAATAAACTAAGTAATCATTACTTGCGTAAAGTAATACATTTACATTTATTTATAAATTTATAAATTCGTTATTTATAAATTACATTAATACAGAACATTAAATTTTCCAGTAAAAATTTAACAAGTGGCAAACATTTTTTTTTTTGATTTTTTTTAATTTGACAAACACAAATTAATCCGCCAGAGTATGTCATTTTAGTTAATTTACTATATGTACCATTTCTATATAATAACAAATAATAACAAATGTTAATTATTTAGGAAAATACAAATAATTCTATAATTTAAAAATTAAATTAAATCAAATTAAATTATAATTAAATAAATATAATTATAATATTATTTTTTGAAAAAAGAATAAAGTTTATCTATCTTTTATAATTACTATATTTTTTATATTTTATTGATTTATGAATTACTTGTTATATATGTTATTAAAAAGTTTAATGACATATATTACTAAGTATTATTGTTTACTATAAAAAACTGATTTTTGGATTTAAATATTATTGTATTTGTTATATAATATTATATATAAAATATTATCTTAATAATATTATTGATATATATTATATATTCACTATTTCAGTAATTTTTACTATAAACTTGTTTTAATATTCTATTAATTTTAGTCTTATAATGAACAATATTAATTTATGTTTTTATTTTTATTTAACAGAAAAATTTATTAATTAAAATTAAATATTATTATAATAATTGAAAATCTGCAAACAAATATTTTTTTTAAGGAAAATTACATGAAAAAGAATCTTGTATTTCTTACTAGCTCACTTTTTTAAAATTAAGAAAATTTTTTGAGAAATTTTTGTTTTTAAAAATTGTTTAATAAAACAAAATTTTTATTTTCCATCGTGAAGAAAAAAGATGAATAGCTGTTTCATAAACATACACGTATAAAGCGCAAATCAAAATACTAATCATCTAGTATTTTCATGTATCAAGGTGAAAAATACATATCATAAAAGAAATGCATACATTTAATTGACTAATTCTTTTAAAGTTATGGGCATGAAGATAATAAATATATATATAACAAGAAATATACAGATTAATAAATAAATGGTCTTTAAACAAAAAAAATTATAATAATGTGATCATCTAAATTTTATAAATACTAATAAAATAATTAAATATTAATTATTAATAATTTTCAAAAAAAATTGTTGAAAACGATATTCAATTTAACTAATAGTATAAAAAGAACTATCATTATAAATAATGTAAAGTTAATTACTTACAAACTATTAATTAAAAATCAATTTGATGATATATAAAATGATTAAGCTGTTTTTATAAAAAATAGAAACATTAAACTAAAAAAAGCAATAGTTCATTAACTATTATAATTTAAATTAAAATAAATAATTATTATTATTATTCGTAACATCTTTTGTAAAATGTTATTATAAAATAATAGATATGTTTACTTGTACAATAAAAGTTGTAGAAAGAATGTAGAGATATATCTCATTCCAACTAACCCAATAAATTAAGAATTTAATGAACCAATTCAATAATATACACTGAATAAATTAAAATTCCCCTCTACAGCAAAATGTTAATTTTAAATGTATGGATTAAAACACTGCCTCTATAATAATATATTTGGTAATATAAACTAAGAAAAAACATAAAATAAATATTAATAACTTCGATTTTTACTAATTGGCACTTAAACATTTGCTGTAAAAAAATTCAGTAATACATAAATCGATCAACACTCAGCTTAGCTTTCCTAAATTAGCTATGTAAATGAAAATCACGTAGAAGCATCCCCAATCTAAATAATGCAACAAATATAACAATATGCAACCTGTTTTTCTTACTATTTACGTAAGCGATAAGCGTAGTTATATATATTAAATTGCTACTATTAAAAAATTAAAACTTTGTTTTTGCTTTTAAACTTCCTGTTTCATACATTAATAACTATATATTGATACAACGTATATTTATAATAGTATTAATTTTATTACTAATTTTTTTGATTAGTAATAATTGTTGAAAAATTATATAAATAAAAAATATATATAATTTATTATATAATTTTTTATTTTATAAAAATTTTGTAATTATCTATACAGACCGTGAGTCGATTTCGCTATATAGGTGATATTATGAAAGAAACACAAATGCAGATAGCTTAATTCCAGAAAGTAAATTATATTTGATGTCCAAAAAATCTGCATACTTCGATTTATTTATTATTATTTATTATTTATAATAAAATTGTAATTCTTTTTCAAAGTTGTAATCAAATTTCTAAAATTTCTCTAAAATTATAAAGAAGAAATTCTTTAAATGTGTAAAATTAAAATAAAAATTTTTTGTAAATTAGTATTTACTTTATTAATTTTATATTTAGGTACAAACTAATATTAAATCATAAACGATCTTTATTATCATGAAATGATTCAATGATTCATTTATTCGAACAGAAGAAATATTTAGATTTATTCAAAATTAACTGTATATAATGTTTATATATATTAGGTATTAAGCTTTTGAGGTCTCGTTTAATTTGATTCAGCAAAATGATATATTTAAAACTGACAATGCAAATTATTTTACGCAATTTCTTTTATTCAGAATTCTTTAAATTTTAAATTTATAATTATAATTATGAATATAACGTGTACCAATTCTTAGGTTATGTACTTCAATTCATTTTCAGATTATGAATAATAATTGTTCCGTGTATTAGTCTACAAACTATTTAAATTATAAAACTGTATAATAAGAATCATTGTAATATTACTTCGATTAATAAATATATATAAAAATCATATTACTAGTTTTTTTAAATTATATCTGACATATTTCTTAAAAGTAATCATTTTATAGTTCATCAAATAGAACATTATTATTTAGGAATAAGAAAAAAATTAACCATAAAAATAAATTATTATCCATAAAAATCAAACTTTTTGAATTCAAAATGTACGAATGATATTAAAAATATTTTTATAGCAATTATAATTTTAAAAATCTTATCTAATAATTATATGTTGAATATAAAGTTCATCTTTTCGACAATTTGAATTACAAAATATGTTCATACTTGAAAGTTTTATAAAAATTTTCTGTATTCATCATTAAAATGTATTCAATTAAATAAACAAGTTTTTTTTTAATATTGATAAATAAGTTTTTTAAATTATTTACTATTTAAATATATGTATATAATTTGAATAATTATTTTAAGAATTATAAGCATCATTTTTTATTTATTATTTATTGACTATATATATATATATATATATTTTTTTTTTATTGACTATATATATATATAATTTAATTAAACGTTGACATTTATAATACTGTACTAGAATCAAAATCAATTCCTATACCGAAAATGCAAGAAGCTGCTTTAAATAAACGTGTGAATAGTTGGTACATCGTACCTAACTAAGTACTAGTTCGTTTACTCGCGACATCAGCCAGTCAGAGTGCTCTCAACGTGTAAAATTGCAATTTCCGTCTATGAATCATGTAGTGCGAACCTTCACTCATCCGGTTCGTAATATATAAGTGCAAGGCGTGAACGTGATGCGGACCATTTTTCCCACGCTTTTCCAACGCATAATCTTAAGTTTCCATATCGTTGTATTTTGTTCGTTGCACCGTAAATATTAAGTTCTGGTATAAAACACAAGCTATTGCGAATTTTCCTTTAATATCCAATAAGTTCACAACTTTTCAATACATTTACAATCTTCTATATTATCTGAGTGGTTATCGTTGTTTAGAAATTACTTAGACTTATCTATACTAATTTTAAATGGAGTTAACTTAAAATAAAATCAAATGGTATGTAAAATATGTGTGTAAATGCCGTACGTTAACTATTAAATAAATTATCTGAAAAAATTTTAATTATTATCTATTAAAGTAAACATATTTTTTCAAACTTTTTTTATTCTGTTTATGCATATGTTTTAAATATTGAAATGTGATTAAGTAATGAGTGTATCATTATATCAAATATTGTAAGTTATTAATTATAATATTTAAACTTTTATATCATTAATATACATTAATGATATCAAATTGACATATATTTATTTATTTATTCTTTATCAAATCATATTTATAGAATAAAACAATGAAGTTTTATTTTAATATATATTAAATTATAAATGATTAACACGTAATACTTTTTTATTAAACTTGGTACTCATTGGTGTAATAATATTTTGAACACAAATTTCTTAGCTACTTAATAATATAAATTTGAAATTATTTTTTAATAGATTATATTTCAATGCCATTCGTATTAATTATTATTTATAAATTTAAGTTGAATGTATTAATATAATTAATTAATTACATATTAGAACGAAATTCATAAATTACGCATATATTCTGTAATATCAATATATACACTAAGTCATTGACCTATAATAAGAAATATAATACGAGTAAATGGAAAGGGGAGAAAAAACTCTTTATATTTTACTTGACTCTAGGGCTGCGGGAACTCGAGATCAGCGGAAATGGACTGAACCTGGTTGATCCGGTCTAATGTGCACAATATTAGCTAGTAACAAATTTTTTTAAATTCCAAATAATATAAATTTAAAATTAATTGCTTTTATAATTATCTTAATTTAAAAAATAATTTTTGTTTACAATTATTTTTTTTTACAATTAAATTGTGTCTAATACAGTTATTCAATTTACGAAGAATCTGACATATATATTATTGAATTGACATATATTGTGTAAATTTTTTTTTTCTATATTTTTTAAAGTAAATTATTGCAATAAAAAAAATATAATCCTTAATCATAAATTTTAATTTTAATATTATGTTTTGCTTATGAAAAGATAAAAAATAAAATTTCATTTCTTTAAAAAAGATATTGTACATAAATGAATATCTTTTCAGCTGTATTTACGATCTTAATACCTTAAAGTTTTAATAAGATATAATTATTACGTCAAAAATTAAAATAAAATTATTTAATTAAAGTTTAAAATACAAAAGTTAACTTAGAAAACAAATATTAATAACAAAATATTAGCTAAATTAACATTATCACTTAAACAAAAAATAAATTTTAAACTATGGTAATTTAAAAATTAGTATTTTTTAATAAATTTATTAATAAAACTGTTATGATTTCACTTAAAATAATAAAAAAAATTATACATTTATTTTTAAAACTATTTTGCTGTTCAAATAGACTGAAGCAATTATATTTTTCTGAAACAATACTAACGTTGAGAAGACTTTTTTGAATTATTTCTCTATTTCTTAATTTTTTTTATTTTATAAGCATAAAAGTTTAATACAATATTAAATTGTAATCTTGTATAAAATAAAAGAAGTTTCAAATAAAAAAAGTGTAAAAAGTAAACAAATTCGTTAAAATTTATATTAAATAATTTAAACAATATTAGATATTTGTGATTAATATTTTACCAAATATTCTGTCTTAAAATTTTAAATACTAATTTTTAATAATATAATATTATTTATTATTCCTTATTTAACATTTCAAGAAAATTTAAAGATAGATTTAATAAAAGAAAATTTCATTTATAAAATTAAATAGAACGAACAATTTTAAAATATAAAAATTTAAAAATATTCTCAATAATATTTTTTATTGAAAATAAAATGTGTATGTTTGAAAGATTATTTGAAAAAATGGAAAATTTTACATAAAATCACATATCGACCAAATTTTATTAAAATATAACTAGAATTTGTATTCATATACTTTTAGTTAATATATGTGTACGTACATGAAGCAAATATAAAAAAATTAGTGAAAAGTTAATAATAATATGTATTAATAATATGGTCTATTGTTAATATGATTAATAATATGATCAAGATATAAAATTAATATAAATGAAGAAAATTAAATTAATTATATTTTTATTTAACATGAGAATGAAAATATATCAATAAAAGCTTATAGAAGCCTTTGCAATATAATACTGTTTCTTCAACTTCAAGTATTTTTTTTAAACATATACTTAATTTTTAACTAATATAAATATTAAATTTTAATGATTTAGCTGAATTTTAAATATATTATCGTCTGTTTAACTTAAAAAATGTTTATTTCATCATTTTATAATATATATTTATATAACTGCATCATATAAAAATCTTGTCAAGAAAAAACAGAATGTATAATCTTGCATGGTATAATTTCAACTGTTACTGTCAACGCGTTGTCTACACATGGTTTTTCTTAATTATTATTTAAAACATTTAGTAACCTTTGTTTTGAGTTTAATTCTACTTTTCATGCAAGTTTCTTAAAACAATTATATTAGTTATTTTTAATAAAATATAAAAAGACCATTCCATTTTCACTTATAAACTAAACAAACCATAATTTGCAAGTTATTCTTTTTATGGCTGGTTTTCAGGTTATTCAACATTTGAGAGTTTAAGAATAGTTTTTGTTTAGCATTTATTAGTTAATAAAACATCTTTTTAACAAGACAAAAATCATATATTGGTTCCATCGATCACATAAAGAAACACGTTAATTAAGTGTCAGGTAAAATTTCTTTTAATTTTATTTATTTACTTATTTTATTTTTTTTAATTTTTTCCTTTTTTTTATTTTTTTAGAAATATAATTCTATCAAAATATTATAATATTAATATTAATAATGTTGTATTTAATAAAATTACTACATTTTTTAATAGATTAATTATTTTTGGATAAATTTATTTTATATTAGAATAATTTAATAAATTTAAAATTACGTAGAATAAAAAAAAAAATTTTTTTAAATAATGTTACTTGAATACTTATTAAATAATAATTGAATGAAATTATTATTTAATATTAGTATTAATAAGCCGCTATAGCTTACGAATTACATTTCTAAGAAACTAGTTTTTTTTATATATACTTTTCTTAACATTTTTTTAAACTATTATTACCGTATATAATATTAAATAACTCTTTAATAGTTATATAAATAAAAAGCTATAATATTCAAAATTTCAAGTTAAAATACATATTCTTTAGAATTTGTTTGAAAACTTCAATTTAAGTAATTTAAAATTGTATTAATATTGTTTTTAAAATTAATATTATTAAAAATATAAAAATAATTTTAAAATAATATTAAAAATATAAAAGTAATGTAAAAGATTTTCTTTAAATTTTTATCATAAATTACTTATTTTATTAAAATTTTTTAAATAGATTTTTAATACTTATTTAAATTTAGTAAAATATAATATTCATAATTTTTATTTCAATTGTATTTATATTTACATTGATTTTTTAAAATTATTAACGAAAATTTATATTTTTATGTTAGTGTAATTGAAATACAAAATTTAATAAAAAGGATGTTAAATAAATATTTTGAAAGGAAATTTAATTATAAATAATAGAAGCAAATAAAAATACGAAAAAGTTTATTTAGTAAAGAAAACAATACATCAAATTATTTAACCAATATAATTAGAGTGATTATGTGAAATGCGTACGATATTATATTAGATTAATCGTAAGCATTTTATAATTGCTATAAATACAAGTTTCTTTTATGTAATCCAAAATTATTTTTTATTACACAAAATTAACGCAATTATACATTCAACAGTATGCATTTGCATTAGCTATTATACATTCAATTATAATTAAAATATTCCCGTTAAAAGCAGTGAATTCTTTGGAAAATATACTTTTTTTCAGAGCATATTTATGTACCATGTAACAGGTTGGCTTATGAGGTTACTGACATTTCATTTGACCAGACCAGTCCAAAAATTAGGTGAAAACTTAATATAAAAAATAATTAATAAGAATCAGAAGATTGAAATTTCCCTTTTTTACACAGTAAATTAATTTTTACAGGAATGTATTTTTAGCAATATACAAATAAGTTTAAAAAAAAACTTTTTTTAACAATTTAAAAAGTTTAAATGTTCGATTAAATTTTTAATTATTTTAAAACCTTTTAAACATAAAAAGTTAGTATTAATAACAGTAGTATTAAAAAAAACTGATGGTTAAAACGTTTATGAATAGAGAGAAACAACGTATTTTGGAATAAGTATGCACATTAAAACAAGTTAACTTTGTAACAGAGCTGCCCCTTAAAACTATTTCAAAAGTATATTAGAATTTTTATTATATATAATTTATTTATGTTGTATTTCTATGTATTTATTTATACTTAATTTTATTGTATAATATTTATATTTTAATTTATTATATAATATTTATACTCTAATTTATTTTATAAATATTTATCGTAATATGTATTAATTTCATGATAAATTTATGTAATGAAGTAGAAATCTAACATTAAATATTTTATGTATGAACAAATTTTTTGAAGTGTTATTGTGTAAACGAAAATGAAATTTCTTGAATTTTGACTTTAATTGACAACCATTATCTATTTAGTAAATTATGAATTTAAGAAGGTTAACAGATTTTTCTGCGTTTCTATATTATAAATGAAAGAACATTACAATGATAGATTTGTATAAAAAATTTATATGTAATATAAATAATATAATTTAAAATTTATATGCAATAATCTTTAGTTTATTCAAAAGTTACAAATAATTTATAATTATTATATTTTTAAGTTTTTTCTTTTTTTTCTTATAGAATCAAATGTAAATTAGATAGCATTATTATTATTAATAAATATTATATACATTCTTAGATACATAATTTTTAAGTTTAACGAAAGGTAGTTAAATTAAATTGGATAAATAATAATTATTACTTTAAAAAAATTTTCGTTGAGATTTTATGAAAAATAGGCGATTAATTTACCATTTATATTATTGGCAACATATTAGTACGCTTTTAAAATGTTTAACATATTTTCTATTTTGATAAGATATTTTAATAATTTAACATTAATTTCTTAATTTCTATCTTAATTTCAATTTAACAACATACGTTGTATTCCTAAAATAATTTATTCAATATAAAAAATCACAAATTTTTAAATTAAATTATTTAATTAGTGTAAGACGTACTTTTAATTTTATTTACGACTTACTGATTTGTGAGTATCCATGAGTAAAATTTCAATTGCGTTGTATTGATATTTCGTGCAATACTGCAATAGATAGAAGCAGAAAAACGCAAAAAACAAGTTCATTTTACTTGCTCATAATTATTTATATTTTACCAGTAAGAGGAGAACGCAATTGAAAGCGTTTTCGTAACCATTTTTTTATTGTTTGTTTCTGTATGCATTCTGAATTCTTTTCACTTTCTTTCAATTTAATATTAATAGGTTTATCGTTTTTTCATGGCGAAAACATATTTGATTCCGAATATTCCAAAAAATTGTATATAATGTATAGTATAATATAGTTTATTGAACAATATTATAATTGTTATGAATCAATACATTATATATATACATTTATTTTAAATCTAAGTTTTACATATAATCATGACATATCTAAATGCAATTTTACATCAAAATCACTTTTATATCCTTTATACATCACACAGCTTAATAAGTATCTTATACCTTTACTATATTATTATCTATCTATATATTATCTATCTAATTTAATATTAATTATTATATATATTATTATCTTAATTAATTAATTAAGTATACTTAATTATAATCTTAATTATCTTAATATTATTATCTCGTTATCTGGTAATAGCAATAGTAGCTTATTGAACAATATTACCACCGTCATGGTTCGTTGCGTTATTTATACCTTATCCTACAATCTGAGTTTTACATATATTCTTACATATCTATTTGCTTTTTAATATATAAATCCAAGCACTTTCATAATTATTACTTATAAATTAGTTTATTGAGAACCATCTATCTCAACTGTAAACATCGACTCTCAATAAAGGTGAAATGTATTGCACCAAACTACCTTGTTATGCTTTATAATTTTATTTAGTTTTGCTTTTTTCTTACTTGGAAGCCCATTACTTGACCATTCTTATCTTCTTCTGCGCATTTACCTTTATGTTTTCGTTAATTGATAGATAATTTAACTTTATTAATTTTAACGTTTTGTACTTAAGGTAAATATTTGTACTTAGTATTGTATTACATCTTAAGTTCTATACTATTTATGTGATATTTCTTATTTAAAAATGTGATTTTTTGTGCTCGGCGTGTATATTAAATTACCCACTGCATTTTTCTTAATACAAATACTTGAGTCTAAATCTACTTATCTTTAACTAATAGTATTGTATATTAATTTATTGGGCAATTCTATAATTGTCAGGAGTTAATGCTTTATTACTGCAGTTTCCTAATATCTGAGTTTTAAAATTAACCTTACACGTCTATTTTCCTTTTGATTACTTCCTCAAAGTCATCTTATACGTATTAATTATGAAATGGTTTAATGGGAACCTTGTATCTTAACATAAATCTAGAATTTTAATAAATAAATAGTGTCTTGAACCTTACTACCTTGTTATAATTTATAACTGTATATAATTGTATATTTTTTTTTATTTGGTAGTGCTTTACTTAACTCTTTGAATCTTCACGTGAGCATTTGCTATTCTGTATTCGTCAAATGCTAACTAATTTTTTTCTTAAGTAAATGTTACACACAGCTAAGAGGTATATCAGTATTTATCTACTTTACTCACACTTATATTATTTTAATGTCTTATATATCAGAAAGAAATATATACTAAATATTGTATTACTCCTAATATCAAACTCAGTCCAAAAGAAATATAGTATTGTAAACTTTAACATATGACTTTTAAGATTTGCTTGTTTTAGAAAGTTAATTATTGTTATATTGTTGAACTACATAAATAATAACATTTTTCTTAATTCCACTGATTTAAGCCTATTTTTACTTATCTTTACTTAATTGGTTAGTAGATACCTTTCCAAATGTTAGCGCAGATTTCTGAAGCTTTACATTCTTGGAAGATATACTTCAATGTTTCTATGTTCGCAAAGTCTGCATATTTTTTCCTTATCCATTCAGTGTCTGTTGGCTCTAGTTTCATTACCCATTCTATATCTTGCCAAGATTTTCATACCATTCTTCTTTTTTCTGACATTTCTTAAGGTGGGAAATCCAAATTTTCTTATATTATCCTGTCTTAATATCTCTTATCTCTTCCCAATGAGTATTTACATCTTCACTTTTCTCTCTTCATATGCACTATGGCCAACCTAACCTTTGTCATAACCCTAATCTTACCTCTGCGGAATACTTTTATTTCTTTTCCTTCCCTCTGTAATTCTTCAAACTTCTTCCTACTTCTCTTCTTGTTTTTACACATTCCCTAACAATGAACATCTTTTCATTTTTCATCATTTTAACCTTATCGCTCTCTTTGCTGCTCTTATCTCTATTTTATCTCTCCTTGTTTTCAGCATTAAAATACTGTCTAGGGTATTACTATCTAAACCTAGGAATCATTTTAAATATTTTTTTTGCACCCTTTCAATTACTTCACCCACACTCTACCCCGAAAAAATGTTATGTATATCCATTAGCATATAACGGAAAGCTATAAGTTAAGAATTGCGAAGTAATTAAGTAATTGAGTATGCAAAGATCACATATATTGTAGAAATATGTATAATCATATACATGGTATGCATCATTTTTTTAAATTATGTCTATTTATAACAAGGGGTTCGCCAGTAGTTTAGTCTAATAGTCTAATTGAAAATGTTACGTTAAAATAATCCTAACAGGATCGATTTCTTACTTCGATTAATATTCATTGTGTTATCTCATTTTGATGTAGAGATATTAGTAAGTATTTTCAAAGATAGATAGATAAATACTGAATCGAAATTAAATAATAATATACAATACTAAATAATGTAAAGTATTATTGTTAAAAATTTAATTTTTAATATTGCTTAGCATTTTAATTAAATTTAATGATATATAAATCCTTAAATTAATCAACAAATCAAGTGCTTGTAGGAAAATTATAATTAATTATACTAAAATTTTTATGTATTTGCTATTGAATTTTTAATCTAATATTATTGGTTTTGTATCAATAATATTTTAGATCGTGGAAAACTTTTATCATTTTTGAAATTTTGATACAGTCTCGAAATCAATTATCATCTGTATATTGTATCTATTTATTATTTTGCGATTATTTCAGGTAATCGAATACCGTTGATAAAATTCAGAAACTCGAGAAAATTAACTTCCTTCCCATGAATTTCTTTATAGGTCGAAGAACCAGCTTAGTTTTTCTGAGTAGTGCTAACAAACTATTAATGGTAATTTTTTTTTAATTCTTTCGCAAAAAATTTTTTAATTTCTTCGGTAGTGCGTTTATTAAGTGATCTTGCTATTTTCATAAATATGCATACTCGAGTACATATCATTATCTCTCTCGGTCACAAACCTCTTTTCATGTTCTTTATTAAACAAGGGATATTATTCATTGTATTCTAGCCTTACTACTAGTTTGCTGTCTTTATCCTTATTTATTATTATATCATTAATGGCATACTCTTTATAATTATGATAAGTATAAATTATAATTTAAACTGTTTTTATTGTCATGGTAATTATTTTTCAATTATGGTAATATCAAATACAAATTTTATTATTAACTCCTGTAAGAATTGTATTGGTCTAAAATATTACTGGATTATTTTCTCAAAATTAATGAATTTTATAGTTATCTTGCAAAGAAAGGTCACAATTATCGTTTTTAAAAATCTTAAAAATTTATATCTACCACACATTAAATATTAAGGTGTTACTTTTATATATAAATTATTATATATTTATAAATATTAAGGTTTACTTTGTTATTCAATTTACATTTTAGTCAAATGGCACTTACAATATATAAAAACAAATACATGATATTTATCGTCTACAATTATTAAAAAACAAGAGGCTGGCGAGCTGGCTCTGGCATATTATTTCATATTCGTTCAAATTTTCAGAAAACATTTCATAAGCTAATTTTAATTCCAGATCTATTTTATCAATAATTGTAACTCATTAAAAAGTATTTAATTTTAAGAATATGAAAATATTTACGAATATATATTCAATAGCCAGTACATACAAATAAAACTGTGTGGTGATATGAATATATTTATTTGGTAATTATAGCATCTTTCTTTTTCATAAATTTTTAATTTTAAACGATATTATTTTAACTACTACACAAACAAATTAACGACTTGAAACTTTAGAGTAATTTTTTTTGATAACTTGTAGTTGACGCCATAATAACAATAGTCATAAATATTTTAACGTTTTAATAGAATTTTGTATCATATATTCGAATAATTAAGTATACTATAATTATCATATAATATTTGTAATATAAAATAAGTTAAAAACAAAAAGTAAATCCTTTTTATTATTAGAAGATTGTACATACACATATAATATTATATATTTTGCCTCATTAAATACTAAATACTTTATAAAAAATCATTCTAAAATTATTATATAATTTTATTACATTGCACATAGTTGGAGGCAAAAGCATGCGCGTGTTGATTATATTTATTAAAACGATATTAAAAATATGTATATTTAATATCTCGGTTATTCATTTTACATTTTCTTTTTGCATCATGCGCCTTTCACTATTGCGTTTCCGTTTATGTTTCGTTTTCATTTTTACCACATCGTCATCTTTTATTATCACATAATTTATTCGATCATATTTATATATTGTAATTTCAAAAAATCCACTTTTCAATGATTATACTTATGCAGTTCATACACTAACTAAACGTGATTTAAGTATACAAGATGGATAAAAACGCTTAATTTCTCAAAGACAGCATAGATGGCGATATCTATTAAGCAACTAATGTTTATTATAATAGATATTTATTTATATAAAAAAATTTAATTATTTGTTTTGCAATTATATTAATATTATTTTTTATTTTTAATGAACTGAAAAAATCAATGTAAGAAATGTCGATAATTAAAAAAAATCGACATAGTTAAAAGTATAAGTTTTTGTGATAAAATCTATAAAATAATTTTTATAATTTATGTAAATATTTTATTTAAATCTATTTATCTCCTTTTTTATTACTAGAATTTTAGTAATAAATGCATTATGTAAAAAAAATATTTATTATAATACAGATAATACATTTTTACATTATTAATAAAAATTGAATAAATGTTTTTTTAAAGATTAAATGTTATTAGAATTTATGTTTGACTTGATAAACGAAAGTTTACTGCCTTATATTGTATATTATTAACTACAAACTAATCATGATTTTTAAAAATCACTTATATAATATTAAGCTTTGACGTTTATACACTTAGTATAAAAAAAAATTTAGTAAAATATTAAAAATTTTAAATAATACATTTTGTTTTAAAGAAACCTTAGAAGATGATGATTTTCATAACTAAGAATTTATAAGTTTATATATTATTATATACTGAAGACATTTATATCTTTTTTTACCTTGGTTTAATTTAGAATGTAATTACACATTGAATAAAAACTTGATTTTGATGACAATAAATAATTTATTTTTGCTGCTACATGCTGATAAGATTTAAAATTTTTTTTTAACGTGTACATTTTTTCTTTCATGTATTATATATTCATTTATATTCACTATTTAATAATAAAACGTAATTTAAGATATATATTTTTGTATTACAGTTTTGTTCCAATCTATTCGAAAACAAAAAAAACTATTAAATAGTTTTTTTTTAATATTTTTAATAATTTTTTTTTTTCTAAATTTATTAAGATTTTTTAGTTTAAATTTTCCTAAAGAAGATTTAAAATTTTTAGTGTTTAATAAAAAAAAAAAAAACTTATAATAAAATTTTTTAAATTTATTTTCAATAACTTATTTTTAAAAATTCTCTATTATAGTATTAGATAATTAATTTAAATTATTATTTTTTAAATTTTATTGTAAGAATATTTAATTTTGTACCATATAATTTAAGTTATTAACTTATATTCTAGAATATAAAAAATTTATATTCAATTGCCAAAATTTTAAAATTATTTAATAATAACTATTTATTGAATTTTATACACTTTACCTATTATATTTTATATCTTTTGTTTACTTCTTAATGAATCTAATAGCTTTATTGAATATTTTCCTGTAAGCATAAGTTTACAAAAACAACAACTTTTTAAAGTTTTATTTTAGTTTCATATATTGTTTCATATACAAGATAATATAATTGTATAAAAAACTTCTGATTTTTCTAATTTTATCTATTGTATTGCAAAATGTCGTATACTAATAAAAAAATGATAATAACTTAATAACTTTGAATAATGACACCACTTTTTAAAATATAAAAATTGAAAACATACATTTAACAATTCATAAATTTCTTTTTAGTCATTAATAAATTTCATATTTATTGCTATATACTATATTTAAAATTTTTATTAAACAAAAAAACTAACCCGAGTCGAAAAATAACCTGACCGCATTATAAAGTAAGAAGATTATATTATATTCTATATAAAAAAATTTATTGTAATATTGAATGGTTTATGGAAACCTTACATTTTCATAAGAATAAAAATAAAAAAAAAAAAAAATTAATAAAATACTTATATATAATATTCATTAATTATTCACAATTTTTTTTAAACTTTGAAATGATATATTTCTGATAATTGTGGATAATTCTAAGAATACTGAAGATAAATTTATAATATTATTCACTAGCAATTATCTAATAAATATATATTATATAATATTAATAGATTAATAAAAATTTTACTAAAACTTATTGCTAAATAATTAAATTTATTATAATATAACGTAAAAATAAAAATATATTTTTAAGTTCATTTTTAAGCTGCTGTTATTTATGAGTTTATATATAAAATAAAATTTTATCAGTTGAAAAATAAGTTTTAACTGTTTTAAAAATAGTTACTTTTTAGTACGATAAAATTTTATACTTAATTTTCTTATAACTAATATACTTTTGAGATAAAATATTCAATGATGTTATCATTGATGAATAATCGTTTGTAAATATTATAAAATAATAATTAAAAATTATAATTAATACTTACATAGTTTTTAGATATTTTCATAAGTTCAAGAAATATTATTTATAATATCTGCTATGATTCTCTTTTGAAATATGTATTTTTTTTTTATAAATTTTTTTCTAGATTGATTTTGATCAAATTAATATACAAAATAAATTTTTCGTTTAATTGCGATTAATTGTATTATATTTATTTGTCATAGTAATAATAAAAAAAATTATTTTCTAAGTCATCAACATATTTTATATATTCAAGTTCATTCAATGTGTAATTTTAAATAAATTAATGATTCTGATATTCTTTGATATTATTATGCAAAACAAAATTTTCCCGGGTATGTTTTTTATATTCCAAGCTTCAAAATTTTCAATATCAAAGATTAGAAGTATTGTGTTAATGATATAATCTTTTTATGATATTCTAATATTTAAGGTTGTTTTATATACTTGTGTTAATATAACATTTTTTCGAGTAAAAATTATTATAATTACAAGTTGTGTTTTTAGAATATAAAAATATCATTTTCATATTCAATTTATCACATTATTTTTTAATATAAAGAATTGATATGATTTAAAATTTATGAAAGTAAATATATACATATATATATATATGATAATCATTTATTACGTTATAGAGCAATTGACTAAATAATACTTTGCTCATTTTTACTATATTATTATTCAATGTTTTAATGAATATATCCGATATTACTACAATAATACTATAATTTTGCTAATTATGCTATTATAAATTACGAGTTTATTTTATTATTTTAGTATTTTGTCAATTTCTTTAGTTTTAAGAAATATTACTATTTCACACCGCATATCTTGTTATATTGTTGGGTTGTACTTAACGTAAATTATATTTTAAGCATTAAAAATGTATAAAATAATGATATAATGAATAGTTATTATTCCTATAGCATTGTATACATGTTGTAGGAATTTTTTTTATACATATGCACTCAATACACAAAGAACTTTACAAAGTATGCATTCACGTCAATATTCATAGGTGTAGAAATATAAAGCATAGTATAAAAAAATTCATATTTACTGAATTCAAGATTTTTATTTTACTCTAGATATATATAAAAGAAAATATCATTTTCCAGATAAAAAAATTCGAATGATCTTTTTAAATTTATAATAGTATATGTTTAGAATATAATAGAAATTTTAAAAATGAAATTTAATATAGTTAAAGAGAACTATTACACATAATCAGAGAATTAAGTGTATTGGTTATCTATGTAATATGTGTACGAAATGCTGAAGAGATCAATTGTTTAATTCTCTTTACAATCATTTATGTTTATATGTACACGTATACGTACAGTTCATAAACATACTTTCATGTCTGTATATACTTTCGTCATCAATAGTTTTTTTTAAATCGTTTGTACAATGCTATTTATAAATTCATTCCCTAATTTTATTCAAAATTTAAAATTAAAAAAAAGAAAGTCATAGCTTATATTAACGACAGTAAAAATTAAATGAACCCAGCAAATTTTTTTTAATTATATTAAAATATTATTCAGTAGGTAATAATCTATAACATGAAAATAACTTATAAGTTAGCGGTATTTGATGTTATTAAAAAATTGTCAACAGAATAAACAATAAAATATGAGCTTTCGTCTTCTATGGATACCAGAATTATATAATTGATGAACTCTATGTATTAAAAGTGTTTAAAAATGATTTTTTTTAAATGATAGCATGTACGATAGTAGATATATAGGAATTCAAAAATATTGAACTTTACTTATAACTATCTTCTTTTTTATCTTTGATTGAAGAGAGCAAAACGTTATTGAAGCAGCCTTACTCAAATACACAATAAAAATGCAAGCACATAGCTCCTAATTTTAAGAAAGTTAATTTTTCCGTAATGCGTTTATTATTCGCGTACTATTGTATATTTAAATCTCTGATGAGCAGAAATTTATTTTTATTCAAACTAAAAGATTTATGTAAAAATAATTTATTAATTCAAGTCGAATCACTTTTGTCGTTGTATTATATTCTATTTAGTGAGTTTTTTAAAAAATTTATCTATTAATCAATTGATTAATCGAATCTTTATAAAAAAAAGCATGATTCAAATAATTAGCGAGACAAATCCGTTAAACCCATCTCATTCTTCCTATCACGCAAGTAAAATTTAGATAAACTAGATAGTTAATCGCTAATATGGTAATTAAACTGGCTTAGAAAGTACTTACTCCTATCGGTTGATTAAATATAATATATTTTTAATAAAGTATTTATTACTTTTTGCTTAATATTAGCATTGTTCTTGTTCTTATTTTTTACAAAAAATTGATCCTAACATACTTAACTATGCTGATCTTATTTTCTCACTCAAGTTTATGTACACACATTTAATTTATTCTATATAAAAGCGTCTAGTCTTTGCTCATGTTTTTAAAGTTTAATTATTATTTTGGCATCCACAATCTTCTTTCTTTGTTATTAAAAGTAATTCAACAAATTTTGGAAGTATAAAAACGTGTATTTTATTGGATCAATAATCTTAAGAAAAATAAAATGAAAAAAAAAATGTTTCAGAATTTACTTGTGCAAATTGAATTATTAATTTTTCATTATTATTATTTAGAAATTAAGAAGCAATATATCAAACTGATATAGGTAAAGTATTTGGATGTAAAATATATGTATTTTGAATGTGAGCAAATGCATATCTCTCTATTATTGCAGCCTATGTATTCTATTCATGTTCTTTAAGCTATTGTAAAATAATCTAAATATGTGAATCACCATTATTTTTTAATTAATTCAGCTTCAGAACAGTTTTGAAATAAATTCTAAAACATTGGAGGAAATCGAGATTCTCTTCATGATTTCCTGAGTGTGAGAAACTGCCTTTACAATAGATACGAGCAGCATTTTTGACGTTTTCTACATACACTAAAAACATCGTTTAAACTCATCGAAATCAATATTGTACTGTAAAATTGATACACAACATTATTTATATTTAGATGTATTATTATATACATTATTTTCAAAAGTGGCGCTTAATAATTGTTATTATTTCATATAAGCAATTAATTTACATTGTTATATTATTTATTTTTTTTACATATTATTATATAAGTATAAATTGTAAATTTTATGGTTTGAACCTACTGTACACATAAAAAATCGATACACTACAAATAATAAATAAGAAAATGTATATTTAAATTTGAAATTAAAATGTATTTATGAATTTTAAAAAAGTTCATTGTTGTTTCAATTATAAAATTTGTTATTTATTATATATTAAAATATATCAAGTTTAATAATTAAAATTTTTATAATTTTATTATAATTCTTTTTTTTATAGCGTTTTATTCAAGCGTTGAAAAGTAATACAAACTCTTTATTCATAGTTTTTGTACTTTATTTTATTGTAGATATAAAAAAGTAGAGAGAAAAACTGTAGATATAAATTTATGCAAAGAAAAATATTTGTATAAGTCAATGCATCTAATAAAAAGATGATTTTTATGAAACATTTTTTTTAAGAAATAATAATAAGACAAAACAAATGATTTGCTAATTATAAAAAACTATTTTTATCACATACATTCAGTTATTTCTCATTAGCTTTTACTTTTCATTGCGATCTCAATTCACAACTTTTACATTTGTTTTATTGTTCTTAACTGTTTGTGTTTCTATACGTATACAATTTCTTAATCAGTCAAGCCCAAAAAGTGACGAATTCATACAGCTGCAGACATCAAAAGTATTATGTGATCTAGTTTTCAGTATACAAGTTATTAAGTGGGGATAAAGGCTACAACACAATGATAGTTATGTTACGTGATTGAGAATCAAAATATGTCCAAATTTATGTAGATAATACAATGAAAGGTCTATGACACGACATTTTTTGTGGTTATAGGATAAGATTACGATAAGACGTGATTCAAGTTGTTGGTGACTCGTACATATTATCTGTAATATTATAAATCGAGTGTATATTTTATACCGAAAAATAAAAGATGAAATAAAACAACCCAGTGTCTATATTATTTCAGTTGCTAAGCCGATGTTCTCTTTATACAGTTCTATTCAAGAAATATTTTTTATTTCATTGATTTATCATTATTGGTCACTCTTACTATTATTATTCAGTATTGATAGATTTTTGTATTATTGGTTAATATGATACTAAATAAATTTTAATGTTAAAAATTAAGTTTAATATATAAAACAAAGCAATAAATGTGGAAAAAATGTTTAAAATAAAAATGAAAATAAATCAGAGTATAGAACGTGAACAATGTTTAAAAAAAATAAAATAAAAGTCTGAAGTATTTAAACTATAATAAAATTTTGTCGACTATTTAAAAAAAATTAAGTTATAAATAGTAAATTTGCAATTATATTCAAATCGCAAAACCTACATATAGTGTTTTTTTATAGTACTTCCGAAAGTGAACTGAAATGATATATTTTATATATCAAGGTGATTAATTACTTATTTACTTTATATTCGAATATGTTGTACCTATTATTGAATATACTACATAATCAATAAAGTGCTTTAATAATTTTATGTCAAAAACCATACATATATTCATTTGGTAGCTTCGAACTAATTGGTTCGTTGCTTAGAGAACTACAACGATTAACAAAATTATGATGAAGAATATACAAATATTTTAACATTAAATTTCTATTCCTCTTGTGTCTTTAATATCGCATAAATAAAAATTTAATAATAGCATTTAAAATTATGCATAAGTATGTATTTTAAGTTTTTTCGATAAATTAGGTTTTTATGATTTATAAAAACTTTACATAAGATTTAAAAAGCTTATAAATATTATTAGCAATATAATTAATAATATGCTATTTTCTCTTAAAAATAAGTATTTCTAAATTAAATCAATCTTATATAGTTACATACTTTATAATTATACATAAAAACATAAAAGATTTTCGTTCTTTTCTACTATAATTTTAATTTAATTCTTAGAAGTAAATAAAAATTTAATGAATTCAATTAAAATCAAAGTTTAATACAAATTATTGCATTGATTTAATTTGTTTTCAATACAAAAAATTGAAACCAAAAAAACTGCAAAACATATATTGCTTATCTATCAGTTAGAAATGTTTTATAAAATCGTGCTTTGCATAGTTGATTAATTTCTGTAATATGTATTGATATTTTCTAATTACACTAAAATTACAAGATTCTTATAAACGTGAAAAATTAGTATTTTTTAATTTTTCTTATTTTAGAAAAATGTATCGTTGATAAATTTGATGATACATATTTATCAACTAAGTACGTAATGGTTATTCTTTTTTTTTTTTATTTGTAATTTAAAATTAAATTATCAGTGAGTTATATCTAATTATAAATTTTACTTTAATATTCAAATTTATTTTCTTTTTTACATCTATTAGATCGTGATAGAGAATTAAATATTTTTATTTTTTTTTGTTTTTATAATTAGATAAAATTAATAAAAATATTGAAATAAAATGTATTATTATTTATTACGTCAATATTATTATAAATTATTTAAAATTACTATCTGCAATAATTTCTTTTAGTAAACATGGTGCTAAAATATGATTGATTTACCTTTATTTATATTTTACAATAAATAATTTTTAGATAATTGCAGATATGATCAACTGATTATTTTATTTTATATAATTCAAATTCTTTGTAAAGTAAATAGGTAATAAACCATAAATAAATAATAAAAACGAAAAGTATTTTTTATTTATGGTCTCATATATATATAAATATTTAAACTACTTTAATATTTTACTTTCAAAAATAAGATTATATTCATCTATAATGAAATTGTTTTATATGATATACTATATATATATTTTATAAATTAAAAAATTTTTAATCGATACTTTTAAGTAATATAAGATATGTTTCTATATATTTTCTAACTTGATTAATAAATAATAAAGATAATTATTCGAATATTTGGATACAATACTATCAATTTTGTTTGGGATAATTTTGTTAAGGAATTTTTTTAATTTTAAAATGTTATTTAAATATTATAGTCTTTTACAGAAGTTGATTTCTCTAATATTTTAAATTCTACAATTTTTGTATTTTATACCTGTATAGAAATAAATATTTATTATAAGAAAGAAATATAAAAATTTTCGTTTGAAAAATGCAGATTGTTTTTAGTCAAGTATAGACTGCAACCAAAAATATTTCTAAGATTCTAAGTATTTTATAAATTACGTAATCAAGTTTCAATTCACCTACAATATACTTCATGCAAAAAATACATAAAAGTTATCTTTTAATAATTTTTATATTTTAGCGCTTATTTATTTATTGCACAACCTTGACTTCGCAAAGTAAAAGCAAAACCAGTGAAAGTTCTAATGATTCTTTTCTCTTTTGAAGCGAGCAAAAAAGGGAGAGCAGAAAGGTGGTTAAACAAGAGTGTGAGATATGTGGAAGGAAACGCGTATACTCTTCCTGCTCGTGGCTCTCGCAGCCCGATTACAGTTCTCCGTACAACAGAAGCCGAGACTTGGTGGTGCCGTCAATATTTTCAGCCGTTACGGATATCTAAGCATCAGTATGAGGGTGGTGCCTCGCAATGATAGCGACACGTGGATCTTCCGTGAACCGACTCTCGACGTCTTCCGCAATCCTCAGGCGGCACCAAGTAAGGAAAGCAAGGCCACTGTCATCTTTGATGGAGACTTTCATATGGAATTCTGCGACAATGTCAGGCAGCTTTTACAGGTATTTACTGCTTAATTATTCGATTTCCGTACTAATGTAAAAAATCATGCAATAAGAAACTTGTATGTTCAGGAACTTGAGTATTCATTACGTAATAAGTCATGGCATTATTATTAATGAAGTATTGGTATAAACAAAAAATATATCAAATATCTTAATTATTTTTTTTCATCTATTTTTATGCTTAATTTTTTGCAGCATAATGACAATAATAATATTTAGATTTAATTTTATATGAAAGTTAAAAAGTCAGAAAGTTTTTAAATTTTATTAATTCAAACAATTTATTGAATATCGATTTCAATAAGAAAAAATTTTGTAACGAGGAGAAAGTATCAACAATATTGCTACTAAGATCATATATATCAAATTTAATTCTTATTTTCGTAATAAAAAATTTTTAAATAATTGTAACAAATTCAGAATATGTATTCTTTACAATTTTTCTTATGAATATGGTACATATAAATTCCTGTATAATATAAAAATAAAACACAATAATACTTTGTTTTTATTTATCTTGTCACAATTTCTGCGATTTTCTTAATTTGGCTTTGTTGAGTGCAGAAATAAGTTGAGGAAACGATCTTAGAACACACACGGTTCTTTAAAAAACAAATGGATATTTCAGACAATATTATATTATCTGAATTTGAACTTAACTATTATACCTTTGTGCATTCAAGGCCTACTTTCGAGATTTTACATTCGAACGGTTGGAGAGACCATGGAGGGCCTTCACCGGTAGCTGGTCGCGCGCGGCGATAGCCAGGCATCTCGGCATCAACTCGTCGTCCATCACTGGCGACCACTGTTATGTACTCGTGAGAGTGGCTCGCTTCCGTGAGTCCAAAAGATTGGCAACTGGGATGGGTATCAATGCTCTAATGCTCGACGAGACGGTGGAGCGAGAAGCGAACAACGTCACAATTGGGGATACGGCAAGCGTTATTCGCTTTATTAAAAACTTCGGATCCCATTACATTTCCAGCTATGTAACTGGCAATTCTTTGTATCAGGTATAATTTCAGTTCAATTAATCTTTTCTTCGTATATTTAAAACTTAAATATTTATGAATGTTATGTAATAACGAATCTGTTTAAGGAATACGGTAGTATTAAATGGATAGATGATTCATTTCTATTTAATTTAAAATAATTTAAAGATATAACTATCAAGTTATTTGTATTACTATTCATATTACTATCAATTAATGCCTTACTATTCCTTACAGTAGGCGTATTATGCATATTATGACTGTTAAACCAATCTTATCTGTTGTCTAAAATGTTCTCATTATGATTTAATATAATGTTTTAAATAATAAAGAAAATTAATATTTTTCATATAATTTATAATATTAGTTCGCAAAATTAATTATTTTATCAAAATGAATTTTTTAGTTTTATTAAAAATTTTAATAAAATAATAAAAATTAATTATTATATTATATGGAAATATTGGTTTTTTACCCTAAAATAAATTATAATAAAAACATTAATGAATCATTGGTTTCAGTTTTTTTTTCGTTTTCAATCTATATACCAATTTCCTGGTATACATAGCGCAGATATATAACATCTAACCATATATCTTATTTTATATACTAATAAGGTATAGTAAATATATATACATAGATTAGGTATAGTATTAAATTTAGTTCTTATATTATATACAATTACATAAAACGTTAAATATAATAAAGAAATTACCATTAATCGTTACATTAATAGATACTGAGCTATTATTATTATCTATTTATGAGACTAAGTTTTTAGTTTGTATTAGTTTTTCATTTTAATTTACTAATAATTAATTTTTTGAAAGAAATTTAAATAGAAATGATTTTCTGTGCTCATAACAAGATAATCAGAATTATATATTAATAAAAATTTTTTTAAATGCAATACTATCGATAAATTTCGTTTATTGATATGTATTATTTCTACAGTAATATTACGGTAATCAAAATAATTAAATAAACTATTTAAAATAAGTAAAAAATTAATTATTTAAATTTAGTATTAATATATTTTGGTTTAGAGTTTTATAAAAGAAAATTTTATTTTAATGAATTTCTGTTAAACTGTCATTACAATTGTATCTTCGAATAATGTAGTTAAGAAAATAAATACAACTGTATCTAGTGTAAAAAAATATATATATATATTATTCTTCAATTGTATTAAGTGCATTTATATAAAAAGGTGAAATCAAGAAATTTATTTCAGAATTGAAAGTAAGCCTTGATATCTCTATTAATACAAACTAATACTACAATTATATTTTATTTATTATATTTTAAAATAAGTTTTAGTTAAATTATAATAGTCATCTAAAATATATAGTAATAAATTTTGCTCCAATATTTTTTAGTTAATAATTAATTTATTAGTCAATCTAAGTATCTGTTAATACATACAATATTGATTGAATTATAATTTATCAATTAATATTTGTTATCAAATGTTATTCAACAGTAAATAAATATATTAATTATATTATTCAGAATACAATAAACATAAAACTACGCAAAATATTTTAAAATAATTATAATAAAATTTTTTCAAAAAAAAAAAAAAAAACAACTTTATGAATTTACGTACACACTAAAAAATATAACTTAGTATATCTACATCTCATTTATAATTTTCAATATCGACTAAATATACACAACGAAAAAGTTTCATAAAATCTCTGCCCCAAATTTTGCAGAATAAAGGTGTCAGAAATAAAGTTCTTTAATAATACTTCAGAGGGCTATTTCAATTTTATAGAAAATTTTTTTCACTGTTTTACAAATTTTACAAATTATATTAGTGAATATCATCATCTGTATATTTATTTATACTTTTTTATATAATACAATTTTTTAATAAATTTTAAAAAAATTATATTATATAAAAATCATAATTCTAACATTAGTAAAATTTATATATTTAAAATTTATTATTAGTGTATAATATTCACATTCTTTCACCTTTTCTATTTAAGTATGTGCGAACCTGCATGTTCTATTATTAATTTTCCTTTTTTCCTTCCTTCATTATTAATTTTAAATAATAATACCCTATTGATAAATGAATAGTATAATACGACAATGTGCATATATTATCTATTTTTAATAATATTTAATTACTTATAATATAACTTGTTTTAATCTTATATAAACTTATGTAGTAATTATTAATTATTTATAATGTAGACTACATTATGATGTATATAGTTTTATTCTATTTCTATATATTGACGAAATATATAAAATTGTATAAAATCATATTATATATAATACATAAAATTAATTTTCCATAATATAGAAAGCAAATAAATACGTTCTAAGTGGATAAAATTATTCATTTTTAACCGATTACAAATATATTGATGTACTATTTGATATGGTACTAAGACTTTACTTACTTGCTATTGAATTTTTTTAAGTTTCAGATAATATGTATAAAAAAGCTGACATCTGATTTGAATTTATTAAGTTTAATTAATTATTTAATTAAAGTAATATTTAAATTTATTCATTTTACATTTTAATACATTCACTCTTTCATCAAGATCTAATATTATTTTAAATAAAATCATTTTTAAGTAATATCATTTTATAATTGTTTTATTGTAGTTTTTATAGTAAATATTAATATACTAAACATATAAAATTAGACTAATAGAGTCTTAGTATATTAAAATAATATATAATTGTATTCATTAAATTTAGAAGAAATATTTAGAGATTTTTATAAATTCTATTTCTATTAATATTTAAGAAATGAATTGCAAGACTTATAAAATTTTGTTTTCAAAGATATTTTTATAACAAAGACAGTAAACTATTTCTAGATATTTTTTCAAAAAAAATTAATAATTTTGTGTTTTTTAGTAAATTTTATTAAATTTTGAATAATTAAACAATTAAGCTGCTAATTTAAAACAAATTATTATATAGAGCTTTTCATTATATTTACTTTTATTGTACATTTTAAAAATATTTCTTATAGTATAGTATATAAAAAAAAATCTGCAATTAATCAACAAATATTAAGTTTAAAGTCATTTAAAGTTAAAAAATTTAATTTAATAAATACGTTGTTTCAGATTAATTTTCAATGGAGGAAATGATAGTGACGTTATTTTTTTAAAGAATAAGTTGTATAAATTAAAGTAATTTTATAAAAAAAAATTATGCGAAGATGAAGAACCTATCACACATACATATTTTTTAAAGCTACTACAATTTACTAATTTACAAAAATGAACTAATCAAAAGACATAAATTAAATATTTATAATTTAATTGAATTTTATATATTCATTCATATATTTCTTAAAAATATAAGATTTTTTATTCAATACATGAGAAAGTTATTATTTGTTTTTTGGTATATTTTCTCACCTGAAGGGAATTTTGGTAATATTTTTCTAGAAGAATAATTATGAAAACCAATATTTATTTCTCAATTTTTCTCATATATATATATACATATATTGTCAGAACATAGTGTCTTTATATCTATTGAGAATAGAATATTTTTTATACAGATTATTCAAAGAAGTACTAAATAACATTAAAATAGGATCAATATAATCAATTGATCCAAATTTAGAATAATGTTATACAAGTTAAATTTTTATAAGTTCTTTTTAAATGTTATTAAATAAAAATTTTAATTTTTTCATAAACTTTTGTATGGAAAAAAGTTTTTATAAAAAATAAGTATATTTATTTTTCAATATTTTACTTACATAGATCTGATAAAGAAAGAAAGAAACATTAAATTTATATGCGATCAAATGATATAATAACTCAATGATCAAACACTACAATATTTAAATACGTTCATAATAAAGTTCTTAATTATTGATAAATGTTATGAATATTTTAACTAATTATTGAGTTTTCATTTTCTATATACAAGTGAAAATACGCACCTTGAGTAATTTTTTTATAATTGCTATATTTTTTTCATACCAAAAATACGCATTTTTGTTTTTAGCACAGAATTATTATTTTTTTTAAAAAGAATCTTAAAGAATTCTTAAAATCATAGACTAAAATATATATCTGATTTTATATCATATTAGTAATGCTATTAAGTTCATTTTTAAACTTTATAGATATGCAACATGGCTATATTTCCTACATTATTTGAATATTTCTGCATAATTCGGAGTTGGTTAGATGAAATAAAAAAGTATTTATATTACGTTTCTTTTATAAATAATTGTAGTAATTATTGTTCTTTTATTATTCATATTATTGTTATTATTATTTACATAAACAATTAAAGGTTTGAGTATGGTAATATTTTTTTATCAGAAAAATTAAATTACAGTATTTACATATTTTTGAAAATGTTATAATTTTTTTAGATTAAAACTATACACTTTACAAAAAATTTATTAACAATAATAAATATTAATACTGTAAATGTAGTGTCTGCTGTATAATAATATGATTATTATACAAGTTTGATGTATATTAATTATTACATTTAATGAATAAATAAATAACTAAATGCAAGCTTCTAAATAAGTATAAAAGAACTGAATTCAACTATTTAAAAATGCTTTTAAAATCACTAACAAAATCATAATTGATAATCTTGAAATTTCGACTTCATATTTATTTATAATATTTCTTGCATTCGCTTAATCTATTTTCTGACTTAAAAATATATTGACATATTAAAACTTAACAATACTTTTATTGGACTCATCTGTATCGTAATAAATATTAAAATATTAGTATATGACTAATTTATGTATTTTTTTATAAAAGTTTTCTAATAAAGAGGAGTCAGAATTAAAAAATTCAAAACATCTAAATTTAATCTGTTATAAATTCATCAATTTATCAACTTAAGCAGTTAATTGTAGGTGTTTATATAATAATATTTTCAATAATTACCATAAAAATAACATAATTATAAATATCAGAAACATTTTTTGAAAAAATATTTTTCTTAATAGTATCAATTTTATAACTTTATTCGAGAAATGGACGAAATCGCGAGTCCACGTAATGTTAAAAATAGCATCTATATTAGTTTAGGTAATAGAAGATTAGTGAACAAAGAAAGTAATGAAGGACGAAAGCCGAAAAAAAGATAAAACCAAAATGTAAATGGTAATCACAGTAGATTAAGGTCACTAACTAATTAAAATATATTTAACTGAGAAGGTGAATGAGACTAGCGAAGATTAGAAAATGAGAGGGACAATATGAATAGAAGAATCATTAAAAAAAATACAAAAAATAAATGAAATTATTAAACTTAAAAAAAGGCACATCATAAAATAAGTCACAGTTGAGAAGCAGACCGATAAAAAAGTTAAATATGTGACTTGGTGGAATAAAGAATGTTATGAAAATAAAGATATGGTAATGAAAAGGCATAGTCGTTGTAAAATAAAGATAGATAGAGAACATATAGAAGACTACATTAATAAAATATATAAAGAATAAAAAAATAAAAGAAATAAGAAGCAGAAAAGTAAACAGAAGAATTGTAAATCAGGTAAATAATTTAGAAAAATTTTTAACAAAGAAAATAAATAGAGAAAAATGAACATGTACAAAATAGAATGATGAAAATATTTTTAAAATTCTCACGTTGAAAAGAAAGCAAGAGAGATCAGGAATGAAAAAGGAACATAAAGAGATGAGCCATAAAGTGAAGGCGAAATCACGATTGCATACTTATAAATGAGTATAAAAACACTAGAGTAAGTAACGACAAGAATCATTAAAAGACTAATAAAGGGGGAAAAAATAGTATTATTGTGATAATTTAAAAAAAAACTTCGATAATATAAACAGCTAAAGTGATTACTTTAATGGGTTAAAGTAACGAGTAGATGGAAGGAAATAATAAATACAATAATTTTTAATTTGACTTTAAAAGATAAATAGGTACATTAGATGTAATATATATACTGGTATAAAACGGAATTTAATAAATCATGATGAAAGGTTGAAATTTTTACATCTTTAAGAATCTAAAGTCTGCATTTGAAAATTATAATTAGGAAATGTAGAACTATATGAAAATAAGTGTAATAAAAAGAGAATTATAGCAAGATCGTCCACTAAATTCAACGTAAACATAATAGCATAATAATAGCAGACCTACAATATGTATTAAAGATCTATAACTTTAAGAATAAAGTTAGTACAGAAAATAAAAAAATCGATACATGTAAACGAAGTGTGAATTGAACGAATTACTAAGAATATATACAAATTACTTAAGTACAAAAGTTCTAGAGCTAAATACAAAAAATAAAAATAATAAAACTTATTAAAAGGAGGAAAAGAAGAGAAAGTTCAAATTTATATGAAAAAGTGCCGAATAGACATAAGTATTTTAAGTACTAATTAAAAAAAATCAAGAATATAGACACGAAGAATATACAAAATTTATTCAAAACTCATAAAGAGCAAATATTAGGAAAAGTATGAAATATTGTGAAAATATGGTTCAACAAACAAAAATAAAGTAATAAACATCAGAGATGCGGGAATCTTCAAACAGTTCATAAAAATAAGAATAGCAGAAGGAAAAATATATGACAGGTATAGAAACAAGGATAAAACGGAAATTGTGGAACAAAAAGGATAAATTTCTGGCAAAACATTAGAGTATCAAGTTACTACCGGAGGGAAAAGATGGGGAGTGGAGAAATAATATCAAAGGAAATAAAGGTAACTAAAGTACTAGGTAATAAAATTAGACCGATAACAACAATTTTGGATAAATAACGTGAAAAATGAAACATATGTAAGCTAACTTAATCATATTATAGTATTAAGTGTAAATTAAAAGAAAAAGAAAAAAAATCATACTGAAATAAAGATTTTAGCGAGATTTAAAAACAGGCAATCAAATAAGAGAAAATAAATATCAGTTTATAGAAATAGAAAGAATCTGGAAACTTTGCAATAATGAAAAAGAAACAATGTAACACATTATGAATAAAAGTAATGCTGTATGTATCAATACAAATGAGTAAAAAAATATTTTGAAAATAAAGAGAGATATAAATAATTAATATAATTATATTATATTATAGAGTTATTGCAGCAACCGAGAGAGAGAGAGAGAGAGAGAGAGAGAGAGTGAAAGAAAGAGAATAACTAATATTAGAAATCGAAGAAAAAAAGAAAAATAGAACTAAAAGCTAAATATATAAATGTGAGATTATAGAATAATTAATCAATGATTATATTGTAAAATATAAGTTAAAGATGTGCAAAATTATAAAGAACAATGCATAAACTGTTTGGAAATAAATAATAATAATAGACATTTGTAAAGATATTATTATTTACTGAAGTTTATATCAAATACATCTTTTTTTATTCTCAGTGAATTAACATTGTTGAATGAAAATCAGTTATATTTTATTCTTTAATTTTTAAACATAATGTATTTTTGTCAAATCAATACATTATATTAAGCCGAATGTTTGACTTCATAATCTGTACAAATTTTACAATCTAATGTATGATGTGATTCAGTGTTAAGAATTTTTTATTTACTAATTACATATATTATAGATTTTCATTTTATACATAATTAAATTGCACAAATGTTCCTTTAAATAACATATAAAATAAATGGTGCTAGTTGATATTGCTTATAAGAGGCAATGTCTTATAGATTAATGTATTTATTAATATATTAACATTAATCTATTTTCAGTGTTTGACAACATATTTTTAAAGTCTTTAAATTACTTATATGTTAAAAGTTATCTTTTTTTTTATTGATATGAAAATTTCCATCGCCTCAGAAGATAATTTTTTAACTATAAAATTTTGATTATTACATGATAGAAAGTCGATGTCACTGAATATCATCAATTTTAATAATATAAAAAGTTCTATAACAAATTTATAAGTTAACTTATAATTCAAAACTATAAATATATAATAATTTAAGAAATATATAAGTTTTTCAAAACTATGTTTATGTAAACATTATTAAAAACTTATTTGTTGATGTCATTGTAAATAATTTCTTCCGAATAGTTTCTTTATTAAATTACTTCTATAAAATATGATCCATACAATCATTTTAATTGATTCATAAATTCATAAATTTAATCTTCAGTCAATATAATAATCTTGAATATTTTTGTATTTATAATTATGAGTTTGTTCGAAATATTTAATATTGTTTAGACTTTTATATTTGTCTCTCTCTCTAAGCATTCAAAATAATTTAAAAACTGTTCTAATTTGAAAAAAAACTTGATATAATATATAAATTACTTGCCTTTGTTTAATGTTCCATTTTGTATTTCAAGATAATGTTGAATTAGAATGCCAATTTTTATTTCATATGGTCTTACAATTCATACTAGATTTAATTAAATATCAAGAATAAAATAATTAGTATATCTGACTCAAATACAATTTATTTATTTTTGTAAAAACATTAAAAATTTAGAAATATTTTGGCATCCATTGCAAGTGCAACTGTTTCTTTAACTAAGCTTTTTGCAAAAAACATTGTATAATCGAATTAACCTTAAAAAATAATTAAAATAAAATTATCTTTAAATTATTTATAATAAATAATTGGATTAATACAAGAATAGTTCAATAAACAAAATTTGTTTTAAATAAAAAACTTATTCATTAAGGTTATGTTATAGCTATTTCATGATAAAAACAGAATAATAAAATTTATTCATATAAAAACATTAAGTTATTATTAATAATAGTTGATTGATAATCATTTTTAGGTGTTCGTGTACAAGCCTCAAATTTATCTTCGGATCAAAGATCGACTTAAAACCCGTGGTGTAGCGGATCTATCGACACTTGAGTTGAGTAACTACTTTTCACCATGGTACGCAGAACACATGGGAACTATACAATCAGCTTCTGGCAATCGTTCAATTGAATCCTGGGCGATTGAGCGGCTTGGCGTTCAGTATTACATATTTACCTATGCCAGTCTTTTAAAACTTCATGGCGATGCTGCCCTCTTACGTCAACTGGATTCACTCCTCGGTAACGAAGCGTTACTGCAATTACACTTACGTACCCTTGCACCACTTTTCAAGGAATTAGAGCGTCGCGAATGGTTCCAGGAAGTCATTGACAATTATTTCAAGCTTTGGGAGGTGAACATGTGATTATAAACGATGAAATAGATAGATTTTATTAATTTGAAGATCCAACGTGAAGAACAAGATGCAGAACGTGATACGCAGCAATAAAGACGAGAGGAAAATAGATTGAAAAGTAGAATGAAAGGAGCGAGATAGGGCAAATGAGTGAATAATTGAGAATGAGAAAGAGATTTAAGGTTACACAGATTTCTAAAAATCCTATTTGATTCTGTATATTAATAAGAAATTTATTATAATCTCTGCCTTACTCAACTCGCATGAATGCAGACTGAATGCGATATATGATGATTACTATATAAACGAAAAAATTTGTGAACATGGAATGTCATGAAGATTTACTGTTATTGTTTTAAATAAGTATTTATTATACAATCGTTACAAAACAAATGTTTTATACAAACTTTTTAACATATCAAATGAATTATTATTATGTACAATATATATTTACAATTACAAATCACCGGTTTTTCTTACATATAAACTTTTTTTTATATAAGAGTACATCTTATTACAATGAAATGTATAATTTTCAAATATTTACAGATTTGCTACACTGATTGGTGATACTTAGGTTGCACATCTACAGTAAAGATTAATATTCATAAATAGAGAATTATGCAAATTAATATTACAGGGTTACATAAATATGTAGAAGAATACGTTTCAATACATAGTAATTATTAATTTTTCATATGGCTTCAAAATTCTAATATATCTTTATTTAAACGACTTAAATAATAATTTTATTTTGATAAGTTCATATTGTATATCAATAATTAAATCTTTTAGAAATTAAATAATATAATTATATAATATTTATTGAAATATTATAGAAAGCTTAAATATAAAAAATAAAAATACATATTAAACGAAGTATACAGATTTAAAATTGAATGTGAACTATTCTTTCTTTTATTTAATATTTTAAGTGAAGTACTAAATGATTTGATATTCATTGAATCACTTAAGGTAAAGTTTCAGATTTTAATTTTTATTATATTTTATCTTTTTTAAATATTAAAAGTATTGTTTATAATATTCTACTTTAAAAATGAACAATAAAATAAAATTATTATTAAGTATATTTATTTTGAATTGTCAGGGTATAATTGATACCTCTTTTATATATTTAAAATATAACAAATTTAATTATTAATAATTATTTTCTTTTATACAAGCCTAATAATAAGATTAAAATTTTGTTAATATATTTCTTGTTTAAAATAATATTTAATAGAACTTAGATTTTACTACATTACAAAATATATGATTTTCAGTTTAATTAACTCAATTCATGAAAAGGAAAAATAAATACAGCTTAATAATATGTAAATAAGATTTTGAAAAAAAAATTTGAAAAAATTAACATATATTAATATATATGTATTAATGAAGTATTTTAAAATTTCTTTATGTATAATTAAATTTTAATAAATGCATTCTTTAATTTTTTTTCAAAATATTCTAAAAAATTATATATTATGAGTATATAAAATATAGTACGTTACGAACTATTAAGCACAGGAATTTTACAGTATTTCTGAAGTACAAAAATATTTATTAAGTCTAGTATTTAACATGTGTTAAATAGTTAAAATCATACAGAGAGCCAAAACTAATCATTCAAAATAAAGGCTAAAGACATGTATCTTTAAATGCTATCTAAAACTAAAGTTTGATGACTAAATCAACACATGGCTGTATCCAAACTTGTGTATGCTTATGTATACAAAAAATGTTTTTAAATAAAATAATAGCTTGATTTTATTACATTACAACAATTTATAGGTTTTAAACCTTTAATATATCAATCATTTTTTTTAAAACTTGACATTTTTACATTAGCTTGTTGATCTCTTCCTAATTTTCTGCCGTTCACCACTAAGATAATTGGTGTTTCAACTCGTATTGATTTAAAATCAAAAATCTAGAAAAATTTAATAGCAAAAATTAATTACTTAAAATAAATTTGACAAATTACAATATTAAATCAATAAAAAATAATACATTATTTAAATATGAAAATTTATGATGAGTTAAGTATGGTTCAGGAATAGCAACAGAGTCTCCAATGGTAACTCCTTTCCCTTTTGCTAAATTATATAAAGTCACAGCCATACATGTTTTATCTTCATCAATAATACAAAATGCACTGTAATTTATACATAAAAAAAAATTAAAAATAAAAACATTATCAAATTAATAATTTTTAATTTATGAAATTAAATTTACTTACAAAGGTACTGAATCAGAGTCTTGTATCCAACAAACAACTTTGCCAACTACTACTTTTTCTAAATTGATACCAGGTACTAAATTTTTTAATTGAGTTAGTTCTAATTTCACAGATTTATTATCAGAAACATAATATTTTTCTTTATACGGGCCTAAGTGTTTTTCATCAAGAGCCTATACATTTATAATTTACAATAAAAAAAAATTTCTTTTAAAATACTTTTATTTGTAATAATATAATGAAATTATACTTGAATCATTTGAAGTAATTTTTTAGGTTTAATACTGCCTTTTGTATTTATGGAGATTTGAACATTATTCAGATATTTAATTAGTTCAGTCTGTTTTTCACTTGGGGCCTCCCAAGTAGGATCTAATAACGTTGCTTGATATAATGATTCTAGAGCTGATTTATATTCTTCTTGGTATTTTAACGCCTATTAAAAGATATTTTTTGTATATATACAAATTCATACTCACCCGTGCAAATACATATAATAAAAATTAATGATATAAAATATATCATATGCATTTGAAGAATACTATCTACTTGTTAAATATGTTATAAAGACTATCATACCATTGCTTTATTATAATGTAGACCAGAATTATTTTTTGCGATCAAATCTTTTTCCTATAATATAAAATAAAATTTATTTGCAAGAAAAATTATTTATCTAAATATTTGAAAAAATAAGCTTTGACTAACAGCCTGCCTATAAGCTGACATACAAAGACGCAATATAGAAGGGTTTTGCGTTATTGTGAAAAAGAAAGATAAATATGCATTCCCTAAAATAGCCCAAGAAGTGCCATCAGATGGATCTAAACTTACAGCTTCTTTTGCGTACTCAACACCTTGTTGAACATTTTTAAGTTTTTGCTCTTGTGACAGTGCACCTTCCTGTCTCAAAACCATTGATAAATTTCGTAGTGATACTTTATTTTTCCCCTATAAAATAAAACTTACAATTTCTTATTTTAAAAATCGATTAAAAAATTTAAAAATTAAAAAAGTTATAAATTATATGATAAAAATTAATTTATCAAATTGTTACATAGTGAATGTGTAAAATTAAATTTACATGAGGTAAAGCACCAACAAAACAATTTTTCGCTTGTTGGATATCATCATTTTTCCAGTAACATTCACCAAGCTCATTCCAAGCCTCTATTAATTTTGGTTCAAGTTTAACAGCTTTGCTTAAAAGTTCTTCTGCTTGAGGGATAAATTTATCAATTACATTTAGAGTTTTTCCTTTTAGATAATAATATTTTGCTCTATCTCCATCGATTTCATATCCTTTACATTCATCAAATTTAGCCAATGTATTTTTCATTTCTCTCTCAACATCTTTATTTTTATTAATTGCACTTTCAATTGAATGATTTTCAAAATAATGATCTCGAAACAAATAAAGTGATTTAACTTTATCCTGTAATTATAATATAATATTTGTATATATTTTCAATGTTAAAATACAACTAAAATAGCATACTGTCAATATAACAATTGGATCTTCTTTAACTACATTGAAATCCTGTGCTCCAGCAACAATCTTTTCATCAATAACAGAAGACATTATTTAAATGCATTCTATCCGTAGTTTTCATTTATTAACTCAAAAAATATTTTTTCCTGCAAATGAAATTACAAAATAGAAATAATAATTTTAAATGCATTAGTTCAATTACAAATAATTGATTAACTTTCAAACCAATCTTAATATCCATGTATTAGATATTTTTATACATTAATTATTCTAAATATAATTCACAACTATTTTACTATTAAATGACAGGTTTATTATTAATAATAAATATATTTACTACATTGCATTTAGTGCAACTATAGAATTTTTTATATAATTGTAGACAGCACAATCATCTTATATTTAGGTTATATATCTATTAAATGGAATATTAAATAAGACATGTTTTTAAAAGATGTCTCTAATTTAAAATTTAATGAATATAAAAGTATTTAATAATTATAATATTTACCAGAATATAATACAAAATATTACATAAGAAATTTTTTCAAACTTTTCAAAAACTAATACTTCAAAACTTATTACCTAGTCCTTAAGTTCATAAAATAGACATTCTATTGTCAACTTTTTATCATTGATAATTAATTAATACTTTTTTTATATAATTATTTTTGTATTATGAACTTCTTAAAACTGAATTATTTCAATCGATTTATAAAATTATAATATTCATATAAAACATTTTTGATTAAAACGTTTTAATTAAAGCTTTTTGTTATTTAAACTAATTATTCAATTATTTTCTGATAATTATTAAAATGGCTTTTCGATTATATATATTTCCAGTACGATAGGAATAGATTTTGTAATCCACAAAATATTGCACTCCCTACCTAGCCAGCGACTAGTGAGGCATTTACGAACGACGGTATTGCGGTAATAAGACCGCAAATTTAAAAAATATCGGTGGATAATTCATCACACAGACTTGACATTGGTCTTCAACCCTATTTTTTTCGCTATTATTTATGACTCACTCTATGGATTTAACTTTTATCTGTAAGCAGCTTTTTCTATCTTACTTATACAACACTTTTACGCTTGAAAAATATCTTTAGAAAAATGGAATGGCAAACCTATTTTTAATAATTTCACGTCTTTATTTTCGGATTTTTACCTATATCCCCAATAGCTTCCTTATCCTAAATTCTGAGTAAGCAAATGATGAACTATGTTGTGCAACATAAACTCTTGATATTCTTGATGTTTATGTAGTAATATTTTTGAAAAGAAGTGAAAGAAAAAATAATTCTCTCTCCAGTAGTCAATAAAGAAATAAATAAATAAATGAGAAATTAGGTATTTGAAAAAAAATTAGTTTACCGTAAATAAATTCAAGTACTTATGATAAAGAGCTTAAATCACCAGTATGATTGATTGATTGGTTGATATATTGAACAATATGTTACTTTGTAAAAATACTTTACAGAGTACTTTGTATATATGAACATTTCTATATTTCATTTAATGTCATCTTACATGATAATAAATAACGGCAGTACAGTAAGATGTATTGGAAGCGACCGAGCCGGGCTCCGTAATAAGCTCAGCCCTGAATTTGAAGGACAAGTTTTTCCATGTACCAGTGGAGGATCAAAGCCGCAAGATTCTTGCATTCGTAGTGTCGTGGGGACAATATGAACCTACGGTGGCACCCATTGGTTTTTGTAACTCGCCGGTTATTTTTTCAGGAATACGTGGCGAGAGTTTTCGAGGAGTTGGTGAGAAAAAAGATAGTGGTAATATACATAGATGAAATATTCATCAAACGGAAGGACGAGTGTGAAGCAGCAAAAAACCTGCAGCTATTACTCAAAATGGCCGAGAAATATGGCCTGTGATTCAATTGAAGGAAATCGCAGATGATGGGGGAAATAAGTGAACTATATCGGTTACGCCGTTGAGAATAGCGCCATTTCATCGGCTCCACGGCGATTCCAAGAAGATGAAGACGAAAAGTTGTTGGCAAGAACCAACAATCTTCAAAAAGTTGCAATCTTTCTTGGACCTGGGTGGCATTTTCTACAGGTTCATATGTGATTACACACTCATTTCAAAACCGCTCATGAATTTATTAAAGAAGAATGTAAAGTTCAAGTTTGGCGAGGAACAAAAGGAAGCATTTATGTCATTACAACAACAAGGCTTGATGTCAGTTCCAGTGTTGCCCCTATACGACAGAACCAAACAGAGTTATATACACACGCATCAAAAGATGGTTACTGTGCCATTATCCTATAACTATGTCCGGATAATCAGCAGATGTACCCAGTCTACTTCATGAGCAGAAAAACCACCGCAGCCGAGAAGAACCATCATAGCTATGAGCTAGAGACACTTGCAGTAGTAAAGGCCTTGCAGAAGTTCAACGTTTACCTGCGAGGTATTAAATTCAAAATAGTGACAGACTGCGCTGCCTTCCAACAGACTATGAGCTGCAGCCATTTGAGACTCAGAATAGCTCGATGGACGATGCTGTTCGAAATGTGTGATTACAAAATCGAGCACAAGGCTCGAAAAAGAACGAGGATACGCTAAACCGTAAATACAGCGTTATTGCATTCTGTGATTCACTCATTAAGCGACTGCAACGAGCTCAAAAAATGAATAAAAAACTCGAGGCGGTAAGGGCGCAACTTAAGAAAAGACCATATAAATAATTCATAATCGAGAACGACTTCATCTTCGAGCAGCCCGACGCGGGAAAACCTTTAGTCATACCGAAGAGATTACCATCAAAGGTAATAAGGAAAGCACACAACAACGGGCATTTCAGCATTAAGAAGATGCTAGAGGCTGTTCAAAGCCAATACATTGTGGAAGACGAAAAAAAATGCTTGGAGGCAGTGATTGCCAATTGTTGCATACTAACAACGCGCAAGCACAACAACTCAGAAGAGAAGCTTAGCTCTATTTCTAAAGAGAGAGTTGCACTGCACACCGTACATATCAATCATGTGGGACCGCTACAATCGACTAAAAAAAAATCACAAACATATGTTAGTCATTGTAGATCGTTTCACAAAGTATACTTAGATTTTTGCCACCAAATTGATAGGAGTAACAGAAACCGTTAAGAAATTACAGGTATTACAATAACACTTTAGGAACCCCATCTACGTCATCGGTGACAGAGAAACTGCCTATATAGCCAAAGAATTCGAAGACACTACAAGAGACATGGGATTCAATACTTGCACATCACCACGGACATGTTCAGAGGTAATGGGCAGGTTGAAAAAATCAACTCATTGTAGCTATAATTACCAGATAGCCAAACTGGTCACCGAAAAACCGCACAAGTGGTATAAGTAAGTGGACGGGTGCACCAAGCTATTAATAGCTGCCACGAACGCACGATAACTCGTAAATACCAGCTACTGTTTGGTATAAGAATGAGAAGCCTAAAGTCCGACGGTTTTTTTCATAGAGGTAAAAAAATCCGTCGGACGTACAACAGGAATAGAAAAGAGACCATTAAGTACAAACTAGACGACACAATTGCCATAAAAACGACACAGTTTGGATCAGGGCTCTAGTTCGCAGTCAAGTTCCTTAGCTCATACAGAGTCATCGAGGCGAAGACGCACGACCGATACGAGATCGAGAGAATAGGCAACAGTGAATGGCTAACGACCATCTAACAAGTGTGTAACTATCCTTCCCTTTCCCTCACCTGATCCCACATATATTTATATCCATGCATGTTGTAACTTCATCTAAAATTACTTCAATGTAAATTTTACTTTATGTTTTAGTTCAAGTGCGTTAAAAGACGATAACAGAATTATATTCTCTTAAAAATATTTGTACTCGACATACAAATATAAATAAATAAAATAAACAAATATAAACATTGTATAATTATTATCTTTTTCTAATAAAGTAATATAAAATTCAGTATACAAAATGTTTATAGTTTCAATTATCAATGTTTCCTTCATTGTTTTATTATTCTTTATTTCCGGAGCTTACGTGTTTTTATTATCTTTGATTATTTAAATGTATCGTTCAATTAATCAAAGAATATTATGTTATTATTTATTCACAACTTAATATTATTATTATCCATTGAGTTGATTATACTATAAGAGTCATAATAACTTGGCGAAAATAGGCACTTTTTCCTATAGTACTAAAACTAAGTCTTTGATGTTGAAGTTGTAAATATTAGTTGTCTTGTGATAATAATGTTTCGATCTAATTTTTTCTGAGATGAGTTTTGATTAATTATAACTTATTACTATTATGAGTATACGCGGAAACTGAGTTTTAATGATTTTAAATAATTTTAATCATATTATTTATGAATATAAAAATGAGAATATTTTGAAGAACGTGTTACTATAAAAATGGGTGAACTAAAATAGATAGAAGAGAAACCGTTTAATGCGCAAAAAGGTTGCGCATGATTAAAGAATGATTTGTCATTGGCAGTAGTCAATGCGCGATCGATGCGCCACTGCGACAAGATGGCGCGTTCAAATTCTGTAAGAAATGTCGAATATCTACAATATCTAAAGTTATTATGTCAAATGATTTAACGTAACTTTTTTGAACTAGCAAATTTCACATTTTTAAATAAATAATAAGTTTAATAACTTATTACTTCTGAATATTTTTTAAAATTTGAACAAGTTTCATGTATTGGTTGTATTTTAAAGGTATATGAATTTTGAAGGTCATGGAACTATAAAAGATTTTTTTTATTAATTTTTTCTATTTTAATTACATTTTTTTATTTGTTTCATTCTAATAAGAATATTTTAAATATTATCTTGATTTAATATTTAAATAGATCCCATTTCAATATTGGTACATTTAACATTTTAAAATATTTTTCTGTCAAGTTCCTCTTTATTATTTAATTTTATTTCCTTATTTATAACATAGCTCAAAGGATAATTACAATACAAATTAAGATACGTTTTTTTGTATTTGTATTTTTCGTATAAGATTTCAGATGCATTTTACAAGATGTTTTACTGATGCTCGTATGTCGATGACTAAGGATTATATTATCCTGTTAAATGCATTTCGCACATTTATGAAAACAAATAATAATAGGAAGTGTTTATTACGAGGAAAGTGAAAGAATAATGTCAAAGATGCCGAACTTTGTTATACGTTTGTTCTTTAATGCGCCGGCGATGCTACGGATAGGGTTCATGATTGAACATTATAAATTAGGTGGTATCAGGGTCTCTCCAAGAACATTTCAGATTTCTGTTAACTAAAACAAGTTTCTGTATATCAATTTAAACTCAAATCATTCTTTAGCATTATGTAGCTTTTCATCGTCAACCATTTATATTTTATGAATAATAAATTAATTTCTATATAAATGTTTTATGCTATTAATATTGATTAACTCTCGTCTTTTGCTTTATGTTTTGTTTTTCTTGCATAATTTTTTTTTTTAATTTATTTCTTATTAGTGATTTCATTTTCTTGATTTGCAACTTTGTTATTGTTGACAACACGATCGTCTTGTGTATAAACAATTGAGTGGATTAGCTATATATAATAAAATAGAAAGAGATTAAAACAAATGTATAGTTATAAAACATAATAATTGGTGAATAAGGGCGGAGAGAGGCTTCCGGGAAAATAGCTTGACGTACAGGGCTTTCCAAAGAGGAAAGAAAACTGCATAAAAATCATCATGCACGGCGTAAGTAATACAAGAACTATCCTTAAACTATTCTCCTCCTACTTTGACAACTGCGTCATCGAAGTGACAGTCGGCCAAGCTCTCTTCCACCTTTCTACTCCGTTTTCTTTCTCTCTTTTTATGTCTTTCTTTCTACGCACGGTATAATACGCTATAGGTATTGTCGCACTGACCAATATCTTTCTCTATATCTTTACCTATGTCCTTCGATTCTTCTTTGCTCTCTTTCTCCCTCTTTGTCTCAAATACTTACGCTGTGCAACACAAGGCCTACACCGACTTACATACTCCTACTTTCTATCTCTCTCTTTTCCTTGGTTGCGAAAATCCATAAGCCACGAGACTTCGATATAACGAAGCTCCAGGAATTCAGACTATTCCTGTGATAGCTTCCTGTACGATAAATCGGCCAATAATAATGTGCTAGGCGGGATTAAGAAATCCTGAATGCAAAAACGTAACTCACCAGATCAGTGAACAAGCAGCTACACTCGTAGCAGTGTGGAAGACTGGTGGGAATGGCGCGCGCGACGTTGTCGAGACGGGACCTGATCAACCCCGTGGTGTCATAAAAAAGAGTCTGGAGAAAACTTAAGGGATTTGCGAGGGTCCGGGCTTTAGAAGAGTGCAGAACCAAACAGCAAGTGAAAATAGGGATCCTTTATCCTTAAAGATATTTAGTGTCGGCAATTACACGATTTAGATTAGGTATAGAATATAGAGGCTTTTTCTCTCTGTCGTAGCACGTAGACGGTTTTTTTAAAGCCTAGGGCTCGGTTTAGGTAAAAAAAAAATAAAAAATAAAACGATAACCTGTGAATGCCGAAGCATTAAATAGAGTATATTTTGAATTAGCCTGAATATTAATCAAATCAAGAGTGGGGTAAAAGGAAAAACATATAAAGATTCGAGCGGTAAAGTGATGGAAATGGCGATAAGCATAGAGAAGATATTAAAAGCTAAAACTGGTGAAAGAAATTGTTGAAGAGTGTCCGCAGATAAAAATGATTATGATGAAAAAACAATATCTATTAAACAAAACGAATGTGTACATAAATAAATATTTGACATTAAAAAAAAGGGTGAGTAATAAAAAAAGGATGGAAAATGGTCTGTAGAAAATAGAAGAATAAAAATAGAGAAGAGGACAGGAAGAAGTATACCGAAGAAATAATACAGAGAACTACTAAAAAACAAAAAAAAATAGAAAAATAAAGAAAATGAGAAGAAACAAAACAGAAAAATATTAATATAGAAATATAGGTAAAAGGAACGGATAAACATATTTTGAAGAAATAATAGTATTCTCCTTAAAAAAAAATATATACTACTAAAGGAAAACAGAAGATAAGACAACTGAAAAAAAACTTTTAGAACTATGAAGATGATGAAGAAATTATCGTAGAGGTTAAAATGGAAAAGATACTTCAAGTAGTGAAATGGATACAGAGCTCTAAAGAAATGAAATCACAAATGAAATGTGGAGATATGAAGGTACCGATTCATAACCAGTTCATAATGTATGATGAATAAAATTAATAGTCTGATAAGTGGAAAGAGAATATTCGAATAGTAGAAAATCAGAATCATTGTGCCAGTATTCCAAAACGGTAGTAAGAAAGATGCAAATAACTATAAGTAAATAACCCTAATGTATACTGTGACTAAAAAATATATGCGGGGATTTTACAAAATAGAATAGAAAATTAAATGAAAAAAAATGTACGGTAATACTCAATTTAGCTTCAGAAAGAAAAGAAGCATAATTGAAACGATATGTATTGAAACAATAGATTTATAATTGAAAAAAAGGAAAAGTTTTTGTTTATTTTGCCGATTTATAGTGAAATGAAATTTGATAGAATGAAAAGAAAGAAAAGTTGTGAAGAAGATAGATTTAAAAAAATATTTAATAATCTGTTCAAAAACGATTTATAAAGAAAGAAATTAAAAATTAAAAAAGATATAATTGAGGAAATGAAAAAAAAACGGTAGTAAAACATCTGTTCCATAAGTTCAATTTTTTTCGACCTAGAGATGACGGATTTAGAGCAAGAGTTAAAAATTTCAACAACCTCAGTGTAGCCAATGTGCTCGCCTGCCCGTAGAAACAAGCGCTGAAAACTAAGAAAATATATGAGGGACAAACGGGTACATCTGAGATAGAAAAAACATCAGCTAATACAAAAAATCGGCAAACGTATTTTCTATTAGAGAATAGTTCGGCGATAGAAAATGGCAACGTGCAGAATAGCACGGGTGCGCCACGGTAGACCTATGCCGTGGGGCATAGGCAGGGTCTCGAGTATGAGCAAGCAGCCGTATCCTCTCTTCCTGCAAACTACTCCCGACTCTCACTCTTTCTCTCTTACTCTCATACGCTCGTTAGCTAGATCCCTCTCTTTACCTTGCTTTCGCTCTATCTCTGCCCCTCTCACTTTCACACTCATACGCTCTATATATATAGCTTTCGCTCTTTCTCGTTCTCACACGCTTTACTCTCTTTCTATCGCACACTCTACTCTATCTATCCCTCTTTCTCGTCCTCATATATTAATGGTCATTATACTATGACTCGGCTCTCTACCTCTCTCCCTCTCTCTCTCACTCTTACTATTTGAATACTTAGCCTGATCATCTCGCGATACAATTCTCGCACGCTAAAAAATAAATCGCAAATTAAGGGAAGAAAATTAAAAACACGATTGCCCGCCGCGATGGACTCGCGACTGTATGTATTTCGCGTATTGAATATCCCACTAATATCCTCAGAGAGCCTTCCCATTCATCTCATTCATATTCATTAAATGTCCCCTTGCTTGTATGAGAGAAATAAGTCTACGGAGTCTGACACTGTGTCGTGGCGTGAATGGGACTGGGCATCGTGAACGTATTACCAGCCCTTTCCCCCCTCCCACGCAAGGGTAGGAAGTCGAAATATTCTATGATGTTTGCAGACGGTGTGGGTCTGAACGTCGTGGATGTAGAGGTAGCCCCCGCAGGAAAATCAGCCGAATGTGCACCGGCTCTATTAGAATGACAAAGGGATGGCCACAGAAAACCCGGATCGTCCCGGGATCGGGGAATAAAATCATAAGCTCAGACGATTTGATGCCAATAGTATTATTTAATATTTTTCTACTTTTAAAAATAAGCGTGCGACAAAGTTCTGCTCGATGCGATAAATTTGTAAGAGCCTTTTTCCTCCATCAAGCTCAGTAGAGGTTTTTTCTGGCTCAGGGACTTGTGAAAAATATATGTTACGAGCGGAATAATAACAGCATTTTTATGAACAAAACTAAATAAATAATATATAAGATATATATATATATAAATATATAATATCAAACTAGTTAATACAAACAAAATTCGTTTACATAATTTGTAATATTAATATAAAATTAAATGTTACGCGTATGCATTTTAAGATTACATAGCCAAAATTCTAAAAACGCGTATCGAATTTAAACGTAGTAATCTGGCTTCGTTGTTTGAAAAAAAATGCATATCGAACATTGCAACGCTCAAATAATTTATTAAGACGAGTTTAGAAGAATTATAAAACAAAACAAAACAAATCGATGTTATAAATATACCGTCTCATGGCAAGATAGCCTTGATTGGAAAGCTTTTATGTCCGATGCGTGCATCGTGTCATACCACGATCGACTGTAATACCAATACTTAAAAATTTTGAACAAATTTAACATATTTTTATTTTTTATACTTTATAACTTCATCCTTTATAATATCACGCGACACGATCATCGTCTACACTCAGATATACAAATACAAAGGATTAGAATTATGTATTTAACGTATGCACATGACAGAATAATAATGGTAATAAGTGAAAAGAAATTAAGAGAAATGTTAAGAGTTTTTAGAAATTACTTGGATTGAAAAAGATTCGAATTAAATACAGAAAGAAAGAAAAATAATAAAGTCTAGAATAGTAGGGGGTAGAAAAATAAAATTAAAAATTAAATGGAATAGAAAGGAAATAAAAACAGCCAATTCACCTATTCAGAATATCATTTAAAATAAAATAATAGGAAAGAGATGTACACAAAAATAATGACTAAAAAAATAATCAGTTTTACGAAAAGTTTAGTACATCGCAGAAAAGTCGATTAAGGAAGACATGAAAATGAATATGAAATTATTTTATGCTTTGGTAGAAAATGTGGTGGTAGAAATATTATGAAGAAATTGAAAAAATTCAGAAAATTTTTATAAAATGAAGCCTTAGCTTACACAGAAATGTATTCGATAGTGTTATGAAGATCGAAATAAAAAGAACCAGGATAAAAATAAAAGTTGTAAGGAAAGCAATTAGATTTAAGAGCAAAATAGTGAAGATATGGGAATAATAAAATAATAAAAGAATACATAAAATTAAGGATAGAAGAAAGAAGTACAAAAACAGTAGAATTAAAAATAAAAACGGATGGATCATGTGGAGAGAGAAGAAGAAGAAGAATGTTGATTGTATTAAGAAGAAAAAGAATCAATGAGACGTATCATGAAAAAGTGCATGAAATAGCATTTAGCACAAATAGATGTAAAATACCATAAAAAGGGATAGAAAAATTAGTATAAAATAAACAAGAATTGCACAGAGGAATAATATATGAAAACTATATGTGCAAATCAAATTTATATGAATATTAAATTCAAAATCATATGTGCAATACAATAAGTGTGACATTAAACGTAAATATTTTATATATAGTCTTGCTTAATATATTTACAGGAGAAATAATACCAAAACAATAAATAAAAAAATTATGATAATTTAAATAAAAGTAGTATAAAATAACATTATTTTATTAATCGATATGCAAAATGTTTATATGAAAGGTAAAGATATAAATGAATATTGTGACATATTATAAGAACATAAATATATTGTTCAATAAACAAACTATTACAAAAACAACTAGATGTGTTAAATTAATTACTGCATACACAACTAGAAAATGTTATTACGCAGAATTGGAATTAACACCTAATCCGGGTGTTCTGATGTTGATATAATTAGAATATTTAATGTTTTGTAAAATTACAATTAATTTTATTAAACTTATATGTATATATTATTTCATAATATACAAATTAAAATATTTCAATATTTTAATGTTGTTATGAAAGTTATTTAGTTGTATTTAAATAAGTTTACTTGTAAATAAATTTGAAGTTTTGAATTAATAATTATTAAATTTTTTGGAAAAAGAAACTTGTAAGTACATATATATCTATATATAATTTATTGAAGTTATCAAATTTTTTTAGTTTAGTATTTAGTTTCATTTATATGTGAAGTAAAGCTAGAGGGAAATAATTAAAGATTCGTTTATATGACGTTATTACAGTAGCATTATTTAGTACTTTAGTATTAGCTTTTTTGTGTGGCACCACCAGTAAGATGTCACGTGAACTGATATTTTAAAACTACCGGTTAATGTAATATATCAAAAATTGTAATTTACAAGTAATAAAATATTAATTTTTATTTTCATTTCACTGTTAAAATTTATGTTTTTATGAAAAGTAGAAGATAGATTGAAAAATATGGAATCAGCTATAATGCATTTAGAGCAAAGCGTAAGAAGGAATCTTAAAATTTTTGTTAAATATTTTAAATGCTATATAACCTTAATTAATTTCCATAAATTACTGTTTTTATTATGAAATAATAATGTTCCATTATTAATAAAAGGTAAAAAAGTTATAAAGTACAACTACTTTTATATTTATTGTATTTTATTTAAAATTTTTGTAGGTTCAGAAGGCTGATGGAAAACTTGACATGATTGCTTGGCAAATAGATGCTTTTGAAAAAGAATTTCAAGATACAGATTTTGAAGTCTTTATTTATTATAAAATTATTTATAACATATTTAAGTTAATTTACAAATTATAATTAATGAAATATTTTTAGCCTGTGTCAGTATTGCGATTGCTGCGTTCAGTAACACAAGTCAAGGAGGAATATCAAATATTATGTCAAGATATCCAGGAAGTTCAACAGTTACAAAAACAGCTTACTGATTCTCTTAGAGCTCAACTTTCACAAGTCTATAGTCACTTTAATGTATTACGCAATAAAATTATTGGTCACAGCAGGACACCACAACTGAAGTAAAAATATTTATAGTACAATATATGTTAATTTAAATTAACATATTAATAATATTTAACCTTTCAAATTATATTTTTGTGTTCAATGAAAAATAAGATTTGTGGTTTGTGGGAATATGGTTAGAACTAATAATTTCGTATAATAGTTTCTTATAAGTAGACTAAAACATTGAGCAAAGATATTTAGATGCAATGATTAAAGTGGTTAATATTAAATTAGATGATATGTCTATAAATATCCATTAATTTTTTAATAATATGATTGAAATCAAAATATATATTATAAATAACATAATAAAAAGTAAATATAAATTATTTATAGGAAAAATAATAAAAAATAAAAATTAGGTTTTAAAAAAAATTATACAGAAATAAATATAAGTAACATCATGCCTTATGACTACAATATATTTAATAGTATAGACATGTAGTATTAAGATGTAGATTATCAATTTTAAATTATTACATGAGATTATTAGTGTTTAATGCATTTATGTATTTACTTAACAAAATGATATATCTATGCTTAGTTGTTTCATTTACAATTAAAAAAACTTTTTTATTTATATTTTACAATTTTTATAAAATTTATTAGTGAAATCTGTAAAAACTAATAAATTAAATAATTTATATCATGAACATTACATTTTACATGTCTTTTATAAGACTAGAGAAAATGACTTTGAATACATTTGAATGTATTTAAACGTTAGTTTATTTCAATTATATTTGTAAATTTTAGTATAAATATTAGATATACATTATTACAGATATTTTAAAATATAAAATTAATTCATATAATAATCTACAAATAAATTATTATACAAATAATTTCATTTCGTAAGTAGTTAACTTCAAACTCTGCTTAAAAATTGTACTATTTAAAATATAAAACATTGTTGTAGATTATTTTACTGTTTATACATTACTTTAATAAAATGAATAACCAAGGATTATAATATAAAAGAGCCCATATTTCTATACCTACAAATTGCATATTTATGTATGTATATGATGCCATAATAATCTAATAATAACATTACCTAGCAATTTTATGTAGAATTTGTTTTGTTTAAAATACCATTTTTTGAAATAAAATGTAAACATAAATCGAAATAATAATAAACAAAAATTAATTAAAATTTCTTATAATGTAGTATTTAACTAAATAAAGTTACTGATTTATATGTATACATTAAAAATTTTCTTTTGCATTAATTATTAGTTTATTGAAATTTCTAATATATTTTATTAATTAAAGGAAAAAATTAATAAAAAAAAAACTTAAACTAAATACCAAATATATATTAAGAGAAATATAATTTAAGATAATAAAGGTAGTTATGATATATATATAGCCAGCCTCAATAATTTCAATACAAGTTTTAAATTCAAAAGTGAAATATGGAAATTTAAGATGAATGAAAATGATAATAAATGAAAAATTATAGAATCGCTAATAATAATTATAAGAGTATTAATTTGTATTTTCATTTTTATCATCAGTATACTTCTTTGGTAGAAAAATATTCATTTTAAATTTAAATTATTAATAGTTTCTATTAATTTTAAATTAAAACTTTATTTATTGTGAAAATTTGCTCAAACTTAGTCATGGATTGTATTTTAGGATTTAAGATGTATTTGTATTTAATTATTAGATTAATTCTGTGCATTGAATGTTTTAAATCAACATCTACGATATTCATATGATTACGTACCTATCAGTACACATATTAATTACATTATAATATAAAATAAATCATTACATTTACATTGGAACACACGTGCATTATTTATATTTTTATACATACATGTACATAGTTTACAATATATCTATATATATATATACATTATTTATACAATTACTTAAAATTATAATCTGTAAAATATAAGACATGCCCTGAACTTAATTTTTTTTATAAAAAGTTTTGAATTTCAGTTGTTAAATTCTTACATAATCCCTACATAAAATGTTTTTTATATTTCCAAAGCAAAATATGAATTTTTATATTTTCTAACTTAATCAGTAGTATTTATTTGTCTTCAAAGATGGATTGTATTTTCGTTCCAAAGTATTTGATAAAGAATAAAACATTGAATGAAAATTATACTTAATATTTATTATTTAAAAAATATTCACGTGATATTAAAAAATGAAAAACTATGTACTATGTTACATATATAATTATTATATATAACGAAGTGAATAGTTGCAAGTGTAGGATGAAGAGTGGGTGCATATTATATGGAGACTACGTAGTTTTAAATGCTAGAGGCAAAGAATAAAAGAAGCAGTGAAAGCAGTGCATTAAAAAAGTTATATGAAATGTGTAAAAGAAATTATATAGTATTTTAAAAGAAAATCGAGAGGAGACAAGTCGGAAGAGCGATAAGATAATATCTCAACCAGAAAAACAAAGATGCTTGGCTTTGCAACATCTTAACTTAGCTTAAGACAGGAATGCCCATATTGCCATTTTCGCCCAGAAAATTAAATATTGTCTATGCAACCACCTGAAACTGTAAGTTACCGCACGAGAGTATTTTGCTACAAAAGAATTTAAACATCTAACAGCAAATAATTTTATTAACTTTATGTATAAAATTATATTACATTTCGTATAAAAAATTTTCGTAATATAATACTTATATTTTATAATATATTTTATAATTGTATATTTAAATCATGTAATAATAAATTACTAGTCTTTAATCAAGTTACATTAAAAAAAATTCCTGGTTTTAAATTAAATGGTTTAGAATTTGTTCAGTTAGTATCTTTAATTTTCAAATAATGTAGAATATAAAATATTGCTAATAAAAATTATAATATGTATTTTACAACTGAAATTTAGATATTAATAAAACTGAGGCGAATAAAAGTTTACTAATTAGTTGAAGTGAACAGTCAAATTTTTTCTTATATAATTGATTAAATATATGATTATATTTATGAAAAAATTTTTATTTTATTTATTAACAATAATTAAAAAAATGTAATCCTTCAGTTTATTGTGCTATGGAAAAAGTAAAGAAGGAAAAGAAATAAATGCATACGAATACTGTTAGCAATAGGAAAGCTAAAAATCGTAATATCAATTTATGCACCTCCAGATAGGTCAGGTAAGAAACTCGAACCATGCATCCAGAAAGAAAAGATAAGCCAGGTCCGCAGTTGTCTGTGACTATATTTTGGTTGTTTTACTTCACGCTTTAATAATGTATTTATTTTGGTAAATATTTTGTAATATAAAAAATACACTTGCAACAGAGAAAATATTTGTTTGATCGAAGGCCAAGCGCATGTGGGGCTCATACGCCGTGCATCACTACCCTTCATCATTCTCCTTTCCCCTCTTTATCGTTTCTTTTCACTATTTCTGTCGAGCGTGTGGTATCCCCCCCTCTCTCTAACCCTGTGGGGAATAAGGCGCAATGCAACATACGGAAAACGAAGATAAACTGTCACCCGCGCTACTTAGCAATGCTTTTTCTTGCTGCTTGGGAGGCAGGTGGTTTTTTTGCTGGAGGTTTAATTAAAACTATTGGCTATTAGGAATCGCGCCGGCAGTACGACCAAAGATTTTCCTTTAGTCGCGGGGAATTGAGATGTATTGCAGTGTTTAGAAATTTAGAAATGAAAATATTTTGAAGGGAAAAAAAGAAAAAGAATAAAAAATACCCTTTTCAGGGTAGTATGAAAAAAGGTGATCAAAACAGTCACCGACAGTTATTCATTCGAATAAATACGCCCTTTCTCTTACGTGCCGTCATCGTCCCTCCATAAAATTATTATAAGTGCTGGAATAAATACTTTTGAACATTAACATTTAGTCTATTTTACTTCAAACCATCTAGATGTAATAGTTAACTTATTTCTAAAGAATTATTATTTCTAAACAATAGAGAGTGGAAAAATAACACAGGAAGAAATAAAGTTTTTGAAATAGACTAGCAATAGCAGGAAGGAGACAAAAGAAAATTTGAAATGAAATTGTAAATAAACAATAAAATATTTTAAATCATGCAAAAATATTAACCTTTTTACTATGTAATTTTCCGTCTATTTTTATTCGTACTCCATTATTTTCGAATATTTTTTCTTTCTCTATCCTTGTTTTAAAGCACTTTTGGAAAATTTCCACGTCTTTTTTATTTACTATTTTGTTTTATATCTTGATTACTGGTTTATCTGTCCGTTTCCTATTTCTATCCTATTTTTCTGTTTCTAAATCAAAATGTGATCCAACATATTTTTTTTCTAGATTCAATATCCATTTTAGATATTTTTTCTGTACCTTTAAAATAATGAAATATTTTTATTTTATTACTGAAATCGTCTTTAAATTTTTATCCTTAATGCTTTATTAACTTCATTACCCTTAAGACTTAATACCTTATCTAATACAATCTTCGCTCCTGTCGTCCTATATACATTTTTCACTGAATCTATATACTTAATATCTGAATTGTTTAGCTGTTTCGATTTTTTTACCTTTCCACTTGAACTTTGTTTTTTTAATTTTCTTCTTGCTTTATTGAAATTCATTATTTTTTGTCTGAATTGAGTTTTAGACCTTTTCTTTCTAAATAGTTTCTAAAAATTTTTAAAAACTTGATTAATTTACCCTCGTTAATTGCCAAAATTATGAAGTTGCTTGCTTATCTGTATCTGTATCTCATTTCTTTTTCAATTTTCATTTCCACATTTATCTCCTATTTTTGCAATCTCTATAAACTTTTTTGGTGCAGTCAATCAATTACTTTATTCATTTTTATATTTTCCGTAGTTTAAAATTTTTTTTTTCTATTTATTTTATCGAATACCGCTTTTATGTCAGCAAACGAATATTTTTCCCTTCTCTTTTAATAGTTTTTTTTTCTAAAGTTGAACTCAGTGTCATTATATTTAATATTTTCATATCATATTGATCTTTCCTGTTTTTTTAATAATTTTTGTATAAGTTTTATATCCCATGAAAGAATAATTATTCTGTAATTATTTGTATTTTCCTTATCTCTTATTTTATAAACACCACTATCCACTCTAGATTTTTCTCTTGCTTTAAAATTTCATTTACTATTTTGGTCATTCTTTTAACCAATGTTTTTAACGTGTTTCGTTCATACTTCCATATCCTCTATATCGTTTCTTCCTGGACTCTTTCGTAATATCATTTTATTTATTATCTCCTGTAACTGGTTTTACTTCACCTCTTCAAGATTTCATTGCTTACTGTTCCCTTTTCTTCCTACTTCTGTACCTTTGTCTTTTTTCCGTCACAATACCTTTTGAGATTTTCTTTCTCAATTTTGATAAAACTATTCTTATTGATGTCCATAATATCCTTGTTATTCTCTTCTTTTGCTTCATTTTCTAAATAATTTTAACCGCAGCGGTTAATGATCATATTTCATCGTATTTATTATTTTCATTCTTTCTATTTCTCGCGGATTCTGTTTCTATACTAACACAAAATTGTACCGAGACACTTTTTATGCAAGCAAATTTCTCTTTCCGATTTCTCCTATTAAATACACTCATCCTTTTTTCATTGATTCAGTTTATCAGATCTCTTATTTCCTTATTTGTTATTTTGTGGATTTACTTAAGTATATAAACTACGCCATTATCAAGCTCAAGCGATACGACTACTGTCAGAACTAAACGAGAAGGATGAGGTGTATGTGATATGCAACTGTCATCCATAAGTTCGTGGGTTTTCGATGAAAATATTCAATATAATCCAAGAGTTAGTAAAAATGGTTGAATATCTGGAAGCCAACATAGTAAAAGGTGGTTAGAAGAGCTGCTGCAGCTAACACCATAAACAACCTGTCGTGCAATACAGCTGTCGACACGCCGAATGTTTCCACTTCCTCCTGGGGTCGAGACTATCTGAAAGAGAGTTTGAAAAAATTAGAGGATAAATATATGGATGATGATATTGCGGATAATCACATAGTCATTTTATTATTGTGATTGTCATATTCATTTATACGTCATTTGGGGAGACTTAGACCAGCTATCTACGAACTTGGAATACAAGAGTCAAGCCGAGTTCATGGTTTTAGCCACTCGATCAAGAAACCACCGAGTCCGATGATTAACGACTTCTGATATGTTGGCATTAGTCGCTTTTCCCCGCCGATCTACCTTCACAGAGTGCTATAGGAAAACGTATTGATTTTCGGCCTCTGCTACTCCACAGAGGATACATCGTAATCTAGAGAAAATAAAAATAATTAGCCCTCTGCCCCAGAAATGAACCAACATGAGTTTTGAAATCGCAGAGCTTACTCCTGATTCATAAAAATACTGTATTCTAAGAAAACGCTAATCAATAAGTTTAAAGAAATACACAGGTAAGAACACTAGCATGTTCGAGATGCGTCTCTCTCTCTCTCTAAGAGCAATGACAAATTGGCAGGGGGCGAAAGATAAAAGGACTGGGGCGGTCGTTTTTCGCACTACGGAGATTTGTGACGTTGGCCCAATCCATCTGTTTCGTATTGTCAGCGGTCGGGCCCTTTTATCGCCAGCAATATCGATTAATAAAATAATAATCACACTATAATATTAAAATTGTACATAATTATAATATAAACTAATAAATTTTATGATTTGAATTATAATTAAACTCATAATTATTATGATGATATGTAATTATGAATAAACTATAAATTATTCTGATATATAATTTTTATTAAATAGAATCTTATTAAAATATTATCATAATATATAATGTAATTATATATATATAATAATTGTAAATCGCAAATTGCGGTGAGGGGTAGGAAACAGGATAATGAAAAAAAGAAGACCAGTTTACAAATAATATTTATTTGTTTTGTAAAAGCGGCACTCACAAATATTAAGTATTTTGTAGGAGAAAAGAAAGATGCGGATAGTTCATCTTTCCAAGTACGTACGTACTATTTTGCGCGTATCCAGTGACCTAGATCCGGGAAGAAACGGTTGTTCTGGGCACTTTGACATGGAGTAAATTCTCGGCATAGGTATCGGGTTATTGTTTACTCAGGTTGTTGATGTTGATTTTATAATCAGTCACTATTTATGCCTTCACGCTTTTCTCGAATTCTTCGTTATGTTTCTCTCGAATATCCACTTGGACTAGAGCGGTCGTTTACACGTTACAGCAATTGCATCGAGCAATCGGGGCGCTTGCATCGCCAATATTCCCCCCCCCCCACCACCTCGTGCGCAAGTTTCCCTTTGCACTACCAGTCGTTCGTGGGTCGTATTTTTCAACTAACTACCTGACCTCGGTATAAAAAGCCTTTACATGATAATTTAATTCCTATCCGATTCTGCCTAAGGGAATAGGAAAAGTTCTTCAGCTTCCAATACTGCGTGCTTTATAAAACATGGCAACAGTGGTAAGGAGTCTTTTTTCCTTTTGGCTCTTTCGCCTATATTAATCTATTCTATTGCAATGGGATGGACGGGCTTCGTTCTATGACGGTTCGCACCTCACCGCCATAGATCAGACGTAGTCGTCCGAGGTCTGCTACAGATCCCACCCTGGACTATGAGCCGCATCATCTGTACGAGACTGGAATCGCGCTGGCTGTAGCATTTACACTAGCTCAGTCTTCTAGATGGCGACTTTCGAATAGCGATTTTGTGTATCCGTTCACTTCACTTACGAACTAAGCTCGAAGAGAGAGAGAGAGAGAGAGAGAGAGAGAGACGGTGCATACCTTATTGAAATAGAGCGAAAGAGATATTAGCGCTAAAAAGAGAGAGAGTGGGAATAGGTAAGAAGGTGAGGGTAGCTACTCAATGCGTAGTAGGTAACTCTATTCGTACTCTACTATGTATTTCACTATCCGTACTCATAGTGCTCAATCGCGTAAAAGTGGAGAAGGACAATCTAGCCTCGACACTTAACACTCACAAAGCTTGTATCGGGTATGTGCATCTACCAGCTCCGGGTCCTCGTCTCTTTCAGTAGGCCCCCAATGTCGCCCGTTTGTATGTCGGTCAGAGTGGTTATATAATTTGTTGTTCAATATATATTTGAGCAACGCTATACATACGATTCAATTGAAAAGTATTTATTAAAAAGGTATGCTAGACGTTTACATTACTTCACATCGAATACGGCTTGTTTTACAAACAAGATTTTTGACAATTCTGCCCACATGTGATGTCATTCAACGGCTTTTATATTTTCCATAATACTTGTATTTTCGCCGCTACATAAATATAAACTATCGGCAATATAATGCTTTTCTATTATAATGTATTTACTACATCGCTACGCTATTGCATGAAACTTTAACGTGCAACTTTCAAATACCAACCACTAAATCGCCCAACAACAATACAAAAATATACCACAAACGATAATGATATACGTGCCGAAGATTCAACAAATAGTACACAAACTATAATGAGGATAAAAAAATAGAATTTAATTGAAAATAAACATAAAAAGTCGGTCTTATACATGCCACAACATGCAATATATAAACAAGCATGCAACTAGATCCGCGGATGTATTAGTATTACCAATATTTATAACAATTAAGAATGCAATACACAATCAAAAGAAATATAATCATAAATTCTCAGATAAAACACCAAATACGGTTTAAAAATATAAAATGACAATGCCACAAATTTAGAAACCGTATACATATAGTACATAAAATCACTATCTTCATCATTAGAATAAAATAATTAGGGTATAAAATAGTTACATGCAAATATAAGGACCATTATCAAATGTAAATAAATGTCATGGGTACATATAACATGAAAACTATAATAACCCTAAATAGTAGTACATAAAACACTGTAAAACCAATCATGTAAGTGGTCAAACATATAAAAAATATATATAATCGAATGCACAAACCAGATAACAAAAGTGTTTAAATGTAAATATTGTTCGATAAAGCTATTACTACTACACAAAATAAACTTAATACGACTACTCTCGTTGAAATGATATGACTTTGCTACTTCAAACAACACAATAAATCTGACGCATTTTCTTACGCATTTTCTATCTCTAGAAAAGATAGTTGCGAATAGTCTTCTTGTTCCACGCATGTTGGAAGGTGAAAAGACAAAGCTGTTTTGCGCCCATCCCGGTTTTGACAATACTTTCAAACCTAAGCAATAAGCTTAGTTGTATGAGCGGAGTTTCAATTAACGTTACTGAGAACCGTCTAGTTCATTTACAATGGGTATTTTCAGGCGTTCACACGTCGTCAGGCTCATGTCGAGCGCTAATGGATTATTCCATTATCAATAACATTATTACCCGGCCATGAGTCTTGTGATTTGGCACCAAATATTATTTTCGTGATAAAGGATCGGGAAGGGTTGAAACGTTGAATAATAAGTTTTTGTATGTTTTTTTAGTATTTGTTTATAACATTGAAAAACATTTATATTTTAGAAGGAAGGAAGGAAGGAAGGGTAATTTTACTTTTACAATCTTTCGCGACGGAAGGAAACCAAAATTAGAGTCCACTTCTTCCTCAAAGCGTTAGAATAACTCCGGTTACTTGCTCTCTCCCCTTCATTCCTTCTTTACAATGTATTAGTACATTTATTACATTATATATGATTTTAAATTATTACATAATTAATAACAATTGCCCTTCTTCTCGTACATCTGTCGGTTAATCCGTGACGGCACAGAACGGTAACTTTCAAATTCCTCTATTTTCCCTCCATGGTGTAATCTCTAATCGCCGCAAATTTCGCCAACATCCTCGATGACAAACAGGATGAAAAAGCCTTTTAAATTCATAATAACGTAGAAAGAAACTGGCGTTTGTTCTCCGTGGGTATAATATGAAGTCATCCTCCGCCGGGTCACACAGCCACGATGTTCATATCCGTAAACCATAACAATATTTTCCGTTAGCCTGCTTTCATACCTGCTTGGTTTGATTTCAAGCCTTGTTCAACAACTGATCTCGCCTACAGTGTCCATATAACGGGGGTGTCCAACTATCCTCGAATCGAGTTGCTGGCGCACTGGTGATTTCGAATGTTGGATGCGTTTTGCCGCGAGATCTGCGCATCTCAAGACGCGACAGATATCCGGATATGATTAATCAGGAAGAGGTATGATAGGAGGTATAAACGATAATGGTTCGGGAAATATCGTTAATTAGCAGTGAGCGCCCGCATTAGTAAATTAAAATTTTTAAATTATGATCTAAAAATGTCTAATTTTAATTTATAATTTACAACCGAACATAATTTATAATTTACAACTTATCTTAGTTTATAATATATAATTTAACTTAATTTAAATTTCAACGATCACTTCTCAGTTGCGTACGCTGAGTTAGTCCTTTTTTGGGGATAATCCTATTCATACTTCTATTCGGGTTAGATCGCCTACTAGCACCTCTCGCTAGACTCATTTCATCGGGACGCTTCGATTCATCCACATGCATTTGAAAACATCCGCAAGAGGTTGTGTCGTTTTGTCGCGAACAAATAGAGTACGTATATTGGCACTTTGCCTCTCCTTTTAGTGTGGTTCCCGTTACAAAATTTTCCTTATACATCTAGTGATGCCACTGTGATTGATCGTAACCTCAGTTTCACTTTTTATAATTAAAAATCATAAACTGCTTTCAAATAATTTTTTGTGTTATCGTTTTTTCATCTCTTTATTATTTTATTCGCGTCTGAATTTTTTTGAGTTTTCGACTGTTTTTTTCTATATAAGCTAACAATTTTGATCTACATTTTATCTGTGCTCACTCAGCCCAAACTTCAAAAAATTTTTATATAATAATATTAAGGAAGATTTAAATGAATTAAGAAAAGTAAACATAAAATACAAACAGATCATCGTCGACAAAAAGGAGCGTCCCGAGCGTTCTGATTTCTTTCAAATTTTCTTTGGGTCTTTTCTTTCCCCTTTTGTGAAACTTATATGCACCAGGAAGGCTCCATTTTCCATTCGGGGAACCTAGACCCTGTCGACCTGGACGCTCCATCAGAACCCATGAACTAGTGGGTTCAGTAATTCGACTCCATGCTCGGACTAATCTGTTTTTGAACAAGTTCGAGCGTATCTACCAGCTAGTGAGTGATGATATGCTCCTCCTGGTTGCGTAAAGCGTTACATTCATTATATCGCATGTTAGCCGACAACTCGGCTTATGTCAATACAAAAGTTTTCTCTATTAATTTAAATTAATAATTATACATTTCTATTTCAAAATTAAAAATAATTAATAGTTTTTTTTTAACTCGTGGTATTCCATTAAAATTACATTAATTAAAAAATTGTTAAATATATAAAGTATTTTTGATGTCAAAAAACAGATTTTCTATGTACATAGTTTATAGTACCTTCAAATATTATCTGATTTTATTGAATTTATAAAATAAATAAATTGTTAATATATAAAAAAAATTTTAGTTTTCATGATAATATTAAATTTTATAATGAATCAATTTTCATTATTTTTATTAAAGAGAAAAGTTTCAAACTATATTTAATATTTAAAAAAAAAAGTTGGAATAATAAATAAAAAAGAAGTATTTAAACTAGAGAGAAAAAAGAAACTGATTATCGATCACGAGAGCGGATGGGAGTAAGTTGGAGGATGGTGTTGAGAAAATTCACTGTTTTTTTTTGTTTTTAATAATGTTATAAATTATTCGTAGCAGTCGCACTTATGACATAGCGATAAATTTCTCACTGCAGCACATGGGGGATGAGCAATTGATCTTCACGTGTTGAGTGATATATCAGAAAAATCTGGTTTTTTATTCGTCGTTCTACATTTATCCTCCTCGGTTTACCTTTACAACATTTTACAGTATTCAATTTTTTCTGACCAATTAGCATTACATTTTAATTTAGCATTTTAGCATTACAAACATCTAAATGGGACCGATTTAATGGGCCTGAACGATCATCCAATGAGCCGGTTGGCGCCTTGATTTCCTGGAAAAATCCTTGGAAATCCTTATTATGTTTGCCCGAAGTCAAATTGTCAAGAATACTAAAAAGACTGAGAGAAAAACAGGGTTAGAAATGGATATTTATAAAAGTACAAGCATGAACATATACAGATAATGAAATAATTTAAATACATAAGAAGATGGACCAACATACATTGATGAATAATTGAAAGAAATATATTAAAATATGAGTGATACACACAATTTAAAAACATAATTTAAGAAACCAATATTATGATAAAGATGGAGAAAGAAATTTGAGAGAAGAAGCAAAGTAAAAAGAGGAAGAAATGGATAAAAGATAAAGAATAAAAAAGAAATAATGAAAACGTAACAACTTCAGATTATAAAATCACTAATAGTTTTAATCGAAAAAACAAATTCGTTAATTTAAAGAATAGTATATGATTCTAATTAAAAAAAGAAAAAAGAAAATGGAGGCAACAAAAATTTTTAGAGGGATTAATTTAAGACAATCGTAATATAAAATATACGTAAAAATTATAAACAAATATAGATTCAATAAATGGTAAAAAATTTAAATAAGATAATATTCAATTTAATTTTCAAAGATATAAGATAGAGAAAAACACAATCTAAGTTTTGCAGATTAGAGTAAACGGATAGAGTAAAAAAGAAAAATGAAAGAAATCTTTACACACTTTGTAAAGATAAGGATGAGACAGAATAAAAGAGAAAAATAATAAATATGAACATTTGTAAAAAAATATATAATTTTTTACACTAAAATCATCGGTGGAACGAGATCAAGCAGAGTAGTTAGACAAAATTTTTTATTGAGATAAATGTTTTTCAACATAGAAAGAGCAAAGCTGGAGTTAAAAAGTTGGAAGGTCAGAAAGGAAAAAATATAATCATTATATGCAGATGATAATCTTGACAATGAACAGATTACTAAGAGTATTTAAAAATTAGCTAGAAAGAAAAGCTAAAAATTATGAAATTTAGAAAATCAGAAGGAAAAAAGAAAACGAAGGATTTGTAAAACAAAATAGAAATAGTGAATAAAGTAATATATATATATATATTATATATGTGCATAGATTTAAAGAATATAGTATGAATGGAGAATATGCGGACCTCTTGACTAAAAGAAAGAATACAGTATTAGAGAAGTTTGAAGTACAGCGAAGAATAGTTTAAAGAAAGTATTAGATTTCAAATTAATTAATTTGACAGTGTAATAGAAAATATTTCATTATATGAAAATGTATAAACAATAAAAAAAATTTTTAAATGTGTTTGAAATAATTGATAGTAAGTTAAAAATTGATAGTAAAAAGTAAAAAGTGCAATACATTTTTAAAATAAAATGAGAAATTATAAAAAACGTATATATTCTAAAAAAAAATGAATAAAATTGGGAATAGAAAAAGGAAGTATTTATGAAAGTACTTAAATTAAGATGAAGAATGAGAGAGAAAAAGAATTATGGGATAAATTATGTGAAAGTATTAGTTTGTTAAATTACTATGCAAGAGAGAAATTAAAAAGGAAGAAATTATTTCGGAAAATGTAAGAAATAAAATCAAATTAACAACAATAAAAAAAATTAAAATTTACAGAAGAAGTAAAGCATATAAATTTAAAGAAAGAATACAAGAAAAGATATGTAGATATGAAAAGAAAAAAGAAAAAAAAGAAGGAGAATCAAGATAATAGCAATATTTAATAAAACAATAACAAGCTCTAGTGATAGAGAATGAATGAGAAAAATTATGTAGTAACACCAAAGAAACAGTGAAATATTGAAAGAGTGCAGTAAAACAGCAATCAATACAAAGAGTTGTAAGGATAGAAAAAATAAGATATTTAAATATATTAAGCATCGTTCATTATTAAATAAAAAAGAAAGAAATACAATAAAATAACTGTATTATGAGTGAAAAATATTTCAATAGGACTAAATGTAAAAAAAATGTATGGTTATATAATATAGATTATTCTAATATATTATAATAATAGCATAGAATAGAATATAATTTAGAATGTATAATTTTGTAAATAATAATGGATTAATTATTCTTTAATAATATACAATGTATTTATTAATTTTTTTTATTGCTTATACTAATTCGTAAGAAAGAAAAATAATATAGTATAATAATAGTTTGAGTATAGTAACAACGCGAAATATCTTTAATTAAATTTGGCTTTCATATACTTTTATATTTGCATTATGTAACATAAATTTAGTTTATATATTTTTTATTATTATTAGTTTTTATTATTTAAATTTTATAACATAAATTTATTAAAAAATAGTTATTATCTATTATTTATAATTGGAGTTTATTAAAGCATATATATTTTTGCCACAATTCAATATGATGCACTGTAACAGTTTTGTCTTATTATTTAATAGTACAATATTTAACTATTATAAAACAAAAAATATATTTTGAAAACAGTAAAAAAAATTTTTTTTCACTACTCATCTAAATATTTGCTGTTTAAATTATAAAGTGTAATATAAATTAGTTTCTTTTTTTTTATTATAATTAATTTAAGTTTACAAGAAAAATTACATGTATATATATATATATATATATATATATATATATATATATAATAATGCAAATAATTATATGGAACACAAAATAAGTCTTTTCATCTTGAATGAATGAAAAGTTATCAAGTTATTGATTGATTCGAAATTAAATCGCGACTTGTTTATACTTTACGGATGTTTAAAATTGATTTCTTATATGGATGGATAATTTTTGCGGTTCATGAAAACAAAAAATATATCAACGCCTGACCACGAAATTCTTCCTTTAATGTTAGATACCTGTATAAGCATCTTAAAAAGAGAATAATAATCGGTAATAGTTGGTAAATGAAATAGCGTTGGTAAATGAATTTGATGCAGTTAGCTATGCTTTCTAGATTCGTTTGGGATTTTTTCCAGATTTTTGCTAAAGAAAGCTTGAAATTTGTATCGAAAAATAATAAAAAATTACTGTTATTTATTTCATTATTTAATGAAAAATATTTCAATGAAAATTTTAAAAAATAATTCAATGAAATACATGAGGTATATTAATTTTTAGTTTTAATATTTCTTTTATAGATCATTAAGATTAATTTATAGATCATATAGAATATTAAGTACTTATTCACATTTCAAAAACATAAAAATTCTTTTAAATTTGAATATTGCTAGGAAAATGAATTAATTTTGTTATTCAATTATTTACAGAGTGAATCAATTTCAGACATCAAAAAGAAAAACTTAATTAAAAAAAACTTTTTATAGCTTGAATAATAAATGTGTCGTTGTTGAAAATATATTTTTACAATTATTGATTTTACGTAAGTTATTATTTTCAATTATAATAAAAAAAAATTAAAAATTAATTTGTTCATATTAACATTTGCTTAAATGAATCTAGGATTATTTAAAAAATCTATCTTAATTTTATACTATAACTTATATTAGGAAGTATTAATATAATAAATTCCGGTATCTTATTAAGCTACGAATTTTAGAAACTTTATTAAAAAGTTTTTTAAAAGTATTTTACAATTCTTTTTAATTTTTATTACATATCAAATATATGTTTGTAGAATATTAAATTTTTATTTTCGTTATTTATAAACATAATATATATGTATATTTACAAAATAACAAAGTAGCATAACATATAGTAGTATAACAAATAGCGAATACAAATATTAATCAATATTTTTATATTTTTATAAATAATGTATCAATAATTATCAATTTCTAATGTTTGAAAACATAATTTATACAATTCGAATAATTAAAAATGAAATTATTCACATTTATCAAAACAGAATTATAAAAAATCACTTTTAACAGAAAAGTATTTATCTCTTGTATACACTTTTTTAATTTCGCAATCTATTGATTTCACCGTGACATCTAATTTTTAACTAAGATATTAATGCTTTCAATCTATATTCGCATTCAAATCATTATCAAAAAAGTACACTTAAGTGAACCTAAAAATTGACCCGATTCATTTGACTAATTTTTATAAAAAAAATTGAAACCTATTTTATTTTTGTGAATTGCTGGAATTAGCAATAAAATATATTTTTACACGCAAAAGCATTGTATAGGTATTAGTAAATCTAAGAGTACATATTTTTAAAAGTAGATATTTTCTAAAATCTATACGCATTCTAGGTGAGTATTTGAAATCAAATTGAAATTTTGTAATTTTATGTTTAGGTAAAAAAAATTTTCTGTGTTTTATAACACATAAATATATATATATTATATAATATATCTATATATATATATTATAATAATGCTTTTGTACTATACGAAATTTTTCAATATAATTTAAGTTTTAAATTGTACGTTTCAACTTAATATAAAATATTTCATTGGCATATTTTATTTGAAAATGTATCCGTAATTTAACTTATTTTAATCATACTACTTGTAATCCAAAGGATTCATAATTTTTACAAATTTATAAATGATTATAATATATAGATTTTTTAATTGTTACCTTATTTAAAAATACTAAAACTATTAATAATATTTTATAATATCTGTAAAAATTTAAATAAAATATTTGTATAACCATATATTTACAAATATTTAACGGTCAACTAATTATATATTTTATAATACGATTCGTACTATAATGTAATAATATTCATCTCTTGGTTAAAAAATTATCAAATGAAAAATGACTGTACTTTAAATAATAAACTTTATTTTTTATTGTGAAAAAATTGAATGAATAGAAAAATTTAAGATGCAAATTCTAATTTCAGACACAAATCGCATTTTTTACTAACGAAAGTAGAAATTGTCTTAAAAAATATGTATTAAAATATAATAATAAAATAAATTGAAAAATTATTTTAATTTTCGTAATACTAAAATTACTTATAATCATTAATTTTAGTATTACTATTTAATGAATCTATTAAGAATCCACTATTAAAATAATATATTGTAAATTTTCTATTAACTGTGCGATAATACATTGTATCTATTATCAGTGTGTAAGAAATATAAGTATATAAAAATTTTATACATTTAATTTTCTGTTAATATATATATATGAATTAATTAAAATTACATAGCATTACAAAACCCAATAAATTAAAAAATCCTTTCAGATATTAAAATAGAATAAAATTTTAAATCAAACAAGAAATTTAACAAATTTGAATAAAATTATGAAAAAATATAAAGTAGTATAATTGAAAACAATTAACATTAATTTTTTTTAATTTTTCTCCTATTATAATAAATTATAATAATCTAGTTATGAGTTATCATCAAAAAAATTGTTTTAAAGATGAAAGTAGAATAAATTAAAATAAATATTTCTTTGAGAATCATTTTATAAGAATAACTTATTACATTAAACTTACAACTATTTATAATTCTATTATTCAATTAGCAAAGTTTATAATAATAAACTTATGGTAAACTAAAGTAAAACTAAAAAATTGTAAATTTTTTAGTTTGACTGTTTTTTGCCGATAATATTAATAATGTACATTAAAATATACAAGTAATTTGTGCTTTACAACATTAATAATTAATTTTCAATTTTTACTTAACAAATTTCAAAAGTTTATCTTTGTGTATTAATATTTACTGTTTTTTATTTATAATATTATTGTTAATAAATTTACTGTATTAATTTAATTATATTATGTTTAGGTTATCGTTCATATTATTTTTAAGGAAGTCTTTTAAGTTTTAAAGTCTTTGAAATTTACATTATTTTAAAAATCTTTTTAAAGACTTAAATCTCTGTAATAATATGAAAATAAGACAAATAAACAAATTTAATTATTTTTTTAAAGTTTTTATTTAAATATTAAACTACATACATAATATAGCATATGTTAAAGTATTTAAAAATCATATGAACAACATTTTTTTTACATGAAAACATACGAACTTACAATAAAATATCTTTTTTGAATTTAAAAAATATTTGAACCTTGTAACCAATAAATATTAAACTTAAAAAAATGTTTTTAAATGTGAAAAAACGTAAGATTTTACAAAATATTATTTTTTTTATATGTTATAATATATATAATTTATTTTATTTGTTTAAATAATAGTTTAAATGAAAATTATGAAAATTATATAATTTAAAATTTATCAAGTTTTCAATTAATTAAAAAAGCAATGTTTTTTTAAGTGCAATTATGTTCTCAAAATCTTTCCGAAATGATTGACCGGAATTTTATGTGACTGTTATAAGCAAGCATTCTAGTTGTTTTGCTCGTCATGCATCTTCTTTATTATAACTATACAGCATAATCTATTACTAAGAAATTCATCGGTAATACCGTTAACTCTAAGCATTCATGATAGTATCGAATGATATTTTGACGTTTTAAGAATGTTTTTGGCTGTTTTATAAATGTGAGTTCAAAATTCTGTTATTTTTTTATGTACGCTTAAACAGTCGTTAAGTATTTCATTTGTAAAAAATTTTAAAGATAGGCTTGTCTGTATTAAACATATTTTTTATATGTGTTTTTAGCTTTATCATTTTGCAATAAAGACTACGATTCAGTACTGGTACCATAATTTTCGTGATACCGCCTTTTGATGACTATATAATGTAGTAAACACATCATTTTTTATATTTTACACCGTCTATCATTTTCTTTTTATAAACAAAGCATAATACATGGTTCATTCATTGATAATTTTTTAAAATTATTTTATAAGTCGTATTTTTTGTGAAAAAAACCGGAGTATTAATGCTTAGATCTTGTTTAAATATCATTTAATTGCTGTTAACAAATATTAAAGCTATCCATAATTTATTTAGAAAGTTTATTATTTAAAAATTCATTATTAACCTATAAAACTTGAATTATTTTTAAAATGAACATAGAAATGATACTAATACGTACTCAGTGAAATATAACAAAGTTACATTTAGGTATCTAACTTTAAAAATTTTTTACTTAAAGATCCTATTGGCTTTTATTTATAAATAATTCTAAGGCAATATACGAAAAATTCGATTTTTCGAAAATTCTAGACTGCTTAAACTTTTTCATTAAATAATGTTCAGTAATGTAATTACATACAATTTAAATGGTTGATTTGAAAATAAACTGAGTATATAAATTGCACCATTTTTTTAATATATTATAATATATATGGAATTATTCTCACAGATAAAGTATCAAGAGAATCAGTTTTATTTTGTATGAATTAAATATATATTTTAAATTCATTTTAAGTGTTAATTAAATTGGCAAATTTTCAAATGAGTTCAATAAAATATAATAAAATTTAAATGTGTAGATTTTATTTTAAATTTTCAGTTTTTGTATAAAAAATATATATATCTTTAAAAAAATTAAATTCAGAAATTTGTTGCTTCCAAAAAAATATAACTGCTTTTTCTTAAAAAAAAGCAAAAATGTCAAAGGTGAACTAATTGCGAACGAAACAGTCGCACATTGTAATTCGTACTACAAATAACTTACTGCTACGTCAGTTACATTGGTAAGTTTTAACCGTGCACTCTTCACGTACAAGTAAAAAGTTAAGGCACTGACGCGACCACAGACTTCGATCGTCGGTGACTGGTTCTGGAAAATTTCCTTCTTTACGGGTGCTGCCTATGCCAGAATCGTTGCTGTTACTTCAGATCTCAGCAAGTCATGGGAGGTTTACAGTATTACTTGGCGGTAAGTGATGTTTTTCAGGCTTTTTTAGTATTTTGTGTTATTTATATAAAAAAAAATTTATATAAAATGATTACAAGCTTTCAAGCTTTCAAATAAATTAGTTCTTTTTTAATCTGGATTGGTTTTGTCAGAGGTCATTAAACCATGTCGTATGATACTTCTTGTAGATATTTCTTGTAGTTGTGGACAAAGTGCAGCATGCGTGGATAAAATCTGTTTTTTCATAAATTTTTATTGTGTTATAATGATATATTTATTAGACGAATGAAAATTTAAATTCAAATAATAATTTCCAGTTTTAAAATAAAATTTTATCAAATTGTCTTACAATTATTCAATGCGTATCTAATACATTAAGTGTATTTCATTAAAATATTTAAATTAATATCGATTTCGTTACATACTTAATTTTTCATAAACATCTATAAAAAGAGATAATCAGTTAAAAAATAATGGAATAAACAGTAGATACTTAATGTTTTTGCTGTCAAAAATTATTTTTAATAATTCTAATAAAACATTACTTAATTAAGAATAGGTATATAGTGAATTTAAAAGTACGTTATTTTTAAATCAATAATAATACAAGATACATAAAAAGCGGTTATAAGTACTAATAATATGATTTTAAATTAAGAAATTATAAAATATATATTATTTAATTGTATTAATCATTGTAAGTTCAATAAAATTAAATAGATATATTCTTATAAAATAAATGTTTCAGTAATTACGACATAAATAAATTTTATTAAATTTTTTTTACCAATTTTTTGTTATATCATATTATAAAGAAGATACTTAAAAGAGCTCACTTACTAATAAAATAATACGTAATAAAATTAATTTATATGTTTATAATATTTTTAAGTCTAAATAAAATATTATTAAATGATTTATAATTATATAATTAACTTTAATTTTTTTTAAAATTATTTTGAATTATTATGGCACTTAATAATAAATTGTTGGAAAAGTATTTTTATATTCATGAAAACTTTTAAACCATATAACTAAGTGGTTTTAAGCATAACTGATGCTTGAGATTCAAGCTGATGCTTTAATTCAGGAATTAATTACGAATTAGAACACATATTGTTTTTTTTTTAAATGAAGGTGAGACAGTTTTTGATCTTAAATAAATTTAAATAGTAATTGGCTAGAGTTTTTGAGAAGATATTTTATAATTATAAATATATGGTTATTTTAAAATATAGACAAATGAGGAAAAATGATATTCTAAATTCATTTTTATATATGCAAAATAGTATTTGCGTATTTTGGAAAACGTGTAAATGATTTCTTTGTATGAAATAAATGTAATGTATATAAATAAATAAATTATAGTTCTTTGAAAGGAAATCTAATTGTGGGAAAATATATTATTGTTTTAAAAAAATATACAAGCTTTATCAAATATATATGAATATGTAAATTTTTTTAGTATAAATTTTTTATAGAACAAAATTTATGCTTTATTTAATTTTAAGTAATACATTATATATTAATATGTATTAAATAATTTAAAAATTATATATAAAATTATATACATGTAATAATATATCAATTATAGATAAGATAGAAAAAAAATATATAAAAAACGTATTATTTAATCTAAGTTAAAAGTATATACATATTCGTTACCTATCTATTTAATAGTACCATTTTTAATTTAATTTTACATATTATATATAATGTTTTTAGTATTATGGTTTATATAAATATAATTATTAAAAAAAAATGTAATTTTTAAAGAAATTTAAACATTAAATAATTTTGTTGCTTCGGACAATTGATTTATTAATTGTTTCTAAAATAGTGTTATTAAAAAAAGTTTATATAAATATATCCGATGCAATGTAATATTTTTAGAAAACGTTTATATCAGTTGTATTGCAATTGCATTGTATCTAATTAAATAAATTAGACATAAGTTTAACCATTATAATTCATTTGTTTAATCCTAATAGTGAGTATTAAAAAATGTTTATTATAAAAAATAATTAATTTTTAGTTTTTTTTATGGAAAATTATACGATCAATATTTTTTCTAAATGTATTATAATACTAAATATAATTGAATATAACTTTTTTGTTGTTAAATTATTAAAATAAAATCAAATCGTTGAAGAACGTAATATTTAATTTGAATCTTCATATTTTTAAAATACAGTAAGACTATTAACGTATTCATTACATTATTTTGAAAAATTATTTTGAAATGTTAAATATTTATAGAATATAATATAATTAAATAGTATTACAATTTTATTATTCAAGAATTAATGTATTTCATTTACATTCTAATCGTTTTTTCTCGTTTAAATAAGTTATCGTTATATTTATATATTAAAATTCATTTTTTTATAGAAGATTTTTTATTAATAACACACAATGTTTAAATTTTTGTTAATAATCTTATTAAAATATTTCATAATTTTCTATGTTTATGTGTGCATCAATAGTTTTTAATAATATTATTTATGGCTATACCAATTGCACAATACAATATACTAGTACAATTGATAATATTGATGTTATAGTTACTATTATAGAAAAACTAAATACTATAATACAAATTTCTTCTTTTAACGTTCCTTATTTTTTTATTTTTATTTGTTTTAAATTAATTTTATATCTCATTAATATAATAAATATTATTTAAAATCGAAATATAATGTCTTTCAATTGATTTTTTTAGATGACTGATAAGTATTCAATAATTATTTTTCTTAAATAAATAAGCTTATAGTGTAGTTAATATAAAGGGATAATAGATACAAAATTATATGTTATATATACTACACTTACAGTAAACTCTAATTTTACAATTTGAAACAAATAATTTTTAATAAATTTTTTAATTTGCAAAGTAAAAAGCAAATGTATGTTTATAAATAAAAATTTATAATAATAAATTATATAAAGATATTTTATACAGTTTTTATGATTATGCCAATAGGTTTACATTATTATATTTTCATAAAAAATAAAATTTATAAAAATTTTATAGTACAAATCATCGAATAATATTATATATGAAATATATAATTTCATTTTAATGCCCTATTTTATTTACTAGAATAAAAAGTATTATAATTATTTATATCAATATTAATAATTAACTTTCGATGTTAAAGTATGATTGCGTTATGATATACTATAGTGTACATATTAGAAATAATTTTTCATAAAAAATCAATTATTTGATTATACCTAATTTACTACATTTCAATTCAAGTTATTATATCTACATATATAAATATTTGTTTCAAATTTTGGTTAAATTTTTCATAACTTTAGTGTTTTAAATAATTATATTTTGAGACCAATTTTACTTTTCACTTTATGTATTCTAGAGTTATATACATTGTTATATAATATATATAATATATAATTTTTCATGTAATTTTTGCCTTAATAACACAAAAACAGTATTTCATTTTTTGATTAAATTATAATTTTTAAATAAATCATTTGTAATAACATAAGAATGAACGTTAAGTGAAGGGCTAATTACTCTATAATTAAAAAATTAGAGTTATGTATGTTCCGTAAATAAAATAGAAAAATGCAATATTATAAATCATATATCTAATTTATACCTTAGATATTTGGACTATTTTGTAATAGGTTTATTTTTTAAACAAAAATAGCAAGTGTTCGAAGAATACGTATGAGTTATGAATATTTATCGAAGAAAATGTCTATAGATGCGTCAATAGATACGTATCATATGATTTTATGACATTTTGTTTGCACTTTTATTTTTTATTATAACTTAGTTGTTACCAATATGGAACTGTAAATTTTACATCTCAATAATGTGTTAAGATATGTTTATACATGAAATGGAAGTATATTTATAAGATTATATATGTACTGTAAATATAATAAAAGATAATAAATAAATATTAAATAAGTAATTATATTATTTCATATTTTTAATTTTTAAATAAAATTTTATTTTTTTTTTATTAATACGTAAATGCAGAAGAAATTTATTGTTTTTAATTTATGCTTTTAAAGTTTGTTTTTTATTTAGAATTTACAATTAAAAAATATTTATATTTTTATGTAAACAATCGGGGTATTAAAAATTGTCATAGGTTTCTAGTTGGACTTTATTCAATGCAGTTTTTAGTATAAAAATAAGTAACAATCCAAAAATTGATACAAGTTAAAAGCAATATTTTAAGATTATTATAAAAAGATTATTATAGCATATTTTTCTGTTATTTTTCAGGATTTTATCATTATTGTTAGGTTACAAAAAGTTCTGTATTTATTTTACACAATAAGTATAATCGGAAACTTTCTTATTGGCGAGGTTTCAACGCATGGAAGACTAATCGAACCGCCTTCAAGAGCTTCTATGTGGAGGTATGGTTTTAATACACCACATGACTACAACGATCACGAATTATATTGTGGTGGATTTACGAGACAGTGGCAACATAACAATGGCAAGTGTGGAATTTGCGGTGATGCATGGGACCTGAACCTAGTAATATATATTTCTTTTGATATATTATTTTCTATCAATTAAATTATTTCTTCTAAAAAAAAGAATAGAATTTTAATAGTATTTTTTATTTTTCAATATTTCAAAATTTTATAACTATATTAAATTTTTTTAATATTTTTAAATGCTTTGAAAACTATGCAGTAAAAAATTTAAATTTTAACTTTTAAATTAAATTAAATGATATTAAAATTAAAAGAAATAAATATAACATAAAGAAATAATTTTAAATATAAAAATAAGACTACATAACTATTATATTTTAAGAGCTCCTACACCTTTTTATAAAATGGAATTTTTAATTCATTACAAAAGTACATATATAGAACAATAAATTATATAATAAAAAGTTTTATTTTATGATTCAAATAATATGATTAAATCATGCAATAAATATTATTATTATTTATGTACATTTTCTAAATTAAATTTCATACATATTCACGCTAATGTTTATTTTGGTAGTGATGAGCTCTTTAACAAACGTAAATTATTTTAGTTTATAAACTCTATAAACCTTCTCTAGTTTTTCTAATTCGTAATTAGGGATATTACATAGAAGTCTAAGAATTCCTATCATGGCGGTTTCATTTTGAAACCTGTGACATTTGGATTCCAATTTTCATTTCTAAGTTCTTAACTGAATTTGTCTAGCCCTTCTAGTTCATTTATTAATTGCTACATCTAATGTTTTCTGCTTTCTGAAATCATTCGTCTTTTCTTTCATTCCAAACCGAAATGAAAGTAATATCACAAAGCTCCTGCTGTAATTTCTTTTTACTATTCGTTCTCTCTCCAAAGAAAACTTAATTTAATATTTTTTTAAGATTTTATTTTTTGTACTATTTCTTTCATTACTCCTATTTGACAACTCCTGCATTTTTTGTAATTACTTCACTAATTTAATCATCTATCACCACAGTCCGTCCTACTGTCATTTCACTACTTGACAACCTCTGTCGTACCTTTCACTTGTACGAACAAAACTATCTTATATATTTATCATTGTTTATTGGTTTATTCTTTCTTCTATATCGCTTTAATTTTTTCCCATGTTAATCTCTTTCAATTTATTAATTTTTTTTCTCTTCAAAATATTCTCTAATTTGTTTAAATTTATACACATAAATTGCACTTCTTCGTAATATGATTTATTAATGTTTTTCTTTTGTTTTCTATGAACCGATAATTATTGTTTCTTATTTATCTCGTTGAAATCTTTATTTCAATTTTCTTTTTTTTCTTTCTTTTCATTTATACTTTCTACTATAATATATTTAAATTATTCTGCATATTTTTAATTTTGAGGTTATTTTATTTTTCCCACATATTTCTTTATTTCCGAATTTATTTTTTCAGTAGCAAGTTAAAATTTATTCTTTTTGCTCTATAATTTTCTTTCTCCCTTTGTCCTTATTATAAACTACTTGTCCTTTTTATAAATTATGAATTCTTAGAGAATTTTCGTGTTTTTTCTGTTTATTACATTATTAATTTCAAATGTGATTGTTTTTTTTTTGGTATCTTTATCTTTATCCTATTTCTTTTTGTAATATGAATCTAATAACCCTAACATGAAACTATTTGAAATTTGTGATTTTTTAAACTACGTATTTTTTAATTAATTTGTTAAAATTAGTTAAAATAGTTATAATAGGTCATGCTAAAATTATACAACTCTAATCCTGAAAAATAGATAATTATAAATGAAACTGACAGAACTTGCTTACAGTGATTTGCATTATACTTAATGAATTTTTTCTTGAGAAAAAAGTTTTTGAATCCAGACTAAGATAAAAAAATAAATTTGGAAAGATATTCATAAAAAGATGTATATTAAAATGTATGATTAATTTTTAACTTAAAAAGATAATAAATTTTTAACGTTTAAATATAAATTATGTACTTAATTAAATATTTAATTAATCCTATAAATTTACAGATGTAAATTATATTATGCATTTGAAATAGTATTTATTATTTATATCTCAAAATAATTTATGATCACGTAAATATTTATTTATTTACTACATGTAAATATTATTATAATTTTAAAGTTTTTTGTTTAAATATAACAGCCTCGACCGCATGAAATAGGAGGTAAATACGGTAATAGTGTAATCGTCCGCCGATACCATATTGGTACCATAATACCAGTGAAAGTTGAACTCACCGCCAACCACCGTGGTTATTTTGAATTTCGAATCTGTCCGGTCATAAATTACGGTGAAGAAGTTACACAAGATTGTCTTAATAAATATCTTTTAAAAAGTAAAAATGGTACAACTCGTTTTTATCCTGAGGAGGGTAGCAAAATCTTCAAAACTTATTATAAGCTTCCTGATGGTTTGACGTGCAAACAGTGTGTTTTCCAATGGCGATATATTGCTGGAAATAATTGGGGAGACTGCGGTAATGGAATAGGTATAAAAAACTTATTTTTAATTATTATTTACAGGCATAACTTTTAAATATAATAACGAGTATAAAGTTTTTTTAATACATTTTTTTAAATTAACTAATTTTATATCCAGTCATTTTTAATGGAATAAATTAAATACGATTATTAAATAATTCCATGTTTTCTTCTTTAAAATGTTATAACTAATAAAGTATATATTTTGGTTATATTATAATATTTTGAAAATTATTATTTGAAGATTTTCAAAGTTTTGTATTATTATTTCTAATTTGAATACTCAAAACTAAAACTGTATTATTTGATAATTATGTGAAATAAATAAAATAAGTTAATATTATGGATTTAAATTAAAAAATGGAATAATACTTTTTTATTTATTTTATTATTAAAAATATAGTACTAAAATTTTAAAAACCAATGATTCAATTTTTAATTTAAAAAAATAATATTCTCTATTCGTAAGTTGAAAATTAATTGGGAGATATTTTTTAAGTGAATTGAATTTTATGAAAAATAATGATTGTTATCTATTAAATAATAAATATTAAAAATAATTACCTAAAAAAAGAGCTATAGAGAGAAAAGAAAATTGAAAAAATTGAACTTGAAAAAAGGGTATTTTTAGTCTGCTAATGAGTTAATAGAATTTACAAGTCAAGATATGATTATTAATAATACTATGACACATATATATAAATATATAACACAAAGATTAAGGTAAAAATATAAAAATACAAACTAAAGGTTAATTTAATAAAAATGAAAAATATGATTATACATGAGCAATAATTAAATACGAAACGTTTTTGAATTTTGTAATTGTTTTATTGCATTATAATATTGCTTCTTTTACATTATTATTTTCGAAGAAATGGGAAGATAATAGTGTTGTTCAGATATAAGTTTGAATTTTTGTACAATCTTCTAAAAGAATCTATTTTTTCATTTTATTCTTTTTTACTATATAAGCACGTTCAAAAAAATTTTTTCGAAAAAATTAAAAATAAAATTTGTAATTTATTTGTACTTGTTAAACGTTCGTTCGACAATTTAAGTAATGGAAATTCGCCAAATTATAGTATAAGTTTTGGTACTTAAATTTTGTGATATTTATTTTCTGTTTTTGCACGGGGGACGCTGATAGTCTTTTTAATACTCTAGTTTGAGTCCTTGGGCCCAAATGTGATTTTATTATTTTCGAATTTTTTTCCATGAAGTAGTTCCTGATTGCCGACAATGATCTTGGTAATAAACCTTATGGGTCCTAATGAGAGAAAAAAGCTTTGCAAGTTGAAAATTAATATGAAGAAAATTTGCTTTATTTTTCCCATAACCCGATGTTCTGACTATTTTCTCGAGGTTTTTTTCTGCGCGCATGGTCATTATCTTAGCATTTCTTATACTATGTGTACATCGATATGCTTAATTAAAATATCAACTTATTGTGTTCATCTGCAGTTGTAGGGGATCTAGCTTGTACAATCTTCTTTCTCCTTAATTTCACTCGATTTAGCCTACACACCGCACTACCAGACCTATATTTCTTTAATCATATTCAGATATACACGCTTTATATAAGATTTCATTGTGCATGGTTGCACCTTTCGAAATTATTGCTTGTTCGTCATATGACAAGTTTCAAGTTTCTTGTAAAGCGATATCCGTCGACAGATAGCGATTTTCAGTTGCTACTATATTGAGTGTAATTATGGACATCATAAAGGAAGGAAAGATAAGAGAAAGGAGAAGGACACAGAAAATTAAGAAGAAAACGAAAGACAGAGAAGTTCCTGTGAAAAATATAAATATTTAGAAAATAGATTGCTCGTATACGCTAGTTTATGCTCGGTATATTACCAAAATGTTTGCTTTGAGAATATGGTTACATTGCTTTTTTACCTGTGTTTCATTACCATCACCAAGATAATCTTCAGCAGAAGTCACTTTCCATAACTGCAACCCTTTTCAAGCTAAGAGTTTAGAACCATTTTATCAATCGTAACATATGATATTATTAATTATTCTGAAAATTTTAGTTTTAAAGTAATAACTAACTTCATAGTATAGAATATGATGAAAAATAGGAAATTAATAGCAGTTATCGCTATTGTTATATGTGTACAATAATTGTTTAAGTTATATAAATATTTATTAGGTGAAATTCTTTAATAATAATTGTTATACTTTTAAAGAATAAATTCTTAACAAACATATAAATAGATTATATTGTACTGTATAATGTACTATATATTTGAATTTAAATTTAATATTCCCATGCTGGAATAATCTTTAATTTTATATATATATGTATAATTTAATAACAGTTTTTGACATAAAAGTATCAAACAAAATTATAAATTATTTATTTAAATTATAAAACAAATTAAATGAATTCGTAGTATTAGAAAAATAAAATAAAATTTTTAGTAAGTAATAACTTTAACTTATTTAACATTTGCACTTTAGTTTTTTATGCGATTTTAGAAAATTATAATTTTTTAATAAACTTTTTAAATTTATGCATGTGATTGTTTTATTCTGAATTTTCTGTTCTTTAAACATACAATATAAATATACAAATAAATTAAATAAAAATAAATGTAACATTGATTATAAAAATCAATGAAAAAGTTTATTTGCAAAATTCGCGTAAAGATTACATTTTAAAAGCAAGTATTATTAATAAGTTCAATATTTATATGTATGTTATGTAATTTAAAAATAATAAGTATTATAAAATTTGTTTATGACTGTAATATACTTATGCTTCCATTTAGTCGTGGATATGTAAAAGTTATTGTTTATATTTTACAATCAACAATGAAAGCTTATTTTTCCTGTTAAAATGAAATAAATTTCACCTGAATAAAAATATTCTTATATTTATTTTAACATAAAATTTGAGAAATATTAAAAGAAGAAAATCATGTTAATTCGTATTAAATAATTATATTTATTTGTATTTAAAATTGTAAAGTAAGTTTTAAATGAAACAATTTATTTTTAGGTGCGGTGGGTTGTGGACCTCAGGAGGAATTCCGGGCGTGTGCAGACATTGCAATAAGCAAAGATGAATTTAAAGTACCATTATCAACTCGTCCTTCAAAGATCTCAACATTATTTAGTTTGGGCTTACCGTCCACTACTGAATCGAGCAATTACTGGCCCGAACATACCGGGCCTAATTGGTTGTTTAATTTTGTCATTACTGGTACGTGCCTCTTGGTTGTCCTGGCTCTCATGGCACTGCTTTACATATATTACTATTATGTTGACCGGGCAAAGAAGTGGCTCATGGCTAAGAGCATTCTAATTTCCAAACAGCAACCACCTGTCGTGCCACCGCGACAGAAGAAGCACTATACCATGACTGTTAATCATACACACATATAATTTATTTCCGTTATTGAAGTTGAACTTATCTTATATTCTCTTTCAGACCTAAGATAAAATTTTATTAATTTGTACACATCAATATTTATAAAACACTGACTGAAAAAAGCGTATATGTACTGGACGAGAAAAAATGTGTATTTATTATACACACACAATTATACCTATTTTTGTATCATGAGTAAACATGTATATACATATGCACACACGTATATACACACACACATGCATATATATAAACATGTAAATACATGTAACTAAACGCAATATTAAATGTATCTATTTTGTAAAATGTCACTTAATTTTTTATGCTTTAATGTTTTGTATGAGTCATGTAAATAGAATTTAGTTCCAAATTTATGACACTATATTTATAGATCGTAAATGTTATATATACATACATTCAAACTTTACAATATAAGAGTATATTAGTTCAATTATGATTTAAATGTAAACTACTTTTACATTTATAAAAATTGCGATTATATGGTTTTATATTTTATTTATTTTAGTTATATATTTTATTTTATATTTTATAATCTTTGAAAAATTAGATATTTTATAGCATAAAAATTTTAAAGGAATTTAAAAGCAGCTAGATATAGATTATTTATTTAAGAGTTTTTTTTTAAATATCTTAAGTACGCATTATTAATCTTAATGTTTTTGTAAAAAATTAAAATTTTTTTATTTTTTTATATTTTATTTAAAAGCATATTTCGAAAATCTGCATTACTCTTTGACTGTACAATTCCATTATCAGAAGTTTTGATATTGGTGCTAGTGACATTCTGTTTCACGGCTCGAGGTATTAATGATAAAATAGTTTTAGGATTTCCAAATATTGATCTACTTGTTGATGAACTGCCAAGAGATTTTACTGAAACTGAATCATCATTGTGTATTAATTGTTTTCGCTGTGGGGGTTGACTTATTGCTACACTTATTATTTTGTCTTCAATAATCATTCCATCAGTTGCTACTAAAGCATTTGTTGCACTATTTTCATCTTCAAAATCTACATATGCTAAACCCTTTGAATGGCCATTACGGTAAGTTACAATTCGCACATCTTTTAAATTTCCATGAACTTTAAAAATTTCTTCCAATTGTTCTTTATTTGTAGAAGGAGGTAGTCCTATAATTGTAACATTAAATATTTTTATTAACTACATTAAATCATTTATATATTTTAAATAAATAATTTCTTGAAATTATTATAAATCATTTTAAGAAAAATCTTTTAAGATTGTCCTGTTAATTTTTTATTGAAGTAAATTCAATTTTTTAATACCAATCTTAATATATAATATAATTTAATTATATATATTACATAAAACTCGAGAGTTTATTTTGTAAAAATATCATAAACATGTAGAATTTACTGAGAATTTTAATGACTAAATTTATTAATTTTATATAAACACAATTTTTATACCTTTCACAAACAGTTTATTTTTCTCTAATTCAGTTTTGTATTTAAATCCCGAGTTTCTTGATGTTTTATTAGGATCACACTTTGAAATAAACATTGGTCTACTGTTTATACGAGTTCTATCAAGCTTAAGTGCTTCTTCTACTGCTTTCTGAAGTAAAATAAAAATAATGTTTTTCATATTTAGTTTTAAACATTATTAATAACATCATTAATAAATTATTTTATTATACACAGTTGGACTTACAGCACTACTTAATTGTACATAACAATATCCTTTGCTGCGACCTTTATAATCTTTGATCATTCTAAATAAGGTAATAGGGCCAACTGATTTTAGAGCTTCTCGAATTTCTTCTTCATTTGCTGTGTAGTCTAAATTACTAATAAATATAGTAACTTTATCATCTACTTCATTTAAATTATGTGATTCTTCTTCTATTTTATTCTCATATGATTTTTCATAACCTGGAGATGGTATAATCTTTACGTTTTTAGTACTATTTGCAATTTCTTTAGATGATTTTTTTGTGCCCATATTCAAAGTGTATTCTTGTATTGTCTTAGTTGATTGTTCAAATTTTGATATTTTAAAGGTAGAAGCTCCTATGTCTTTCCATTTTCCACTATCATCTCCTCTTCTTTTTCCTGTTCTTTTATTTATTGTATATTCTTCACGTGTAGGAGAGTGCGATTGAGATTTCTTTCTCTCTTCAGCAACTTTAATAAGTCGTTCTTCTGTTTTTAATTCGCAAATTTCCATCTGTTCTAATGTTCCTTCATCACGCTCAAAGTTAATCCAAGCATTTGCTATACTTTCTGGCCAATCTTTAACAGCTAACAAAGCTTTTTGGAAAAGTTTACGTATATGTTTTGAATCTCCATAGGATCTGAAAGTTAAAAGATATAATTTAGTAATAATAATTTAAAAAATAAGTATTTAAATTATAGATTATAAGTTGTATTATTATTAATAATTACTTTTCTAATGAAATGTATTCTAACCAGCTAGAAGCTGATTCTGAATGACCTTGTGACATAATATCAGCCCATAACCATCGGGCTTCCTCCATATCATTTGCATGAATTGCTTCAGACCTGGCCCAAAATTGTAAAATTTCGCAAGTAGGATCTCCTTCAACACCGAATGTTGACAAGTGATCACGAGCTCTATTAAATGCCTTTCTAAGAATTTCGAATTGCTTTATTTCACTATCTGATTTGTAATTTATTTTCCGTCGTAAGTATTCCAGATATGTTATCCAAAGATTTTTATATTCATTTGGACTAGAAAATCCAACTGTAAGAGCACTTTCTACCAACTTCTGTATATCAATTAAGGAAGTATTCTTTTTCTCATAAAATCTAATCCAATTTTGCCAAATTTTAACACACCAAGGGACGTTTCTTACTGCTCTTATGTAGATCTTTTCTAGTATATCATCTATTTTTATATTATTTTCTACGAATTTTAAGTAATCTATCCATAAAGTTGGTTCAAGACTTACATCTGCTAAAGCTCGTTCATAAAGTATTGTAACTCGACCAGGATCTCCAATTTGTTTCTCATGAATTAAATATGCTTTATAAATATCAATCTGCTCTGTTTTATTTTGAACAAATTCAAGTTTTTCTTCAAATGGCATACGTATATTCAACTCTATTAAAGCTTTCTGATACCCACTCTTAATAATTTTTTCATCTTCAGTACAGTTGTAACCTTCTGCACATCTCCATATTTTGTATTCTTCATATGTTTTTTCCATACCAAAAAGTGGACAAGCAAGTTGACGTCGATAAAGTTTGCCTATTCTATTTATTTGATCTTTTTTCTCAGATTCTATTGAATCCATCTAAAAAAGACTCAAGCTTTAATTATAATAAAAAAAAATAAACGATAAAGATAAAATTGTATTTAGTTACTCACCATGAGAGCAATAAAGTTTTCAAATTCTCTAAATGCATCCCAAATTAAAGCACCTTTCATAACATGCAATCCAGCTGCAGTTAATGCACGCTCAAACAGATTCCTGATTTTTTCAGTTGTTTCTTTTTCAGTACCAAGTCCTGTACTGAATTGTAAGTATTCCAACCATACCTCAACAGCTATAAAATATAATGTAAAAAATAAATAATGATAATTTAGGTATAATATATCTTTAATTCTTTAAATGAGTTTATTTTGTTTTTGAAATAAAATAATTTAATAAAATATATGTCATATACAAATTTATTTCAAATTATTATAAATATATATATATATCTAAATAAAAATTTTTTTTAATAATATTATATAGCAATAAAAAATAAATAATTTTAATGTATGTCTAGAAAAACAAAAGTGTACTTCATAATTTTTCAAACAAATTTAATTTTTAATTTTTTAATTTGCATTAAAAAATATTTATAAAATATTGTTTGCATCATGAATATTTGATGACAAAATTTGAATGTTTTGTATGTTATATATATTTTAATTTACTCACAAAGATAATCAGTTATTGCTCGTTCACAAACTTCTAAAACAACAAATTTTTGTTCTGATGTCAAAGCAAGTTTCATTTCGTCTCGTAGCCAAGATAACCAAAGCTCAGGTGTCAAAGGATATTTAGAACTCATATTTTCTCTGGCAAGTCTAAGTCGATCCAATTCTCCTACTTCATGAAGCTTCTCGATTAGTAACTTATGAGCTTCATAGTCATAAGGATTTTGTGCTAGTGTTTTTTCAAGAAAACGAATCTCTCTTTCCGTAGTTTCATCTTCTTCATTATTATCGTCGTTGCTGTCTCCACATTCACTTTTCTTATTATCTTTAGATTGATCTAATTCATCTCCAGGATCACTTTCAAGCACTTTATTTTCATCGTCAACTTTCTGGTCGACTTCATTGACTTCATCATCGGACGTATCGGCAAGTAACTTTCTTTCATTTTCCTCTTCATCCACCGAGTTACCCATGTCTATTTTTTCTTCCATCATAACAATTTAATTATTTGAAATGAAAGACAATATTTATACAATATTTGTTAAAACTAAAATGTTGTATTAATAACTAGGAGAAAAATAACCTTTCTTGAATGATATAACACAATCTCACTTAGTTTTAAAGGTTATGTCTGTTTGTTGTCCCTTTTTTTTCGACTATGTATAGGCATGTGTGTAGGTTTTATATGCGTTTCCTTGCAAATATTGTACATATTATTTGGTAAATTTTATTATTACTTTATCTATAAATATTTGAAATTACAAAACAACTTTGTTGTATATATATATGTATATATATATACATTATACAAATATTGTAATTTTAATTAAGTATATACTAAAATATTTAAAAACATTTTGAATTTTCCAACATATTGCAATAATGATCGCAAACAGAATGATTTAAAAATAATTAATATTAAAAACCAATTCATTTAAATAATTTAATCTCTTCGTTTTTAGGTGTTGTTGTTTTTTTATAAATACTATTTAGTTTGTTATTTATAAATACTATTTAGGTTTATTTTTTAAGTACTTGTGGCTGTATTAACTTTTTTATAATTTTTACTATGATTTTAAAATTAAATTAATTTTTACACGTATAATATTAAGAGTTTGGAAAATCTTAGCAAAAAGATGCAGTGATTTCAATATTGATAATTCAATATCATTAAATTTTATTAGATTGTTATAATGTTTTTAATTTATTCTTAAAAATAACTATCTACATTGTCGATATAATTTATTGTAAGAATAACCTTGTATTTTTAATTATGCACCATAAAAGATTAAATTATCAAATATAAAAAAATTTATTTTATTACTTAATTAAAATTATTGTTAAATATATAATTTCACGTGTAATTTCCTGATAATTATAAATAATTATAAATAATTCGTATTTTCATATAAAAATTAACAAATAAGTATTATTACAATAATATTATTTTATTATCATATATTTTGTACATTCTTATATAAAATTAAACAAGATGATTTAATGAATTATGTATGATCAATTATAATTTTGTTATTTGTAATAAACTGGTATGAAAGATATTTTTATTTTTAATTTTATAAACAAAATATTAAAATATTAATATTTTTTAAAAAATATACTCAAATATGATAAAAACATCAATGCTGAAAAATATGAAAATACTCGATATTCAGGTAAATTATTTAAATGTGTGTAATCACAAATCTATGTCCTTTATACTACTAAATTATTTTTATAATCTGAAATTTGTGACTCAAATTGTTAATACTTTTAAAAAATTTATAAAATTAAATTTTTATAAGATTTTACAAACTATTTCAACCAATTAAAAATATAGAAAAACCAGTATATTAGATTTTAATAAAATATAAACATCAAATTAATTTTATAAAAATTTTAATAACAATAATAAACTTTAGTAACAGAAATGCATTATCATTTTACGATATTTAATTAGCAAACTTTCCATCGTATTCCATTTATAAAAATTGTAAAATTGTAGCTTATTAAATTAAAAATATTCAATTAAATTTTTAATTTTACTTTGAGAAAATTTACGTACAAAAGATAAATATAAGATATATTTTGTGACAATACAACACAATAATTTTTGGTATTAGAATTTTATTTTTAATTTTTCAAAAAATTATTGTTTTAACATTTTAAATTCAGCATTTTATTTCCTAAACTGATGATGAACCGTGATAATTGATTATATTTTTATAAATTTATTTACTTCGTTATAATTTAAATAGCTTATAGTAGTTTCAAACATTATTTGAACATAGAAAATGAAATATATAAAATGAAATATGTAGTTTCAAAAAATTAGACTGTTTTTGATTTTATAATGTTTTTAATATATTTATATATATGATTAATCTAAAAATTTACTTGATATACTTAATAAAATATTGATTGAAAATATACTATATCAAGTTGAAAAATTCTTAATAGTTTAGTTTTTAATTAGGTCAAACCGTTTCTTTTACCTGCTGATCGCGTACAAATCAATCTGACGTAGTATATTTAAAAAGTAAAATAAATTTCTCGTTGATAAAAGCATTCGTAAACTTATTTGTTCCGAATATATAACCTTTATTTATTTAATGACTGAAACGACATAACTATTTATCATAAATTAAGTTATATTTATTTCTTTTCTTATTATGAAACTATTAATTATGAAACTATCTCAAAATTTTAAAAGATTTAAATAAAATATAAATAAAAATAATATTTATAGTTGATGTATTCATTTTTGTTTATTTATCTTAGATTTTTAATCATTTTTTAAAATATTGTGTAAATTGAAATGTAGTTAAAAGTTGTTTTTATTTTACTTCAAAATACATATTAAATAGAAATTTATTTAAATTTTTGGTCTTTTCTAATATTTTTGTAGAAATTATTTCTTTATACTTGTTTAAGACAATTAAATTATTTTTAAATATTTATTTATGAAAATTTTCTGTTGGTGAATATTTGTATGAATAATTAATAATGATATTTAACTCACACGGCTATAAACGTACTATATATAAAAGAATATTAAAAATTAATGAGCTTTTGAAAAAGTTTTGAAGAATTTAATATTTTGATTTCTATTATAAGTGCTATTTTTATTTTAGCTTATTCATTTATATTAATAATATACATAAATAAATTTGTAAAGTATTTGTAAATATGTAATATAAATAAGTATTCATAATATATGAATTATATTTTATTAATATGTAATATAATTAAATTTTAATATTATTAATAAGTATTATAAATAAATAATATATTTTATTATATACAAATATTATTCTCTCTAATTAGGTTCACAGTAAAAATTGATGGTAACTATCATAAATAATAAAAAAAAAAGTGGAAATGTTAAAAGTAAATTATTAAAACTTATAAATGACAAGAAAAAATACATTCGGTGAGCTTACTTATTATTATCAATAGTATTATTGTTATGTTATTATTATTATTATTATTATTTATTATTATTATTATTATTCTGTTATTATTATTAGTAATTACTATCATTATGTTTTATTATTATTATCGCTACACTTATTTAAAAAAAGTTAAATAAATATGTATTTTAAAAAATTTTAATATTTTTTAACTCTTAAAATAATATCAATCTAAATTAAAATTTATTATTTTAAAATAATATCAATCTAAATTAAAATTTATTATTAATATAAATAAAAAATATTTTTATATTAATCATAAGTATACGTATTAAAATTTAAAAAAATTTCAAATTAAATTTAAAGTTAAAATTCAGTATCGAAGTAAAAATTTTCAAAAATAAATGATAACTTTTTTTAAAAAATAATTATGTTAAGATATTTCATAAATTTTTTACAATATTTATATAAAAAATTTTAGAAAAAAATTATTTTCGTAGTAATAGAAATTAATTTTTTCTAAGAGGGAAATCTAATTTTTAATTATGTATAACTTTAACTATATTTTAGTGAAGATATAATTAGGTATTACTAATTTTTTTTAAATGTAAAAGTAAGATTGTAATATCAATCATGTAAAGATCATTGTTTTAGAATGAAAAATGATGTTATAAAAGCTGTTTGTGAACGTTTTAAATTATTCAAAATAAGTACAAAAAAAAATTTTTTAAAGACGGGTAAGCCAAGCACATTGAAGCGTGTAAATTTTACAAATACCTAGTTTAGATTAGTTTCAAGGTTAATATGATTTTATATCAGAAACTATAAAGGTAAATTAAAATTGTATTTTATTTAATTAAAAAAAGTTATATTTGTATCATATTTAATAAATTAATATAAAACTTTGTTAATTATTAAAAAGCATTATTTAGTTTGTATCATTGGAATTTTTTATAAATTTTTCATTATTTATCTTTGCAAAATGTCAATATTCGAAAATGTTTTCGTATTTTCGTAATAAAACGACTGGATAACAATGGGAATTATTGAAATTCCAAGAGGTCTACTAGGTGCTCTTGTAAATCGTCAAGTAATTTTAAGTGTTGCTACAATTTTACCTATAGAAATCATACATTGTTTTACATTCAATATTCAATTATATTTAAATATAATTTAAAACTAATACCAATACATTAATAAATTTTTCTGTATTTGTAATTATTTTGATTATTATGTTTTATAGATCATAAATTTCGGAATTCTTCAAATATTTGTTATTTTTTTTATAAGTATAATTGGTATAATGAATGAAAGTATAGATGTATATGGGATAAAATTTAATATTATATTTTTTTTTGAATTATATTTTATTATTTAAATTTTCCTACAAAATAAATTTAAAAAAATCAAAAAATATCTATTCTATTAATTTTTATTGATTGAAAAAATATGATTATTATTACCTTCATTTAAACAATAAACCACTATAATGATTTAATATTCAAATTTATTGGTTTTTGTTATATTATTTTGTTATATTAATTATTCTGGAGATATTTTATAAATGAAATAGACAGTTTAACATATTTAAAAATAATTTAATGTTCTTAAAAACTTCTTGTATTATTAGTAAAGAAAATTTTATTTTACAAATTTGCTAAATTGGACTTTACATAATTATATATAACATTCAAGAAATAAAATTTTGTTTTTCCTAAATAATCCTAACTTGACTAAATATTTAAGCAAAAAATAATTTATTTAATAAAAATTAAATTAATGTTTAAAATTTAAACATTTATAATTATCTAATGATGTATCTAATGACTTTATATTTTATGTATCAACGACTCGGTCATTTCATTATCAAATTGAGCCAATTTTTTTAATAAATTTTTAAGCTTATTAATGTTAATAATTTTATTTATATTAATATATTATAAATATAATAGAAATAAAATATACTTTAACAGTAATATTTTAAAAGAAATAAAAGTTAATATTTTCTGTAAATAATTAATATGGTTAAATTAAATTCATATAAAGGGATCAATTTTGTTATGCGAATATAAATATTTAGGGTAATCACAATCAATAAAGACATCTAGATTAATATATTAATATATAATAAAGATATCTTTAATAATCAGGTTTAATATATATATTTAAGTTTTAGCACTAGTTGGGTTAATTAGAATTAACAAAATCAAAAGAAGAAACAAATAGACCAATTATATTGCGAATGATACTGTCTTACCAAATCTACTAATCAATAATGTTCCGTATTACTTAGGATTACTACGTCAAATTATAAATAATTATAAAAATTACATGATGTAAAAAAGTAGCATAAATGTTAATTATTAATTTTTTAAATATGTATTTTTTCGTATATTATGTACCAGATTAATTATTTTTTAATAAATACGCAGTAAATATGCAGGAAATACACAATCAATAATTTATATATATATATATATATATATAGATAAAAAGTAAATATTATCTATGTATAATAGAATGAAATGCAATGTAGATACGTAAAAAACAACTTTTTATCTACAAGTTCATGTAGTGATATTTTTTACATATTTGTAAATCATATTTAATTTCTAAAATATTCTATCACAGTTACAGGTGCAATAGTAACAAATATTATAATGAAACACATTTTATATCTACCGACAATTATTATATCACTAACAGAACAGTTATTTTATGTAATTTCTATTACACAAATTCATCGATAAGTTCAAGCTCAGATGTTTTTTCAATAGAAATATAGCGTTTGCACCAGACGTAAAAAAAAAAAAACAACAACAATGACATTAAGTAATTTTTAATTTAATTATACTTCTAAACTCAGTTTGATTGATTTCTCGTGTGGTTTAACAAGCGGATCAAATCCGTTAATCATAAGTGGTGAATCAATCTTACCTATTATGTGGCGCCGATTTGCAGCTATTTTCTTAGTGAAAGAGACGTTCGAGTTCCAATGTGCTGGAAACCTCATTTAGAAACGATACGTATTAACAGGTAGCTTTTTCTCATATATATTTTTTCAATCATATACAGATTGTTAATTTTTTTTTATTACAAAAAGAATTGTTCATTAATCAGTAGTTAAAAACAAACAAAAATAAACTTAAAATAACTTTTATTTATTTTAAAATATTATTGTTAAAGTATGTTTTATTTCGTATAATGTATCTATGATATATATCAATTAAAAATTTAACTTAATTATTAACATTAATAAGCTTAAAAATTTATTAAAAAAAATTATTATAAAATTATATATAATATAAATAAAATTATTACATTAATAAGCTTAAAAATTTATTAAAAAAATTGGCTCAATTTGATAATGAATGACCGAGTCGTTGATACATAAAATATAAAGTCATTAGATACATCATTAGATAATTATAAATTGTTTAAATTTTAAACATTAATTTAATTTTTATTAAATAAATTATTTTTTGCTTAAATATTTAGTCAAGTTAGATTATTAGGAAAAACAAATTTTATTTCTTGAATGTTATATATAATTATGTAAAGTCCAATTTAGCAAATTTGTAAAATAAAATTTTCTTTACTAATAATACAAGAAGTTTTTAAGAACATTAAATTATTTTTAAATATGTTAAACTGTCTATTTCATTTATAAAATATCTCCAGAATAATTAATATAACAAAATAATATAACAAAAACCAATAAATTTGAATATTAAATCATTATAGTGGTTTATTGTTTAAATGAAGGTAAATAAAATATACAGTCATATTTTACTTATATCACTTGATTGGTTTAAGTTACCACATTGGAAACAACCAGGGTCCATAAATGTTGAAGTATTTGACTACAAATTTTATTCCGATTATACATTTGGAATTTAACTCAAGTATTCGAACATTGTCTTTGGACGGAAAAAGGTGACATTAACAATATTGTAGCTAAATCTAGTTATTTTGTTGGATGGGGATACTATAAAAAAAATAATTGTCATTCTTTTGAGCTTCAAACTAAAATACAAATTATATTACAGGTAAATTGTATTATAATTAAATATTTAAATAAATTTATTATTAAAAAAATTTTTGTTTAAAATTTTATTTTATGTTACATTTTCAAATTTAAATCCGAATCAATAAGTTTATATATAAAATAATTTGAATTTGTTTAATTATATATTAGATTTTTTATTTATAGATTTATTATTTACATTAGAATTTCTAGAATTAATTTTAGGTCCTGGCTTATACTTAACTACTTGACTTATTATCTGTCTTAACTAAATAATTCTTAGTTCACTTAGTTCATTCGTTAATACTGTATACATCCATTTAGCATTAATTATTTATGTATATATACGGTAAAATTTTTTGTACTTATAATTTACTTTTTATTTAAGATAATTTAAAAATTAATATAATAATTAAATTTTAAATTTAACGATGGAAAATATTAGTTCCTTAGCTTAGTTCAAAACATATAAATTACCTTTTTTAATTCAATATTTAAAATATGTAACTTTATTAAAAGATAATAAAACAAATGAATTTCTATTTCTTGATATAAGTAATAAATTTCTGACGATTTAAAAATTTATATGATTTTTCGATGATTTATATTGTATAAATGTAAGTGCTGTTTTGTTAATATTTAATTTAATCATAATATTTTATTAATTTCATTCTTATACAAAACCAGATTTTTCTTAAATGTAATTTAAAAAATTTAATATTATTTTTTATTAACAATATATTTTTAATTATATTTAAATATCTTTAAAAACGCATTATTAATTAGCAAAGAAATTAAAATTTTCAAGAAGATTGTCTCAGAAACAGTTTTAGGTTTATTTAAGTTGTATTAAATCGAATATTCTATGCTGGATGAAGAGATGGCTTAGGTCATTGTAAGGGCGATATTGAGTGGGCTTGTAATGTTTAACGTTTACTTTGGACGTTATCATTTAAGAGGATTATCTCTTTATTATTAAACATAAGAACAAGATCATGCGATCATAAAAAGTACATTATTTTCGTTGATATTCCAAATGTCTATCATGGATTTAAAGAGAAATTATTTCATAATGGTAAATTTTAATATTTTTCAATTATTTAATATTTTATTTAGACTGATTTATTATCTTTGAAATAATTTATAAAAAAATCATTAGATTTATGTTTATACGACATCATTTATATAAATTAAATTAAATTTTGATGTGTTTTATAATATAGCATTTTTATATTTTTATACCTTTTATGAAGGTATCTTAATGTTTTTTGGTGTATGTGACAGAAAAACTTATCCATGCTTATAAGAATTCTTAGATGCATCAAAATATATTTTGAATGTAATAAAAAACCAGCGACCTCGATAGTTTGTGTTCTGCTTATCGCTATCACCTATAAATTGCTCACCGTTATTGTACTTGACAAACATTTAATTAAATCTTTCTTTTAAACCGATGAGTAATAATTAATCTCGAAAACATTCCCAATGAAAAAATCCCCTCTCATGGCATATTCGCATCTCAATACTTTGATGCAGAGTTTGTGTTAATTTTCACGTATCGTATATGTTTCATATGGATTTATAAGCAGTATTGTTGAAAATCTTGATCAATTTTCTACCATGTTTTTATTACATCAGTGTCAATTAATTGAAAATCCGTTGTTAGTCATTTTATTTTCATTGACTTTTTTCGACTTGATGTTAGTCTTCCAGGCCGTTAATGGCGAAGAATCTAATCTACTACATAGGCAGGGGTAATGATGATTGGCTTTTGAACATAGAAATATTTTCATAAAAATATTTTTAAACGTTTGATAAATAGTAATAAATACATTAAAAAATGTTAAATTCAAAACAAACTAATGATATATAATAATTTTAAATAAAGTAAAAACAAAAATTAATGTAATTAAGTTAATATTATTTTGATGTTAATAAAATAAAACAATAATTTCCAAAAGAGTTAACTGAATTATTAAAATATTTTTTAGATTTTTTTCTATTTATGAAATTACGAAAATGTTATACATTATATAATTGATGCATGAATTACAAATTAAATATTTCAATAAGAAATTAAATTAACAATAATTTTTTCGTCATTAATTACAGTAATAAAGTAAAAGGAACAATAAACACGACAATTGATATGCAAAATAAAATACACGTATTAAATCATACGAGAAATCTTAAAACGCAAACGGCTGTAATGAATGAGAAACAGTTGATAGCTACTCGAGATATATCAGACTTCGTAAAAGAGAAAGATCCTATTGATTTGGAATTTTATAAAAATATAAAAAGTAATGATTCGAGTGATGGTTGGAATGATTTAGTCACAAATGTTGACGGAGAAAAAGATATTATTTGCTGGTATAGAAAAGCAAGTGACAAAAATGACATAAAAACAGCTCAGGATTGGCAGAAATTACTGGATATAGCAGAAGGATATACAATTTATTCTGTTCATAATAGAGGTTCAAAGTACCTTATCTGCTTAAGAAAAGTAAATACTACTGATGATATAAAAATAGAGGTTTTAGGGGTAAAAAAACTGAATCAACAAGAGGATGAAAATAGAAAACAAATTACAGAAAATATGATTACTAATACTAAGCAAAATATTGATACAGAAAATTGCGATGAAGACGAAGATCATGAAAAAAATAAAAATAATAAAGTAGATCATTGTTTAGAAGATAATAAATCAATTACTTCAAATTTAGAAAACGTTGCATCTAATTATGAAAAAAATGACAATAAACTAAATTTTCTACAAATTTTTTTGAAAAAAAGTATGAATATAAATAAAAATTTAAATAAAGAAATAGGAATTAAACGAGGGTATAAATATCATAAGCTAAAAAATATAATGAAAAACTGTAGCCGATATAATCATTCACAAAAAACCAAAAGTCGACTTTTGATGTTTTTAATATTAAATTTTAAAAATGCATATAAAAATAAAAAATAGAAAAAATAAATATTTTATTAATAAAAGAGTTATTACAATTCCATTTATAATCTATCGACATAAATTACAACCTGTGTATAACGATGGGTTATTAAATATATTCCAAAATATAATAAATTATAACCAACTACAATCTTCATGCACAAATAAACATGAAATAGTTTTATTTTCCCCAGGGTTTCTCACCTCATTAGATCAACTTTATTTAAATACTTCAGAAATAGTTAATCCAATAAATTTACGATATAATTACCCAAATTATAATTATAATTTGGTATCTTTTAAGCTACTTGACTCTGTGTCAAATATATTAATTTCACAACAGGATACTGAATATTTAATTAAATTTTATCTTCAGCAATTCAAAACTCTAGTTGATATAAATATGAATAGTAAAAAACCTACATTAAATCAATATAATGATTACACTATGTCTACTTCAATTTAAAAAAAAAAATTTGGGTTTCTTAATAAAAACAGAGAACGTTTATAAACAAAATATATTAAATTCAAAAAATAATATTCATTTTCGTATTTTGGACCAAAATTTACAAAATTCAATTGATTCTACAACTATATCTGACGCAACAATTGAAAATACAACACAATATTTAAATTTAACAAATAAGAATATAAACAGAAATACAATCAATAATGAAAGCACAACTTTAAAAAATAATGTAACTTAATCAATTCAATAAACTGCAATACTGTATAAGAAATGTTTGTAATCAATGGGTGATTATTAAAAATCATTAAATTATTTGTAGATGTATTTAAATTTATTATTATTATTCTAAACAAATTTTTATTTCTTATTTAAAACGTAAAAAAGTAAAAGTGTTAAAAAAACTAGTTAAATAAAATTAACGTTAATATAAATCAAAATATGAAAGAAAACGTTATCGATATTTTTAATAAAACAGCTACAATTTTCATAATTATAATACAAATAATAAATTTTAATTTATAATCTAAATAATCAAAATCAAATTTTGTTTAATTCAGTTGATTGTACGTTTTTTATTACTTTAAATTTTTATTAGTTTAAAAAATTATTAAATTATATTCTTTGACACATTTAAACAATGTAAATTTCGTTTTTCCTTTCCTACAAAGTAAGTGTATGAATATGAATTTTTCTATAATATGAAGTATTATCTAGAAATTCATTCCAATATGGTATAGTTTCAATATAATGATTAAATATAAAATTTGAGATTTTTATAATTTTATGAACATTAAGATATATCAGGTTGAAAGCTTTGTTTTGCAATCGCTCCTAAAACGATTTCTGCACTGAATACACCTAAAAATAAAAAAATAAATATTATTTTATATAATGTTAAATTGATAAATTATTATATTAATAACAGCTATCTGTTCTCAGACTTAAACTAGATGAGTAATTATGTATGAATTAAAAAGCATCATTTAACGTTTAACATTTAATAAATGGCAACATATTCAACACTGGTATTTTATCATCATTGAACAATTTCATCCAATTCTTTTAAATTTCAATAATGTTAGTAGATAAATATGATACTAACTGATTTCTGCTCGAAGAACATCAGCAAGTAGATGTAAATCGTTTTCAACCGTTATAATTACATAATCTAATTTTCCAGTATTCATTTCTTGTATTTGAACAAGTGATCTTCTTGTTTTTTCCATTGAACCTCCAGCACTTTCTATAATTTCTGCCATAGCTGATGGAGAAGGTATTACACTAGGCGTCACATAAAAAGTTTTTCCCTGTATCATTAAATTTAATCTTGAAATTAAAAAATCTAAAAAATATATTGCCATAATATAATGCTAATTTTAATAGAAACTTACCTTTAATATACTACCACGATTAGGACTTGCTAATGCTTTTTCAATGTTGCAATTAAAATTTTTTTCGAATTCAGGGTCACTTAACATATAAGTACTTTCATCAACAAAAGTATTTTTTGTTGAACAATCGAGTAGCCATTGTAAACTCACAATATATTTACACCGTGATAAACAACAAAGAAGTTTTACCGTTCGCATTGGTGCACTCATGATTAGATGTGTAGCATCTTTCCAGCTTGCAGCAAGAGCACCACCTAATTCTCTGATGCGCTAAAAAAAAATAGAAAATTATTTTTAAAACCAATTAAAAATTTTTATTTAGATATACATATATATATGTATACTCATTGTATATATGCAATCTTAATTACTTTTGCATGCTTTTTTGGACTTATACCAGAAAATAATATTCTGGGTTGTTTTTCAGGAGGTGGAGGGTTTGGATTACTAATAACAATTGGTTCTTCAAGACCTAACAAATGAGGGTCTTTATTTAGCGTTGGTCCATCTAATTTTGGTTTTTTATATTTTCTCATTGCATTTGGACCTTGACCAACTTGTTTTACCTTATCATAAGATTCTTGTGTAATATTTATTGGCATTTTCCATGCAGCTGTAAAATAAAAAAAAAACTTAAATAGTTTTGGTTAGCCAAATTAATTTATAGGTAATTTATATTTATTTATAGATAACTTGATAAAATATACCCATAAGGTGAGGCACAAGTGAATAATCTAATCGAAATGGATTTCCTAAGCTAAATTGTTGATATTTAGGTGCATCTGATTGATGTAATGCATTCACTTGACCGCAAAGTAAATCTGTGAGCCATTGAGCATTTACAACACCAGTTTGCCATTCTCTGGCTCTTTTATATTTTGGACCATCTGGTCTAAAATAATTAAATGAAAAATATTAAAATTAAATTATTTAAATGAAAATATAGTTTCCAAATATTTTTTTGTACAGACATTATTTTTAAAATACTAAAAATTATAAATTTTGTACCATTGAAATAAATGACATCATACATATACAAAAAATAAAATGGAAAATTTTTATTTGTTCTAAAAAATATTCAGATATAAAAAATAGATGATTATAATAATATTGATTAAATATTACTAAAAAATTAATAAAATTTTTATCAGTTGAAATTAAGACTCATGAAAATTCTAAATTATAAATATAATTAATTATAAAAGTTATCGTTTACCTTCTGCAAACAATTAATGTATTATGCCGTGAGAAGTATTTTGTAAATTTTGCTCCTACTGATTCTAACATAAATTTAACTTTTACACGATCTTCTCCTTCAAATCCTGATAATGATATTATTTGTTTAGTACATGGCAGGTCAGTCAAACTAAATGGTGTAGGAAAATGAAGTGCGTGCCAAGGAGGGAGAACTTGTTGCTTGTTAACAACATCAGAGAGCCAATGTGCACTCACGCAACGTTTGCCTTCTCGCAATGCCTGTACAACTATTGGATGCTTTTGCGTAATTGACAGTACATGTGTTGCCCTAGGACAATATTGAAGTTCTACTTCACCTCCATGTCTCTCAATAACTTGTTTCCAAACTGCAACTTCTTCTGAACTTTGAATGTCGTATTCAACAATTACAAAAATACATCCAAGTAAGAATAAATCAGGTGGTACTATTATAAAAAGAAATATAAAATTTGATTTTTTTAAATAAATTAGCTCCTAAAGATAAATTTATTATTTAAAACTCATAAAATTAACCTAAATTTGAAATTGTTCGAATATTAATATTTGTGATCAATAATAATATATTATACTAACATTTTAAGTTAGGATTGTGCCCATAAAATTGTGCTTTGGATTGTTGAACTGTGGTAGGTGCACACTGCATTTTGACTGATCCACCTGGAGCTGCACCATTGGTAATGTTTCCTAATGTTCTTCTCTGGTAAGCAGCTAGTAATTGAGGATCTTGAGAGGGTGGTGGAGGAGGTCTATGTTGTGCAGTCATTAATCTTAATTGACCAGCTGCACTACCTTCCGCTGTTCCACTTTGTAATCTATTAGTAAGCATATTTGCTAAGGCTGTTTTAGTTTTTGCATTGACAACAAGTTGTTGATCTGCTGGTAATTGCGAATTTCCAGGTATGGGTGCTAGTGAAGGTTCTTGTTGAACAACTTGTTGCTGTTGTTGAATTTGTTGTAATTGTTGCATACGAGCTATTTGTTGCTGTTGCTTTTGCATATGCAACTGAGCAAGTTGTTGCTGAGTCAAAGTTTGGCTTTGTTGAAATTGTTGATTTTGAGCAACTTGAGGATTTTGAGCAGTCTGGCCAGTTTGAACTATTACTTGATTACCAGAATTTATTGGAGTAAGTGCAGGTGGTTGAATAGTATGTAATTGACTTGGTTTTTGTCCAGGTGCAGTAACCTGATTATAAAGTTTTTTTTATTAATGTATAGTGAAATAAAAATAATAATTGTATTTTAAAAAATGTGAAGCCATATTGAAATTAATAATAAATAAGATTATTACTTATATTTAATATTAAATTTGAATATTAATTAAATAATTTATATTTATTTATAATAAATGCATATATCTATGTATATTCCTTTTATCTCATACTTTGAATTTGACTTAATTTTAAACACTTAATATTCATTACAATGAACATACATTTGTTTCATTTCATACTTTGAATTTTACTTAGTTTTAAACGTTTGCTTCTTTTAATTTTCGACTTATGATATTACTTTCAACTTAATCTCCAGTTAATAAGTTTTCTTCCTTTTCTACTTCTTTTTTTCAGTTATTTCGTTCTCTTCCCTTTTCTCTACTCTCTCTGTTCCAGTAAATTTTATATAGTCTGTCCATTATATCGTAGTATATCTTTCCATTATCTCTATTATCCAGTATATCATATTCCAGTATATCCATTATCTCTCCTTTATATCGTAGTATATCTTTCCTACTTATTTTTCACAATAATTTGTATTTCCATATTTATCTTTGAGCCATCTTTTGTTATTACTTGTTTAATTTCCTATTCTAAATTTCGTCAAAATCTTCATGCCCTTATTTATTTTTCCTGCTTCCGTTTCATATACGCATTTATCCTCTCTTACACTTTCCGTTTCGATGTTCCTTGAGCTTTTTACCTCATTTAACCACTTCTGTTGCTGCTGACCCTTTTTTATCTTCGTTACCTCCTCCTCCTACATTTTTTCTTGATTGATTCCATTTTATTCTTCCAATATTCACCGGACCAGCCGATGCTTTGTCAGAAGCCCACTTCTATACTGTTCTATCATATTTCTTTTTTGCCGTGCTACCTCCCTTACTGCTTTAAAATTTCCATTCTTCTAGTATTATACTCTTCACACATTCTTTGATGACTCCCTCTTCTACACCATTTAATATTTTGATCTCGAATTTGACTACTTTCTTTGCTATTTTTATTTCCATTCTATTTCTATTCGTCTATAACATCAGGGAGGATCTTTGTTCGACGTGTTTCTCTCTAAATTCAGTACCTGTTCAATATATATATTTTTATCTTCTCTATTTCTTCATGCTTTTCAGATCCAAATTTTTGCTTCTTATAGTAAAGAGCTCGTTGATGAGCCTTGAATAACTTCAATTTCGTCTTGAAATTTTCTTTGAAACATCGTTCGACAAACTCCATATCTTTCCTAATACAATAAATTTCCATCTGGTTATGAGTTAAATGTGTCCCTCATCTTTAATATTTTGCTAAAGTTGTATCTTAAATTAGTAAATGAGTTTACCACTTCTAAATTTATTATGTTCCATGTAATATTTATTTTTCCTCCTCACCTCTTTAAATCTCATAATCTTTGACTTTTCCAGATTCGAATCTGACCCTTTTTTTCTTTTTTAAAATTTACTAAAAAATACATCAGTTTTCTTAGTTCCGTCCCACTTTTTACGATGATTACCACGTCATCCGTATACGCATCGACCTTATTTTTCTGTTTCCTACCTTCACTTCGGATATTCTGAATCATTTTAATATCTTTTCCATGTTTACCATCTTTACGTAATTGAGAGTCGGATGGAAACCTGCGTGTATTGGAGCCGATGCGCACCGGCCCGATGCTTACCGACACATACGGGCGGAATGAACCGATCGACCCGGAGGATAAGCGACCCGCCCGAATAATGTTAGCGAGCGACAGAAGCAAGGTTAATTCGGCGATAGACTGATTTTGCTTATGTCTATTGTCTGACACTCCTCGCTATATGCAAGGGCTTTTTGCGTACTCGGGCTCAAAAGTCTCGAAATAATCCATTGTGTAAAGGCGGATTAGCTGAGATTTGGAACCGGGGCGAGGAGTTTTAGCTTCCATATCAATGCCTTCTATCCAACCAATTCTCCGTAATTTCCTATTTTTTTAGTTCTTTCCGTCGCTTCGTCCACGAATTTCGCGAGAGTGCTGGAGGGCGATCCAAGTAGGGTTTCCGATACGTCAGAACCTCAGCTCGCGGAGAGTCATCATCCCCGCGAAGCTTCAAGGCTTTTAGGCTTCTTCTTTTTGGGAGTGTGCTGACATTGCGGCGCAAAACTTCGGTATTCAGGAATTAGCGTGATTATCGAGAAATATTCGCCTACAAGGTAGTTTAGAATTGTTAACGGCTTTTCCTCCTACACAATACAAAGGAAGTTTTTATGCTTAAGGCTGGTGCCGTACGCGAGATCGGAGTCTAGACAGCGCATACCGAGTCCTTTGTAAATATGCGGCAATAATATAAGCAGTAAGCGGCTGCCGAATGAGAATATCTGAAAATTATGTGAAGAAGCAAGGAAGGGGAAAGAAAGGAAAACGTGTATAAGCGGAAGCAACGAGGCTTCACCACTCTTGTTTTCGACGCGTTTTCCACCCATAATAACTCTTCCATTCATCTTTACCTTTCATTTAAGTTTCACTTCCCTTGCGCTATCGCGAACACCATCACTATATTAAATAACGTATGACTTACTGATTTACCCTATCTCACTCCTCTGTTAGACTCAGTTTCTGCAATAATTTCATTTTCTATATATACTTTCATGCTCGTTTCTTTATAGATTTCTTTTGTGCTAGCAATCAGGTATTTCTTCACACCAACTCTCTATTCACCTCCATATTTCATTGCTATAAATGTGATTAAAGATTGCCTACAAGTCGGCAAAAACACCCATACTTCTCGTTTCTCTTTATTTAGCAAAATATACATTGCCCACTTGTTAATCGAATTCCTTCAACACATATATTGCCTCGATTAATCATCTCATTCTTTTAATCTCAAACCAAGTGTCGTGAGTTATCATTTTTTTTTAGATATTCATGTATCTTATTTTAAACAACTCGGCGTAGATTTTGTATCCCGAGTCCATCAGCTAAATACTCCTATAATTACCAAGACGACTCTCTCTATTCTCTTTCTTGAAAATTGAAAAAACCAAACCATTCTCCATTTTATTAGAATTTCCTTAGTCTTCAGTACATGGTTTTGGATTTTTGTTAATCTTAATTAATTAATGCAAGACCTCTATATCTCCTATCTAGTTGGTTATTCCGTTCTGTTTAGGATATTTTTCGTCCTTTAATTTTTGTATAATATTCCAGACTTCTGCTTCTTTTTTCAATTTTATCTTGTTCTATTCTCTTAAGACCTTCTAATCCCATGTCTTATTTGATGGATATCTTACCCTCATCTCACCAATCCTTTACTTCTGCTTTTTGTCTTATTTTTTCTCTGAATGATTGTTGGCGATAGAAAGCGAACATATTTGAAAAATAATTTATGTGTTTTTACATCGGACATTGCATACATAAAGGCACCGAAGTTGCATGAGATTATCAAGCTAGAAATCACAGATAAATAATCCGGGCCGAGTGCCGGAAAACGGATAATTAAGAACTGAGCAGATATTTTCCTCTGTGTAAATGTATGATATATAAAATATTTCCTTTTCAAAAGAATATAACATACAGAATATTATATTTTCAATATAAAAAAATATAAGTTTATCGAAAAGTCAAGCATATGAAAGATCCATGTGCTGTTGCGTAGAGTATTACTTTTGCTATCCTTTCTTCTTCAGCCACCTCTCACTCTCTTCTTTTTTCTTTTTCGTTGTCTTACTCTCAACTTATATAATGAACACCATCTCACTCTTTCTAAGCAATATTTCTTAGGACCAAAAGAGATCAGTGTTGTCGTTACGATTCAGGATTACGATCCAGTAGGAATGTATTACAATATATCCGGAGAACATTGGCTCTAAGATCTGAGTCCAGCTTAATCACGGTAGCTGAATTACGGTAGCTCATTAAGCTGAACCTGGGAAATCACGGTAGCTCTTTAAGCTGAACCTGGGAAAATGGTGCAGGATTCAGGGGCAACGAAATTTCAGGAAAGCGTGGTCGCGACTCGGAACCCTAGAGTAAGTGGGAGCAAGAGTGTGTTAGATTGTCTACCCTGCGTATTCTGTATAGTCGAGAACGCGTTAGAACGCATTAGAACGCACTACAACAAAGCTGGCATTAACAAGGATGGTTATAGTGCTTCAGAGCCAGCGAGATTGGGTATAGAGACATATGATTCGAAATTGCGTAAATGCAAGTGGCGATCGTTTACTGAAATTCGTAGACGGTGACAGGCGCAGATGACCATCCATTTACTTTAAGGTAGAATAAATACTTTCTTCAGGAGTCTGAATTGACGCAAATCGGTAAAATCGCTTATCGTTTCCCATCCTCATGATATAAACGCTTTTTTCCTCTTGCGTGGCAAACCGAAGTTTTTTTCTTTTAAACCAGAGCATTGCCGAAAAACGATTGAGTATTAGTGACTGCATTGCATGTGATAAAAAAAATAAGGGTTTGCACGTGACCATGCCTGGTCATAAAATCTTAGGGAAATTGAAATATTGAGCGCAGTTTCATATTTAAAGCATAATTTTAAAAGGAAGGGTTTCGGACGAGCTGAATTCTTGGAGCAAAAATTAACATTTATTATTATTTATCATTTTAAAAAGTTTAGAAAACGGAAAAAGAGAAAGAGGACAAAGTATAATGTGATTTCGTCGGAAACGCTGAACATACAGCTATTTTTTTCTCTTTATAAGATTTTGACCACTTTGTCCGCGCGCAATATTTTCTTTTACTCTCAGATTCTATAGAGTAAATCTTTGTTAAGGACTTTCTTCATACAACTCTAATCATTTTCTACGACTTCTCTTCTACTAACAATTTCATAATTCTCTTGTTAACCTCGTTCCACAAACGGAAGCTAGAACTAAATAAATAGAAATACAAGGTTATTTTTTGCTAAGAAAATTTGTTATCCTTTATTTAAATAGGATTCTATACAGTTTCTGACGGAATTATCAACTTAATCTTAAGATCAAATCTTTATCTTCCATCACAACTAAAGTATATAACAAAGTTCATAGCTTATTTTTCTCTTATCTTTAACCAAAATCTATCATTCTTTGAATCCTTTCCATTTATTTCCCATTTTTAGAATTTGGAAATTCGAATATCATTAATAGTTTTGTCCTACTATTATTAACTACTGTTATATATTCCTCGGAAGGTTATATTCGGTAGCGATCTTGATGAATTTAATGCTACTAATGTATCTACTATGGACTATACAAATAGCTTTTGGAAATTCCCCGCGATAGTCACCCTATTTGCTAAAAAATAAATCCAATTCCACTCAAGATTTCTTCAGTCTCATATGAGGACTACAACGGCAGTATCAAAATCTTTGGAAATAGCAATACCACTGCTATCTTCATCGATATGATATACCATCATTTCCATTTAAAAACGATAATACGTACATATTCTATATCAACACTTTTTTCAGAGCGAGCTAAGATGTGCAAGAAAACGTTTGAGATCGATCTGCCTTTCATAAAATCTTCGGACTAGTAAATTCAATATTTAAAATTTTTTATATTCACAATGGATTTAAAATTAGTAAATTAAAAATTGTATAGCTTTATTTTTATTAAATTTTAATGCGATTAAAATTTTTTCTCTTCTATATAAATATATTATTTACATTTTTAAAATTATGATAATTTTTGTTATTAAATAAAAAAAATGTAATCAATATTTAATTAAACGTTGCTTTCAAATAAATAATTTTTTTAAGTATAATGATAATAATTAATATGAAGATATTGTTACCTGAGGTGCCATTATCTGTGTACGAGGCTGAGAAACCCATTGGATACCACTTGGTTGTCCAGGTTTTCCTGGACTTCGAATAACAGCTATGTGAGGTCCTTGCTGTTGTGCTTGACGTTGTATATGCCGTTGAAAGAGTAGTGTTTTTTGTTTTTGAATTTTTTGTATAAATTGTGCTCTTTGTTGTGGATCCAACTGTTGTAACTGTTGATGTGTTTGTGCATCCAATTGAATAAGTTGCCTTGGTGGTTGTGGAAGTTGTTGTGTCCATTGAGTTCCAGCTCTTTGTTGACCAGGTATTTGTTGTTGTTGTCTTTGTAATTGTAGTTGATATTGTTGCTGTTGCCACTGAGCATCCCTTTGAACCATAAAGTTTTGTGAATTTGTACCTATTAGCTGAGTTGGTGATTGCTGTTGTAACTGGGTTTCTCGAATAACAAATTGTTGAGAATTTTGGGGAACTGACTGTTGAAGTTGTTGTGATATTTGTTGAATTTTTTGCTGTTGTTGAAGTAGTAGCATTTGTTGGCACTGTTCAGGGGTTAGTTGTTGTTTTTGAATTGGATTTTGTTGTTGTAAAGTCATTTGTTGAGGTTGTTGTTGATTTAAGTGAACTTGTGACATTAGTTGCTGTTTTTGTTGCAATACCAACTGCTGTGAAGTTAATTGCTGAGGTGACATTTGTTGTTGAGACATAATTTGCTGCTGAACCATTTGTTGTGGTGATGTTATTTGTTGTTGTGATCCTAAATGTTGTTGAGAAGTCATCTGTTGTTGCGATGTTATTTGCTGTTGAGAAATTATTTGCTGTTGAGGTATCATTTGTTGTTGAGGTATTATTTGTTGTTGCTGAACAATTTGTTGCTGAGTCACTAATTGCTGTTGAGGAGTCAATTGTTGTTGTGTTGTCAATTGATGTTGTAGCAATTGTGTACTAACTTGTTGATGCTGAGATACCATAGTTTGAGGACTTACAGAAGATTGTTGATTAATTTGAGTTTGCTGTGATATTTGAATTAATTCTTGTTGTTGATTTATTAATTGCTGTTGTGGTTGATGTATATTTTGCGAATTCATTATTTGCGAAGTAGGAATTTCTTGTGTAGGGGACTTAATAGGAAGCATATTACTTGTTTGAACTCCTGAGGAATGCCATCCACTTTGTTGCATAGTATTTGACACTGATGATACAGTAATACTTGTACTATGTAAAGTGGAATTTGCTGGGGATGATGTCCATTGAAAATGTTGAGGTTGTTGTATAGATTGATCTGAAATATCAACATTGCTAATATTTTGAGAACTTGTAGTAAGATATACTGGCGATGAAGTTGATGTTACACTTTGACTCTGAGTTAAAGCTTGCGATATTATTGATTGAGATTTTGGTTGATTCCATGGCATTCGTTGTTTCAATTGTTCAAGCATGGCTTTGGTGCAATCCTGCTCTTCTAGAATTGTATTATTTTCTACATCTTCATCCATAAATCCAGTAATTAAGGCTGTTGAACTATTTGGTGATGGATGCACTAAAAGCTTTGGATGAAATTCTGATTCTCGTGTAAGATTTCTCTTTTTACTACATTCTGTAACCCAGTCAGGAGTTACAATATGTATTTGATGCCGTGAAGCAGTTTCATATTTTATTCCACATGCCTTACTTACTATTAAGTGAGTACAGAAACGGTCTAAACGTAATTGGCATTTGCCACCCTGAAGGGTTATCATAGCCCAGAGTGATTTACTATCTGCTCGACTTACTTGAGATATACAAGCCCTTACATTAGAAAATAATTGATTTTCTTCAGGTAAAAAATAATGCGTCCTATATATATTATAATTAAGGAATCAATTATTTTGATCTTTTTTTTTGTACTAACAACACAAACCTGTATATTCAGGTATGAATTAATTTATTACTTTTAGTTTATTAATATGCAGTTAAAAATATTATGAATATATTTTGAGAATTTAGATTGTCGTTTAACTTTAATTTTTCATAAATTTAAGTAATTGAATTTTATAATAAATAGTAAACCATGTACCTTAAATGAAATATGTTGAAATATTGCTAAAATATTTATAGAAATATATATGATTATTAGAAATTATTTTTAAACTACATTTAGAGCAATAAAAAAATATTTCTAAATATAATATAACATCAATAATTTGAATTATAATTTAAAGTTAAAATAAAAAAATTTAATTTAATTTATGCAAGGATACGGGAGAAGTTGTTTGCATTTCACAGAGTATAAAATCCAATCTTCTGTAACAGCTGGAATCTCATATAAATCTTTTGCTGCTGAAATATCATTTTCTAGGGCTTCAAAACCTGCGATAAGGTGAGTAACGTAGTCACTAAAATAATTCAATCTTTCAGCTCCTCCTTCTTGCAGTAAATTTAGTACCTAAATAACAATTTTGATATTTAAAAATTTAAATTAATACGATTATTTCTAATAATATAATTTTACAGAATCAATAAAGTTAAAGTATGTACGTATTAGAATAAATACAATGTAACTATTTTTCTATATTAAAAATAAAAAATGAAATAAAGTAGTTTTAAGTAAAATAAAAAATTACTTTAATTAAATTTCTTATTAAAACAATATTATAGTTAACAATTAAATCAAATAAATATTGAAGCTATTTTTTTTGCTTTAGAAACAATTTCTTTATTTTTAAACGATAAAAAAAGCTTAATTAATGAGATAAAAAGAGAGCACTGTAAATAAAGATATATATAAGACATTGTGTACTTTGGGATCACCCTCGCCACTGACGTAGTATTTGACTTTGGCAAAAAGTGTTCCATCGAGCTTCAATTCTTCAAGACCGGCACGAATATCACCCATTTTAAGTATCAAGAAGTAGTTGTCCTTTATCACACCGTAAAAATTCAGAAAACGTCGCAGATTATTGGTTTCGTATATGTTCACCCCCTAAATACTTTAGTTATTATCAATACGTCTTTTTGTTATTGTTAAGACCCTGTAGCAGCGCGTGTAAGTTTGGAATTTCTTGAGGTTAGAAACTGAAACAAATGTTTTTGCGTATACACTGTAGGTTGACTGATATACGTAGACGAATTTAATTTTAAAAGTTATATTCTTAAATTAATTTTTGTTTATGAATTATTTATTTAACTGGTTATTAATTACAGATTAACAATGAAAACCGTATAATATTAATTTCTAATTATTATAGGCGAATAAGAAATGTTATAATACTTATATATAAATTTAGCGATATTATTTTTTTAAGTTAATTGAATCAAATAGTTATAATTAAAGTAAAAAACTTATAATTTTAAATTTATGTAAATAAAATTTTGTAATTAATGATAAATACATGTGTATTTCTAAACGAACCGGTAACGTACATAAGAAATATCTTTTATCAGAAAAAATTAATCTTTAACGTTATAGTAAGTTGTATATAAGTTCCACTCCTTTTTAAAAAAATATGTTTAAATATTTATATTAATAAAATAATAAAATACAGTCGAAAAATGTATGTTGTAAAATGTGCTTCGTCCAATTTTTAAAAATCAGTCGTTAATACTAATCAAATTTTCTTTTTTTATTATTGTAATATTATGCGTTATTGTATTTCTATGTAAAACTTATGTTATTCGCGTTATACTCTGTATCATTTTCTATAGAACAATTTTTTATTTTATAATATATATTCCACATAAAAATTTGTAAATTTTGTTGAATAATAAAAGGCTTATATTTTAAGTAGATATAATAATTACAAACAGCGTAATTGTTAAAAAAAATTAATATAAATACTGTACTGATTATTTAAGTTCTAAGAGAAGTTTTATAATTAAAAATTAGAAGTGCAATACTAAGAAGTTATTTAACGAAAAGAAGAAAAATACAAAAAAATAATTTTCTCATTCCATCTTTAACTTTTGTACATGTAATTTATTATTCTCGATGTTTATATTTACTCACATATTAATATTTTATAATTTTTTATTGAAATATTAAATATCAGTTTCATTTACTTATTTATCTCTTGTTCAATCTTCACGATCTACAATTTGTTAATTGTTTCTATATATTTTAATATTTATACTTTTTCCTATAAGTTTTAGTATCCATTTTTGGATAATCCAATAACAATTTTAATTTTATTTTCGAAGATTATGGTAGTTAAAATTAATTCAATATAGCAAGGTTAAGAAATTATTATTATATTTTTCTATATAGATACATTAAATTTCAGAGAATTATAAAAATATTTTAAATACAATTATATATGTTACGTATTTATTTAAAACCTAGAAAGGTATAGAATTGAAACATATTTCTGTTGATATATAAAGTATTTATTTTATTTCTAAAACTTAGTATATTTATGGTACTAGATTCGATACTTATTTTATTTTTTATTTCTCATGAAATTGTTCACTTTAAAGTTTTATAAAAAAAATATTAATATCATACTTTCTATAATTACGATTATAAAATTTATATATATGTATATATATATTATAAGATTTATATTGTCTCATATATATTAAGTCTTTTATCATAAATTTAATAAAGAAATAAAAAAAAAAATAATAAATATAAAATTTCTATAGATCATTTTAAGTAAAATAAATTAAAAGTAGAAAAAATTAATTACCTAAAATATTTGAAAATATTTAAGCTCAGACATTACATATAATTTCCGATTTTTAAATATACTTAAAAGGAAAAAAATTTAAATAAATTTAGAATATTGTTCAAGACTTTCTTTAAAATTGTATTCAAGGAATTGACTAAAATTACTATTCTTTATTTTCCATAAAAACTATTTAACTAATAATAAAGTATTTTTTAATAATGATAATTAAAGCTTTGTGCATAATAATTATTAAAATAAAAAATATATATTTATAAATATACGTAAAAAAGTATTTTAAATTTATCATTAGTAATACTGCAATATGATAAGCAATAATTTTTGTATTTAGCAAAATATATGAATATTTAAAAGTATATATCTAAATTTAAAATTTCTCATAAAATTTTTTATAAAATTAATTTATAAACATTATAAATAAGATTTTATCGTAAAATTTCAGCAGTTGAAACATATACTGCTATTTTATTGACATTTTTCAGAGTAAAATTCTGAGTATAATATTATTAGACTTACATAGAAAGTTTCAAAAATTTTTATTTAATAGCAGAAAAAAGCACAAGGCAAATTTTAAAAAATAAGAAAAATTTTTTTCCTTTATTATCTTGTTCAATTTTTTGTACAGAGATTTTTATTAATTTCAACAAATTTGAAAATATCTATGAACATAAATTATTACTTTGCAAATTTCGGATATAGCGTGTTAATATTCATATTTTTCTATGATAATTTATTAGTTTCTAGTATTCAGATTTTATTTTGAACAAAAAAATTATTAATTTTTTAAATAAGTTTTACGATTTTTTTTGTTCTACTTTTGTTTTTAAAGTTTGTTTTTAAAATGACATAACAAATGTTGTCAAAATCTTCTATCAGCCGTTTCAATTTTTTGATGTATTCAATTTCATATTTAAGTCAAAATTTTAGATAAATTATGTTTAAGTATTTCGATACATTAACAAAATTTTTTTAAAATTATTAAACATATTAAAGTAAATTATGCTTATCCATTTTCGAATAGTGGATCACGTTGTTAAGAGCTAGTAGTATTACTGATACTATTATACTAGTTTATAATAAGTGCATCCAGTGCAATTAAACATTTTTTATTTCTGATTACACTATCTTTCTTTTAGTAAAGCTAAATATAAAGCTACCCGTATGTAGTATTTTATTAATTCTGCAGGTAAAATATAATACACGATTGAAAATTTACAATACTAATTAGCAATCCAATAATCTAATTCGTAATGGTTCATTTACTATTAGTAAAGATTATTAAACATAAAAAATAAAAAATTTTAAACCAAAGTTAAATAAAAAAACGTAGATTTTATTGTGCATAGTATTCATATTGAAAATAAATCAGATTTATATTTTTAAACATAAAAAGTAATTGATGCCTTTTTGAATTTCACTGTTTCTAATAATTTGTTTTTTTTTAAATATTAATATATTTGTTACAATATTTAATTAAAATATAATACAGTTTTTTGTAAGATGATACATTTGTACTATAATATAAGAAAGTATGACACAATCATAAGCTAAGCTTTAGTTGTATAACCTTTATGCCGAATAAAAGCCTACAAGTCTCAGGTACGTTGCACTTATTTCTATATTACCCCAACAGACGGTCATATCGGCTAACTATAATAAAAACTAAGGTGTTGGAAGTAACGTGAAACCATTATAAATAACCACTTGTCCCTTGCTTCGGTCACAAATTTTTTATTTTTTTATTATGGCTGAAATAGAAGTAAATCTGTACAATTAAAACATCTGGAATTCTACGGAATTGCAACAATATTTAAAATGAATAAATTTTATTTTTTAATAAACTCTTTAGAGAGGCTTAGAACTTTTATATTTTGTTTAAAAAGGAAATATATAAAATAGAAAGAAAAATTTCAACAAAACTGTACATAGTTTGTAAGTGTTCTATTAACGATAGAATAATATTGAATACAGCTATGAACATGAAATTAGATCTTTCAAATTTCAATAAGAAACTAAAATAATTTGAATGTATTTAAAATCGCATTACGTTGTTATCATTTTCCTTTATATTTTGATATATTATGAAAAACGCAAGCCTGTTGAACGTCTTATTCTACAAGTCAATATTTGATAACGATTTTTTAAGAAAACACAAGAGAAGGTAGTTATTTAAGCCAAAGTGTAGGAATATATTTATAAAAAGTTTTATTATGATTTATAATTTAGTTATGATTAATAATTATGACTAATATATAAATTCAATTAAAAAAAAGATATATTAATTTGATCTACCTAAATTATTAATAACAAATTGAATATCATAAACTTACAAAGTTTTATAAGTTGAATAAAGTCTATTTTTATGGTATATATTTTATTTAATATCATAAAACTATAATCTATTTTTTAAAATAATTATCCTACTCTTTTGAATAAGTTAATTATTGCTTCGAGATTATATATATGTATATATCTATTTTTATATAAAATTTAAAATTAATACAATACTTTGAATAAATATATAAAAATGAAGGAGGTGTGTATAAAAAAAAAAATTAGGCTGGAAACAAAATAGTTTAGGACAATTTTGATAGTATATCGTTTGTTTGTTTTCATTGTCAGCTGAAGGGGAATGTTAGAAGTCACACATCATTAAAAACTAGTATTGGTTTTTTATTATTGGGGTGAAAGCATAATTGATCTTGTAAAAGTTGATTTATTGACAGTATAATCTAGAGCTTATTATTTAAATTAATTTGCACAGTAATTTGTATGGAATATCGCAAAGCTTCGTGTATGTAGATAATGTTTTTAGTATGGTACATATTAAATGTTACGTAACAATCATCTTAATTAAATATTTTTCTATTCTCATTATAGAAAGTAGAGTAATTTTTGGATAAAAAAGTATCCATTAATGATTAAAAATAAAAATATAAATATAATAAATGTAGTAATAATTGATTGGTTAATGATTTTTATCTTCAGTAGATGTTATACATATTTTCACCAATGCAGGTATAGCTAATTTAAAAACTAAATTAAAATTATTTTAATCATTTGATTAATAATAATAAGAATTATTACATTTTTGATTCTATACAAAGCATTTAAACTGACTTTTTTATTTATAGCAATACTAATCGCGTCACTTACTCCGATGATAATATTTTTATCTATTTTTTTTTCTATGTCAGTCAGTGTAAATAATAAACTTCCCCATACTTAAGTTTTTATAAAATCAAATCATTGTATTAAAAATTATTTTAACAGTAGAGTTGTATAATAGTTTATTAGAATTATATACTAGTTTGTTATACAAAAATATTTAATTATTTTCTGTACATATATGTATGGTATTGTCATATCTGCTTGTAATTAAAAAAAAGTTTTACGTTTCAATGAGATACTAAAATTTTTTAAAGTTAGTAGTGGTCAGAGAATATAATAAAAAATTTATTGTAAATAATGAATTAAAATTTTGATACAATAATGTTCCGGTACAACAAAATTGGTTTACGTTAATGCATTAAAATACTAAATTACTGAGTATCTGTTATTAATAAATTTTAATACTACAATGTAAATTTTCTTAATTAGAATATATTGTAATTAAATGTATCAATCTGATAGTAAACTTCATAAAATATTGTTATTGATAAATCGATCTTGTATAAAAACAAAGTTATAATTTAAATCATATTAAAATTTTATTTATTAAGAGAAATTTTAAGATTCCAGTTTTTAATATTATTGTTAAATACTTTAATACTATAATATAATAGTAGAAATTCGTAATTTGACTACCTAATTATCAGATTTAAGTATTACGTTAACGTTTAATTATTATGAACAAATGAATTATACAATTAACAATAATAATAATATTTAAAATTTTATAGAAATATTTATTTTTATCCTGTGAATATTATAAATTTATATTTACTAAAAAAACTTATAAATAATTAAATTAAAATGTGATTCAAAATAAATTATATTTATGACAATAACTTTATTAAAAGATAAATATTACTTGCATTAAGTAAGCAATTACCAACTAAATAATGTTCTGTAACAAAGTTTTAACAAAATTTGTCGTTTGATTTTTTCATATTACTGTATTTTATTATTTATATTACATTTTATTACGTGTAGAAGTATTTTGATTAATTATGTATTACTATATATTAATCAAGTATTTTAATTAAATTAATTTTACTATCCTATTTAAAATATTTCTTTAACATACGAAATAGATAGCAAGATTTTGAAGAATTGTTTTAAATTTCTGTTGTCTCATTAAAAACATATTTTATATTCATTTTTTACTCATTTCTTTTTAGGTGAAATGTGTTTTAAAAAGTTATTTAAAGTCTATAAAGGATGTATAATGATTTTATGCGATATTAAATTAATATTTTTAATTTCTAATTTTATTCATTTTTTTTAATGATAGTGTTAATCATTAATGAAATTCGTTGAAACATATTAATCATTATTTAAAAAATTTTTTCAAAATACAAAATGTATTATAAAATTGAATAGTATTAGACTATTCAATTTATTATAAATTTATTAAAAAATGATCGAAATAGCCATATAAAAATTTTAAATATCGATGGATTTTATAAAAATCATTTATAGTCTAATTTAACTTATTTTTTAAATTTAATTAAAAAATTTTAATTAATATATTAAATCTCGAATTTAAATTAATTAATTAAATTAAAGTTATTGTAGAATTTTTAAAGCAAGAATTATTTTACTTATTTAAAATTATTTTACTTCTTTAAAATTATGTCGTAATGTTTACTGTAATGTTTTATTTTTTTATCCTGTTCTTATCCAATCATTTTCTTCAGTTATTCATAATATTAATATTTTTTCTTATCTCTGAAGTAATTATCGGGATGTGATTGTAAACTACATTTTAATGATATCATATCCTATTTCTAATACTTGCGAGAGGCTCCACTGTTTAAAAGACAGAAACATATTTATGATTAACTTTTGGCTCGAGATATCAATAAACTTCAATTCTTCACCGTTTGTGATATAAACTAGCGAAATAACTCAGTAGCTATAGAGATATGTGCTTAAATAGTGATAAATTAAACACATAAACAAGTAAAAATATAAAATAAAATATTTATTTATATTATATAAAAGGTTGAATAAGATGAAAAATATTATGAGTTAATAATATTATCATCTAATAAATATTTTTTAAGAGAAATATTGTGTAGCGATACTTTTACAGGTAATAAGAAATTTCACTTATAATTTCGTTTACGGCAAGCCGAAAAGTTTACCGCCCCAGATTAACTAATCCGACGCGTCCAAGCGTTACCTGATAAAAGGTCAAATCGGGTCAGGGCAATTAAATATGCACTGTGCGGTATTATGGAGAATGCTCATAATACAGCACTTGCGTCCCTTTTGTCCATATAAAAAATGCAGTTGTTTATGAGGAAAAATCCTTGTAAACAACTGAGTCATCGAGCTTATAAGTGCGCCCTAGAGCAAAAATGTAACATTCGGTACAACGCACACGATAGACGCGTATACTTGTACTTGTACATGATATACTTATTTACCGTAAAATAAAAACATATTTAATACACGTTCTCTGATTTATAAACTTATTTTTCACCTATACGCTAAAAATTGAAGACACTGACGTGAGTAAAAATAAATTAAAGTGACAATTTGACAAAATTATTTTAGCGTGTGAGGAAATTTTACAAGTTTTCCAAAAAGAATATAGTGTCAATAAGGAGCAGCGATACGCTAGAAGCAGTGTCAGTGATTAGAATAACTTTTCGCGCTCCAGCATTTATGGATGACGACGTAAACCTATGGTTCACCCTGCTCGTGGCTCAATTCACCGGCTTATGTATCACCAATGATTATACGCGTTTTGATCTGACGTTGACTAGCCGGTCCATGAACATGATCCGGCAATTGCGAGATATAGTAACCGCGCCTCTGTCAGAAAACAAATACGCGTTTCTGAAGGAACAGTCGATACAGTATCTATCGAACTCGGATAAAACGCAAGTGAAGAGACTGCTGGAGAATCATGAAGTCGACGACTAGAAGCCATCCGAATACTTTGGCGACTTGAAATCGTTAGCCCCCGATTCGACTTCGGACGAATTCATCATCCAGGTATGGTAAACTCGCCTACCATCGCAGGTGTAACTTGTAATGGCGTCTTCAATCGCAACTGAAGGACCATCGATTCTCAAGTTTGCTGACACAATATATGAGGCAATACCAAGAAAAACCACGTCGCCGAAGTTAGCGAAAATTCCAGCTTCTAAAATCTGCAGCAACAATTCGAGAGACTGACCACTGAGTACGCTAGTACAAAAACTAGATGGTCGCTCTCGGTTACGAAGAAGAACACTATCCCAGAACAGCCGAGCATCCATGCCTAAACGAAATAATAGCAATGAATGTTACTACCACCAGGGTTTCAAAAAAACGCTAGAAAGTGCAGGGATGGATACTCAAAGTGGACATCGTTTACGGGAAATGCCAGTAGCCGTTTGTGAATTCAGTCGTCACCGACAAACTAACATCGCGACAAATATGCGGACAAATTATTATTAGTGGATACTGGCGCGAGTGTGTACGTGTACCCGCATAAGTGGTGCAGTGTAAAAAACAGGGAGTGCGCGTACCAATTCTATGTGACGAACGGGAGAGCCATAAAAATATATGGAACAATCACGTTAAACTTAAATTTGTCGCTGCGCCGCGAGTTCAAGTGGCCGTTTGTCTGCAACAATCGGCAAAGACTTTCTTGCGTACTATGGGTTGTTCGTTGACGACAAGAATAAGTGCTTGGTCGACGAGACAACCCGGTTATCTCGTCGATAAATGTTTATCAATAAAAACAGTGATCGGTGATACAGCTTTTTACAAGCTGCTCGCCGAATTTCCATCAATCACGCGAACACCCGCATTACAATCGCTAGTGCACACGAAACCTGGTTGCCTCGCACAGACAAACTAAAAGTTGCCAATTTGACCTGATGCTGCAACAAGGTATCATGCAGCCAGGAAAGGGCCCGTGATCTTCGCCGTTTCACGTTGCAACGAAAAAAGATGACAGGGAGCGCACGACCATGTGACGACTACAGAAGCCTGAACGCCCGCATCATCCAGGACCGGTACACACCATCACACATCGGAGACTTTGCGTTCACTTTATGTAAGAAAAACATTTTTTCGAAAATAGATCTGGTGCGCGCATTCCACTAGATCCCCATCGCGCTTGAAGATGCCGAAAAAGCCGCAATTATCACGCCTTTCGGCTTCTACGAACTGACGATGATGATGTTCGGTCCTCGAAACGCTGTGAAAACTTGCCAGCGGTGTCGAGACGAAATCATCTGCGGTTTAGATTTTGTATATGGCGATTTTTTATTATATCAGAAAGTGAGGAAGAGCATTTTTCACATTTAAAAATGCTATTCCAGCGATTCATAGAATATGGTGATTAATCCCGTGAAATGTGTTTTCGGCGCGAACGAAAACCTGCATGCATTACGATGGACCAGGGTTAGCAGTTTGAATCTACTTTATTCGCCGAATTATGTAGCTTGCTTGGTGCGAAAAGAATTCGCACAACTATAACCCGCAAGCGAACGGCCTAGTGGAGAGACTCCACAATGTTGACAAATTAAAGAGAAAGATGTCAGAAATAAAACCAACAAATCGACACGGCGAAAAAAAATATTTGTATTCAAAGACCTTGCAACTGCACCGACATATATATATGTATTTTTGCGCCACAATGCAGTGTGAGGCTCCACCGACTCTTCCTACAAAGGTCCGTTTAAAGTCATTCAGTGCGGCAACAAAACCTTCGTAGGTGTAATTAACAATAAGAAAACTCGTGTCAATCTACAGATTGAAACCTGCTTTTATTGTGATACACGATCTGGAGGAATCCAATTCAAACAACTATACAAGTGACGAAAAGTCAAACACCGGAAACAACAACGCTTATAATAATAATAATAATAATAATAATAATAATAATAACCGTCGTTGCATTACACAATCCGGTCGAAGAGTTCGCTTTCTCTAGCGTCTCCAAGCCGGATTCAAATAAATATAATTTGAATTAAAATACTTTTATATAACATTATCACCGGTGAAGCAGTGAATTAGTGGTACTTTCACAGGTAATATGAAATTTCACTTGTAATTTCGTTTACAGCAAGCCGAAAAGTTCACCGCCCCGGATTAACTAATCCGACGCGTCCAAACGCTATCTGATAAAAGGTCAAATCGGGTCAGGGCAATTAAATATGCACTGCGATATTATGGAGAATGCTCATAATACAGCACTTGCGTACCTTTTGTCCATATACAAAATGCAGGTTGTTTATGAGGAAAAATCCTTGTAAACAACTGAGTCATTGAGCATGTAAGCGCTAATGTAACATTCGATACAACGCACACGATAGACGCGTATATTTGTACTTGTATATAATATACTTATGTACTGTTAAATAAAAACATATTTAATACAAGTCCTCTGATTTATAAACGTATTTTTCACCTCATGCTAAAATTGCAATATTAAAATATTTTAAATTTTTGTAAGATGTAATATACGTGTAAATAAAAAAATATAATAAATACTCAAAGGTTTGATTAAGAGTAGTTTTTATTACAATAAAACTTACCGTTGTTTTTTTAAAAACAATATGCGATTACTAAGATTTATAATAACAACAATATAAATTTTTATTTATTTTCAAATTAATTTTTATTATTTTTTATTGTCAGATTAGTTAATTTTAGATTGTTAATACAACATTAAACAATTAAATTTTTAGGAAAATATTTTATTTCATATATTCTGTACAAAAAATTATATTTAAACTTTTAATAAAAACGTAATATAAATTCACGACATAAATTTATCATTTTATCACAGGCAAAAAAAGGTTTCACTAAATAGAAAATAGTGAGGATAAATTGAATAAAACAAAGTTTTCTTTTATGGTAACCTCGTGGTGATGCGTTGTCATGATACCGGTCCCCAAGCTTCGCTTTGTCCTAGTTTCTCTGATTCTTAACTGCCCTTACTTATCCCCGAGAGTATTTAAGACACCCAGATAGTTTGATATCTCTGCTCGGTATCCAGAGTCTTCAGTTGAATATCGTTGCGGGAGGACCCAGCTCTATGGGTGAGGTAATCGGGTGTCGCTCTCGGAGCATTCCTGGAATAGTTTGTACAAGTGCGAGCGTGTCGACTACTGAGTTTTATAATTTATATTTACCGGTGATATGAGTATAATAGAAATAACAAATACAATAATACAATAATACAATAATTAAGTTTAATTAAAAGTATAAAAATTTTCTAAAAGTTGTCTTTGTAATATTCATTTGAATTATAAACATTTTTTATATAAACTTAATTTATATGATGCAGTCACTAAAAATTCATTAGATTATAAAAAAAAACTATTAAAAAAGAATTTTAAGTGTTTCAATTTTCCGAAAATTTTAGTCTAAATTAATACTTCTACTATTTATGCTAATAAGTTAGTTCTTTATAAAAGTTATTAATTAAGAGTTATAAATTAAAAAGAATTTATTGGATGGTGAATAAAAAGTTATATTTATCATACATTCTTCGATAGAATAATATTAAACTTTATATGAAAAAGTTTTCTAAAATTTTATATAAAATATCTATAAAATTATTATATTATAGAAATGCAGTCATACTATTCAAGCCAGTATTCCTTATTTATGTGCATTTAAAAGAGAATTCTTTGGTTATTTATAATTTAAACAACTATAGATGCTCATCTGCATTACAAATACATATTGTTGACGATAGAAAGTAAAAATTACAGAAAATATACAAATATATTTACGTGTGTCGCATTATATGTAGACGAGCGAAGTTGCGTCGATATAATAAGTTCGCGAAGATTCACGTAGACGATCACGGCTGAATATTGAAAAAAAGGATTGTACTCGCCCGTAATTGAAAGAAATAAACATCTAAAGATATTTTCCAAACGGAAAATATTAATTAAAAGAAAATATTTGCTTCAACTAGAAAAGACTGAGTGCACATGGGACCCGTGTACCTTCTAGTAAATAAAACTTTTCTGTCTATCCTTTTGTCGTTCTCCGCTTTTCAATATTTCTTTCCTCTCATGGTCTCATATACCTATATAGAAGTTTCTTTCTGTACTCTATCCTTCTGTATTACTCTTTTTTCTCATTTGGCGGTTGCTTTCTTCTTTTGTCATTATCTCTCGTTCTCATGATATTGTACTCTTTCTTCCTGTATTCTTATTTTTTGTTTTAACTATCTAGGCCGCGAAACCCGCGAAGTGTCGTGGTTCGTTATAAACCTATATTTCGAGACTCTTTAATAAGTGTCGTTTTGCAAACTGCGGACCTGAAAGGCTTTATAACCATAATTTATGTCTAATGAGATTTATTGTGGTCGTATTGAAGTTAGGATCTGTGCCCAGACATTTCTCGGTCGAAAAACCTGATAAATGCTGCCATGATAAATGGTGTTGCATGATTTCGCTTTTTGAAATCCTAGAATAATCAGTTATTCAATAGTGCAGGAGACTGGCCACCTCCACGAGTTCTGGTTGCTCGAAAGGCAGTTCCGTTGATAGTTGTGCTTTCAGAAAAGTAGACCACAGTGGATCACAGTGACAATACTCACTGTGATCCAGAATTTCGTACGTGAGGTAGAGCTCGTGTATCTGAGAAATGGTGGTATTCTCAAATATTCTGAAAGCTTAACGTAAAATAGATACTTTTTCTGGGAGTAGGTATTTGCAAAAATCGGGCAGTTGAAGTGGATTTTCGTCATCGTATTTTAGGGTGTGAAATGCCTTTTCCTGCTGGTTCGCACACAAAATGTTTTTTATCCCAAAGATATTGTCAAAAAAATTATTTACAATTAGAAACTGTGTCGCAGGTAGAAAGAAGAAAAACGGACTTTTATGTGATGATCTTTTGTCGCAGTAGATTTTATGTAACTGCAATCAGTGAGTGTAGTTTGTAGGCGTAAATATCGCACCCAAGAATGGACTCGGGTGAGTCAAACCTTAACTGTGTCAGTTGTAATTTATTATTGTTTTTATTATTATAAATAAACAAGGAAAGCAAAGAGGGAGAATAGGGTAACATATATAAGCTTGGAATCAAAGTAAAAGATCAGTTAAATTTCAATTGACTTAGTTCATTCTTTCCAGAGATATTCTTACGATCATTTTTTCGAGTTGCTTTTAAAATACTGTTTTTCGTGTTATGGCGTTGATTGTTTTTAGAGTAAGTAAGCAATGAAGAACAGCAATAGAAAACAGTCTATTATTTATTTATCCGTTTTTTCACTCCTTTCTTGATCTACATATTGTAACAGCAGCAAAAATACTTGTGGAGAAGTGAATAAATAATGAATGTAACTAAAAAATAAAGTTTTTTATTTCACACAGTTACATTACATACAATATATAAAATATAACGCAAGTCGAACGTGCAATAATATCACAAGCACTTTTCTAACTGCCTGTAGTGTAAGTGTCCGAGCACGCCGTATACACTAGTCGCGTCACATTTTGAGATTGTTTTACATTTGTTCAACTAGGCAATAATAAAGTGTCCGCCAACACTTCAAAAACGCGAGACACCCGATGCCGCCACCTAAATATAAAGCGTACTTGTAAAGTTAATTATAATTGAAATTCATATACTTATTTGCGGTAATTTATTATAAATTGTGTTATTAATAATTATACATAAAATTATTATAAAATGAAGAAATTCTCTGTAAATTTTAGTACCTTTTACTTAATACAAATTTTTCTCAGGAGTTTCTAAACACAAAAATTATCTGAATGGAGAGTCTTATTTTAATAAAAAAATTATATTATTTGATACGTACATATAAGTGTTTTAAAAATATAATAATAAATTAATTTATTAATCAAATTTTATTCTTTTTTTACAAAAGCATAAGTTCATTATGATTATTTAATATGCATATAGTAACGTTGTTTTTTACAGATATTTTTTATATTCAAATATACGTACATTAATAATAATTTTCAAACTTTGTTATTTACAATTTTTTCAAACATCTTTTTATTTTTATTATATTTGGTTTGTATTGGAGTTGAAGAAAGTTCAAGTTATCAATTAATATGTGCGCGCACGGATGAACATACACGTTCATGTCAAGGTTATTTATATAATGCATTCTCAATGATTAGTAAAACATAGATTATATGATTACTTTTTTATTTGAATCATACATTTTGTGCTTTTTGTTTCATATTAAGATAACTTTTAATGATTATTAACTTATTATATTATTATTGTTATATTAATACAGATACCTACAAAATATTAATAGAATAAATATTTACTGTTTATTTATTAATAATAAAATTATTAATTTTGTTCACTACATTTATTAAAATTTAATTAGGCTTGAAATAAGTTTTTTTCAAATAAAATGTTTCAGTTAAACTATTTTAATGAATTAAATACCGCATATCATTAAAAAGTAAGATAATATTTATTATGAATCTTAAATTTATATAAATATAAACATTATATAAATATAGTAAAATTTTCTATTAAATATAAAAATATATATTATTATATTATAAATATATATTTTTGAAAATAACTATAACAGAACTAACAGTAGATGAAAGCTAATAAAACACTTCTTGGAGTTTTATAAAAAAAAATTTAAAGTCCTATTTTAACCACCTTCAAAATTTATTTACTTTGCAACATTGTAATATTGTCCTACATTATATTAAATATTCATTTAGTAAATAGAATTTTTCAATTAAAATATTTAATAGCTAAAGAATTTTTAAACAACAATGTAAACTATCTCTTCAAAATATTCTTGCAGTAACAATTTATATTTATTAGTTAGATTATCAAAATCAAAAAAATTTTTTAAATTTATATTCCTAAAAAATTTTTTGATGTTTTATTAAAAATTTAAACAATAAATTAATTTAGTGCTAAACAGCAGCTATTGCGTATAAGATGTACGATTTTCATATAAAGAACATCTTGAAATAGTTGTACAAATCGATAATATTAGTTAAGAAATAGAATCATTATTTATAACACTACTATTTTATATTAAAAGAAGTTTGTAAAATTAAAGTTAAGTTATTTAAATAGAGTGTAGAAAATTATTTTGATTTAATTAAAAATGTGCACTTTGGAGAAAATATATTTAAAATTTTAACTAGTTTTTACGTATCAAGAAAATTGGTACAGATTATTTGTATTCAAATTAGATTTATAAAATACATAATGGATATTTTCTAAATAATATTCTTACAAGAAAATATAAAAATAATAAATCGAATTTTTCAACATTTTAGATAGCAAAATTTTTTTAAATTACGAAATTTATTACAAATTAATTTAAGATTTAAAAGGTTTTGGTTATATATTTTATTTTATAACTAAATAATTTGTTTCTCTAAAAACTCAAGAAAGAGAGAAAAAATTATGCGAATGACAATAAAATAAAAAACAGTCATTAACTAGAAGATAGACGAAGCAATAGAATATAAATAAAGGTGGTTTTGTACTTTTACGCCGATAAACTAAAAAGAAAGAGAATGAAGAAACATAAGGAGCAATAAGATATTGCGCATGTGCTATAAGGAAAAATCCAAGAGATGGGTAACGCCCTAAATTATACACGTGAATTAATTTAATGATATATATCTTTAACTTAGAAAATATTGAATATTTTCTAAAGAAATATGTGGATTAAAATTGCAAAAATTTACATGTTAAATACTGCGTAAAATAAATACAAATACGATATATAATAAAGATATTTTAAACTATTTCAAACGAATGAAATAATTTACGATTGAAAAAATATTTTTTATTGTAAATTTTACTATTGACCTATACCTTTTGTAGATTATTTTTTAATTCAAATGAGATGAAATTTTATTATGATATGATATTTAATTATGATTAAATTAATGAATGAAATTATGACATTATGACATTTGGATTTTCATATATTTTTTCGGTAAAGTATATTAGTATTTATTAAGAACGTTCATAAAGGAATAGTTTTATTATAAATAATGAAAATACTAATCTACAATTAATTTTACTAAAATAATATAAAATGAAATTTTTTATTATTGTATTCTTATTATAACATTTATTTATGAAAGTATTTTTTTTTACTTACTTTTAAAGCTTTTTATAAGTAGTTACAAAATTTATTTAAGAAAATAAATAAAAATAAAATGTATTTTTTACTACAACTTTGAATAAAAAATAAAAGATTAAAAGTAAAGATTAGAAAAATTATTTTTTTAAAAATAATAAATTTGACGGTTTTATAGTGTTATAAATTATTACCAGTGTAAACAAAATTTTTATAATGAACTGATTATGAAATCAGATGATATCAAGAATACTTATTATATAAAAATTTAATAATATTAGTTCTTTAATAAATATATGTATGCATTTTTAATGTTTTCTTTAATTTTAAACTTTTATAAAATATTCTAATATAATGATAGTAAAATAACTATACATAATAAAACTGAAAATGCACAAAATCATGGATATTAATTAAATAGAAAACTTATATTATTTATTTCTAAGGAATTTAAGTTTTTATTTTGTAAGAATATTTAAATATATTTAATAGTTATGTAGAATTTACGTATTTATTAAGAAGTAAAACATCTATATTTTTTATTTATATATAAATTTAATTTTATTATATACATGTAATTATGTAGAAAAAATTTATACACATCACATTTATATTTCTTATTTTATTGAACATTTTTCAAAACAGTTTTATTTAGCCCAAATTATATTTTAGCTTTAAAGTTAAAAGTATGAAATTTAATGACATTTCATAATTTTTATAAATAATTAGAATAATAGTATTATAATAAAAATAAACTAACTAGTTTTTTTTTATTAATATAAAAAATAAAATTTAAACAAAAGTTACTGTTACATTATTTATTTGTAATAATTATATTATTACACTAATTATTATGAATAAGTAGTGTAATTGCTTTTTTATATTTTCGAAAATTTATTTTAAAAATCTTATTTATAGTTTCACTTTATTTGTGATGAAGTAATTTAAATAATTGATTTATCTTATCATTATATTTATATAATTGAATAAAATTAGTTTTTAGTGAAATTTATATATTCTTTTTTTATGGTAATAATATTTTTGTATTTCTGTATGAAATTATTTTAGACTCGTTATTATTATATACATAAATTTTATTTGAATATGGTACGTCAATGTAAAATAACATTCTACACTTATACATATATAAATTATTTATAATAATTTTGAAACAGTTTTAATTTAATTTATAACAACAACTGAATTATTTTAACATGAATGTAAGCAAACAATAATTTTACAAAATGCCAATGAAATGTGCAGACATAATATTATAAAAATCTCAAATAATATTTATACAAGATACAGATAAAAATAAATGGAAAAAGCGCTTTTACTAGGGATTGAGACGAAAGAATAATTAAATGTGTAAAAATTAAATAGTGGTTAGTATGTAACAGTGATAGCTGAGTCAAGAAGGGTAATAACGGAAGGGAGCTTGTCCATTTTTCTATTCGTTCTCATGAAGGAACAAAAATGGGATTTCTAGGCCCTGTTATGTATTTGGTCCAGGATGTTTCTGCTTCCAACGACACCAATGGGCGCATGCGGAGTAGAGTCAAGCAAGAGTTGTATTTCAATTTTTATTACGTGGGTGTGGTGGTGGATGAAAAATCAAGATAAAAAGGGGGAAAGAGAGAAAGGGAAAGTTCACTACAGAAATATATATACATATATATTAAAAGAGAGAGAGAGAAAGAGAGAGAGAGACAGAGAGCGAATACAGACCAAGGCAAAGCACGTTCTGCGCGTGTTCTCAACATCCGCTGTTCGTGTCTTTATCTTATTTTTTCTATTCGCATACAAAGAATAACAATAATTAAGAACAAAAGTTGGATGGACCATCGCGCGATTCTGACTAGCAGTTCTTTTCGTGCGCTCAGTTCCCTAAGAGGTGACACGTGTGCGTGTGCGCGGCTTTATTGAAAATTTTCGAATCGTAATAAAAGGTTAATTTCGGGTTATTTGTGAAAGTTCTTGTTATTAAGCACAGGTATTTGAAGACAGAAAAAATTTTTTGTTATTAACACCAAAGGAAGAACAAGAAACTAGTTTGAAGTCGAGCTTTTGTTATAACTACAGCCTGGTTTCTTATTAAGTGTAATAATAATTTATATTTTTTTAAGAGAGCTACGTTACGTAACGTATAAAATGTATTGATGATTTTCATAAATTTATAATGGATTTTTAGTCCTTTATTTTTTATCTTTTTTTATTAAAATCTTTTTCTATGTCTTGTAAGAATGTTTAATTATACTAAAGTTATTATTATTTTTTTTAGAAAACTTTAAAATTCGCGCGATATTAAAGCGTATTTTTTTATTTAGTGATTTATATATAATGTCTTTACAATAAAATTATTTACTAAAGTAACAACTCAGGGTATCATTTAAAAATTATTAGAATAGGAGAAAATGTGAATTTGATAAATGTGTGTATGATATTAAATATTATTTTGATTAATTCTTTAACTTATTTATGAGCATTGCTTTTTCTTATTTTTTTAATATATTCAGGTAATCTTTTGATATTGAGAGTGGTGACTAAATATTTATTAATATTCCATTTAATTTTGAATCATATAATAGTAATTTTTTTATGGAATTATTTTCAGTACTGAATTTTGACATAAATTATTAGAAACATTATTATAATATAAAAATATTGATAATAATTTTATTTTAGAATTTACTTTATATAAGTAAGATTAAAAGTATTTATATACTAATTATATAAATATTGAATATACTTATATCATACTGAAAAGAATATTAATGCGCAGTTGATGAAATATTTCAAGTAGATGGAAATTTAGTTATTGAAATAAGAAAATAGTTTTATTTTAATTATTATAGACAATAATTATATTATATAATAACTTATTATAACTTTCATTGTAATGTAATATAAATGTTAACTGACTTGAATATAACAATTTCAACCAAAAAGAAATTTTATGTTATTAAACGAAGTATATTTTATTTTTATTTAATCAAGTCATAAACTAATTATCTGTTGTGAATTTTATAAATATAAATTAATATTATTTTCAATTATTAAGATTTAATTATTTATTTTTTGAGTGTTTCAAATGGAATTTTTGAGTATTTAGTATGGAAATTTTTTTCTATATTGAACACATTATCATAAAATAAATTATTATATATAATTATGTTGAAAATCATAAAATAATTATATAAAATTAAAACATAATTTTATAAAAAATAATATCAATATTTATTACTAGTATTAATTAAAATTTTTTTAAACAAAAAAGATATATATTTTTTTCTTTAATTACTGAAATTAATGGAAGTTGTAGTTTAAAAACTGATTCAATTTTCTATTAACGTAAAAAAAATTAATCTAGAAAATATATAACGTTTTTAAACAATGTAAAGATTGATTAGGTTTCGTAGTTATTATTTTATATTTATTATTTATATTATATAGAATTGACAGTTTATAAAAAAATTTTTATTTATAAATTATTTTCAATATTTGTAATATAAATTAGAAAAACAATAAGTTTAAAAATTAATTAATCATTATACACACGAGTACATAAATTAAAGAGTCAAAATTTGTTTGTGACTCGCCATAAAGGCATCTTTCTGTTTCTGTCTTACTCATTGAATTGTAATATGTTACAACAATTGTAAAAGTTATGTTTTTTTATTATCTTGAGTTCTGTTTTTATCATGAAAATATATAAAATTACGAATTTTCTATATTTTGAATTAATTTTATAACTAGTTTAAAAGGCATAAATTTACACAATTTACTGCTTTGTAAATTTTCGATTATCAAAATTTGTAAATTGGTTTGTAAAATTTGTAAACTTTATGGAATTATGCATCATTCATATATAATAGTTATAATTAATAGAGAACGTTTAATTTATTAGTTTTTTACGTAAACAAATTTTTAGATGCTTTTAAATTCATACTCTTCAATAAATATTATTTATTAAACATAAATATTTTATGAATATAATATGATACAATTTACTTTGGTTACAATTTTTATTTTTATTTTGGTAATTTGATAATCGTAAACCATTTTCTAAACAAGATATATCATTTACAATATAATTGTATTATAGAGTTTTCATGAATATTGTATTATTTCTTATTTCTATCGAGGATTAATTATATTTAGAGTAATTTGTAAGGTAAATTTTTAGGATTTTTAAATAGTGTTATTTTTTCCACTGTTTTCAAATCACTCGAATCAATATATATATATATATATATATATATATATATATATATATATATAATATACACAGTATTTGTTCAGCTTTATGTAATCATCATTATTTATAGGTGAGTATTTTTCATTATAATAAACTAATATCATTTTAATTTATTACAGAAATAAGTTGCAATTATATTGTACTTGGATAACAATAAATAAAATTATATATATAAGATATTAAATTAGAAATTTTATTTCGAAAAATTAAATATTATTATTATATGTAATAAAATAGAAGATAGATTTCTGCGGAAAAATATTAACCTATTGATTAATTATTAGATTATTATTTAATTATAATGATTATATTATTTCATATAATAGTTTATAAGAGTTGCTTATAAAATTTATAATTTATAATTATTTAAAATTAACATTCTTTATTTATCAAAATATAGTTTTTCAAATGATGTGACGGCTTTTAAATATCACTAATATTCATTAAATACTTAAATGTAGGTAAGTATATGGAATAATAATTAGATGGACATAGGTTTATTCCGACATTACATAATAAGTATTTAGATTAATTGAAGCAATTAAACCATGATATTATGATCATTATACGAGAATGTCAATGTTTTATTCTTTAAAGTTCATGATATTTTTGTTTGAATCAACGAAAATTTAATTATAAGAACCTATAATGAACATGATAATTTTTATCACTGCATAAATATAATCTTCTTATGTATATCAGGATATATATAAATTCTATAAAACTATTTTAGTAAAAATGAAAAAAATTTCGGAAGACTCTAATTACCTTTTTCAGTTACATTCTTAAGAACATGTTAATTAGGTCAAGCTTTTTAAAAAGTTTGTCTCACAATTATTTTTAGATGTATTAATGTATTTCGCCAAGTTAGTATTATAGTCTGAAAATGAATTCAACTTACATACTTTAGTTAGATTAGTAAAATTTAATGGTCTTTAATGGGTAACTATAATGCTTTACTTCACTTTTACTAGTCTATACACGTTTAGGTTGCACAAAATTATTTAGAATTTACTCTTTTAATCATATATATTATTGAATATATAATTCTTACCTCTAAATAAAATTCATATTAAAGGTATACTGTTTTAATTTTTTCTAAATTACAAGCATTATTTATTTTTTATAATTATACAAGATACGTAGAATTTAAATAAATGACACATTCGTTTAAAAAAAATAAAATATAACTCCGAGTTTCATTATTTAAATAATATATTCAACTATTAATACTAAATTTTTACATTTACTTTTAAAAATAACCTGATATGAAATAAACAATAATAACATCAATAGACTTCAAAATTATTTGAATAATTTCTTATTTTTTTTCTTCTATATCTTAGTTTTTAATTCCTGTTCAGTAACAGTATCTATGCTTGTTTAAACAATCTTTAAAAACTTATGTAGATATTATTTAGATATGATCTGAATTATATTATATAAAGTAATAATTTTTGGTATAATAATCTCTAAACAAAAAATATATATTAATATCAAAGGTAATATATAAACAATGTATTATAAAATTGTGTTATTTAATAATACTATATACTATATACTATAATTAATTAAATCTATCATTAAATTTATGTATTGGAATTATATAAATTAACTAAAAATTATTCGATTAAATTATTTATTATTAAGATTAATTTGATATTATACCAAATAATCGGTTTATTTCTTTGTATATATAAATACCATATATCCCATAAAATATATAATCTGAGAAATTTTAGTAAATTTTTTATATTTATAATTATGAAAGTAAGTTTATTAAGTAAATTTATAGAAAAATATGATAATTTTTATTTATGAAGATATACAAGCTAAATTTTAAACGAGTAAAAGGGTATTACATTAAGATAAAAATGTTTAGTTTAATATTTTACATATTTTATGTTATTTATTTTATTTTTTCCTTTTTTTAAACATATATAATTATATAAAATACAATTTAAAATATATTTATAAATAATTAAAAAATTAATTTTAAAATATAAATAAATATAAGTATAATATTTGTAAATATGGAAAAAAAATTAGAAGAACTATTATATTTATTTAATTTTTCTGGATTACTGCATATAATTACAAACATATGTGAATAAAATTCCAGAAAATTTTTTCAGATAATTTCATTATATAAATATAGAATTGTGAAGTTTCAAATAAGAAATGTAGTAAGAGATAACATATTAGCACATAAAGATTATGTATGTACAACTTTGACGAATTTTTTAAATTATTTAAAGACATTATGTATTGATAGTTAATTTTTTAATCAACATATATAATAATAATAATTAATTATTGTATTGTCAATTTTCTATTCATATGGTTTAAAAATATTTATCATCTATAGTTATATAAGAATATTTGAATATAATTAAAGTTTCAATGGGCAAGTAAAAAATATATACGGAACTAAAGTAAAAAGATTGATATCCATTTTAAGTAAAAAAGCTAAATAATTATTTATACAATTTTTTTCTTATATTATGTTAAATATGTAGTAAAAATTTAAAATAAAAAATATATTTAATTAAAAAAATTATTTTAATGTCAATGCAAGCAACTTGTTATTTTATACAATAAATGTAACTAAAAATTTATTTAAAGTTTATATTTAAATTAAACATAGCATACCTCATGAATTTATTAAAAGGACAATGTTCATAATAAGTATGTAATAAATTTTTATAGTAGAATAATTGAGAGCAAATATATTTACTAGATATGTACATTTTCTTTATACATTTTATTCTACATATTGTAGAATTTATAAGTGTTAATGATTCTAAACGCATGTAACACGGTTACAATAATTATAGCTAATAAGTAGATATTATAATTGTAATAAATGACTAATCCTTTCACTATTCCTATAATAAAATAAACCAGAATAAATTTTATTTCCATTTAAACGTAAAGATTAATTTAAAGTAAATAAAAAAGACGTGCAAAAGAATAAAAGGACAATTAAAACAGTGATTTTAAACGATATTTGAAGAAAAAAAATATCTGATATACAAACTTTTGTAATAAGAGATTCAAGTTTTCAAAAGTAGCATAATCGTTATAAAATTGTAATTATAATCAAATAGAATAAAAAAAATTTAGATTTATAAACGTGATACAAACCGCTGGCCGTTTTTTGGGCATTTTCTACGATCGCGTGCTCTCGAAGTAAGTAGTGACATCCAGACTCGAAGCTGCAGCCATAAAGAAAAATAGTTCGTTAAATGTTATTTTATTATTCTGAAAAATTTTTTTTCGCGTAATTGTATTTACACGAATAATTTTATTTAAAAAATTTTTGTCAAATTTATATATTAAATAACATTTATATTTTACTAATGAAGAATAATAAAAATTAAAATTATACAGAAGGGATGAATAACGATCATATAGTGTAGCGATACAGTTATCAACTATCAGAAATAGATCTATAATAGATTTTATGAAATATTAAATAAAATTATTGAATAATAAATAAAATTGTATACAATTTATTTATTAATTATACTTTATACAGAATTATCGTAAAGATACTGTGCCGAATGTATTATGATAAAATGAAATTAACATTAAACAAAATTTTAGAGCGGTTCTATTAATAAAATATATTCTAATATTGATAAACTATCCGAAAAAATTTTAATTTTTAATTTAAAATTTTTTTTTTTTAATTCTAAAATAATAAAATTTGCAAATAATTAATTGCCTGTATTCTTTAATACATATACGTTGCTAATTACTGTTTATAATTCATAAAATGAAGAAGTTAAAGTAAGAAAAACAATAATGATAACTTATAAGTTATTATAAGCTTATCAGGATTTAATATTTCCGTAAAAAATATTTTTTTATATATTAGTAATTAAGAATTATCACCGTCGGATAACTAATCAAGCTGAGCTAACTAATGTCGAAATACGACAAAATTTTATTGTTATGTGGACACAATTTTTTTTATAAAAACATATGTTTAAATGACAAAAAAAATAATTTTAATAGTCGTTTGCACTGAATATATGTTTATTTCTTGAATACAGCTTCATTCTGTTATTGTAAAAACTTTGTTTAAAATATATAAGACGATCTCAAACATGTCACCACATCAAATTAATTATTATAAAAATATTTTAATCATTTTAGGGAAAACATTAACATTATAATGTATTTAAAATTTATTATACTAAATCAATGGATCTATTTATATTGATTTATAATTAATATATTATTGTTAGTACATAAAATAAATTTGCTATATATTTTGAAGGTATTTACGGAGGAATGAGAGATATATTTACAAAAAAATAAAAAGTAATTAAATTTTTACTTATATTGCGCCCCCAAAATTGCCCTTTTTAATTTTTCCAAATGAGCTAAATTGTATTTATCATTATCTTAAAAAAGTTTTATTCGATATTTAAATTAAAAAGAATATTTATAAAAAAATTTAAAAACCACTTTATACTTTATATTTTATTTCATCAACTTCCGTACACTGAATCGAAATGACAAAAAGGAAAATACAAAATCGAATAATATTTTTTAAAATGAATAATTTTATCTAGTTAACTTTTAATAATTCATGTAAAGTTAGATATAATCTGATTTATATCTAATACAATAAAAGTTTAACATACGGATATTTTATAGGTACAAATTTAAAAACACTAATTATAAAAGCGAAAATTTTTTTTTCTGTAATTGTAAAATTGCATTATTGATCAAAGATATTATAAAATACTATCCAAAGATCAATAGTCTTCTAATCTTTAGCTGATAATATTATAACACTATTATATATACCTTTACAGCTAACAAATTTTTTTAGTATATACATATTATGATTTTTAAGCATAATATTTCTAATTTTATATAGCTTTCCTATTCATGTTATCGTATATATTACAGTAATAGTTAATTTTAGTTTTATTTATTTGTTTTTTTTATTATTACTATAAATAATAATTAAGAAAATATAATATTGATAAAAATGTGTAATAAAAAGTTTCTTTTTATAAATAAAAAATACCGAACAATTACAATTTATCTTTTTTACCCATATTTTAATTAGTTAACTTAAAAAATAGCTTAAATGAACAACATATAATATTAAGAAAATATATTATTACGCAATAAAATCATACAGATTTATTAATTTAGATTGTCAGCAATGTGTCATACATGTAATAATGGATATTTTATACTTTTTATTGTGTGTTAGTTTTATCACAAAATTAATTAAATTATTAATTATATTATAGATTATTTGAGTTAATATAGATATTTAATTTTGTTTCCTATATAAATACATTAAAACGTAGTTAAAGTAACTGTAGAAATAATACAAGAAATACTCATCTTATATACATTAAGTGTAAATTGTAGCTGCAAACAAGTTAGATATAATTTTAAGTGTAATATTTTATGAATTAATAAAATAAAGACGTTATTGAATTATTCGGGGGAGGGAATAGTTACCAAAATTTTTAAATATATTTAAATGTGATCAAATTTAATCGAAAAAAGTAAAAAAACTGTTTATGCATGAATTGTAAGATCATAATAGATTTGTTGGTATTTATATGAGAATCAAATTTATGATATGAATTTTTGTAATGAATTATAACAATGTAATGAATTTGGTTAATAAATTAAAGTAATTACTTATGTTATATGACACTTATTAAAAAAATAATTGCTTCTGTCAACGCAGTCGAAATAACTATGAGTCATACATATCTCTGCAAGATGTGTTACCACACCTTTTCGAATCGTTTATAGGGGATAGAGGTAATGTAATTTTATAACCTTTATTTATTACTAACTGTTACAATTTTTATGAAAAATTATATATAACCATTAAATATTTTACTTTATCCATATTTGTTCAATTGTTCATAATTTTTTTATTCCTCGTATAATAAATCAAATCGGAATTTCAGAGATAAATTATAAGTACTGCTCTAAACCTAAAATTTTCTACAATTTTTTGATCTCTCTTTCAATATAGTTTTAAAAATATCTATATAATTCTAATTTATTTGAAAAAATATAAATATCTGAATTTGAATTACTTGGAATAATTAGACAATTATATAATGAGAATTCGAGTAATCTCGCGGGAATGATACTCATAAATGTGCTTAGTGTTTCAAAGTCCGATTTCGTGTAAAAGGAAACATGCGGATCAATGCGGTAAAGTAAACAGTATAGAGCAACAATGTTGTCGTACCCTAATTGCAATTGACTTCAGTGATGTTTACGATTCATAAGTGAATCATTTGATCCTTGGGAGCAACGACTGTTCTCATCGAAAGTCAATCGAGAAGACAATGGTGAGAGCGATTATCAAGGCGACAAATATACGTAAAAACATGAAATATCCCCATTCCAAAGGAAGACATTTAAAATTTCCACAAAGTTTAAGGAAATCCATTGTTAGATCAAAAACATCATGGTCTTTTAAATAAAACAAGTTCATCTATAATATAAAGTGCTACTATCCATATGCATGACGTGGCTCGCATTAACGGAAAAATTAATCAATCAATTGTAGACAGGTTACACTCCACGAATCATGTAAAGAATACGATGGCACAAAAGATATGGTCCCAAGAGACAATGTAGATAAATTTTACAAAAAATAACATTGATTAACACCTTAATTAATAATTAACCAAATTAATAAATTAAGAATGATACAATGTATTGGAACTGAGATGAGATCTTACAATAAAAATTTCCATCCCTAACATCAAAATGATTACTTTCAATACAGTTTGAAATTTTCTGCGAATACTTGACGAGAAATCCTCTTCAATGTTGAGAAAAATTTCTAACTGATACATCGAAGTTCCATAAACACAGAAATTAAGAACCTGGAGAAAGACATCAAGCATTTGAAATGTTTAAACTATGCACTCTCCAGGTACCTCGTAAAAGAATGTAACACGGCATAGTGTAATAGTAATATCGAAAGATAAATTATAACACATGTTCATATTGATTGACAACAGTTAATGATAATAAACTGTTAAAGAACAATTCCCATTTTTTTTGGATTTATTGGAAACCAATATTTCCAAAAATTCCTGAAGAGGTAATTATAGTGCAGCAGTGACAGATACCGTGAGATTTTATTATAAATTATAAAACGCAGTTAACGAAAATTCGAAAACACATAATATAAATGAGTATAATAAGCACACAAAATCAAATGTGAAATAAACAACATGTCAAACAAAAATACAGAAATTCTCCGTTGATTTAATATTAGGATTATTAATATTGAAATAGTTACCTCAGTTGACCTCCTACATATTTCAAAATATTTTACGATCCCTCTCTCCAATGATTCGGATCGTATAGACTATTCAAGCAAAACATAGACTGATGAAGGCATAACAAAATCTGTAGCTGACCTTACTAAGACTGTTCCGATAAAAAGGAAGTAATACAAGAGTGTTTCCTTAGTTGTAATTTTCCAAAAGTGCAAAGAATCAGATGTTGACAAGCTTTTACGATGTTAGCTGTAAGGCTTTATCGCTTAAATGCAACATTTGCTCAAATATACTAAATTATACTTTAAATTATCAGTTAAAACCATCTTTCAGTTATCAAGTCACTTACTTATACCATTAATATATCAATAATTAAAATATATTTTGATTAAAAGTTTTTTTAAACGCAAACAAGAATAGAACTGTTTCATTAAGGATTTTTTATTTAATATTTCTGCTTAAGATATTATTATATTAATATTTTTTATATATTTTCATTAGAATTATTAAAATTAATTTAAGATTTTATTCAATTAAATAAATATTTATAAATGAAATCTTTAAACCACACTTACCATAAATTATTACTTGTAATTATGTAAATTATGAAACTTATTAATCCTCGTTATATTTGCAGCGTTATGAATAGCTATAAAAAATAGTATTCTGGAGAAAAAATCGTTATTTACTTTTTAGAAGTCGGAAGTCAGTTTATATTTAATACTAAACTTTCTGTTTTGAAGTTGCTATGATTGTTTTTCTTATGAGTATTTTGTATTTTTTTCGTGAACATATTGTGAGATTAAGAAAATTTTTGCCATCTTGTATAAATGGTAATCAATATCTAAATATTCGTTTAATTATTCGAATTTTTGATAATGTTTAATAAATAGGATAAGCAATAAGCTAAATAAAAAATAACAGGCTTTTTCACTTTTAATTTTATTACGGTATTGGCTTTGGGAAACAGTAAATTGGAATTCTCTCTAGTCGTGATTGTATTTTATTTTAAAAGAATTTCCTGATCTCAAAGTAACTGTCAGCAATAACAATAAGCTTATTCATTGATGCTTTTCATCGGTATAAATAAATATGATTCCTTCTTTGAAAAATTTTCTATTTTAAACGTTTTTAACACAAGCTGCTTTTGTAGTTCTCTTAAAAGATAGTATTTGAGCAGTATTAAGATATTTAAATGTTTTATTATATAATTATTATTACGTGAATTTTTTAATTACTTCTGTCACGTTAAAACTTATTTTAAGCATTAAATACTGTTCGCATTTAAATCTTTAAGTATACTTTAACACCGTTTACTCTATTTATTCTAGAATCCATAAAAAATTTAATATTTTAAATAAAATTTAAAATTACTCAAAAAATTTTCTATTATTTTTTATAAAATCTAATTACTTAACTGACCTTTCCATTTGTAGTAAAATAAGAAATGTAGCTTTGTTTTGTTAGTCATAGTTAAAAATTGAGAAATTTTTTTATGTCCCAATAAAAAGACATCTGTTAACCTTTAATATGAAATTTATAAAGGTAATCATTTAATTGCTAGTTTAAAAGTGAATTTTAAAAATGAATTTAAAATTTTGAATTTGAATTAATTTAAAGTGTATTTTTCAATTACTAGTTTTTATATTCAATCGATGTTTCGAAAAATGATAAAAACTTATGAAAAATTATATGTTTAATAATAGTAGTTATATCAAGTTCTTGGTGGTAATTTATAAGTTATTGCCTGTTCATATTAGATTGTTATTTGTATATAAATTATTTTTGTGATTTAAAATCATTATTTTATACAGTTATTTATAAAGTTGTAATGAATGTTTTCACTTGATAAATTTTATAAGACATATTATATACGTATTATATATATGTTATTAATATACATCTTTATAACATTTTAAACATTATTTATTAAAGTAATTTTTTTTCAGTTAACATTCATTCTTTGGGGTTCATAATTGGTCATTCGTCTCAGAGTTATAGCTATATTAAATTTGTATTGATTCAATAATTTTTTTTTTATACTGCAATAGGCTAATTCATTTATATTTGTAGTAAGTCTACGCATAACTCTAGGTACAATTTTATTATAATTTATAATCTAGTTAGTTTATAGTAGAAAGTAGTAGTTACTTTATAAAATATAGAGCACCTAGCAGTCACGTAGCCGGCATCATACCCTCAACCACAAGCGATAAGTTTGTGAAAGCGTTTGTGCGCATTATATGTATATATATATATATATTATATATATAAACGTGTGTATGGCTGGAGAAGTATCGTTAGTGTTCAACTCGAGAACTCTAATCCAGTTACACTGTTGGACTCAAGGCATTACGGACGCGTATTCGCGAGCGTACTTTTAACCATTTTACATTGTAAAAGGATACGATGCTGACTGACGCTATGGTATATGAGTGAGTATTTGAAATAATAGCGTTATCTATTAAAAAATTTTTAAATTTCTTTAAAAAAAATTTAAATATAAATTATCCATTTCTCAAACGATTCTTACCAGATTAAATTACTCTGGTATACGATCGATCGACTCTCCGAGGCAGAACATATATAATGTTAAAGATATTTTTTATTTGCACATATAAAGATATTTTTACAAAGATAGAAAGATGAATTATTTAATATCAATATATATTTTTATTAATTTAACTGTTTTAGTAGATTTTAAATGAATTTGCCTTTATATACTTTGTGGAGTTTAGTTTTATTTTGAATAATTAAAAATATACTACTTAAATAATGTAATTTATGTAGTATCATATAAATTTACGTTATGGATAATAAAGATAGTATATAACATGATTAAAAATTTATGAAATTATGAAGAATAAATAATATATGATCATAATTAATAATAAAAGAAATTTAGCGTATTATTAATTAGTTACGTTTACTTAATGCAGCTGTATAAAAATTAATAATGTTTAATAAAAAATTAATATATCTTTAATATATAATATAAATATGCAATGATTGAAGTCTTTAAATCTAGTACTCAGCAGTCACAAAACCATATCTAATTAAAGTTATTTATGTATGGCGATGGGATAGAATGTAAACATCAGAGTATATCCTTATATGCTTAAATTATATAGATCAATAGAAATTAGGTATACAAACAAGTAGAAGGGACCCGCATATTTTTTACAAGAAAAAATAAACTGATAAAAAATTCTTAAGAAAATAAAAAGAGAATATATTATATAATTGAAATTTTGAGAAGCGATAAATTATAATGATCTAATGGAATATAAATAAAAAATAATGATAGTAGAAAAAATAAGAATAAAAAATTTTCTTTTACAAACTATTTAAAATAGAGGTATTTCAATAGCTAAATTTTTGAAATTTATTGGTTTGAATTTTCTATCTTTTTATTTGCTTGTAATGAGAATTATATGAAACATATAGATTATTTTTTAAATAATTTGTTTACATCCGGATTTAAGAACAATTATATTTAATTATTTTGGATTCAAAATTGTTAAGTTATCTTCTACCTTAGTTCGAAACTTGAAATCGTGTATTATTCTTATTATCAGTAGTTGGTATATATTGATAAAATCTTTTTTATAATAAAAACTTAATATTATAAAAGTGGAGACATGTTAATAGATACTATTTTTGGCTACCAATAATAAGATTGAGTTTTGATTTTTTTAGTTTAATTCAAATTTTATTTATAATATTTTTATTAAGTTTAATTAATAAAATAAATACAAAGTTCTTTGTTTTGTTAAATGTTTTGACATATAGAACGCTAGTGTTAAGCATTATAGTTTCATTGCAAAAAATTTTAAGTTACACACACAAATCTCATACTAATTTATCGTTTAATACATTTTATTACAATGTTTGCGAATATTTCAAATATTTTTATTAGAATAGGTAACTAGTGATACATTATTGAATAATAAATTTTCTAAATAAATATTAGATAGCACTTAAACTTTCTTTATTCAAATAAGCTATTGTTTTAGCTAAATAGAGTCTTTAATTAATGTTTTTAGAACATATACATCTTGTTAAAGAATTTAAATAATTTTTTTATGGGGGATCATTATTATCTAGTAGAAAAAAATTACATGTAATTGGAAAATATGAAAAATAATATTTAAACTATGTTATCAAATTTTTACTTATAAAAAGCTGAAACATCAAAAAAATTTAAGTCAGTTTTTATAAAATTATTTTAATATTTATATAAAATCTTAAAAACACAATTACATAGAGAAAAATATAAAATATTTTTTATTAATTAAAAACTTTATAAGTTATGAAAAATATTTACATTCATTTTAGCTTAAAATACAATTTTTCGTCTTTATGTCATTCACTAACAAAATGTTTTAAATGTTTTGTTTAAATTAATATAAATTTTTTTTTGTTCTATGATAATAGTTTACAATTAAAAAGGGGATATTATTTTCAAAATTAAAAAAAGATATATTTTTTATCATAGAAAATGCTACTATTGAAATAAAATAATTTAAAAAATTCATTTTTAAATGCATACTCTTTATTACATGATTTGTATATTTATTTGTTAACTAAGATTTATTTTGCTTTAAAAAAATCATGCTATTGTATTTTATTTTCGTAGGATGATTCCCTAATTCAAAAGAAACTAATTCCTATTTTTAATTTCTATTTTCATAAATAAAATAAATTAATATGTTCTTAATTTTTGGGCATGATTATATATATATAGATATATGTCGCAAGAAAAATATAAAAGAGAAAAATTATTATAAAATTTATGTGTGACCTTTTTAACTAAAGAAAATAAATTAAAAAATATTAAGAGGAATAATAATTTAATTTATACTTCCTTTTGAAAACGAATATTATACTCTATATTTCGTTTTATAATAGGATAATTTAAGTAAAAGTGTATTTTTCAAATTTTAAGTGTCGAATAAATAAATCTATAATAAATTAATCTTGAATATATTGAATTACGTTTCCGAAATAAAAAATGAAATATCTCATATTAAAATAATTTATTCTAAAATATTTTTCTTTACTAAACTATCTTTAAAAAAATATTAAAATTATGAGTACATTATAAATTATGTACTTATAAATATTGATTCAAAATTTAGATAAGCAGTTAAAGTTAATTACAAAACAAAAATTTTTTATTTTTCTTGATACTCTACAAATAACAGATTAATAATAGAAGTTAGAAAAATAAACAAATAAAAGAAAAACAGATGGTAAAGACCGTTTATAAGATTGAAGTGAATATAATTTATATATAGAATAATAGAAATATATATACATACGATATAATTTTATTCGGTTAAAGTGTATTTTATGTCACTTTAAGAAATTGATGGAATTTTTTAATATATTTTTTTATATTTCTAACAAAAAATTTTCTTATTGTATGTTGTACTTTACATTAAAAAATCATTAATAATTATGTAGAACTTTTTATCATACATATAAATACGTACAAAGAATAATAAATACTTGGTGCTTTTTTTTGTGTTATTGATTTTTATATTCATTACTCTTTTATAATGCAGTTCAATCAAAGGAGTTTTAAATTTTATTTATCTGAAGTCGAAAATATAATAATCTTAATAAAATTGGAAATTTGATGATTATTTATATAAGTAGTCAGGTGGATTAATCGCTATTAATGTTTAATTATATTTAATTATATATATGTCAATCTATTAAAAACAAAAAATTGAATTTCTTAATTATAGATTCAATTATTAATCAATTATTACAATTATAATAATATTCAATTATATTAGGAATCTATAGACAAATATGGTCTATTTTATTTAACTTATGGTTTAAAATAAAATAAAATTTTTTTTAATAATGTAATATATTTTTTTTTATTTTTTTAAATATTATTTTGTGTTTTTTATTTTTTTTAATATTATTTTGTGTTTTTTTATTTTTTTTAAGACAAATATTTAAGTATTGTCATACTTAATTAATTTTAATATTTTGATAAAAAAGGAAATCGAGAAAGATGAATGAATTACAGATAGATGAGATAATTATGAAAAATATCAATATATTGGAATAATAGTAAAAAATTTTCGACGATATTATTAATACTGAAATAGTTTTGTAAATACCAAAAAATTGTGAGCTTTTCCGAAGATTTCATAAACACGTTCCCTCGATTTTTTAAAACTTTAGTTATTTTATATAACTATATTTTCGATTTTATTGAAAATAATTTTTAATAACTTGTTTAACAGTATTTATTGTATTCGATATATTATTAATTAAATAAACTTAAATTTAAATAATTTTATTTTAAAAATAATGTATGAAAAGTTATAATGAAAAGAATATTGATATGTAATATTAATTTATAAACACACTCTTTCATTTACATAAGCTTCCAATTCTTCTTTACGTCTGCTATTGATATTTTTGTAGTTCCGGACGCACTATTATATCCTCGTAGCTAGATACAAAATTTTTAAGCAATCAAATTATTTAAAAGTACTAATTAATTATGCTATTCTCCGTATTTAACATTTTTTTATTATTTACAGTAATATATGTATACTAATAGAGAAAATAGACACGTAATTGTTAAAATTATAAAATCTTATTAATACAAAATGCAATAGAAATTCGTAACGTAATTCATATAATTTGATAGCCACAACTGGATGAGTGGTTCACTTATAATAGACATTTTTCTCATAATAAAATATTTAATGAAATATGTACATAGAAATCAAATATTTTAAATAAATATTTATTTCATTTTGTCTATAAATATTATTATATAACTTTCATTGAGAGTTCAATAAGATACAAATAGTATACAATTAGATTCGAGTCGTGTGTTTCTAAAATTTTTGCAATCATAAAGTAACAAATTCCAAGAATACATTTAAAATATAAATCTTTACATTAAAATAGTTTATAATATATATATATTATTTAAATTTTTTTAAATTGAATATTGCATTTAAAATATAATATTCGTAATATTTTAATAGCTGAATAATTGAAAAAAGACTTATTGATTTTTATCAACTTTAATATTTGATAAATTATCATCAACATTTGCAATAGTGTCAACATTTGTAAGTGTCTGTTACACATCTTTTCTTTATGACCTACATATTAGTTAAAAACATGAACCGAGTGTGGTTTAGTTGTGAAAGAAAAGCGTCAAATATGTGTGATATCATAGCACATGTAAATATAAGAAGTAATTTTTCGCTTCCACATCTACTTTGGTAGGGTGTTTCTCCTTCTTTACTTCTAGAAAAAAGTCTGTTGAGTTTTTGTTTTAAGATTTTAAACTTCTGAGAATGAAGTGTAGTAACATTCGTTATGTAATATCTATTATGTAGAATACGTATATTTTACATATATTTTGAAAAGTATAAAGAATGCTTATTCATATGTTCGCATTCCAATTTGATGTTGTGGAGAAATAAAAAATAAAAAATAAAATAAAGTATAAAAGAATCACTTAAATTAAAAAAAGTATTACATTTTAAAAATATTATTGAATATTTCCTTTACTTTTAAATATGATTGTATAATTTGTACAAAAATGGTAATCGTGTAGTTCAATTATTTTAACTTTAATTTTTCGAAAAGATTTAATTTAAAATTATAATTTATTTGTTTAGTATATACATAAAATACTAAAACTATTTTTTATAAAAAATTATTTCAACAATTAATTAAATTAAACGTATTTTGTAATCGTAATATATAATATGCATTTTATATTAAACTAAAAATATTCTATATTTACATTGATAATACCTATTTATAATTTAAACCTTTGTTAGTTTTTTTATTTAATCTAATAGTGTCTGATTTTTGACAATATCATGATTATAGCTAATAGTAAAAATCAGTTATCTATTTTTCATAGAATTACTTAAAAGATTAATATAAAATTTAGTAAACATTAATCATTTTCCTAACATAATAATACCTTAATTTTAGTATTTTAAACTAATTCTTATTTCTTTTTTTAAGATACTATTACAAGTATATTAACATATTTAGATTATATAAATTTACAAATGTATTGAATATTATCTATGAAATTTGCTACAAAAATTCTGTAAAACATGTAGGTAGTATTTCATAGAATTTGCTTAAAAGTAATACAGCAAATAATTGTTGTAGAATGTTGTATCATTAAAATACAAATTTATAGAATATGACATAATATATTAAAAATTTATTTAATTTTTTTACATTTAAAACTTTGCAATACGATCAAATGAGATAAAATGGCTCAAATATGTATGTAATAAGTTAAAAGTCATATATTATGGCAAAATTTTTTTTTTAAATGTAAATATTTTTTATATTAGAAGAAACAAAAGATATTTTTTAATTTTATTCATTATTATTCATTAAAAATAATTTATTTAACAATACATTTTTCCTCAAAGTAGGGGAATAAGTATTATAAATTAATTAATTTATAATATTATTTATAAAATAATAAAATTCAACATCCAAAAAATAATCGATGCAATTCATTATTTAATGTTAAGATTTATATTTTCAACGAATTAAGTACAATAAAAATCATTTTATCAATCATAATAAATATATATTTGGTTTATTTATAGTTTTTTATTATATAATCATTTTTTTGTGATTTAATTGTGATATTTAAATTAGTAATCTTTTTTTACAAATGAACGTTTTTACTTGTTTTCTAGGAGTATTTATGTTTTATTAGTAAGATTTGAAAATAATAATTTTCTTCTAAAATTTAAATTGAATTTACATTTAAGATCTAAGACTTTTTAAGAATAATGTCGGTCAAAACTGTGTTTTTCAAAAATATTTATTTGAAGAAAATTTTTACCATTTTATTTTTTTATTAAAAGCAATTTATGCATTTATACACTCAATAAATTACAATTGTGTACATGTCATATCGCTATCTTACAATTTGCTTTATTGTTAAAATATTTATATTTCAATAGTCTTACATATAAATATATACCTTATTATTATCCCTCTTTCCTTTTTTTAGTTATACCACTGATTTCTTACGTTATATCACTTTTTTGTGCTTGTTTTTTCCTCTCTCTACTCTAATATGTTTTATGTAACATATTTATGTAAATTTTCTTTGCTTTCAGTATACTACTTATTTGAATTAGACTCTATGATATTGTACTTTCCCGTAATGTGCTTCATTGTGTCATTATAACCTATACGATTTTTTTCCCAAGTTATTTAATATTTACGATCTATTACTTACGATATTGGTAATTTTTTAATGCATGTTTGTTTAATTTTACTTTCTTACTATATCTTTATTGTAATATTGCATCCATGCATAAAATGTTTCCTACTAATAAATTTTAAGGTTTATTCATAAGTTTTCATTGAACTAATTCTTCTTTTTCAAATACTGCGTTTCTTCTTTTGCAATATATTCACGTGCCTTTATGTCTATTATTTCTTCCTTCTTATAATCAAGATACGCAAATGAATTAGTTGTTTCTATTTTGGTTTTTTTTTTAATTTACTTTCAACATTTTGTCTCTATCCCTTAATTTTCTAAATTTCATCGTTTTTCTAACGTACCTCTTTGTATATTTCTTTCAACTTGTCGCTTATGTATTCCTCTACTTTTTACATTTTAGTATGATTTTTACACTTTTACAATATTTTTCACTTTTTTCCATCTAATTAGAAGAAAAACATATTTTCTTTAGATTTATTTTTTTCTAACAAGTTTAAATTATAATTTCAGATGAATTAATGATAATTATTATGTGGTCTGCGTTTTGTTTACATTTACAATATACTTTATATTATTCCTCAAAAGAAAAAAAATAAATCTCACAATTATAAATAAAAATATTAATGATTTAATAAATTGTATAATAATTAAAATAAATAATATATTTTATGATAAATATAAAAAATCGATTTTATAAATTTTAAGTTCGCAACAATTTATTTTATTTTAAAATTTCATTCTATTAATAATGTTGCGTTTGTTTCTGAAATCGTTCGTGAAGGTTACTGTCACCATTTGTTAGAAATAGTTAAAAAAACTATTGATTAGAATTGTGCTCCAAATGTTCTTAACTTAACATCTCTTAATTAAAGTATGTTATACTGCAACTATACGTTAACTGCATTAGGATATTTTATCCAGTACATAATTTAAATTCAATTTAACTAAATTACTGGTAGTCTTATATTGAAGGAATCTTCTTTTTACACACGATCAACTGTCGAAATTCATGAATAATTAACACTTTTGTTAACTTTTGCATTATGATTACAGTTTAAAATTTATGTTTGATTTTCATGCAATAATAAAATATTAATTATAATTTCTTTTTATTGATGTCTTGATAATTCATTTATTGGCATAAATTTAGTATTATATACATAAAAATTGGTACAAGAGTCGAAAATATTTTGAAATTTGCATTTAACATTATTTTTATGCTTTTGATTTTTAAAATGATTTATATTCATAATTTATTGTTAAAAAACATTATTTATCCTCGAAGTAAATTTCCGAGTTGTTATGAATTTTTTACTTTTGTGCTACAAGATTTTTGTTTAGATCTGTTGATCAATTTCAATTAGTATTTCTATTTTTAATATAGTAATTATAATTATTTCTCTAATAATTATTTAAATATGATTAATAAAAAAATTATATTTAACCTTTTTTCACGTTAATACATAATTGACCACATTTTTACACGTGTTATTATTAATAGTGGAAATTTTAATTTTAATTTGATTGTTTTTATTCATTCATTGCTCTATTTCTACTGCAAGTTGCATATATCATAATTTATAATCATCTAATTATATCCTTCGGTTTCAATTATATTTTTATTTATTTATTACAATATCCAATTAAACTTCTTTGGAAGTCTTATATTTTAGATTTTATAAGTATTTGTTATTTTTAGCTTGATTCATTTCAGAATACCAAGTATTTGATATTTTCTAGTCCGATTATGATTTTTATATTTATTTTGTATCGTATATTATTCTTTTTAACATATTTTAACATTTATAATTTATACATAATAATGATGTTTTAAAATTATTTATAACTTTAAATAAAAAATTGCTTACATTAATAAAGAAGTTTATGAGTTTTTTATTCAATATTATAAATTGTAAAGATATATTGTGTATAAATAAGTACGTATATTAAAAATAATTAGATTATTTCCTATTTACATTTTATTCATATTTACATTTCATTTTACCTATACGCGATTTGATCGATGTTTTACATTACTTAATTATTTATATTGTTTCAATTTTATGTTTAGTTTAATCTTTTTATTTTTTTTTTTAAATAATAATTTAGAAGACAAAATATATTATTGATTTTAGTGGTGTGACTTAAGACTTTTCGTTTCTCTTCCCTTTAAATTTGTACTTTATTCTATTCTATAAAATCCATTTTTTCTTTGTATTATTATTTAAATCTGCTTTCACATATTTCTACTATTATTTATCACCTTTGGTCAATCCACCAGAACTTATCTTATTGCTGTGCATTCCCCGACTAACACTTTCTCTTCTTACGTACGGTATCTACTTTCCTCTATTCATGATGTCAAACACTCTTTTCATCTCTTTCTCTCTCTCTCTCTCTCTCTCTCACTTATCACACTATCATTACCATTACCACGATCATTACCATTAATCTCATTTTTTCACCATATACCTGCCCTTTGCTACCTTATGCCTCGTTGCTTGTTTAAATATGACTCCCGAAACCTGCTGTTCACACTATAAAACAAATAGTATTATTACATAATCGAAAACATAAAAAAATTGTATTATAACTTTATAAAATTCTAATTTTTATAAATTAATTATAAGTTACTATGTTATTAAGTTATAAAATTTTAAAAATATTTACAATTTTACATTATGTTGATTAAAACAATAGTTCAGGTGATTGATTATCTTTCATTGTAAAAGCAAAGTTAAAATTGGATGATTAATTAAATCTATATGAAGAAAATACAAATAGTTTTTTATTTTAATATTTTCTGTAAGTTTATTATAAATTAATATGATAAAACTACATGAATATTTAATTAAATTTGTGATAGAAATTAATTATTAATATACTAGCAGAAATGATACTTTAACATTTTAAGTATAAATATCTTGTTTTTAACGTAATAATATTTTTTATTTATTGCATTTGGTATTTTTAATAAGTATTTAAATATTTTTTCAGCTATGGATAATTTAGAATACTAAAGAATTCTAAATAGCAACAACTCTGTCAAGTAAAGACAATTAATTCTCATCATTTCTTCAAGAAACAGATTTGGCGTATGTCACTAACTTTCTGCTTCTTCTTTCTTTTATGTATCAATGCCTAATGCGTTTCTAGATATCTGTATTTTCATACTACCAAAAAAAAAGATTTTAAATTTATTCATACAAATTTATTTTTTGGTAAAAAAAGAATAGATTAGAACTGAAATAAATCATCGAGTAAATTAAAACAATTAGTAAAAAGTACAAATTCAATTTTTTCTTTACTAAATTAATAAAAAAAGATTATTATAATTTTTTACGATCTTAAATTAAGGAAACAATATAAAACAGTAATTCATACAGTAATCAGCACATAATAATATTTACATAAATTTTTGTATTTCTTCAATTAATACGATTTAATTTCAAATGATATTCAAAAATATTTACTAAAAGTATTTTTATAGATTTCCACATACATAAGTATGAAAATTTTACACCTATAATAGAAAGGAATATAAAAAATATATGTACGTATATATAAAGTATAAGTAGTAATAGAATATATATAATAGTTTAAAACTCGGTCCATACCTTGATTAAGAATAGCAATATTAAAAAATTTTCAGTTATTCAACTATAAACGAAACAGAAGACAGAGAAACGGAGAAATAAAGAATAAGAGAGAGATAGAGAGAGGAAAGATCGGTAGGTAATTTTTCTTCTCTCTATTTATTTCTTTCTTTCTTGATATAAAACTAATAAGTATAAAGTGAAAAGTGTTGATATTTACATGAAGCAGCTGCTACAGTATGCTGATATTGAGTCAGCGGTTGGTTAGACAATTGGGCAGCTATTTATTGGAAAGGTCTTTATTATCCCGTGCTGCCTTTATATTGAAAATAAAAAATAGTAAAACTATTGGTCTCGGAAGAACGAAGAAATGAAGTTATCTGTGTCAGCATATAGAGCACAAGCAAGTGCTCACAAAAAAATCTTAAACAACTATCAACACCAACTCAGTTACGGTGCTACTAATCAGTCATCTTCAGTTCGGACACCTTCAGATCCAGCAGCACTCATACCTGGTTTGAAGGTTAGTAGTTAATATTCACATCTAACCATTCCAAAAAAATACAAAAATTTTTTTTTTTTAAATTTTAAATTTTACTAATAAGAGTACTTTAATATTCGATTATTACATGCTTTCTCTAGAAAATAAAATATATTATAAAGCTATTATATATTATATAACTTATTTTTAACATTTACTCGAAGGTATTCTTATTGCAGTACTTTATAATTTGAGACTCGTTTATTAAGAGTATATTACAAAATTTTGTTTATTTATTAAAATACAGTTATATTATAATATCTGACGATACATAATCATTAAATTATACGATTAATTGATTATATGATCTCGTAACATATTATATATCTTTCATTCATTGATAAAATGTAGACATGTAATAAATATATATAAGAAAAGAGTAATAACTTACGTTTGCAGTGTTAAATATTCCGAAGAGTATCTGTCATTAGTATATTCATTATGTAATTACAAACTGTGGAACCCATTTAAAAACATACTAGATACACATTTTCTGTATTACCACTTCCTAAAATAATATGTAGTCAAAATAACACACAAGTCCTCTACGGTAAATACAATTATCGATAAACCTGATTATTTCATAGAATTTTGACGAATTAAAAAAATTATTAAACATATAATTTTTCATAAGTTTTTATCATTTTTCGAAACATCGATTGAATATAAAAACTAGTAATTGAAAAATACACTTTAAATTAATTCAAATTCAAAATTTTAAATTCATTTTTAAAATTCACTTTTAAACTAGCAATTAAATGATTACCTTTATAAATTTCATATTAAAGGTTAACAGATGTCTTTTTATTGGGACATAAAAAAATTTCTCAATTTTTAACTATGACTAACAAAACAAAGCTACATTTCTTATTTTACTACAAATGGAAAGGTCAGTTAAGTAATTAGATTTTATAAAAAATAATAGAAAATTTTTTGAGTAATTTTAAATTTATTTAAATATTAAATTTTTTATGGATTCTAGAATAAATAGAGTAAACGGTGTTTAAAGTATACTTAAAGATTTAAATGCGAACAGTATTTAATGCTTAAAATAAGTTTTAACGTGACAGAAGTAATTAAAAATTCACGTAATAATAATTATATAATAAAACATTTAAATATCTTAATACTGCTCAAATACTATCTTTTAAGAGAACTACAAAGCAGCTTGTGTTAAAAACGTTTAAAATAGAAAATTTTTCAAAGAAGGAATCATATTTATTTATACCGATGAAAAGCATCAATGAATAAGCTTATTGTTATTGCTGACAGTTACTTTGAGATCAGGAAATTCTTTTAAATAAAATACAATCACGACTAGAGAGAATTCCAATTTACTGTTTCCCAAAGCCAATACCGTAATAAAATTAAAAGTGAAAAAGCCTGTTATTTTTTATTTAGCTTATTGCTTATCCTATTTATTAAACATTATCAAAAATTCGAATAATTAAACGAATATTTAGATATTGATTACCATTTATACAAGATGGCAAAAATTTTCTTAATCTCACAATATGTTCACGAAAAAAAATACAAAATACTCATAAGAAAAACAATCATAGCAACTTTCAAAACAGAAAGTTTAGTATTAAATATAAACTGACTTCCGACTTCTAAAAAGTAAATAACGATTTTTTTCTCCAGAATACTATTTTTTATAGCTATTCATAACGCTGCAAATATAACGAGGATTAATAAGTTTCATAATTACATAATTACAAGTAATAATTTATGGTAAGTGTGGTTTTAAAGATTTCATTATAAATATTTATTTAATTGAATAAAATCTTAATTGAATTTTAATAATTCTAATGAAAATATATAAAAAATATTAATATAATAATATCTTAAGCAGAAATATTAAATAAAAAATCCTTCATGAAACAGTTCTATTCTTGTTTGCGTTTAAAAAAACTTTTAATCAAAAATATTTTAATTATTGATATATTAATGGTATAAGTAAGGACTTGATAACTGAAAGATGGTTTTAACTGATAATTTAAAGTATAATTTAGTATATTTGGAGCAAATGTTGCATTTAAGCGATAAAGCCTTACAGCTAACATCGTAAAAGCTTGTCAACATCTGATTCTTTGCACTTTTGGAAAATTTACAACTAAGGAAACACTCTTGTATTACTTCTTTTTATCGGAACAGTCTTAGTAAGGTCAGCTACAGATTTTGTTATGCCTTCATCAGTCTATGTTTTGCTTGAATAGTCTATACGATCCGAATCATTGGAGAGAGGGATCGTAAAATATTTTGAAATATGTAGGAGGTCAACTGAGGTAACTATTTCAATATTAATAATCCTAATATTAAATCAACGGAGAATTTCTGTATTTTTGTTTGACATGTTGTTTATTTCACATTTGATTTTGTGTGCTTATTATACTCATTTATATTATGTGTTTTCGAATTTTCGTTAACTGCGTTTTATAATTTATAATAAAATCTCACGGTATCTGTCACTGCTGCACTATAATTACCTCTTCAGGAATTTTTGGAAATATTGGTTTCCAATAAATCCAAAAAAAATGGGAATTGTTCTTTAACAGTTTATTATCATTAACTGTTGTCAATCAATATGAACATGTGTTATAATTTATCTTTCGATATTACTATTACACTATGCCGTGTTACATTCTTTTACGAGGTACCTGGAGAGTGCATAGTTTAAACATTTCAAATGCTTGATGTCTTTCTCCAGGTTCTTAATTTCTGTGTTTATGGAACTTCGATGTATCAGTTAGAAATTTTTCTCAACATTGAAGAGGATTTCTCGTCAAGTATTCGCAGAAAATTTCAAACTGTATTGAAAGTAATCATTTTGATGTTAGGGATGGAAATTTTTATTGTAAGATCTCATCTCAGTTCCAATACATTGTATCATTCTTAATTTATTAATTTGGTTAATTATTAATTAAGGTGTTAATCAATGTTATTTTTTGTAAAATTTATCTACATTGTCTCTTGGGACCATATCTTTTGTGCCATCGTATTCTTTACATGATTCGTGGAGTGTAACCTGTCTACAATTGATTGATTAATTTTTCCGTTAATGCGAGCCACGTCATGCATATGGATAGTAGCACTTTATATTATAGATGAACTTGTTTTATTTAAAAGACCATGATGTTTTTGATCTAACAATGGATTTCCTTAAACTTTGTGGAAATTTTAAATGTCTTCCTTTGGAATGGGGATATTTCATGTTTTTACGTATATTTGTCGCCTTGATAATCGCTCTCACCATTGTCTTCTCGATTTGACTTTCGATTAGAACAGTCGTGCTCCCAAGGATCAAATGATTCACTTATGAATCGTAAACATCACTGAAGTCAATTGCAATTAGGGTAACGACAACCATTGTGCTCTATACTGTTTTACTTTACGCAATTGATACGCATGTTTCCTTTTACACGAAATCGGACTTTGAAACACTAATCACATTTATGAGTATCATTCCCGCGAGATTACTCGAATTCTCATTTATGAATTGTCTAATTATTCCAAGTAATTCAAATTCAGATATATTTATATTTTTCAAATAAATTATAATTATAATAGATATTTTTAAAAACTCTATATTGAAAGATAGATCAAAAAATTTTAGAAAATTTTAGTTTAAGCAGTACTTATATTTATCTCTGAAATTCCTGATTTGATTTATTATACGAGGAATAAAAAAATTATGAACAATTGAACAAATAATGGATAAAGTAAAATATTTATGTTACATATAATTTTTCATAAAAATTGTAACAGTTAGTAATAAATAAAGGTTATAAAATTACATTACCCTATCCCCCTATAACGATTCGAAAAGGTGTGTAACACACTTGCAAGATATGTATGACTCATAGTTATTTCGACTGCGTTGACAGAAGCAATTATTTTTTTATAATTTTCATATAACATAAGTAATTACTTTAATTTATTAACCAATATCTTACATTGTTATAATTCATTACAAAATTCATTCATAAATTTGATTCTCATATAAATACCAACAAATCTATTATTATCTTACAATTCATGCATAAACAGTTTTTTTACTTTTTTCGATTAAATTTGATCACATTTAAATATATTTAAAATTTTGGTAACTATTCCCTCCCCCGAATAATTCAATAACGTCTTTATTTTATTAATTCAATAAAATATTTACACTTAAAATTATATCTAACTTGTTGCACTACAATTTACACTTAATGTATATAAGATGAGTATTTTCTTGTATTAATTTCTACAGTTACTTTAACTACGTTTTAATGTATTTATATAGGAAACAAAATTAAATATCTATATTAACTCAATAATCTATAATATAATTAATAATTTAATTAATTTTGTGATAAAACTAACACACAATAAAAAAGTATAAATAATCCATTATTACATGTATGACACATTGCTGAAAATCTAAATTAATAAAATCTGTATGATTTTATTGCGTAATAATATATTTTATTAATATAATATGTTGTTCATTTAAGCATATTTTTTAAGTTAACTAATTAAAAATATGTGTAAAAAAGATAAATTGTAATTTGTTCGGTATTTTTTATTTATAAAAAGAAACTTTTTATTACACATTTTTATCAATATTATATTTTCTTTAATTATTTATTTATAGTAATAAATAAAAAAACAAATAATAAAACTAAAATTAACTATTACTGTAATATATACGATAACATGAATAGGAAAGCTATATAAATTAGAAATATTATGCTTAAAAATCATAATATGTATATACTAAAAAAATTTGTTAGCTGTAAAGGTATTATAATAGTGTTATAATATTATCAGCTAAAGATTAGAAGACTATTGATCTTTGGATAGTATTTTATAATATCTTTGATCAATAATGCAATTTTACAATTACAGAAAAAAAAATTTTCGCTTTTATAATTAGTGTTTTTAAATTTGTACCTATAAAATATCCGTATGTTAAACTTTTATTGTATTAGATATAAATCAGATTATATCTAACTTTACATGAATTATTAAAAGTTAACTAGATAAAATTATTCATTTTAAAAAATATTATTCGATTTTGTATTTTCCTTTTTGTCATTTCGATTCAGTGTACGGAAGTTGATGAAATAAAATATAAAGTATAAAGTGGTTTTTAAATTTTTTTATAAATATTCTTTTTAATTTAAATATCGAATAAAACTTTTTTAAGATAATGATAAATACAATTTAGCTCATTTGGAAAAATTAAAAAGGGCAATTTTGGGGGCGCAATATAAGTAAAAATTTAATTACTTTTTATTTTTTTTTGTAAATATATCTCTCATTCCTCGTAAATACCTTCAAAAATATATAGCAAATTTATTTTATGTTACTAACAATAATATATTAATTATAAATCAAATATAAATAGATCCATTGATTTAGTATAATAAATTTTAAATACATTAATAATTGTTAATGTTTTCCTAAAATGATTAAAATATTTTTTATAATAATTAATTTGATGTGGTGACATGTTTGAGATCGTCTTATATATTTTAAACAAAGTTTTTACAATAACAGAATGAGCTGTATTCAAGAAATAAACATATATTCAGTGCAACGACTATTAAAATTATTTTTTTTGTCATTTAAACATATTTTTTTATAAAAAAATTGTGTCCACATAACAATAAATTTTGTCGTATTTCGGACATTAGTTAGCTCACTTGATTAGTTATCCGACGGTGATAATTTCTTAATTACTAATATATAAAAAAATATTTTTTACGGAAATATAAATCCTGATAAGCTTATAATAACTTATAAGTTATCATTATTGTTTTTCTTACTTTAACTTCTTCATTTTATGAATTATAAAAAGTAATTAGCAACGTATATGTATTAAAGAATACAGGCAATTAATTATTTGCAAATTTTATTATTTTAGAATTAAAAAAAAAAAATTTTAAATTAAAAAATTAAAATTTTTTCGGATAGTTTATCAATATTAGAATATATTTTATTAATAGAACCGCTCTAAAATTTTGTTTTAATGTTAATTTCATTTTATCATAATACATTCGGCACAGTATCTTTACGATAATTCTGTATAAAGTATAATTAATAAATAATTGTATACAATTTTATTTATTATTCAATAATTTTATTTAATATTTCATAAAATCTATTATAGATCTATTTCTGATAGTTGATAACTGTATCGCTACACTATATGATCGTTATTCATCCCTTCTGTATAATTTTAATTTTTATTATTCTTCATTAGTAAAATATAAATGTATTTAATATATAAATTTGACAAAAATTTTTTAAATAAATTATTCGTGTAAATACAAATTACGCGAAAAAAAATTTTTCAGATAATAAAATAACATTTAACGAACTATTTTTCTTATGGCTGCAGCTTCGAGTCTGGATGTCACTACTTACTTCGAGAGCACGCGATCGTAGAAAATGCCCAAAAAACGGCCAGCGGTTTGTATCACGTTTATAAATCTAAATTTTTTTTATTCTATTTGATTATAATTACAATTTTATAACGATTATGCTACTTTTGAAAACTTGAATCTCTTATTACAAAAGTTTGTATATCAGATATTTTTTTTCTTCAAATATCGTTTAAAATCACTGTTTTAATTGTCCTTTTATTCTTTTGCACGTCTTTTTTATTTACTTTAAATTAATCTTTACGTTTAAATGGAAATAAAATTTATTCTGGTTTATTTTATTATAGGAATAGTGAAAGGATTAGTCATTTATTACAATTATAATATCTACTTATTAGCTATAATTATTGTAACAGTGTTACATGCGTTTGAATCATTACACTTATAAATTCTACAATATGTAGAATAAATGTATAAAGAAAATGTACAATATCTAGTAAATATATTTGCTCTCAATTATTCTACATATAAAATTTATTACATACTTATTATGAAACATTGTCCTTTTAATAAATTCAATGAGGTATGCTATGTTAATTTAAATATAAACTTTAAATAAATTTTTAGTTACACTTTTACGAACTCTTTTGATTATGTAATCATTGTCATGGTCGATAAAACTGAGTCAATCAATGATCATAAAATGAATGATTATGTACGTGTAACACAGAATACTAATTTACATAAGAAAACTTTACGACATTTTCCGTAATGATTAAATTACCCTAAGGTCCTATAACGATTCTAACGATGGCTACCAACACTTTTGTAGGGTATGTATGAATCACACGTATTGCCATCGCGTTCACATAAGTAATTATCTTTTTATGTAAGATTAGTATTTTCTTATATCAATTTCTACAAGTACTTAATGTTCTTTTAATATATTTATGTACGAAACAAAGTTAAGGATGTATATTTTTTCAATAATCTATTATTTAAATTTTTGTAAAATTTGACGCACAATAAAAGATTATAAATGATCCATTATTGCATATATGACACAATGCTAAAAATTTAAATTAATAAAATCTATATTATTTTCTCTGCGTAATTTTTATTTTATTATTCTAATTTCTTTTTTATTTAAGCATATTTATAAATTGTCTAATTAAAAATATGTATAAAAGAAATAAATTGTTTTTTGTTCTAGATTTTTTACTTATAAAAAGAAACTTTTTATTATACATATTTATCGATTTTATATTTTCCTTAATTATTTCTTTATAGTAATAAATAAAAAGGTAACGAAATAAAACTGATTTTAACTATTCACAATATATATGACAACATAAATAGTAAAACTGAATAAATTTATTAAAAATTTGTTTTTAATTAGTGTTAAATTAGTTGTTTAATTAAAAATGCCGTTGGCATAAATTATGCTTTAAAATTATGCTTTAAAATTATGCATCTATAAAATATCTGTATGGTAAAATTTTATTATATTTTATATAAATCAGATGATATATAAGTTTACATAATGTATTAAAAGTTTTCCAGATAAAATTATTCACTTAAAAAAATATTAATAATTTTGTATATTTTATTTTCTAATTTTGATTCATGTGCAAGTAGATGACATTACATATGCACAGACTTACATATTCATGTATATATATATATATATTTACAACCCACTCATTATATGAAATATACAAAGTATTCTTATAATCATTTTTATATATTCTTTTCAATTTATGCATGAAACAAATTATTTTCAAATTATGATAAATATAATTTAAGTCTTTAAAAATAAAAGTATTAAAAAAGATACTTAGATATTTCAATATGAACATATATTGATTATTATTTTAATTTTATTTATTGATTATAGCCTGGTTAAAATAAAATTATCAAAAATAATATTTATAAATAAATATTACTTTATTAAGAACATTTTTTTCAAATTATTTTTTTTGAAGAAATTTGAATTTTGTAAAATTTTTTTCAATTTGAAAAAATGAATCTTTCAACAAACTACAATACAATAAATAAAAGATTGTTCTCTTCTATTTCCATTTTTGCAATTTGAAATAATTATAAGTACATAAGTTAAGTTGTAAATTGTATAGTTTGTAATTATTATAATTAAAAAATTTATCGTCACATTACAAATTTTCTTTTTGATCATACTATTGATAGATACTAATTACATCGTCGATCATTGGAGAATTATTGTTATCATAACATTAATAAATGCTGGATTGAACATTTATTGCATGCTGTTCTATTATTAATTAAAATTATTCAAATATTTTTTTCAATTTACAAAAGTTTTATACATACAGAATAATTCAAACTTAAACTGAAGAAAACATATACATTATATTTCCCACTATATTTTATATATTTAATGTAAATGTATAAATAAACATTCATAATGTTTCGTAAATTATCTAAAAACAATTCACTAGGGAGTATAAACCTTTTTTGTGAGTTTGAAGCAGATGTTCCACTCCCCATTGTAATTTGACATGCGCCAAGGTGTCTTTAAAGGAAATCATAAAACAACTTCCTCTACCTGTCGAGAGAATGTAGTCATTCTCCAACATCGAGACTTTCAATATCTAAGTAGTATACTATGAAAGTTTTACTTACATACAATATTTAAAGTTTAATTAATCGTTGTGGTATTTGGAAAAACTCCAAATACCACAACTATTCGAAAGATTAATCTTTGATGTTATAATCATTTTCATTATAAAAAAATAAAATTTTAAAATTGTGATTATCAACATTTTGAAGAATATAGAAAATATTAGTGAAACGATAATTTTTGAAGTGGAGTTTTTAACAGTTTGTTAATCTCGTTACATTGCATCATATAACTGTGTATCGTATATTAGCAGTTGAAATGTCTGGCGAAATATTAAGTGTTCATCGGCTACTGGCGCGAGATCATTGCTATTGGAAAACTAGAAATAAGGTAAGCAAAGAATAAAACAGCGAGTTAAAAAGAAAGAAAAGCAAACAGAAAGGGAAAGTCTAAGCAAAACAAGAATGAAGTACTACAACAAAAGAGTAGTGTACGAGTGGAAGAGGTGTAATAAGATAAGTAAGAATGGATTAGCAAGTCTAAATATTTTATTTATGTCAACGAAATTAAAATTAAAATTTGAGGTATTAATGTATTTTTCTATATTCAAAGAAATGATAACATATATAATAATTTAATAATCAGTAAATATTTAAAGAGTCTTTATTGTACATACACATAAGTTGTAATAATTAAAATTTCAACTAAAAATGTGAAAATTTAATTAAATTAATTGAAATATAATTCATTCAGTTAATTTTATTTAATTTTAATATTATTAACGAGTATCATTAGTATCATTAAATACATTTTTATATGAGAATAAATAATATATTATTTGGAAAGCTAGCTTCTGGTAAACTTCTCTATATGGATAAAAACGTATTATTCATAAACTACTTATTTTGATTTAATATCTAGTATGAAGATTATATCTATTAATTATTAGTCTTACCGTACCTGATTTATTTATTTGAATTACCTTATTATATTTACTTACGAATATTACATATTATAATTATGAGATCTTTGTACAATTTCTGTAGGGAGATATGATTAAGTTATAATTAGCGTTGTATTTTTTTATTATCCAACCTGGTTAATAGATTCTTTACGATAGTTGTTTCAATTTCGTAAGTTTTGTACAGTCTATTTTGAAAATAAAATCAGTTTCAATAATATTTATATTCTTTATTTAACTATGTACCTTAAGTTCTATTATTATATAGTTATTAACGAAATATTAGTTATTAAATTGATAAAATTTGACGTGTACACTTCATTTCGTTGAGGGCGGAGGAGGTTTTTAAAAAAAAGAACAAATATGCGAGAAATCTCTTTAAATCCAACGATGGGTGCGCGCGTAGCCGAGGAGAATATTGTTCCTTTAACTGCTAATTCTTTAATTTATACCCTCTGATACTTGATCGGAGGATAAAAAATCCCAACAATCGTTTGAGATTTCATAGGAAAACCAACGGCCATTGGAACACTTTTCCATTCTTTTTTTATCGCCGTTATTGTTGTGCGTGCGATATGCTTTCTTTAACGCGCGCCAGCCCGTCGCTTACGGGCGGCAAGACAGATTATATTTTTAAAGCTTTTTTAACATATATAAACTTTTTTATTAAAAAAAATTGATTTCACAATTTTATTTAATATAAATTCAATATATATAATCAATTGAAAGTTGCAATATCAAGGTGTAAGGAACAATTAGTTTTTCATAATTTATTAACAAAATCTTGAGATGTAATTAATAAATTATTTGTTTCTACTTTTTTTTAATTGTATTTTTAATAATATATTAAAAAATTAATTATTTTTAACAGTGTTTCAGTCCATATAATAAAAATACTTTTGGTATTAATAAAAAAATGATAAATTGCAATTTAAGTAAATAATATTTTGAAATACTATTATATAAATTATTATTATTATTATTATTATTATTATTATTATTATTATTATTATTATTATTATTATTATAGAAAAAAGAAGAATGAGGAGAGAGAAAGATTTATGTGAATAACGTCAAATTTGAGAAACATATATAAGAGACAGAGAAGTAGAAAAATTTGAGTTACTTAGTCTGAAAACAAGAAAGATAAAAAATAAAATCAGCTTAGTGACAATTTTATCTTTACAAGATTTAGTTATTTATTGAAAATTTCTTAATTATGACTGAGTGCACCAGACTTGTTTCTTCTTCCTACGGTTAGGATATCCGGTTTGTTTTTAGAGCTGTATACTATGTACGGACGTAAAAGTTGAATAAGTTAGTAGATATTAAGTAGTCTTGGAAGTTTCCAGTTACCTTTTTTGTATTCTGTTTCACTTTAAGCTATACAATTTTATTAGATTAATAAAATATTCAAAAATAATTTTTAAATAAAAAGTAAAATAATAATCGATATTTTATTAGTTAACCGAATAAATTTATGATTAATTAAGCAATATAAGTAAACATCATATTAAATATAATTTTAACAGATATTTATATTTAAAATATATATTATGAGAATTTGAATATTATGATTTTTATAGTACTTTAATTGAAGTGATTTATGTAATTTCAATTAAAAAATTTTATACTACTATATTATTATAAAAAATAAATATACTAATAAATATTTTATTATTGAATTCGTTCAAGAACTAAATTTCAAGTAATTTTTAGAATTTTTAAAAAAATTCAATCAATAGTTAAAATTACTTCACCAAATTGAAACCAATATCAAAAATTAGAAAAGTAACATGCAATTCTTACGATTGTACAAACTGATAAGTTTTAGAAATTTGAAAAGAAGATTCTTAATGGTTTAAAATAAATTCTACATCATACATAAAAATATTTATAACATAATTTTATAATTTCAGCTATAGAAAAATTGTCATTAATTAATAGTTTAATTAATTTATTGTTATTTCTAAATAAGAAGATATCGTATAAATTAATATTAAAAAAATTATTTATTTTCTTTTGAATTTTATTCATTTTTATAATTCATTTTTAAGTGTACAAGAATGATTTACAAAATTTATATTTTTCTAGTATAAATACGTACTCTGTATTTATAATAAGAATGAACTATTTCTAGTAACTATTTTGTTTTTTATATTCTAAAAAATTTTAATATAAGTTATTAGTAATATAAGTAAATATACTACAAATTCTTTAAAAGATAATTTTAAATTATTTCAAATTATTATTAAGCACAATGTATTCCCTTAAATTTGTATTTACCTGATACAAAATATAAAAGTGTCATTTATATTATGATCAATTCTAATACGATTACAATAAGTATAAAGTTTCTTATGATTATACAACGTATGTAAAAAATTTTGTAGGATTCAGAATATACGTCTCTCATTTATTTTATAAAATTGTGTATATAACGTATCGTCATCTTCAATTATTCGATATTTAAAAAAAATAATATTATCATATTATTTTTATCATTATATCTAATGTTTTTTAATTTTCAAACTTTATTTAATGCGAATAAAAAAAAATCTTAAATGAATCATCTACAGCAATATTTATTTATTGAAGAATCTTAAGATATTACAGTACAGTACAGTTAAATAAGCTAGAACTGAAATATTTTTTATAAACATTTAGAATCACTGTTCGAATTGAAGCATAAGTAAAAATTAATCCTTTAACTTGTGAATAAATAACATAAAATTAATTAATTCGTGAGAGACGAGTACTGGGCTGACGAATTCAAGATGTTTACTACTTAAAGATTTAGTATACATTGAAAGAAATAAATACTGTTTATTATACGCAATTATTGATTCTATTTTAAAAAAAAAAACATGTTATTTAAAGATTTTTTTAATAAATAAATCATATTGTATTATATTTTGTGAGTAAAATAATTTTTAATGTAAGTGATTATGATCATTATTAGTGTTCTATTAACGAGTATTTAGTGTCACTTTTGTATCAAGATATTAATTCATTGTTAAAAATTATTAACTTAGTTATTGTGATACAATTTATCTCTAGAAATTGTATAAATTCGAATAATTTTGTTATCTTTATAATTATAGTATAATATTGAATTAATTTTCATCATTTATTAAATATAATTAAGCATTTTATTGTGTCAGTTTTCTAGATTTATATTTTATTAATTCATTTCTTTATTTTAACTTATCTAATGGAGAATTTTGTAGAAATATTAAATTCATTTTCAATTCATGAATCAATAATTCGATATAATATTACTATCTAATAAAAATTAAATTATAATATTTATATGATAAACAATATAATAAAATATATTTACAATTTATTAAAAGTGGTAAAATTAGTAGTAAAAGAGAAATATATATTAATTTTCCATGTGGTTTGTATTGAAATAAATTTGTATATCAGAAGTTGAAGTTATTTTTTTTTTAATTAAAAATAATTTTTGTATGCATTTAAATTTAGACACATCTTAATTAAAAGTATTTAAATTATACCGATGAATTATTTTTATTCTAAAGATGTTTATTATTTTGACAATATCTAATTATCAACATGATTTTAATTTAATATCTTAGCATATTATTTTGTTTTACATTTAGTATATTCGGTATTTATTTTCCTAATACTATCATTGATAAAGAATTACAGGTACACACATGATTATGCTAGCTTTTCGAAGAATTTATAAGTTATTTTAGTATCTATTTTCTGCTAGTAAATGTTATAATTTTATGACAAAAATCGTGATTCTTAATTATTTAGCTATGAATATTTGTTTTCACTTCATATTGTATCATATAAAAATATCTTATAAAAATTTTGTTTTGTTGTATATAGATTTTATTCTATGAGACCATTATTTCTACTGGTGGTTGTTTAAAAATACTATTTTATGAATTTATAATAAATTATCATTTTTCGTTTTTTAAAATGATTTATATACTGCAAGTCTAATATAAATTTAATGTATTCTATACTTTTTTAACTTAAATTATTAAGAAAATAATAAAATAAATTTTATTTAAGAACTAACATAGAAGTTTTTAAACAAATCTAGTAAATATTTATTTCTTTAGATTTGAATAGAATATTTTTAAACATTTAATAAAAAATATAATTATATATAAATATTAATAATATAGATTAATATAAATTATATATAAATATTATAATGATATATTAAATATAAAATATATATGTATGTTTAATTTTATACGGGTAAATAATTCTGTATTGAGTGAAATTAAGAAAATTATTTTTATAAAATATAATTTAGAAAATATAATAGTTAATTGATTAAATCAATAAAGAATTATATCTTAATGAGTCGAAAGTAATTTCATATGTTATATTTAAAACAATCTATTGAGATTTGAAAATCTTACATTTTGGGAAATTTATATATATATATGTGTGTGTGTAAAAATAGTGATTAAATATATAATTAAATACAAAGACTATACTGTATTGATAAGACCATCTCCTCCAGGTGACGTCGTCAAAAATAAAGGTGGAGGGGAGAAATAATTGTGGTGACGTTGTTTTTCTTACGGATGATACTACGTTCGGAGGGCATGCTATGGCTTCTAGTGTTCCCTGCGGCTGATTCGTTAGTCGAAGAGCCACTGCTCTTCGAAATGGTGGCCCGGGGAACTGCACAATACGGTCCCATAAGACTCATTTATTTCTCGAGAATTCGCGCGGCGATTTATTATTTATTTTATCGTGTTCCGACTTGTCGTAAGATTGCATACGTCAATATTAAAAACTTATAAGTAACTAATAGTGGTGTTAAATCTGTTAATAAATTTGAAGTATGATTAAGGTTATGAATATTGAGTTATAATTGACACTATATTTACTAAACTAATTTTTACAGAGTAAACTTAAACATATTCATATTAAAAAAATATTACTGAATTATACAATAAATTATTTACGGTTAGATTATTTGTAATAATGTTAATGTTTGGAAGATTATTTAAAATGTATGTTATTACCAATTATTTATAATTAGTATTAGAAAAAATTATGTATAATAAAGTTACTAAGAGTAAAATTTTTATGTTACATCTTGAATTTCTCTATTGATTCTTAATAACAAAAAGTATTGTTAACGTAGTATTACTTATATTTATTCAATATTATTTATATTACTTATATCAAAACAAAAGCCTTGTACACTGTGTTAATTATTGTGATGTCATCACAAAAAATTATGAAATTTAAATAATAGTATAGTACTTTTAATATTATATATAAAATCACATATCTTAAATGTATAATTTCATTTTTTTATTAGATATTTTTCATTAACAAAGGTGAGAATTAATGAAATAAAGGGTTTTTCCCCAGATCTTCTTTTTGTATATTTACAAAATAGGAAAAATTAAGAAAAAACAAACAAAAAATTCTTGCTTTTACTTCATCAGATGAGTCTGTGATGTCTCATCATGATGCGAAACTCTTTGAAATGTGAGTTGAAAAAAGTTGATTCCTTTGGTCTGATACTTTCTCCTTCACTTTTCTTTCATTTATTTCCTTACCTGTTTAAATATTCTTCTTGACATAGGTCTTATGATGCCTTTTATTTAGGTATAATGCACCAATTTTTCGGTACTGATTTTAGGGTTTAAGCGTCATAAATAGGCACGTACATAGTTTATGAAAATGACGTGGTTACACACAGGTCTTAACTTGTCCGCACGAGTCTAGACGTGCTCTAAATGGCAAAATTTCAGTTAAGTTTTCGGATTCATCGACACGAAACACTCGAATACAACTCAACTCGATTTTTTTTGTGACTACGTCAAAATAACATATTATTAATGTTATTTAAATATTTTTGTGGGCTTTGACGCTCACTAGTACTTGTTTACTTGTTATCACCATCCTCTCACGATCTTAGTCGTAACGTTATTTCTCGGCAATGAGTCCCTGGTTTCAGCACCAATTTTTTAATGATTCACTATGGAATCTGAACAGGTTGATAATATGAGTAACAAATTTTGCATAATTTTGAAGTTTATTATACTACTGCGAAAAGTTGCGGTTCTTAGCAGAAAAGAAACTTAAATCCTTTGGTATTCTTTCGGACCGAAAGCAGAATCTAAACAGCCTTGCCGTTCCTTTCACGCTGTGTTTTTAAATACTTCGTTTTTTCTTGCGCTTTTCCTTTCATTCCTTTCATAATAAATTTTTCTTTTATAATAAACTTACCTAAACTGGCGGTCTTACCACATTACCAGTTATGGATTTAACTTAATTATAATTTATTGTAACCATCCTAATATGTACTTATTTATTCGTTAGCCATAACTGCACAGTATCTTCTCGTTCAAGGTTCTTTTAATTTCCGTCCAAAGTGAAGTCCCTAATTGCCGCTAAGTTTCAGTAATGTCCGTGACATAAAATTCATCTTTAAGTTGGTTCCACGCCCCATGCGCGTTTCATGTACATGCTTGTCTTATGCTCATGCTTATTTCCGCAAGTCCCAAATTGCTGTTTACCTAATTAATCTTGCAGGTCCTTAGAAGAAAATACCCACGATTGCCAGATCCAGTTCGAAGCAATCTGTTCGTCAAGTTTTGTTTCAGCACCTATAAGAAGCCATGGAGGCACAGCGGAGGAGGATAGCATAGCTAGGACGTCCTAGCTCTGTTGAAAAGCGTTCACGTCCCTTCGAAATGTTTCTATACTCGGCTCATTACGTTCTGCTCCTTGATTCTGTCCTCCGGCGTCCGTTAGTGGATTTATATCTTCCCCGGCAAAACGCAAACACCGAGCGAAACACGTGGGTCCAAAGGCCCTGTGCTGTAAGGGATGAAAGCGGGCAGTGGATGCAGGAATGAGAGAGAGAGAAGAGAGAGAGAGAGAGAGAGAGAGAGAGTAAGAGAAGAAGATTTATTGCAAGTTTAATGAGTGGGGAAAGAAGATAGATAGAATGAGAAGTGCGAAACAAGGAAGAGATAACACAATACTAGCGGACCTATGGTCCACGTGGTGCTCTTCGCCTTTCTTTGTTCGAGCGCATATTTTCCTTATTGCGAGATATTTTATTATTCTAAACAAAATAAATCTATTATAATATATTAATATATAATTATTATAATTAAGAGAATGGAATAATTTAATATATAATAATATATTAAATTATTTAAGTATTTAAATTAAATATAATAAACTAGATAATATGTAATTTTTAAAAATATGTGTAGATAATTGTTAATTTATTAGAATAGTTTAAATTTTTTTGTTTAATATATTCTTTTTTATAATATTTTATGTAAAAATCAAAGAACATTGAATTTTTTGGTTAAGTTTAATATTTGAATTTAAGTTAATACGAAATTGAGTCAATTATGTAGTAAAGTTATAATTTTAACAAAAATATGCAAGAAATACCTAAATGTATTAAGTCTAAAAAAATAATATATGAGATTTATAAAAAGTTTGAGTTAAGGTTACTAAGGAGAAATTTAGAAGACAAAGGCCTAGATCGAAATGCTCAGAATTAATTTGTAGACAATTAAAAGAATTGGAAACCCTAAAGGGAGAAAAAAAAATAACTATTAAATGGGGGAAAAATAATTGAATTAGTTAAAACTTACAATTACTTAGGTTACATATTTAACAATAATGAAGATGAGGAGCACATAAAGTACTTAAAATAAAGCAAACTTAAAATGGGAAAAATATGGCACCTAAGTGAGAAGTGGTTGCAAGAAGGTAAAAAACGAAATTCAAAATATTCGATGGTCTAATTGATGCAGTAGGATTATATGGTTTGGAAATATGGGGTTGGAATTCATATGGAGAATTAAAAAAATTCAAAAAAGGTTCATTAAATGGACACTAAGATTAGAGAAAAAGACCCTTGACACCATACTGATGCTAGACAACAAAAGAAATAATCTGGATATCAAGGCAGCTATAAGAGCAATTAACTTCGTAAGAAAAATAATTAGTAATGACAAAAACGAACTAATACGTGAAAGCTGTCTTGAAAGATGAAATTGTATATAAATATAACAAAGAAAAAAACGAGAGATGGATAAAAACGCTAGGTGAAACAGGAATAGAATTTTGGAATAACATCGTTTGGTCTGATAGGTTATGAAAAATAAAGACAGAAAATGGAGATAACATATGAAAGGAGGCTGTAATTACTCTTTTAAAAAAATAGTAACAACAATGACTAATAAAATTGGAAAAATCGGAATACGCCAAAGAAAATAAGAACATCATACTAGAGGGACATAGTGAAAGAAAATGTATGTACGAAAAAAAAACAGGAAAGTAGGGATGATATATATATATATATATATATATATAGATGATATAATAAAAAGAAAAAAGATTTATAAGAAGATGGACTTTTTTCGGTAATTTAAGGTAATTTAATTCTGATATGATGTACTTTATATGTACTTTGTATGTACTTTATATAAAACTATCCTAAGGATAATCAATATATCCAAGAATCTCATTTTTTACCCGTTTCTTCTTAATAACATCGTATTTTATTCCTATGTTATTCATATGTTATAAATATATATGCATAACAACATATTTGTAAAAATCTATTTTATGATGTGTTTAAATTTTTTATCTTTCTCTTGTTTTTTACCAACTCCTCGGTTATTATGTACAAAGGGTAGTATTTTTGTTTTCTTTATTTTTAAGAGTAACATATTTCACTTTTATGTAATGTTATTTTAATTATCTTGCTATTTTTGGGTTTGGATTTCTTGTTATAGAGGAAAATGTTTTTATGCTGGAATTAAGATTACATTTTGTATAATTAAAAAATATTTTCTGGATTTGTAGATAATTTTAAATAGTAAGAATAAAAAAACATAATTCCTTTACTATTATTTCTTATTTTTTTGTAACTATATCGATATAAAATGTAATTTAGTTTTTTTTATGTAATTTTTTTTAAAGAAAAAAAATATTTAGATTAGTTAAAAAACAGAAAACAAATCGCACTAGTTAATAGAACTTTAGAAATTTATACAAGGTATCTGATGTAATTTTTTTCTGCTTCATCTTTTATTCATCTGATTTAAACCAAATTCATTGTAATTAGTTAAAGAAGATATGAGCCATGTAATTGAGTTAAAATTACGCGTGAGTGAATACATATGTAATATAATAAACATATCTAATTGACTGAGGTTGTATTTATTTAGAAATATTACTATTACTTAAGTAAGTTGCAAATCTAAACTGGATCTTATCTATAATTTATAAATAAATATTTAATTTTAAAATATAATCGTAAATAACACAAATTTTTTATTGAAAAATAAATAAATTATTGCTTTGTATATAAAAATTTATGAAAAATAAATATTTATAAATATTTATAAATATAATTTATTATATAATTACTATATTATATATAAGGAATATTTTACTTCATACTCTAACTTTAAAAGAATTAGTAAAATAAAATAATCTAGTGTTAATATCTATATTTTTTCAATTTATTAAATTTATAATGTTCTAATATAAACTTATTTTCGTTTTAATTAATTTAAAATAGATAGTATGATTTTCATCTATAATACTTAAAAATAATAAAACTTTACAATAAATAATAATAATAAAATATTATTATAAACAATCAATTTATTTATTTAAATTGATGTAATATAAATTATGCATAATTTTATAAGTTTTTTAAAGAAAATTTTAATTCTAGTAGGAAGATAAAACAAGAAGTATTTATATCTAAAATTCTAAGTAAATGTGCAATTATTTAATTACTTTATAATTAAATGGATTCTATGACTATACAATTATTTACAAAGAGAAATATTATTTTTATAATAAATTCTCTTATCTTATTAAAATAATCATCTTTAATGGTTTTTTTATTTTTTATAGTATATGAAAAATTTTAAAAATATTTTGATATGTAAATTTATTTTGAATATCATGAATCTAATTGGAATCACTAAATTAATATAGAAAAATTCTAAAAATAATAAATTATTTATTTTGTATTATTTTAAAAAATAATAAAAGATATATTGTTTGCAATAATGTTAAACATAAATTTATCAATGGTAAGAAAATTTCACTAATAAAGAAATTAAATAAATCGTCTAAATTATATTTTACACTTGAATAGTATTCGTACATTATTTAATATAATAATAAAATTATTTAAAGTATATTCAAATTATTAAGTTGAGCTAAAAATAGTACTTCTGAAGCTGAATAAAAAATAAAGGAATTTTTATCAGCTGTGTTTATTAATATTTTAATTTTAAGGTCATAATTCTTGATTATCTTTATATGAATTTCTGAAAAATATGATAAGTCACGTATTTTAACTTCTTAGAAGTAGCCTTCATATAATTGATCTTGACTAAGATATGATTCTGAGCATTTTTTTAGAAGTTTTTTAATCTCCTGTAACGCTTTTAAAAATAAACTGATTATAATTGGTTATGTTAGAATCATATTCTTATTTTGCTAGTTTTGTAATACTATTACCTGTGTATAAAAATTCAACAATAAATTAAATAATTTAAATTAAAAAAAATTTAAATACTGTTTTAGGAATAATTTACACTATTGAAATATATTTTATTTTATAAAATTTGACAAATGATATTTAAAACTAGATTTCTTTTGGATATTTTTTCGAATTGAATTAGGTATTTACTTATTTTTCTATAAACATGTTTAAATAATTTTTTCATTTTTATAATGGAATCATATGTTGTATAGCTTATAATTTCTCAACAAATTTAAGAACTAAAAAAATGAAATATTAAGCAACCTGATAATAATTATAATAATTTTTTATTATATTGAATGATATTTTTTATAGCAAAAAGTAATTCCTATTCAGTTTTACGATAAAATAATATATTGTATTAATATATATGACTTGAAAATTTAGTAAAATAATTATCTAAATAGAATTGATATTAAAAGTTTATGTAAATGAAATTGGATAATTCAAGTATAAGAACTTATAGAATATTAATATACTCATATGTTTTTTAAATTATTATAGATTTTAAGAAAATTTAATTTATTTATTTAAAGTTTTATTTATTCATTTAATGATGTAAATTTTATTATTTTTTGTTAAACCAAATATATTTTCTAATTTTTGTAAATATAAAAATCGTATAAAATATAGCCATGTTTATAATAATTTTATTGTATTTAATGATTGTTTTACTAACAGTAACATTTAAAATGTAAAATCAGAAGTCTAAAAAGTCAATAGTTGAATATCAACCAAAATTACTATATTTTAAAAATAAGACGATAATGTATGATGATATTTAATTTTTATCTAGGTATCAATAAATATAAGTTATTAATATATTCATAAATTTATCTAGCTTTTTTACATTTTGAATATGGAAGTGAACATTATTTATATATTTCTTAGGTGTTGGAACAGTATCAAATTGATTTAAATTCCGAAAAATTAAAATCTGTCTTAAAAAATAAGATGCTTTAAACGAAATATTATGTGAACCTCATAGATATTAAAATAGAAAATAAAAAATTAACAAAAATAAGAAAGAGAGTGATGAAAATGGACGGATTGGATAAAAGCAAGGTAATCTTTTTCATAAGTTTAATTTTGATGAAAAATAAAGATTCAATATTAGAATTGGACGATACTTCCCTATTGTTATACATTTGGACAAAAGATTTTCTGCATTATTAACGAACATAAACAAAAAACTTACTTATTAACAGAAGTAGTTAACTTTTTTCAGAATGTGCTTAAACTAGAGGATACGAAGAAAGTTTTGAAAAATTTTAATTTACAATGCTTACCGAATTATGCACATATAATAAAATAGATTCATACTTATGAAAGTTATAAGCATACTGTACTATTAATAAAGGAACAAAAGTCTTGTAGATGGTCCTAGTGGATGCAATTATTTGAGAAGAAGTAAAGGCGGCAGACAACTGGGAAGATTATTTCTTGTAGCAGTGTTTTGTTGACTTATTTACTGAAGATTAATCCTAAGTATTTCATTGATAGTAGCTTCAACGTATAAAATTAGATTTTAGTAGAAGAGTAACACATTCGTATGAAGAGAAGACAAAAATAGGCTTGAATTTCCCAGATTTAGTACACCCATCATTTTATGGAGCAAGGTTAACAAGTATAGTACGAAATATTTCATAGAGAAAATTTATATTAAATCATATTTTTTATTCAATATTTTGACGTAAGTGATCTTTCTACTTATAAAAATATAAAAAAAAAGTTATTTTCGAGTTTTGTATGATTTTAAGTTTATAAAGGTTAAGTTTAATTGTATACTGCTGAATTTGATTTATAAAAATTGTATGTAAAAGTAATTTAAAATTGTGTATTGAGAAAAATTTTTACTGATTTAAGGAAGAAAATAATTGATCGATATCTTCCAGATACACGAAACCACTGAAATATATAGAGACGTTAATGATATTGGACAAATCTATAAAGAATTTGTTAGAGAAACTATTATTTATTTCATTACAAATACAATCCTTCTCAGGTACTTTTCTATTTACAAATGTTCGAATAAGTGTTTCAATTTTATGAAGACAGACATCAAAGACACTTGGGATCAAATAGAGGAAATGCTTAATTAATTGCAGGAACGGTTTAAAAATGAAATTTGTGTTATAAAAATTAGGGAAGAAATACATTATTTATAGATTTTCTCAGAAAAGTTTTTCTATTTACTTACTTGGAAAAAAATATGTAATAAGAATTGGAAAGGAGTAGAATCGTTAATTGTGGGGATAACAAATTAAATTCCTAAAGTTTTCAACTTCCTTCTCAATTAAGTTTTTTCACTTCCTGGATATAATAATAATAAGAAGTCTCTATAAAAGACTTTAGAACTCTATTAATTTATTCCACTACATATTTAATTTTGATTTTTTATCGTATTATATTTGAATTTATAAAAAACTTAAATTGCGGTATTCTGAAAAATGGTTACTCTCACTTCTGCAGTTACTTTGTATATAAAATCCGAAAGATCAAAAAGAATTCGGTTGATTTCCACAGTAGAAAATGTGTGGAAATAAAATTTATTTGAGGGTATAAACAAGAAGAAGTGACCGAAAGATTATGGGATCTGAATTTGACCTAGAATTCAGGTTAACCGATGTTTAAATATGCCATTTCCGAATATTAGGATAATTGTAAAATTTTTATTTTAAATTGAAGCAACTAGAATTATACAACTTACACAAAAAAATAATTAATATTTTTATAAAAAAGTTAATGTATAATCTAGTTTCTTTTTTCTTTAAAAACAGAAACTCGAGCAGGTAAGTTTTCAAAGAGACACGGTATTTTCCTGAAACGACAGTTAGGTAATGTTGAGTTCTTTAAATTCCTCTAAATTGGAAAGTAAAATTAGAAGTATAAGATATTACTCATAAATATACTTTCAATATGATATGAAAAGACAGAAAACAAAGAAGATAAGAAATATGGAAATATCCGAAATATTATAATATAGAAGGTTATGTATTAGCAAAATTAAAAATTTAGATTATGTTAGTAAAAAGACGGTTTGTGTACTTAGTTATATTTTCACTTGACAGAATGGTTGAATTGAGGTAGTTTGCAATCAATGATTGAAGATTAATTTTATTATATTTTAGCAACTATAAGGACGTTTTATTTAAAATACTGCTAAATAAATGCATAAGAAGTAAAGAGTAATATTACAAGCATAATATACTATAAATGATACGATTATACTATTGAAATACTATGAATAATTACTTTAAAGCTTATTTACTGGATAAATTGAATAAAATTTTTCGTATAAAATATGTTTCCAAATAAAATATGAAAAAGTTAATCATTTATGAGAATTTGATTTCTAATCATTAATGCTAATTATATGGTTTCAATGTTTGATAGAGTAAAAATATAGGAAATATGGTTAAAAATGAAACAAATAGGTATCAAAAAATATTTAATTAACTACATAAAAAATATATACCGAGGAATAAAGTAAATCAATAATAATAATAGGTAAATCAAAACAAAAAGGGGTAATACGATAGGGATGCTATCTGAGCTAACCCTATTAAATATAAGAATACGAAACCGAGAGAATGAATTAAAAAAAGCAAGTATTGTCAGGATCAAAGTTAGGAAGGAAAGATAAGATCTATCAAATTCTGTCAAATATCTATGACAAAGAAAGAGATGGAATTGAGAGAGTTACTCAGAATATTTAGAGATTTATTGATGAGAAAACATTTGACGTTAAATACTGATAAAACTAAAATAGGGAGATTTGGAATAGTGTCGGTAATAGGAAAAAAATTGAATTTACACCAGATTTATATAAAAAAGTATTAGCGAAGAGAGAAAAAATAATTCTCTGCAAAGTATAGAGCATTTCAAAAAGTTTATTTAAGGAAGATTAAAAAAAATGAAACTATTTGATGCTCTTATAGAAAATGTTTTATAGAAAATATTAAATGGTGCAGAATTTTGGGGTTGGAAAGGTAAAGAAGAAATTGAACTCATTCAAAAAATTTTTAAAATAAAGTCTAAGTCTAAATATAAATATATCAGACAGAATTCTGATACTAAAAACTATTAAAGCATCAATAAGAAAAATTTTATTTGAAAATAAAATTTTAAATAGTGAGAAAGTAGAAAAAATCAAAGAATGCATAAGCATAGAAGTGTGGATTAGGTACGTGAAAATGAACAAGTAAACGTAAACGTTAATAAATATAAAATATAGTTATTGAACTTGTACAAAATTGAAATGCCGACTTTCGACTGACTTCTTGCTGTCCGTCGGGCGCACTTATAGAAAAATTACAGTTTTAATTGTTGTAACACTATGTTATTTACGTGCGATATTGCACGCAAATAACTAATAATCCCGTGACTGAAATATACGCTAACTGTTTCTGTTTTATTAAGTCGGTACGGTCTATTGTCCGAGCGTCGGGTAAGCGCGTCAGATAAGTTCGGTAACAATCCCTGCTCACACGACGCCGGGACTCCGCCCACGGCAGTACAGCAATATAAATTGCATTGTCTTTTGGCTCGAAATTCTGTATTATTTATTAATTTCGGCGCGCCATAAAAGTATCCTATTTTGAGTGTATTTACAGAAGCACCGCTTCAAAAGAGGACAGATTACTAGAGAGTAGTAGACTTGATATCAGAAAAGACAGAAATTATGTGTTTCTGGCAAGGCTTGAAATGGTCTGGAATAAATGAAAGGAGAAATTATAAAGTTTTGTTACGTTACAGGATGAGGTACGATATACAAAAACAGGGCAGCAAATACAATTATGGTTTAGTTATGTCAAAAAATCCAAATATAGAGAGGAATGTAAAGTATCATTGCAATATAACATATTGTTTAATCCATTAATCAATCAATCATACTAGTAACTTCGGCTCTTTATCATAATTACTTAAATTTATTTACGATGATATAATTTTGTTTAAAATACCTAATTTTCAATTTTATTTATGTGTTTCCTTATTGATTACTTGAGACAAAAAATATTTTTCTTTTACTTTCTCTCAATAATATTAGAAAAATTACTACATAAACACCACCAAGTATATCAAGAATTCAGTTTACACATAATAGTTCATCATTTGTTTACTCAGAATTTAGGATAAGGAAGGTATTGGGGATATAGGTAAAAATCTGAAAATAAAGATGTGAGATTATTAAAAGTAGGTTTGTCATTACATTTTTCTAAAGATATTTTCAAGCGTAAAAGTGTTGTATAAGTAAGATACAAAAAGCTGGATTACAGCTAAAAGTTAAGTTCACAGATTGAATCATAAATAATAAACGAAATAAGGTCGAAGACCAACATCAAGTTTTTATGATGAATTATCCACTGATCTTTTTTAAATTTTCGGTTTTATTACCGTAATACCGTCATTCGTAAAAGCTTCATTAGTCACTGGCCATGTAGGGAGTGCAATATTTGCAAATTTTGTTGATTATATATACAAGGATACATATACAAAAAGCCATTTAAATAATTATCAGAAAATAATTGAATAATTAGTTTAAATAACAAGAAGTTTTAAAACGTAAATTTAAAACGTTTTAATCAAAATTTTTTTATATGAAAATTATAATTTTGTAATAAAATTGAAATAATTGAAAGTTTTAAGAAGTTCATAATATAAAATAATTGTATAAAAAAAGTATTATTTAATTATAAATGATAGAAAGTTGGCAATAGAATTTCTATTTTATGAATCTAAGCACTTTGTAGGTGATAAGTAATATTAACATTCTTTAGCGCTTATGAACCCAACGATAAGTTTTTAATTATTAATTTTTGAAAAGTTTGAAAAACTTTCTTATATAATTTTTTTTGTTATATTCTGATAAATATTACGAGTTATTAAATATTTTTTTGTTCATTAAACTTTAAACTGGACACGTTTTTTAAAAAAACATTTTATGTAATATTACATTTAGCAGATTTATAATAAGATGATTATTCTGTCTAATTGTATAAAAAATTCTATAGTTGCACTAAATACAATGTGGTAAATAACGTATGAAATATATTTATTATTAATAAAAAACCCATGTTATTTAATATTAAAACATAGTTGTGAACATCGATATTAAAATTGGTTTGAAAGTTAATTTATTATTTATAATTGAACTAATGCATTTAAAATTATTATTTCTATAATTTCATTTGCAGAAAAATATTTTTTGAGGTAATAAATGAAAACTAAGAATAGTAATGCATTTGAAGAATATTTTCTAATAAGCATAAAAAAGAAGAAATATAAAAAATATAAGAAAAGAATAAATAATATAAATACGAATAAAAAATATTATTTATTATTATGCTGTTGAAAATTATATATTTGTTTGTTTTATTTTTTTAGTTTAATTAATGTGGGAATTGAATATTTATAGAGATTATGTAATATATATCGATTAAAAAATTTGTATTGGGCATAATGATTCAGTTTTTTTCTTACACTAATAAATGAAAATATCATAACTTCGACTACTTTTCATCTTATAATAAATAAACAATTTTATAATTTTAAATACAACGATTCATTAAATATATATAGATATATACGCGCATAAATAAATTAATTAATTTTATGAATTTTAGGATAAATATAATAATTTTCGTATTTTAAAAAAGTTACGATTGTTAATCATTAAGAAATTTTAATTATTTATGTTATATATACTAATGTTATAAGTTTATAAAATAATATTTTAAAGTACGAATTTAATTAAAAAACAGATGCATCAATATTTCTTAAATATAAAGAAAATTTTAGTTTTCACATGGAATGGTCTAATGCATATCCTATGTATCTCCAACTTTAATCTAATATATGCATGATGAATAATTTTATTTGTGATATCCTAAAGAGTTAGTTGTATTTTATATACTTTAAAAATTAAGAGAAAGGTAAAAAAAAATATTAGAAAATATAATATATATATTTATATTTGCCAAAAATTGTAAGTGGTCCGGGTGCTGTCTTTTATGTAAATGTAATTGTTAGTGACAGAAAATGCGTGAGATCTGTGCGCGTACGAACACGGTAGGGGCGGGGAAAACCGAGAAATACTCGGAGCAGCTCGAGCAATAAAACAATTAAGAAACTCGGGATTCCCTAATATTAAACAATATTTACCATAGAAATAAGCTAGCAATCGAGAAAAGTATTCGAGGAAGATTAGCACGTGCACAAGGGTTTTTCCCTGGCAAAAACAAATTAGACATACCGTTAGAATCATTATAAAACTTAATTGTGCCAAAAAATATATATATTTGGAAAACTCCTTTTTCTGTTAGTTGCAACTGAGATACTATCTGTGCATGTCTGCATTCGATTGTTTTCATTGTTACCTACCCTCGAATCTCCCGTTTCCAATTAAACTCGCGAATCTATCGTTAACAGTAATATAATTTGTTGTAAATAGAAAAATAAATTTTATTTGTTATTATTGTTTTAACACTCATAAGTAATTTGCATAGAGTATTGTTTATAGTTTTATTTTCAAAGGGTTAGTTGTGGGCTGATTTGATTTTGCAGCATGAGGATCTCAAGCTTCCCGTTGCATCGTTTGTCGATTTTTTTTTTTAAACATTCTTTATTAATTTCAAGTTTAAGACTATTGAGCTGAGTTTACTGATCGTAAATAAATTAATGAGTTGGATTGAACTTAGTTGACCCTAAACACTAAGCACGAACTGAGTAGCTATTTTTTTTGTTACATGTTTATATGAAAATATTTAATAATAATAACAACAACAACAACACAACAACAACAACAACAACAACAACAACAATAGATAATAATAATAATAATAATAATAATAATAATAATAATAATAATAATAATAATAACAACACAACAATAACATAATAGTAATAATAATTTAAAATTTATTGATGAGGAAGCAGTCAATCGAATAAAAGGTATTATTAAATATCATTATCATTTGCTGTATCAATGCCATGCACATATTCTAAATTCATATAATTTATTCAAATAGTTTACTTTCTGCTTTCCCTTACTTGGTCAAATGCCAGTCAAATTTTTATTTAAAATTTTTTATAATTAAAAGACAATATAACTTGTTCATAAAACACTATAAGAATAAAAAATGATTTTAATATGTTACAAAAATATCTTATAAAATTATAAGTATATTGTAGCTTAACATAATAAATATTTAAATCATACAATATAAGATGATTTCTCTCTAAAAAGATTTTCTGAGTTTCTGTATTCAAATTTATATACTTAATATTATTATATATTATAATATTATTTTTTTTAGAGAAATAATAGTCTGTATATTAAATTAAGAATTATATTAAGTTAATGTTTTCTAACATTACGAAGCTCTTATTTTAAATTAAGAAATATTTTTGAATATTCAAAATATTAAAATTGTAAATAATTTATATATGTGTTATATGTATATTTATATGCATAATTTATTATACGTATAATATTAATAAATTAAATATACACAGTTTAATAAATAGATCATTACTACTGTAGATAAGGTATGTTAAAATAGCAGAAAGATACATATAAATTTTTTATTATGAGAGACTTTGGATCATTACAAAATTGCGTACTTATATGCATAATTCAAGCATATATTTTTTCTTGTAAGCTACTAGTTTTTGATGATAAGATCTGCGAATAAAAATCCATGAAATACTATATTGAAGTAATTAAAAAAAGTATAAACATTTACGAAAAAATTGTAATCAAAGTTTGTTAATAAAATATATAATAGAAGTTTTTTATAATTTATTCTTTTAAAATAATTTTTTTATTATAAATTTCGATTAAATCATAAATAATTAATCAACTCAGTTTTTATTATTATTATTGTTATATATCTATTTTTTTACTACAAAATAGAATTGTTAATGATGTATTGAAAAACAAACAAAATAATTATGAGTTAGAAATTACAATAACGAGCGATAGGTATAGCAGAATTTCGGGGAAACCAACAATGTTTTGCATTACACGTAATGATAAACATATGATAGTCTTGCATAGTTTGTAACTGTACGCATTTTTATCAAGTAGTAATTATCAAGAATCGAAGAAATAATTGATTTCGTGGTCATTACTTTAAAAAAATATTTGAACATGTTATTAAGCTGTATTTATATATGATACAATTTCTTGATATACCAATTTCAAATACAATTATATGATGTAGGGATAACGTTGTCGTCCGCCGCCCGTCGGCGACAGGCCGGCCCGCGTTAACATTAAACAATCGCACGCGCAATAACAGATCGGGTAATGTCTAACGGTTTTTTAATTTTCCGCGAAAGTTAAAAAACCGTTGAAGTTCCCGATCTATAAAAACGGGAGGAAGGACTCGCGATCCATCCATTATCCCCGGGCCCCGCTTAAGTACCCTCCGTACCTCAATCCCGTACTCTTCAATATTTTTTTCCTATACCCCCCTCTTCCTTCATCCCTTGACGCTCTCTTACAAAATGGTAAGAACTCGTCAATTGGCGCCCAAGAACGTGGGACCATCGCAGCCAGGAGGCGCGAAGAACCCCCCACCGACAACAGAAGTTAGCCGGAGCTCGACGTCCAAGACTCCACCACGAGGACGAGAGAGAAGGAAAACCGCACTTCCGGGAGTGCTTAAAGAAAACCCGGTGGCGCCCAAGGAAAATCCAACGAAACCTACGACGACAGCGAAAGTGAAGCCAAAAAAAAACAATCGCCGAAAGGACTGCTTTCGCCCCAACCTTCCACGGCAAGCCGTGCGAAGAACGAAGGAGATTCTTGAAGAACTGCGAGATCTTCATGCCCGAAGAACTTCCAGAGCTATAACGAGCACAGCTGGTAGCCCGTCAACTACGAGGCGACGCGGCCCGTTGGTGGGCAATGTACGACGAGCACCTCACGTACCCGGATTTCTGAGAAGCCCTAGAACGGGAATACAACAACGAATCCCGACTTTGAGAGCTACGATTCACATTACGCACCGAGATGCAACGAGAGGACGAAAGGACAGATATATTCATCCTCAAAAAAAGGGACCTGCCCGGAGATTGGAACCGGAGATCACAGAGGAAGAACTCATCGAGCTCATCATCGGGATGCTACGCCCAGGCCTGCGCTTCCACATCGAGACACGAAGCTTCGACTCGATTAGCGAACTAATAAAAGTCGCAGACAGGATGGACAGGACCGCAGCAGCGAGGAAAAAAGAAACGCGGACCGCCGACTCGCCGAAACGCCGCCGACCGAAGTGGGAAGAACGATCCCCTCACGCCCTCAAGAGCCAACGACGTCCCGGAATGAAGTGGCAACGCGATCAACCCGTAACGCAACACCCGGGAAACGACCGCGCGGGAAGGACTGCGACGACCTACCCCGAGAAAAAAACGTCGCAATAAGCGCCTAGAGGACCCCGACCAGCAAACGGCCACCTTCAGGCTGCGTGTCCACGGCCGCACGATCATGGCCCTGATGGATTCAGGAGTGAGTGACAACTTCGTGAAGATCGGCCTCATCGATACGAAGACCTCTGCACATCCGTCACGGACACCTGCGGCTCTCCTGGCAAAGGCGGGCGCGGAGCTCACCATAGAAGGAGAGTGCGAGCTCCCTTGGGAAGCCGGTGGCATAAGCGGAAGTTCCACCTTCTTGCTCGCTAGGGGACTAGGCTGCCGCTGGCTCCACGAGAATGATATCCTCCAGGATCACCTCCAGGGATGTATATACATCGGAACGAAGAACCGGAAAAAAATATTCCTCGGCCGGTCGGCACCTGAAAACCGTCCCGAAGACGAGAGAAAGCTATGGTCCAGGGTGAGACATAGCTTCCCCGCCGAACACGAGGGTACGTTCCGACACCGAGGTTTATTCGACGGAAACGGTCCGCTGAAGCAGACACGTTTTATCGAACACGACCTACGGCTCACGGATAAGAGACCGTTCCGTGTTCCTCCGTAACGCTACTCTGCCGAGAAGAAAAAGGCGATACAGAAGCAGGTACGAGAGATGCTGGCCGATGGAATAATCGAGGCTACTTCGTCTCCATACTCGTCACCCATCGTCATGGTAACGAAGAAGGATGGCCGATATCGCTTCTGCGTTGATTTCCGCCGCCTCAATAGCATTACCGAGGATTCCGCGCAACCACTGCCAGTTATCCTCGAAGTCCTCAAAGACATCGGCGGAGCAACCATCTTCTCTACCCTCGACCTGCGGATTATGGCAAATTCCGCTCACCGAACGGGCAAAACGCTACACAGCTTTTGTCACCCCGGACGGGGGCCAATACGCTTTCCGGGTGACGCCGTTTGGGCTTCAAGGAGCAGGGAGGACGTGCACGCAGCTCGTCAGCCAGGAAGTTTTGGCCGGCCTCATCAGAGATTGTTGCCTGTGCTATCTGGACGACATCTGCGTGTACTCCAGGAACTGGCCGGATCACCTTCGACACCTCGCACTAGTGTTCGAGCGATTGGAAACCTACGGGTTAACAGTCGCTACGGACAAGTGCGCATTCGGCCGCAGCAAACTGCCATTCCTGGGGCATGTGGTCCGGAGTAAAATGAACGCAGCGAAACCGGAACACGTACGAGCCATACTGGAAGCCCCCACCCCTCGCAGCAGGAAAGAATTGCAAGGTTTCTTTGGCGTATGCGGGTGGCTCCGCTATTATGTCCCTGGTTTTGCTGCAACGGCCTTGCCGCTCACGGAGCTCCTAAGCAAGAAGCCGTGGACCTGGACCGCAACCGCCAACAAGGCCTTCGAGGAGGTAAAGGACCTTTTCCGCGGGAACCTGGAGCTACACCGCCCGGATCCCGACCGCATCTTCGTCTTGCAGACGGATGCGTGCAGCACCGGCATGGGCGCCGTGCTTTACCACGAGACTGAGAGAGGCGGCCGCGACGTGGTATCATACGCCTCCGCAAAATTTTCACCACGCGAGCAGCGATACCACTCCAACGAACAGGAGTGCCTAGCGGTGATCTGGGCGCTGAAAAAATACCGCACGCTCCTGGAAGACAAGCGCTTCCTCCTCCGTACGGACAACGCCGCACTCACCTGGCTGGATCGGGTACAGGGCGAACGCGGTAAGTTGGCGTGCTGGGCGATGTTGCTGCGTGGTTTCGCCTTTGACGTGTAGCACGTCCCGGGCCTACAGAACCAGCTGCCGGACGCCCTTTCCCGATATCCTGGAGCGGAAGAATTCGTGGAGGACCCGGCCGACGGCGAAGCCCTGTTGCCCCCGGAGCGAACAACCAACACAAGACCTGTCTCGTTAACGTACGCGGAGGCCGTTACACTCGAGGCGAGCATAGTGGCGGCGCCATTGGCGAGCGTTTTTCTTGGCCCAGCCTCGCGTCGGATGCACGCACATACGTCGCGAGCTGCAAGACATGCGCCCTGGTAAAGGCCGCCCGACCATTGGCAAAGGGAAATGGAAGATCCCGCCAACCGCAAACGCCGTGGGAAGTCATCGGCCTGGACTTCTTGGGACCGTATGCGAGGACAACCTGCCGGAAGACATTCTTGCTGGTCGTCACGGATCTATTTTCCCGGTGGGTCGAGGCCTTCCCCGTGTCGAATTCTACGGTGAAGAACATCGCCCCGCTCCTGGAGAAGGAAATCTTTATGCGGTGGGGATTTCCCCGGGCTCTACTGACAACGCTCCTCAGTTCCGAGGCAACACCTGGGCGAGCGCGTGTAAATCCTGGGCAGCGGATCCTTGGACGATGCCTATTTATCATCCACAAGCGAACCCCACGGAACGCCGCAATCAGGAGCTGAAGAAGAGATTGTGGCTGAAACTACGCGACAGAAAGGATCAACGGTGTTAGGACGAGGCCATCCCGGAAATTTTGTTCGCCCTGAGAAGACGTCGCAACGAGGCAACCGGAAGATCGCCAGCCGAACTGCTGTTCGGGAGGAACCTCTCGCGACCAGGCGAAAGAGACACGGAGTGGACACCCCCGCAACAACGGATAGAAGCAGCCCGCGAACACAAGCAAAGTACGATCGTCACCGCGAAGACCACTATTGAGTGTGGGTGATAGCGTGTATATACGCAATCACCCCCTTTCCAATAAAAGGGAGAAATTCAACGCCGGGTTGGCTCCTCTCTGGAAAGGACCATGCAAGGTGAAAAAATTGTGCGGTGGGAACGTGTTCGAGGTCACGAATCCCTCCGGCAGACAGGCGTTTAAGGTGCACGCGGAGGACATAAAGCGTGCACTTCCGCTCGGTCAACAACGTACTGGAGCTGTCATCAACACGCCGGGCAAAGCGGAGCAGGCAGTAGCGGCGACGACGCGCCGCCGGAGCCGGCTGAAGAAGACCAAACTCGGCCGAAGTCGACCAACCGAACTAGGCGACGACGTTGGGCCGGCGATACCGGGCGGAGATGACCGATCCGAGCCGAAGCGGGAACACGTCGATAGGTAGCCGCCGAAGCCGCCCGAAGGCGATCGTGGGACATCGAGCGACGAGAGAGAGACGCGCAACGACCGACAATGGTCAGAGATAATCGAAGCGAACCGAGCGACTGCAGAGAAGGAACCACACTCAACGTCGAACCAGTAGGCGATTAAATCTCCGATCGTATTCAAAGAAAAAAAAAATATAATACGAAACTATTTTGTTATCAAACTATGTACTATGGTCAACATAACCGAACTCTCAATGTAATCAATTAGAAATAAACAAGGTGGGTATATGCGCGTGGCGCCGAGGAGGGGGGGGTTTGTCGTGCGCCGCCCGTCGGCGACAGGCCGGCGCGCGTTAACATTAAACAATCGCACGCGCAATAATATATCGGGTAACGTCTAACGGTTTTTTAATTTTCCGCGAATATAAAAACGGGAGAAAGGACTCGCGATCCATCCATTATCCCCGGGCCACGCTTATGTACCCTCCGTACCTCAATCCCGTACTCTTCAATATTTTTTTCCTATACCCCCCTCTTCCTTCACCTCTTGACGCTCTCTTACAAAATGGTAAGAACTCGTCAAGGTTTCATAGATAAAAATCTTGTAATTAAACTAAAATAGATAGATAGAAATTTTGGTAAAAAAAGTCTCTTTGCAAAAGAGTACGAAAGATGTTGTGCTATTTGTTTCTGTTTTTTTAAAACTTTTGTAGCAAAATCGCGTTCATTTAAAAATAGAAGTTATGATTTGTTTTAATGGTTTTTGTTAGTGACAGAAAGGCGAAAATCTGAGTAAATTGAATCTACGCTTTACACGTGTCATATAAAGCTGTGAAATCTGCTTTATCCAGCTTAAGAAGGGTCAGGTAAGGGACCCGAACTAAACGTTGCAAAAAAGATAATGTTTTATAATTATGCAAGCATAATGTATATAACTGATCGCTCCGCGTTTCGTCCAATATCCGGGAAAGGAAGGCAGGTTAAATCAAAAGAATGTTTACTCAGAAAAATACGTTTATTTCCAATGGAAGGGATTTAAACTCGTTCTATCTCCACACGCCAGTCGGGGCAGAAAAGGGGCTCATTTAAACTAGTTGCCGCAATTAAAACGTTTATTATGTAAAAATTAATACTTATATTACCGGATGACATTTAGTGTCATCCGGGATCCGCCCGCGTACATCCCTGCACGGTTTTATTTTATGAATCGACGCATTCTCTAAATAGGCCTGAAAATTTTCGCTCTAAATATCATACACTATTGCCTCCAATAATCGCGCATTCGTCGCTAAATCGCACTTACTTTTAAATAAAATTTAGTGATCTTTATTTCTATCGAGAGGCACGTATATTTTACGAATTCGAACGTTGCCCTGGTCTATGTTGCCTTGCATTTGCACATTTTAAAATATTACTTACTAATTCGCTTTGCACGCAGATCTTTCATACGTCCCGTCCGTAACATTATCCATAACATCCGAGACGGAATTTTCTAGTTTACAATTAAACCATTTATTTGAAAATTCTAACACAATTAAAATATTTATTGAATAACTATGGTTAGTTACAGATTAATTTTATACACTAAGTTAATTAAACAATTTACTTTAACCTAATTACATATATTAATAGATTAAACATAAAGAGTTCGGCCGAGTTTCATATGTTGATTCCGAAAACGGTCCGCAGCAAACGTGGCCTCTCCACGAATTTTTTTTACATGTTGGAGCTGATACACGTTCGCGACGGCCGAATTTTCTTGCGGAGGACTGCAAACATCCACGACGATAGAATTCACTCCGCCCACGAACGTTGATCGGCGTTCGGCTTCCTATCCTTGCCGGGATTCCGTAAACGTCCACGATGTGCAGTCCCTGACGCTATGGCCGCCAAGCAGTATTCGGTTACAGAGGCCAAGGCCCAGGCCCTACATCGCGAAAGAGAGAGAGAAAAAGAGGGTAGAGCGCGTGGGCGGGAGAGAGAGAACGATCAGTAAAGTCAGAGCAGTGAGCGAGAGAGAGAGAGAGAGAGAAAGTTTCCTGGCAAGAGGGAGACGTAGTAAGTATGCGTTCGGCAGTAAGAAAGAGAGCCAGATAGGTGGAGAGTATATTAGTGTTTAAGTTCGTAGTGTTAATTGCGTATAAAATTAATTGTTTATTCAATCTCGTTTTTTAAGTGCGTTAATAAAATAAGTTAATATTATTTAATTATTTCTTTTCTTTACGTTTTTAAGTTTTTATATCTCATAAGTAAAAAGTATAAGAATATATTTTTGTTTAATTCTTGTTAGTGTGAGTGTTGTGAATTATTATTTTTCATCATTACCACTTATTGCCCGATTCACTCTTCAACACAAAGTTGAAATTTAGTGCGTTATCGAAACATTGATCCTTCGAGCCGGATAAGTGGTAATAGTGCTATTCATTTGGACAGTGAAGTGACATTCAACGAAAGTTATTATTGAAAATGTAAGAGGCTGAATTCTCAACATCGACATGAAGGAGACCTTGGAGGATTTGATATTGGTGGAAAATGTGTGTACTGGGTCTCATTCACCACCGCAACTCTACGGAACTACCTCATGGGCCGACGAGATATCTCGCTCTGTATCACCGGCTAATAGAGACGAAAAAAAATCAAGAAAACCAGCTCAGATACCGGCCAGAGTGCAGTTGAAAATAACAACTCAGCTGCACCGTAAGAGGTCTGTGGCAGAAATCGTCAATTCTGTTCCGCCATCCATTGTCGAGATCAAGTTGGAAGGACTCAATGATAAGTATCAGACTTTGATCGATATCTGGACAAAGTTCCAGGAGGAGCATGAGGCTGTCGAAAACCTCACTCCACTTCACCACGTTAACCACGACTATTTCGCGAGTGATAAGTATGCAATTATGCAGACGTTAATTTCGAGGGCCTTGACAAAAATCTGCAATGCGCTCGCTTAAAATGGCAAAATTGAGGCCAATAGACATCAAATAAGGATTGGTCTCACCTTAAGAACTTGGAATTGGCTGATCCTGATTTCCTAACACCGAGAAGGGTGGATTCAATACAAGGGCTTACCATGGATGCCCATTGTCTAAAAGACTATTTTTGGCTATATCATCTTAGGTCCAGTCACAGAATTCAAACAGACATCGGCTGCTGCACAGCTGTACACCATGTATGTCAGCAAAAGGATGAATCTCTATTAGAAGAGTTGCTCAAAAACTTCTGGGTTCAAGAAGAAGTAGCGCCCAGTACCATTCATGATCATTCACCGGAGGATCATCCGGAGGAGCGTGAAAATCACTTCAGATCAACTCACACGCGTGACTCTTCAGGGAAATACATAGTTAAAATATTGTTCAGAGTTTCCTTGAGGAAACTTGGACAGTCACAGAATATTGCTCAATGATGTATGAATAGCCTGCTGAAAAGGTTATCGAAAGATAACACTGTAGTATGAGGCGTTCATGATGGAATACGAAGAACTCAACCATATGCAGAAGGTTCCTAAGACCGCTCAACTAGTTCATTCATACTATGTGCCTCATCACGGTATAAGGAAGATGGATGGTGTATGCTCGAAGTTGAGGCTAGTATTCAACAGTTCTGGTAAAACCACAACTGGGCACTTCCTTAATGACGTCATGCACACGGATTCTTATCTACACATGAAAATTTGTAATGTCCTCACGTGGATAGACAATTCAAACATCTCTTTGCTATGAACGTCACAAAAATATATAGGCAGATAGGCATTCATTAACACGACGGGAACGTTCAGCGAATCTTATGGATTAATGAAGATGATGAGGGAGTGGCATATCACCTTATAACCGTCACATACGGCATGAAAGCTGCCCCATTCTTAGCAGTGCGAACACTATTATAACTTAGCGTCGACGACGAAGGGGACAAATTTCCCCTTAACATGCCTTCCATCACACACGGCAGATACGTCGATGACATTTTCGGAGGAGCAGGCAAACCACAAAACTTTGTGGAAATTGCTCTGCAACTCTGAAATATTTGTATGGCAGACGGCTTTCCACTAGCAAAGTGACACTCCATACATCAAGCGTGATAACTGCGATAAATTCAACTACGAGTACAACTCAACATGTCTCATTCGATGATAGCGAACCCAAACTCCTGGGACTCAAGTGGAATGTTCATCAAGATAGATTCTCATTCACAACGAAACATTCAACTATTCACAAGAAAATCATCAAGCGCGTCATATTATCTGAAGTGGCTTAGATAATTGATACACTTAGCTTTGTTTCACCAGTTGTGATAAAAGCCAATTTGCCTATGCAAGAACTATGGTTGCATAAGCTGAGTTCATGAACCATTGCCATCCCAAGTATGCAGTAGATGGCTGAGCATCAGAACTGACCTGACTGAATTAGCTAATATCACAATTCCACGTTGATTTTACACGGAACATTGAACATCAGTGGAATTGCTCGGCTTTTTTGGTGATTCGCAGTTAGTAATGGCTGCAGTCAACTACGTGTCCATTCAACACTCATCTGGTATTAGAACCACTCTAGTATGTTCAAAAACGAAGGTAGAACCATTCAAAAGATTCACAATCCGCTGCTCTTAACAAGAATCATTAATCATTTGAAAGCCATATCAAAGTTAAACATTGAATCAACTCATCTGTGGACGGACTCGCAAGTAATACTCGCATGAATCAAAACGCACGCGTCAAGATGGAAGGATTAAGTCAGAAACAGAGTATCTTTAATTCAAGAACTCATACCAGATGCATCTTGGAGATATGTTCCTGGTACTTCAAATCCACCTGACTGCGCGTCAAGAGGCATTACAACTAATCAGCTCCAAAGTCATTCACCAAGTTGGACGGGACCACATTCATCTTAGCCCATTCAACCAACTCTAGACGACGAGCAAATAATACCAATGTTAGTCTGCATGCAGCTGCAACAACAACTATAGACTATTATTGGTCACTCATTCACAGGTATTCAACTCTCAACAAACTGTTAAGAGTTACAGCTCTCAGCACCAGATTTGTTGCGCGCCTAAGAAAAGAATCTGGTATCACACCTGTAATATATCTGACACAAAAGGACTTGGAGAAAGCAAAATTTTTCTGGGTACGTGCCACTTAAGATGCTTATTTTTCTCAGGAATTCAAGAGTTTGCAATCCCACTCAAACTTGCCATCGACACATGCTTTTAGTAAACTGACTGCATTTGTCAATATTCATGATATAAGAGAGAGTGGGAGGAAGACTCAACGAAAGAGCACTAACCTATGAAAGTAAGTATGCTGCAATATTTCCAAGACGTAGCCAGTTCACAGATCTAATCGTGGCTGATGCACATGAGAAGACCTTACACAGAGGCACTCAACTGACATTGTCATATATTAATCAGACCTACTGGATCAACGGCGGTAGGGCTCCTGTAAAAAGTCACATACTGTGCTGTGTTGTGTGTGCACGTCAGAGGGGCATTCGAGGTTATCAATTGATGGGTCAGTTACCCCTTTATCGTGTTACACCGGCACGGCCATGGACCAATACAGGAATCGACTACGCCAAACCACTAACTCTCAAAACATGGAGAGGACGAGGTGCAAAAACACACAAGGCGTGGATCTGCGTCTTTGTGTGTTTGTCAACATCTGCAGTTCACCTTGAGACAGTCAGTGAATATTACACTGATGGATTTATTGCGGCCTACCGGAGGTTTTGAGCTCGCTGAGGATTAGTAAATACTTTGTATTCTGATTATGGTACAACATTCCTCGGTGCAGATTCAACAATCAGGAAACTATTCAAACAAGCCACTCAACAACAAAGTAAGATTGCTTAACTGCTGTTGAAAGACGGTATGGGTTGGAAATTCATTTTTCATTTCAAACATTTTTTACTTAACATAAATATTATAATATTCATCGAAAAATAACACACACTCACTCACTCATTCGACTAGTTTTACACATACGAAACATACACACATAGCATAAGTTCATCTAAATTTAATTGCGTTATGTATTTTAGTGTTTAAGTTCATAGTGTTAATTGCGTATAAAATTAAGAGTTTATTCAATCTAGTTTTTTAAGTGCGTTAGTAAAGTAAGTTAATATTATTTAATTTTTACTTTTCTTTGCGTTAGTCTTTAAGTTTTTATATCTTATAAGTAATAAGTATAAGAATAATAAGAATATATTTTTTTTAATTCTTATTAGTTGAGTGTTGTGAATTATTATTTTTCATCATTACCACTTATTGCCCGATTCACCCTTCAACACAAAGTTTAAATTTAGTGAGTTATCGAAATACATTGTTTTAGTATTTGAAAAGAATTTAGATGTATTTTTGTACTTATGTCAGTTAATTCATTAAATTGTTTTATATTAAGGTCTCACGAACATAACAAAATTTATTATATATAATAAAAAATTGCTGACATTCCATTTTATACGTAGCTAGTCATTAATACGACGAGGTTGTGCACTAACGAAAATACAATGTAAGCTGTTTATATAACTCTAAAATACGAACAGCTTCTGATATTACAGGAGTGTAATATGACACCACCGTATAATTTGTCAAACATACATACGTAATTATTGTATATGACATAAAATTGTAACAAATATATAATTCACTAAAAATCGCAGTTAACAAAATTATTAATTCATAGTCGATAATTCAATTATAAAGGTTGACGAGGAAAACCATAAGTCACTTGTTTTTAAACTAATTTCTGACACTGTTATTTTTTACTTTTTCATTGTAAAACACTCGGTTTTGGTCTATATTTCTTATTAACATTGTAAGTTTCAAACTCATAAAATAAGTTTAAGTTCAGTCTAAATTCTATCAGTAAGAAGGATTTAATAGTTTTGAACTTACATATGTTGGAAGAATATTTATAGAATAAACAGGCGAAGAAGAAGGAACGTTAAACTTCTTAGCCAGCAAGTATAAGGTGGTGATAGTACTGCACGTAATCAACTAGAACAGCCCATAACTATCTATTTTGAAGTACAAATACTAAAGGCAACAATTTATGTAACTCGTTTGTTAATAATAAATCATTGTTAGCCCACGAATAAAATTTATTTATCTATCAAATTGATTGACTTAACTCGACTACGTAAAATACATAAAGTTACGGTTTCTGAGAAGTAACACTATTATTAGATTAATTTATCAAAATTTGAAAAATGGTTAGGTTCACTTGCGTTCTCAATTGGAAATGGAATCGACTGACATCCCTTCTTCGGCCCGGTTTCTGTTTCAGTCGCTCTGCGACAGCAGGACCAGCAATTATTCAGAGAATGAAGAGAGAAGGAATAAAAAGACAATAACTTTTCCGTTTACTAATAGTAACTGTTGATTGTGTTCTTCATAGTCCTTTTTCGGTTTAAATTTCCTTTCATGTTCTCTGTCAGTCTTTTATTTAATAGAGTGGGTACTCTACTTCTATTGGATGGACTGATCTCTGTCCTCCCTAGGCCGGTTAGTGTATAATGTTTTTGATACGCCGATGGTAATATTGACATAGTTATATTACATCATACATGCGGTAGATATTTTTTCTTATAGCACTAAATTGAATATTTTTTCTTGCAACACTAAAATTTAATATTATTTTCGTTGTTTGGATTCTGAAAGAACTATTTAAATTTCATAGTATGGAGTATTTTGAAAATATGCAAATATATACGATTCTTTATTGGTTTCCAAACAAATACGTAATATTTTTTACTCATTTACCAGCACATATAAGTAATTATTCTATTTTGAATAATAAACATTTCTCAGTAATTTTATAAAGTAATGTTAATTTTTTATTAGCACTATTAATGAATTTCAGAGAAAAATAAATATTAAAATTTTCTATTACGAAAAGGTCTTAAAATTACGTAGAGTTTATAATACATTGACAGTAACATATTGTATATTCACATATATCTGTACACTCATTATGAATATCAATAATTGTTTGTGAATACAATATTCTCATAACCTGCTAATCTTATAAATTAGTTAACGGGAAATAAAAAACTTATTAGCACTGTAGTCAATTCTCAAAATAAAAAATATTTTTAATTAATACATATGTATGTTTTTGATTAATAAAAACTATACATCTGAAGAAAAAAAATTTATTAATTTTGAATTTATAAATTATCTTTTTATATACATAAAAGTTGTTTAAAAATTTAATATACACATGAATACATCAATAAATAGAAACATTTTAAAGTACAAGATTTTTATATTTAAAAATAATAAATACACAGTATTTTATCTCATATATACGGGTCGATTGTTCTTTCCTGAATGGTAGCGAATCGGAAACCTCGTTTCAAATGAATAATGACAGAGATGCTCAGAATATATCCCGATATATATCCCGACTTGTTCGGAAGAGTTAGTGTACGCCTAATTCATCTCTGACAGAATGATAACACAACTTGGGATGCACCGAGGCTCATTGCGCTAAAAAGATGTCTCGATTCATCCGAGGCAGTACCTGTAATGTAAAATTATTTCAACTACTCATTTACTAGTTCATTTTTATATTAGCTGAATCTATTCTTTATTCAAAGCTTTTATATCAGGATATGTTAAAGAATATTATATCCTATATATTTGATATCTCATTATATTTATTTGTAGAGAAACATATCTCATGAGTTAAAAATTATCTATTTATTAGTATTCATTAATTAACCTAATTATTTAATTTTATTTAATTATTTACAGACTAAAGGACAATATTTTGAAATATAAAACTAAATACATAAATAAACTATTATTTGAACATTCAATAATTTTTTAATAAGTATTTTTTTTAATATTTAAATATATGTAATACATCAAAGTATGCATTCATGAAAAATGTGTCAATCAAATTTATAAATAGATTTAAATATGCATAGTAATTTAAAAAAATAATTTATGTAATCAATATTATTACTTATTTAAATAAAAGCAGGTTAAGCCGAATCCTTGACCTCTTAAATATTCTATAAATTGGTATGTTATTGCAAACAATAATGTTATACTTAGCATCATTATACTTGATTAAAAACTAAAATTATATAAAAATAAAATATTCCTCTCAATTTTTGAATTGAGGCCAATATTCATTTAATGCAATAAGAATAATTATGTTCCATTAATTTTAAGCTTTTTTTAGAGAGAAAATAGGAGATACAAGACTTTTTTTCTATCTTTTTATACAAATCAATAATAATCTTGACTTATATTCTATGAACAATTTGTATAACTGGAAGTTACAGTAGTACAACACAAATTTATTTTTTATACAAATTTTTTTCTGTATTTAATCCCAATTCCTATAAATAGTGTAGTATAGTATAGTATAGTAGTTTATTAAGTACTATATAATATTACATTGTCTTAATACACTATTACATTATTTGATATTACATTTGTTTATAAAATACATACATAAAAGCATTACATCTAAATCTTACTTATCTATTTGCATCTTAACATCTAATTCTTTACATTTTGTTTAATTTAAATTTAAAATAATTTATATTGTCATTATGCCTTGTATACAGAACTTGAATCTTAAAGATTTTGTTCTTATAGTAGTAGTAGTAATTACAGAATATTCCAATTATCATAAATCATTGTATTAAATAATTATATCTATATATAAGTATTACCTTTAATCAATATATAACTATTCACCTTTTGACATTAAAGTTTTTACATTTTTATATCTTTTATTTATAAAATACTCTATCTTTTTCCTTATACTTTACTTACACATATTGAATTTTAAAATATTTTTTGTTCTTTATCTGTATAAATATTTATCGTACATATTTACTTGTTTTACTTATGTTTTTCTATTTATAATATTTATTTAAATTAAAATATTCAATTAATTGAATATTTTAATTTAAATAAATATTATAAATAGAATAGAAGATAAATAAATAAATATAATATATTCAATTAATTGAATATTTTAATTTCTAATACTTTATCATTATATAATGCATTACAATAATCTTTGATTGCTGCTTATTTATCTAAAATCGCTAAAATATCTTACTTATACTTAATGACTTTATGTTATAGATTTACTATAGTTTCTTCTTCGTATGAAGAATACGTTACTACATATTTTTTATTTTTATCTCACAATAATCTTACCTTGTAAGTAAGTAAATTCCTTAACATTCGCTGTACGTTGTTTATTTAACTTATAATTACTATTATTACCTCTAATGATTTTCTTATGTATCTCTGCACTATTCAACTTTTCTCTTACTTAGTTTTCTTCTATAACTCCTAAAAGCTATATTTTTCGTTTTCTTCTTACTTCTTTCTCTGTTCAACTGTATTCTGTATAACATACTAATGTTTTTCTTGTTAGCTAACATATGTTTTTATCAGATTTTTTTTATTTCTAATGCTATAAAATTCTGAAATAGATTTTTCAGTGTTTCTTTTTATGTTTTCTTTTTACACAATCTATAGATTTTTCTTCTTCATGTAACCAGTACCTGTTAGCTCCTAATCTGGATATTGATATAATGATCTGACATAATGATAATTAACTAATTATTCTTTAGATAATAAAAGATAAGATAAAATAAAATACACTAAAAGAAAAAGAATTAATTAAAAGAAAAATAATCTAAAAGAGAAAAGATCAAGTATTCGCTTGTTTTTGTAATTGTTGTGATGTTATTGATAAAAAATTTGATAAAATATAAATAGGTGAATTTTGGAATTCTATGGAAAGTAATTATAGGAAAGTGAAGATAATTGTAAGGATTTGATTAAACTTTATTGGTTACAAAAAATCTATAAGATACTAAGGTAAAAATCAAGAAAAATAATGAGATGACTGGATAAATACGAATGAAAGTAGTGAAAGATCAGATAGCTTTTTTACATCAGCTGAATAAAAACAAGGGAAAAATTAATAAGATCTTACTATTAAAGAGTGAGGGTAAAGAAAATGAGTTATTTAACATTTAGCGATTATTTAAAAAGAATAGAACTAGAGTTATATACGAAAAAAACAATAAAATTTAAAAGGAAAGTAGATAAAAAGAAGATATTTGAAAGTTAAATAAAAAAGATCTAAATTTTAAACAATAATAAATTTACATACCCTGGTAATAAGTAGAGAAAATAACAGAGGCGAAGAAAACATAAAATATATGGGAAAGAAACAAAAACAGTATTTACAGAATTTTGATTCGAAGAGAACTTGAGAATGAAATTGAAGATATTTGACAGATTAGCAAAAAATATTTGGTTATTTTATGTTATGAGAATGAAGTTATAGTATCAAAGTAGAAAATATATAAACAAAATACAGAAAAGGACTTTGATACAGGTAAAATACTCTTGAGTACTATATTATATTAAAATAAAAAATAAACAGATTATAAATAAATGCTAATAAGGCTACCTAATTTTTAAAGTAATATAATAAACGGCGAAGGCAAGGAAATCCTTAAAAAGTGCCTAAAAATTACAAAAAGAATAAAAGTTCTATATTAAAGAAAGAACTTACAGACATAAGAATTATTTTTTCAGGAAATAGATATGTCATCAATAGTTAAAAAATACCAACAATAAATACTATATATGAGCAACGTGAAAAAATCCAAAAAAATAAAAATAAAAAATAAAAATTTTAGTAAAATTCAGGGTGAATAATTGAATATTCATTGAATTCAGAGTAAGACACATTGCAGCACATTTTGTGAAAGTACAGTAATATAGAGAAAAATTTTAAAACGCAGGGAAGTATTTTGAAAGTAGAAAATTAATATAAAGACATTATGTAAGATACATTGGAGCAGAAAAAGAAGCAAACATAAACGGGAAAATAACATAATGTAATTGGTCAGTGGTGTAGCTAAAAATAGGAAACAGGCATGATGAAAATTTATGTAATTACGTATTGAACTATTGAGACAATAATCGTTTAATTGTAAATAACAAAGTTCTTCATAACAACGGCAATAATAATAATACCAATGAGCTTTCGTTATGAAATTATAAACATTAAATTTTTAACCTTTTTTAATTTTGACAATTGTATTTTTGTAGAAATGTGAAAATAATATTTTTAATTAGTATACAGTTTCTACAATCATTTATCAAATATTTTAAATTAATCACATACTTTATTATACATTTATATTACATTATTATACTTTTAATAGTATCATACTTTATCTTTCAAGATTTTTTAATAAGTGAGTCATTATGTGATTAAAATGATATAAGAATTATATTGGATATTTTTATTGAATTTTTTTACAAATATTTCGAATTATTGATAATTTATTAATATTTAATGCAAAAATCCGTTGCGAATCAATAAATAAATATTATTTTAGAAGAAATGAATTATTATGGAAACATGGACATAATTGTTTATTAAGCTCGTTGTACTACTCAACTGTTAAATGATTGTATACCTCGAGTGTTATATAAATAACTTATATATCATCATATTTTTTATAAGTTATTTAGAAAAGAAAAAATATATATATAATTAATATAATATTTTTAAAAAATTTTGTAAAATTTTATAAAAAAAAATATAATCTGAAAAACCTTTTTTCCTTTTTTAAATATATCCTATTTCTTTTTTCATATCTATTACTCTTTCGAAAAAAGTATTAATCATATATATGATGTTAGTATGTTATGTATATATATATATAATATAATAATATTAGATATATTTTAAAGACATGTAATATATATACATAAGCACTTAAATGTAGTAGATGACATATATTTCATCTGAAATGAAATTCTCGTTTACAAAATGTTATTTTACTACTTTCTTTTGAACAAAAGTTTTGCTTTTGAAAGTAAAATTATCAAAATAAATTTATAATAATTTTCAGGTGGATCGAGGAGACAAGGAAGATATCCACGAATCAGGACAGGCCCTATCAGCACTTACGTATCATTACACCGCATCAAATTCAAGAATGGGCCCGGGGCCTGATTCTGGTAGTAGTGCTCCATCTTCGCTACCACACTCATTGGCTACGTCACGAGACGAAGAGGACGATGAAGATGAAGAAAGCAGTAATCGTCGATTCAATGCTCATGGAGGATCTAGGTAAGGATCAATATCAGATGATAATTGACTTATGTTACAAATTCTTATAAATTACCTACTATAATATATATATATATATAAAATATTGTTATATATATTTTAATTTATAACAAATAATATTAAAATTATTATTCTCAATAATATTTATATATTAACTATTTTTCCATTAAATATTTCTAATAAATATACAATATTCTAAATAAAGTATAGCATATGTTTATAAATTATTTATCATATTATTTATTTATTATATATATATATATATATATATAGTTTGAACATTATTAAATTAAATTATTTTATACTGTATTCTGACCAAATTTTTTATGTATTAATACTAATTGTAATTCATAATAAATTCATTTAATTGGTTTATACTGAATTGTTTGATTTACAGAATAAAATAGGGAAAATAATCGAATATTACTTATAGAGTATTATAATCAATAATAGTTATTTTTTTAGGCCTGGATTGTTTTATTTTCCAAATCAATATATTTTCAAATATATTCTTGCTAATAAACACTATGATTCTCAGACTTATAATTTTAGTTTAAAATTCAAATAATTCTTTACAATATCAAATGAAGTTGTTGAATTTAAAATATTAAAATAAAATTATAATGATAAACACAGTTAGCTGTAACATTTTTAGATTATAATTTATTTTAAAAATATTTTGATAGTTTTAATTATTAAAGAACGATATTATTCATGTTATATAGAATTTATTAATTTTTAAATATTACGAATACTATTATATTGAGAATTTTTCTGGAAAAATTTGATTATTCGAAGAGTCCGTAGATTGTTAATTAATTTACCTTAAAATATTATTATGTAAATGATACTTTTTACGTAGAAGTTTCCCTCCCCTCAATATGCACAATGGTATGTACATAATAAAATTTATAATAACATTGTGTAAAGTAATATTTTATTTAAAAAATAGAATATAAAAAAAAGGATTAAAAAATATCTATTTTCGCAATTAAATGTAAAATTAATGTTTCCAAAAAAATGTAGGAAATTAAATTTTTGCAATTAAAAATTTTCTGTTTTACTGATTTATTTTGTTACTATTAGTTGGTGATTTTTTCTTGTTTAATTAGCTTTAAATATTGCATATTTTATTTTTATAATTCATATCTTATTTATAAACTCAATTAAATTTTCTTTTTATTTATTTTTAATAGTAATTTATTTATCCCTGTTTGAAATATGAATTTTACAAATTAGTGCTAGACAAGAGATGACAGTTAAATAACAGAAGGAATATGGTATTACAGTTGTAAATTAAGATAAACTTGCAGGTGCAAATATTTCTATAAATATTGTTTAAATTGATTATTGTTTTAAAAATACTAGTAGGGTTATACTAGCTTCTGTAATTTGATTCGAGAATTACTCAGAGGTAATAATTTATTTCCATCTTTTTTTATCTTCTTTCCTCTTTTCATGAATTTATTTTATTTAAAACCCTTTTTCATGAATAAACTTTTCTCTTGTAATTTTCTATTATGATATTTAATTTTTATCCATATTTTGTAATATGTTTTTATGTATATGTTGAAATATTTAAATAAAATATAACAGAATTTATTTTATAAGGTTATTTATTTGTATTTTAAATATATGAAAGTATTACACAAGTCATAAGCTAAGCTTTAGCTGTATGATCTTTGGCGTTTATGTCGAATAAAAGACTGAAAATCTCAGGCACTATGTTACCCAAACAAAAGGTCATATCGGATAAATATAATAAAAACTAACCTTTTACAAGTAGGCAAAACCACCATAAATAACCACTTATCCCTTGCTTCAGTCACTCAAATTTTTGGTTATTTATGATGGCTAAAATATAAGTAAAACTTTACAATTAAACACATCAGGAATTCTGCGGAATTTTAACATAGTTTATTAATCCAACATTTATTGTTATTTTCTAACTTTTAATGTTTTATTTTTTTCAAAAGTGACTTGATTATTTAATATTATATATTTTATCTTTTTGTGCCATAGCTGTCTTTCTCCTTTTTTTCTTTACTATTATACTGTTCAAAGACTGTTTCTTCTAATATTCTTATTTTCATGCAATTTTCGAGAATTTCTGTATCTTTACATTTCTTTTTTATTTAAAACTTGATTACTCATTTCCTGCCTTTATTTCTATTCTATTACGTTGTTTAGCATCATAATGTGATCCAGTGAGTCTTTCACTCTCTTTTTTCTAAATTAATATCCACTTTATTTTTTTTTTGCACTTTTCTATCTCCATATTTCTGGTCTTTAGAGTAATAAATTTTCTATGGATACATCAAATAATTTCATCTTTTGGAATCTTTACCGAGTGTCTTTGGAATCATTTTTCTGCAAAACCATATTCGCTTTTTTAGTTTATAAATTGGGTGTCCTCCTTGTCCTTATTACTATGACTAACTCTGTATCCCAAATACGTGACATCCTTAAATGTTTTTGTTAGCTTTACACTTGAATGATGTTTTATAATAATTGGCTGTATCTACATATTTTCTGAAAATATATCTTTAATTAAATTGGTAATGATTAATTAATTTGTTTTAGATCTAATTTTTATACTAATATCTATAAATGATTGTTAGTACAAATATAATCTGTATGTGTTTTTCATATAGGTGAACTCATATTTATTTTATATTTTTTACATTTTATATATTTATACACTTTTTTATATTTTATTTTTATCTTTTGTAAGTAGTGCACATTATCTATACGTCGATATTTTTTTCAGAAGTAGTTAATCCAGTATTGAATTTTTCACTTATCGAAAATGAATAAAATTAGTAAATTTTATGAAATAAAAATATTTTTTACTAATTTTTAAGTTAAAATTTAAATCAGACTTCCCTGCAGAAATGTATTTATATATTTATTTTGATAGTATTTCTCTATTCAGTTATTTGACTGAATTTAAATTTTTGTTATAATTTTTAAAATGTCAATGACTGTTTTAAAAATAAAAATAAAACCATTTATTTCATAATGAAGTATTTAATTCAAATTATCCTTTTTTGGAATATTGAAATTAATGCACGTGTTAAAAATATAGTTTATTACATTTATACTGTATCCTTAATAATATTCCAAAAGATGTATTTATGGAATTTAGATAACTTAATGCGAAGAATAAAACTTAATAATTATATAATAATATATATATATAATAAGAATATATTATAATATAAATAAGAATATTTTTATTAGAAAAAATAAGAATATTTTAAATAATCAATAATTCCAAATAGCTTTAATAAGTTATTTTTTTAAATAATTTCATTATAATAAATTTTATGAAAAATTGTTTTATTAAATTAGTTAATATTTTTTATGTCTTCTTAATTGTAGTATAATTAATATTCAATATAAGATAAAACTTTCTTTACTGTTCCAATTAACTTTCAATTTATAAAATATAAATTAAAAAAAAATATAATAATATTTTAATAAAATTGATATAACTTATTCATTTATACCATTAAAACTAACTATCATTTATTTATTTTAAAATTGCAATATACTTTCAGATAATAATTTTTGTCTATTCAGTAAATAAATTATTATTAATATTTTTTTAATATAATGTAAATTCTATTAGATTATCTATTTACAATATTTATTACATTCGTTTATCAAAATTTATCTTGTTATTATATTAAAACCCAAATAACTGAAATTTCTTAATATTATTTTTAAATTAATAAAATACTAATTATTTATTATTAATACTAATTAATTATATTAATTTTTAGTAAATAATTTATTGAATAACATGCACAATATTATAATGTACGAAATATTCATTTATACATTTATAAATGCATATATATTTTATGTATCAATTAATAATAAAATTTAATAATCTACGCATATGTAGTTATTTTTCAATATTTCGTTTAAAACTTTCCATTTTTTTACCTTATATTGTATGTTTTAGTATTGATAAAAATAAAAATAATAATAATATAATAATTTATATTTATATTGTTCATGTTTTTGATGTTGTTAATATCATTTAATATTTTTAAATCTACACGAGTCATATTTTTGTATATTAAAATATATTAATCAGTTTAATATTGAAAAAAAACTATTAAAGAGAATATATTTTATAAACAAAATTTTTAATAGAGATATTCAAATTTGTCTACATAAATAAAATAAATAAATTAGGTATAATAAGGAGGTGAATCATAAAAACATGAAATCTATTTTATAAGATTTAGAAAATTTGTTGAAATACATTTTAACTTGTCAAGCTTATGTTTTTATATATAATCAATTTTTATATATTTTATTATATATGTTTTTATTTTATTATATATATATATATAATATATATCTATATGTTTGTGTAATTTGTGAAGTATAACAAATTGAAATTAAATTCATATACGTTTTCAAAATATTTAAAAATTTTTAGATACCATTATGGGTGAGGATTCATAGAGTTATGTGTTCATTGCTATTTTATATATTTATTATTTATCTTTTAAGTCGGTATTTAGGTGTTTAAAGAATGATTTTAAAAATTTAAATTAATGCTACTTTCTGTAGTTGTTTTTAAAAACACTAAGTTTTTTTACAATTCATATTTACTTTTTACTTTACTCTTTGCCTTATAATTATGATCATTGAAAAAGTTTATTAAGTAAAAAGTTTAAAAACTAAAGTTTTATGATTATAGATTTAAGATAAGAAAATAGAGAAATCGTTTATTCAATTTTTTTAAACACATAAGTAGTAAAAATAGAAATGGTATTCTTTACTTATTTTTTATTTTATAGAAAAATAATTATACATTTAAATTTGCTATATTAAGATGCAATTTCTAATTTAGAATTTGAAAAGATTAATTTAATTAATTGTAAAGTATAAAAAATTTTTGCTTCCTTAGTGAAAGAAATATATATGTATGAATGAGAATAAAATGAGTAACAGTAATCATTAACGCATGATGGGAAAATAAAAATTACTTCTGACACTTGCCAATGTGAAGACAAAATGTACCCAATGCTTTTATATATTGCAGGTAACTTACAGATTCTACGTAATTCGATTATCTTTATGATTATGATAAACTTTTTTTACATTTTATCTATCTATGTATCAAAATTCGGTCATTATACAAATTCAGTTAATCATTTCATTAAACGTTCTTTTTTAAGCTACCGTTCAGGTTTCCACATTAAGATATTTCTCCCATTATCTTTTTGCAGAACATCGTACTTTTAAAATTTTTGTAAACAATAGAAAGTTTACAACAATAATAAACAGCTGTTTTCTTATCACGTAATCTAAACTGTTATTACTGCTTCTTCGCGAAGCAAAACATATCGAATCATTCATTACCTATAAAATAAGAATATCGAATATTCTATAGAAATATATTATTATCTGATGTGGTGTATTTAATTAATTGAATGTATAATCTTCAAATACGTAAAATTATTTATTAGTTTGTATATTAATGTCTATATAATAGTAAATATGATTAAATAATAATACTATAATATACCATTAATTATTTTTATGTGTTTTTTTATATAGATAATTATTCAATCAATGTTATTAGTAATTATTCAAGAGCAAGGAAAGAAAGAAAAAATATACTTTTTATTGTTATATTATATTTTTGTTAATTTTTCAGAGATTTTTTTTTATACTAAATATTATATCAATAATAGGCAGGTTCCATAACAAAGTATTTTAAATTTTAATTCTTTATAATTCTATAAAAATTTTACTTATTTGTAATATTAGTCATATTTATATAAAAAATATTTAGAAGTTATATGAGATATTTTAAACAAACGCATAAATTAAATTTTTTTTTAATAATCATAATATTAATTAAATAAACAATATATTAAAAATTTAGAAATTCTCCTGTCTAACTATATCAATACTTTGATTAATTTGAAGATAACGTAAGTATTGATCTTTTTTTTTATATAAATAGAGAAATATTATTTTCAGAAATTTCATTTTAATTATGATTATAATATAATGAAAGAATAAAAAACAAATTAATAATATGATATAAAGTGAGGTACTAACAAACTGCCTTACAATACAGAAATTAAGAAAATATTGTTAAAGTAGTAAAAATTACAGAAAATTAAGTTTAAAAAAAAAATAATAAGAATGAGTGAGAGAGAGAGACAGAGAGAGAGTGAGTGAGAGAGAGAGAGAAAGAGAGGGAGACAGACAGACAGACAGAAATCTTGTGATGTAAAAGACACTAAGGTGAACAAAATATTTATGATCGAGAGAAAGAAAAATGAGGAGCTCCATGGATCTTCTTCACAGGTTGTTCACCGATGTTTACCAGTATTCCACAAATCTCAGTAAATCATTTAGTGGCAGTGGAATAGGGGACGTCAGTAATCTCATTAGTGACAACAGCATCAATGATACTACAGGATTTCCTACTACTTCATCTAGTTCAAATTCCTTGGGTAGTACGTCCGGATATTCAAAAATTTCAATTGCTGCAGTTGCTAGCAAACTTCGCAGCACAAGAGTGTCGCAAAAATGGAGTAATGTGCGTGCTGTTATGGCGCTCTATTCTTCTTTAAGAAAGATTAAGAGGTATTGATGCTTGTTGTGTGCAACATCAACGTTTCAATGTCTGTCTTTCTCTTTCTGGCTCACGCTGGGGTTCTACCTTTCCACTATCTTTAACTACTTTATTTTTTTCCCTTTGTATTATTAAGCTCTTATATCTTCTCTATATTTCTTTCTCTCTCTGTTTCTCTATGTAATATATTTCACAATATAATGTGTGTCTTAATATTTTCATTCATTGGTTTCTTAAACTTGCGTGTACGTATAAATATATCAAATAATCTTTTATCCATTTTATATCTTCTATACGTGTCTTTTTTAACTACAGTAGAATTTACAATACACTCTATAACTTCAATATTATACATTTTGTACAAGTAGTATGTAGTAGAAAAAATTATTATTTAAAAACACCTAACAAATTTAGAGTTACATTTATGTAATATATTTTTATTCTACCCAAGCCATATGAAGTTTTAATAAAAAAAGAACTAAATATAGTAAATAAAATTAAAATTAAGTTATCAGAAAACTAATGATTTTATCGATTTATTTATACTTGTTTGACTAAATAAAATATAAACAAAGATCAATTTTTTTTTCAAAAAAGTTTTTTAAATGGTCTTTAAAATATACTTTAAAACAATATTTTTACTAATAACTAATATGAAATAAATTTGGAATAAGATAGAATGATTTCACGTTAAAAATTTAAATTGTACAACCAAAAATTATTTCAAGTCAAGGACGCTATTTAAAGCATTGTGTAATATTAAATATTAAGTATTATATTTAAAGTATTTACACAAATTTATGATGTAAATATATGTACATTATATTATGTTAAAGAAATATAATATTATGTAAAAAATATTTATTATTTTTATTTATAATATACAATTATAAATAGATTTTATTTCATACAATAAAAATTTTAAATAAATCTCGGGAGAAACTGAACTCAATAATTAAAAATCTCTTTTTTTAAATAAAATGAGTTGATATATAAAACGGAGAGAATAGAGGAGAGAAGAAAGTTCCTTTTAATAAAAGATGGATTTTTCATGTTATAAAGTATGATATTAATAAAAATCAATATAAATAATTTTGTTTCTTAAGACATGGAAAACTTGTATATAAAAAATAAAAAATTTATAAAAAATATATAAAAAATTTTCGAATTTGCACTATTTTAACCAGTCTCTAATTTTATTTATTTTATTATAATAGTTATTAAATTATTAAAGAATTTTCATAAATAAAATAATTTTACTTTACAATATTTGGTTAACGTATTAAAAAGATTTGAATTATGATCATTTTAATTGTTTTTTTAAAAGGATTTTAAAGTAGTTTATATATAAAATTATGTAAGAAAATAATTATTTATGGATATGTAAGAAATTAATTAAAAATTAAATATAACAATTATTATTTGATTTATATATTTTTTTATGGATTCATGAATAAGAACATTTTAGTTAACAAGAAATATTAAATGAATTTTTAAAATAAAATTTTAGTCTGAAATAATTTTAGTATATTTTAATTACTTATTATGAAACTGATATCATTTTTAATCCTTTTAAAATTAATAGAAACAACAGTCGAAGAAATAAAACAGATAAATATTTTATGAATATAAATTTTTTATTTTAATTCTAATATAAATATTTTTTTAAATATTTAAATAAAATGAAAACCTTGTTGAAACTTCCGTGATTCGATTTCTTTTATTTTAACGCAAAAAGTGTTTTACATATAATAATCTTAGCAGAATAAAAAATAAAAAAATATTAATTCACAATCTAAATCATCAAAATTTATTTTATGACAATAATTATAGAGTATAATGATGATAATTTCATTTATACGTTTTATACTACTAAATATTAATGCCTGCAACAATGAACCAATCGCTATTAACATATATTTAACTCTCCTTTTTACAAAATATTTTTGTAATTATTACCATTTTAGGAAAATAAAGTTTCATTTGTGCCAAAAATTAATTTAATATAATTAAATATTATTATTTTGTAAGATAAATTAAAAAATCTTTTAATAACATCATTTTCTTAATAAGAAGATTAAACTATATAAAATTGTTATCGAATATGTATTATTATATAGTAATAATACATATAATATGCTAACTAATAATGAATACATACATTTGTTTATGGATTGAAAATTAATAAATTGACTTTTAAACAAACAATAATAATTTTGATAATCATTTATTATATTCACGTAATTTTTATGAAGTAATATTTAATTTAATTTAATTAATATTTTTTTTAAATAAATAAAAATTTTTATGTTAAATTTATTTTATATCTTTAATTCACTAAAATTCTATTTATGTTGTTGCCTGGTAGTTTGTTCTTTTATTGTCTGTTGTAAATTTCTATAATTTTTATACAGATTTATTTTATATACAGGTTATAAATTTAATATTTGTTTTTCATTATTAACTTTACTGTATTTTATACTTGTTTACTATTAGTTATTATTATATAGTTACGTTTAAAGTGATTCTACAAACATTTATAATATATTATAATCATGATAAATACTTTATTAGAAAAGAAAACTTTAACAATTATTTGTGAGTATTTATTGAACAATAAATTAATTTAAAATATTTTTTTAAATGAAATTTTAGTATATTTTGAATAATTATTTTTATTGTTAAAATATTTTTGATTTGTATTCATTTAAAAGAATTAAAAAGCTTAAATAATGTTTCGTTTCAATGGAAAAATTAACAATATTTTATAAAAATTTTGTCTGTATTTTCTTTAGCTGCTTTCTCTTTATTATTTCTTCCATATTAGCTAATTCTTTATAGTATTAAATAAAAATTGGTCTATGTTTAAAATAATGAAGTTTATGATGTCTTTGAAGTGTATTATATATATATATCTAAAAATATTGGATGGAAAAAAATATTAATTAACCTCAAACAATTTTTTTGTTTAAAATTAAATTTACATTGATATTTATTGTAAAATTTAAATGTTTTAATTATAAGTACAATAAAATTATATTTTCGGATTTCTATAAGTTTTTACTAAAAAAAAATTTAAATGAATTTAAATCTTTGTAATAGTTATGGGATTATTAATCTATAAAGTTAGGTTTCATAATTTTAAATAAATATATAATATATTTGTTAAAACATTTCTTTCATATTTTGTAGAACGAAGAGTAATCAACGTTGGATGAAGTTACGTACAACCGTTCAGTTGTCATCCGCAATATCAACTATTCAAAAGAAGCCACCTCTTAAACGAGAAGATTCTTTCCTTAAGAGATTTTCTACTCGACAAATACCTGAGAGTCAGGAAACAATCGATACTGGTGAAGGTGAGGGTGATCAGTCAGACGATAAGAACTCAAGTAAAAGACGTAGAAGACATCGAAAGCCGCAAAAACCACCAAAAACTGTTGTTAATCCAGATGAGAATTTCTATTATTACTGGCTTATGTTATTATCTACCTGTGTTCTGTATAATCTTTGGACACTGATTGTCAGACAAAGTATGCCAGAACTTCAGGCTATGGCACCTGCAGTTTGGCTAGGTTGTGATGGATTCACAGATCTCGTTTTCTTTTTGGATGTTGGTGTACAATTTCGTACAGGTTATTTGGAGCAAGGTCTTATGGTCTACAATAGTAAAAAGTTGGCCGGTCATTATTTTAAGTCTAAATTTTTTGTTATGGATCTTTTGGCATTATTACCATTAGATTTATTGCAAGTTAATCTTGGAAGTAATCCTATGCTAAGATTTCCGAGATTTTTAAAAATTTATCGTGTTTATAATTACTATTACATGGTAGAGTCGCGCACGGTTTATCCAAATCTTTGGAGGGTGTTGAATCTTATACATATTCTACTTATACTTGCGCATTGGTTTGGATGTTTTTACTATCTACTCAGCGAGGCTGAAGGATTTCATGGTGACTGGGTGTATCCATATCGTCCGGGAGAATACGCTACCCTTACGAGGAAGTATCTTGGATCTTTATATTGGTCTACATTAACTCTTACAACTATTGGGGATTTACCTACACCAGAGACCAATGCCGAGTAAGTAATTAATATTTTCAAAACAAATTATTTTAATTTTATATTTTTGAGCTACATATTTAATCAGAAATTATTTCATTTAATTGCGAACAATATATGCAAATATTTTTTTATTTCTTACAAAATACGACATACAAAAATACAATAAAAATTATTTTATTATTAAGTGTATAGGTCCTATTTTATTTTATTTTATTTTCATTGATTATGTATATAAATCTTAAATCTAAATGTATCTCTCATAAAAAAATTTTTAAATTTATTTTATCACAATATTTATAACTGTATTTAAGGCTTTTTGAAATATTGCGAAGTAGTTATTCATAATAAGTAGAAATTTTTTATTTCAATTACCATACTTATTTTTTATTTTAATCTATATAATATTTTAGTTATGCTAGTCATAAATTTAAAAAAATAAATATCTTAAATATTAACTTGAAATTTTTACATTCGTAATATATTTTATTCAAATATATATCTTAAACTTAAGAGGGAATGGAATGTTTTACATATTTCCATAAAAAATGAATAAGTATTTTGTATACTTTAAAAAAATTTAATTTAATTAAACAAATTATTTATACTTTATCAATGAATATTATTGAATTGTGTTACAAAATTATGTTTATGATAACATATGATATTTTTGTATCTTTATGCGATAATATATAGTAACAATTATTATTATTATTACACTACGTATACATATTTATAATATTTAAATTTTAATGTTCATACTTATAATTTATTTTTAACAAAGTATGGCCATGTTTAAAAATAAAAAAGTACAAAAATACTTGTATTATATTATTAGTCTTAGTAGTCTTAGCTATGTACAGTATTAACAATTTTAAATAAATTGTGTCTAAAATCCATGTGTATATATCTTTTAATATTACAAATAATATTTTTATACTTATTTACAGTTTTTGAAAACTATGCAGAAAATATTATTGCCAAATTTTGCTACATATTAATTTTTTTTACCATAGTTTATCAAAATATTATAAATATATTATAGTTCCTTGTAGTATAAACAATTTTTTAATTCATTAAAATTGATATTTGTTTAATATAAATAAATTTGAAATTATTTCAATGAATATATGAAATAATTGGTAATTTTTTAATCCTTTTAATATCGATTAGATGAATGAATAATATATTTTAAAGCAATTACTATTATGTAATTTAAAAATAAATTACGTATTAACTTTTATATATTCAGATTAATACTTAAAACAATCCTTATTTTCGTTAGATTTCTTTGTATACGATAATTTATTCGTCTTCAATGAATAAACTTTTTCGTAACTATTATATCATTGTTTGTTCAAGTTTCAATATTGTCCATTCATTGGTAAATATATATCAAAAGCATATTAATATAAAATCATAATGTTTGGATTATTTTAAGTAAGTTTATAATATAAAATACGTCAACATTGCACTTTGAAATTATTTAAAGTTTCGAAAAAATGCGATGTAAAAAAGATGAGACGTTGGAAGTCACATGATTATTGTAGAAGTATTATTTCATAAAGTTTAAATGAATCATCAGAAGCTGGTTTGATATAATGAAATAATAATAATAATGACAAATTTTAATTGTTGAAATTTTTGTTTGAGATGAAAAACACTTGTTTTAAAAAGTGACCAAATAAACGTACTTATTTATATTTTATATCATTAAAGTAATTAGAAATATTTACATGACATTTCAATTTATTATTTTATAACTCAATAAAATAAAGATATAATATTTTAAAAAGTTATATGTTTCAATATTAAACCTTATACTTAAATTTAAAAATTAAAAAAAAAACTTCAAATTTTGCAAAAAGAACATTTTACAAAGATTTTAAATAAAATGTAAGACGTAAGTATTGTGATATGAAATTTGATTACGAATATAATACCATGTACATAAGTTAAATCATTACTTAAATTTTTTTATATTATTTAACAAATTTATCAAGAATGCTATCAATAACAGTTATAGTCATTAATTAATTTTGTTTTAATATAATTTCAAGAATTTCTCTATATTTGTTATCATTTGAATTCTATTTTTAACACATGTTAAATATAATATTCAAATAAAAATTGTTGTAGATTCAAGAAGTGCTTGAGAATATACTTATAAATACGATTAAATTATTAAAAACACAATAGTATGAAATTACTCTAAAATATATAAACTTAAAAAGATAATTTTTACTTGGTTAAAACTGATTTTATTTTATATCTTAATTTATCTACAAATATAATTGTATCTTTTTTACTAATTAGAATTTTTCTGTGATAGGCTTGACATTTAAATTAAAATTACCCATTTTATTACTTAATTTATAATATTTGATCTTAAGGTGTAAGAATAAATTTTTATAATAATAGGACTTATAACATAATTAAATGAATTCCATTGCCTCTTAAGTATACAAAAAATGAAACGTCAGAACATAGGTATTAAAATCGTGAGCGGAGTGTTATTATGTTGGCAGAGCTGTAGCGGGCGGCAATCTCCGGAGTCTCGCTCGTCGCGGCCGACTATCCCGACTTCTGCAGTTCAAACATGACGGAGGGTATCTGTATCGTTCTGAAAATTTACGAGTGTATAATAGACAGTAAATGTTCAAAAGCAAGAAAACGCTATTTGAAAATCATATATTTAATTATTTTATTTTTTATTTTTTTATAAGTAGACTAAATTAAAATACAATAATTTATTTAGAAGCATTAAATTGTCTGTAAACACGTAACTCGATATTACTATAATTACTATAACTATTGTAACAATTTTTCGTTCATTTCTGCTCTATTAGTTCTAATCGAATGTTTTGAAATGTATATGTGAGGAATTAACAAAACATTGTTAAACATAATTTCTCGGGATTTATTGCTTATTTTAATTTCCTTAATTCTAAAAAATAGAATCATTTTTCTTAAAAAAAACTTTTTTATGTATGTAAATAGATTATATTTTCATAATAATAATTTGATATCAATAATAAATTATGCTTTTCAAAATATAATTATTTTCATTTTGATTTAAGACATAATAGTTTAACTTTATATACAAATATTTGCAATCATACTTATTAATTATTACGTAAAATCATTTTCTGGTAGAAATCTAATTAACTTTCGTAAAAATAACAATATTTTATTTATATTCATAAATTAATTTCATTGATTATGTCCAGATATAAGACAAAACAATTATGTAGACTAAAAGATTTTATTTTAACAGAATTAACTTATTAAAATATTCTTATTTATACTTTATTTTTTTAGTATCATATTATTCTTGAAGATAAATATTTTCCCACGTAAATATCTTCGATATTATAAAAAATCACTACTTTAATTACTGTTTACTTTTTTCTGACTAATTAATTTTTAATTTTTTATGAAATTTTTAATTTATAATTTATAATGTAGAAACTTAAAAATTAATTATAGTAACAGTTATAATTCTGAAACTGTCATATAAACATAAAAGAAAAATATAATTCAGAAACATACAAGTATAAAAAAATTTATAGTTTTACTTCTAAAAACTATATTTTTTTAATGCAAGAAGAATTATGTGATTCATATACGGATAAAAATGTATTATTAAATTATTGAAGAAATTACTACAAGAATTAAACAATGAAATTTTAATATTCTATAATAATAATTTATAGTTTTACAAATCTATATAGTCAGTATTTTAGATCAAGAAGTTGAATAAATGAAGTAAAATATGATTAAGAAATGATAAAATATTTTTTAATCTAATAAAAAGTAATAAACATATTATATATTTTTTAAATACAGTTTTGAATAAAATAATCAAATTCAAGGGATTAATTATAAAAGTATCTACAAAATTACACGATTTCTTACCTGAATGTAAAAATTGTAATACTACGTTTAAAAATTTAAATATCAGTACATTGATAGTATACTAGTCATGAAATCATGTAATCTTCTTCACGCTTTATTTATTATATTTAGTTAAATCATAGCAAACAAATTCACATATTTATTCAAAAAGAATTTTTGTTGAAAAATATAAGCTCTATAATCTTGAACTAAATACTTAAAAATGAGTGGAGGATAAAAGAAAAAAGATGAATAACGTATGAAGTAAAAAATATAGTTAATAAGTTTCTAGATCAAAAAGTTTACCAAAGAAATTAATACGAATAATATATATATATTTATATATTATAAATGATGCAAGCAAATTAGGGGTGTATGACTTGGTTTCATACAAATTATAAAGAAATGATTAACGGATTATACAAATCAGATATTAGTTATTAGTTATTATACCGAGCTTATTAGTATAAGTTATATAGCTAATTACTACAAAAGAACTTATAAAAGTAAAAACTGACGCGTTGAATGATTATTTATCAAATAGAATTTATGTTATTATTTATCTAATCATTTATATTCTTTCGTTAATCTTTGATTGTAACCTGTTTAATAATAGAAATGAATTGATAGTTCAGATATTATTTATAGATTCATTGAGAATTCAAAGAAAGTTGCATAAAGGCATAAAAATTTGGAGAAATCGCAGAGAGAGTGATTGAATGAGTGAGACGGAAAGATAGAATATAAGAGAGATTCAGAGGTAGACATAAACACAAAGAGAAAGTATTGAAAGATCTAGAGATAAAAAAACCTTTAATAGACATAGATTTATTTTTTACAAAATAAAATGACATGAAAGAAAAAAGAACATATTTTCAAATATTTATTAAGAATAGTTTATGAGTAATATTTCGAATAAAGTACTTTTTTATAATTCTAAGAATTTACTTAGATATCTTCAAAATATAAAATTTAAAAGTATAAAATTGAAATATCGAATAATTTAATGGTAACTATTACAGCATATATATGTTCTAAATCTTTAAGTTTTGTTAAATATTTAAATACAACTATATATTTGTCTTTTTATATTTTAAAAAATTTAATAAAAAATATTTCTTATATTATGTGTAATGGTAGAATAAAAATCATGTAAACAAGCAATGGATAACATTTATTTTTAATTTATCTATTTTGACATAAGTAATATTTTGCATAAATAATTTATAATACGATAATTATTAATAATAAAACTCACGCTCAAGATATTATTATAGTATATGTTTTCTCTTTTAAAAACATTATTTATGAATAATAATTTAAAATAAATAACCATATCTTTTAATTTCTTATACCTATGTGTAATAAAAACTTAAATAACCATATATCCATAAATAATTACTATCTAATACAGTAATTTTAACATTTTTAAATCTTGAAACAGTCTTTTGTAACTTTTGAGAAAAATACCTGATCGTTTTTCCATACATTCTATTAAAAATATAGAAACCAAAGTTTTTTAGTTTCTTTAAATTATTTAGCATATTATAAATCTTTAATTAGAAATGCTTATTTTCAAGTACATTAAAAAATTCATACACATAAATAGTAATAGTTTTTTAATTAATTATGATTTTATTGTATTTTGTTGTATTTTCAAAGTATATGTTATGTTAATTTTTAATTGTTCCTACTTGAATCAAATAATATTATAATTGCATATTTATTTGAATATATTATTTTATTTCATTTAAAGTTATGTACATAAAATACGTTATTTTAATTTGTTTGTGTGAATTAATTTAAGGAATATAAATATTAAAGCTAAATCAAGTGAAGAAGTTAATAAAATTTTAGGGAATGTAAAACAAAAATTGAACAAAAATAAATAAACTAATAAAAATTATAGACAGAATGTAACAACAATTTTAAGTATAAATTAAATTTTTTTTTACAAAGTGATAAAACGGTATTTCTCATATAAAAATAGCTTTTAAACTTATAAGATACCTGAAATATAAAAAAGCGAGTAATATTGTATAAAAAGAAAGGCTCCAATAGAGTTGCTCGTAGATTTAAATATAATGAAAAGGATAAAACATAAAGAGAAAAAATCATAATGAAAAAGCATAATTGATTTTGTCTGTTTATTCCCTTGAATAGATATGTGTTCACGATAGTCAGCTACCTGATTGGTGTTTTCATCTTTGCAACAATCGTTGGTCAAGTGGGCAATGTTATCACAAACCGTAACGCTAATAGGCTCGAGTTCGAACGGCTACTTGACGGTGCCAAGACATATATGAGACACCACAAGGTACCTGGAGGTATGAAAAGACGCGTGTTGCGATGGTATGACTACAGTTGGTCACGGGGTAGGATACAAGGTGGTGGTGACATCAATACAGCTCTTGGATTATTACCAGATAAGCTCAAGACGGAGTTAGCTCTTCATGTCAACCTTTCTGTGCTTAAAAAAGTTACCATCTTTCAGGTGAGCTATAATTAATTAAAATATTCAAAGAATTATTTAAAAATAATGAAAGCCTGCAAATCAAAAGAATATATATATATATATATATTAATTTTTTATATACCTTGTCTTTTGAACTTTTATATATTTCCTTATTGTATATATTTCCTAATTTTATAATAATAGCGAGTTGATTAGCATAAAATTTTTTTCATTATATATATATATATATTATATAAAATTTTACACAGTACGTATTTATACATATACATAGACACACATATATTTAAAACGCAAAATTTTTTAGTATGTATGACAATGATATGTTTTAATTTTATCACTATATTTAATTTGTTATTATTTTAAAACAATATATATTAGTACTAACTATTTGATTATTTGATGAATTTAAGCACAAATTATTGTAATTAAATAAGAACTAAGCTATATATTTATTAAATTGATAATTAACTCAATAAATAATACTCTAATAAAATAGTTAGAAAAACATTATAACAATCAGAATATTTCAAATTATAAATAAAAAATATATTTATATTTATAAAACTTCATAAATATGTTTGCAATCATTATGTATACTTATAGTATTTTAATAAAATAATTTGTTCCGACATTAATTATTCAGCAATTTTTAGCTTTACTATTTGTCTACATAAATTATAAGTCAACTTTTTGTAGAAATCTCATAATATACTATAATTATCGTTTATTATTATTGTTCAATTCATAATTCTTCTTTACCTAAAAACCGTAATATAAATAGTTTATAAGTTTTTTAAAGTTTTTATTTAATCATTGTTATTCAAAAAGCAACATTTTCATACTTATATTTCACACATATACTTTGTAAACATATTATTTATTATAGATATATTGTACATTCTGTCAATATTGAGATTAAAATAGTATCAAATTTATTTATAATTTATTTTGAAAGTTAATCTTCAATTTAATTACCAATAAGTCTTCCAAAATATATTTAATAATCATAAACTTTAGATGATATAAAACCAATTGATACTTATTTATAATAAATCTAAGGCTTTATTCAATAGAATATAATATGATTTTAAAACTTCCAAAGTGTGTTAATAATTAATTACTATTTTGTTAGTAATTATAATTATAAATTAATATTATAATAAATTAAATTTTTTGTTAATAAATGAATATAAATTTCTATTTTTTATAACCAGAATGATTCCACTTTTATATTAAAAAGTTTCTTGGAATATGTAAATATTATAATTTATTATAAGTTAATATATTATACAACGATTCTTAAAACTATAAATTAATTTTATCTTAGTGAAAAGATTAAATTTCAATCATGTTTACAAATATTTATAGACATGTTTACATATGGAATATGAATATTCTAAAAATTTTTATTACTTTTTTATAACATTTTAGTTACATTACTTAATTAATATCCATATATAAAAATGGTCTAGTTTAAGTTCAAATTTTCGAAATAAATAATAAAGAATTTTTTACTTATAATAGATTCTTTTACAAATTACAATACATTTATAAGCTCCTTGTTTTTTTACTCAAGAAAATTGTTGATAATATATCAATTAATTACTATCTTGCTATAATACAATTATTTATTAAAATGTATGGTATTATTGATTAGTTGATGTAGGATCTTTTCAGTATTTTATATAGCTTTTAATATGCACCAAATTCATTAATTTCAATTATTTTAATTATTTTAATAATGAATAAAATTTACTCGAGTATTTTAATAATTTGAAAAATAAAAATGTAAATTATTTCTATATTATGTTGATTATTATTTGATTATTAAATTTTTTGTATAAGCATTAAAAAATATAATAAAATTTTAATTAAGGTTGTTCTTATATATTTATTTTTCTTTAAGAATGATAATAAGCATATAAATTAAAAAAGACAAAATAAAATTTTCAAATTTTATATTATTAAAACATGCAAGATAATTTATAAAAATTATGAAATTATATATATATATATATAGTATATATATAAATAAACTTTATATAAAACATGAAATAACATTTTTATTTGTAATAATTTCAAAGTCTTAGAAAATATTTTTGACTTTATTATATGTATAACTTTAATTTTTCTGTACATATACGTGCATTAAATTAGTAATTATATGCGTATATATTTATTGCTTATTTCAATTTCGCTACTATATTAAGCAAAGAAAATTTAAATAAATTTATCTGATTTAGATTAATTTTAATCTTTAGGCAGTTTAGATTTTTATTATCAATAAAATTTAAAAATAGTGTATGAAATACAAGAAAGTTTAATTTTATTACAAAATGAAGATTTATTAATTATACCATTATTTTAACTTTACTCATCAATTTCATAATAATCAATGAAAATGAATGAAGACTGTAATTTCAATAAGATAATATTAATATAACATTTTAAAAACAAAAATTTCAATGTTAATGATTTTTTTTTACAAATTAATAATTATTTTAAATAAGTTTTATAAAATTATAACATAACTAATTTTTAACACAATTTTAATATCATATATTATGGGAGATGGTTATTATTTCTTAAAAATTGGGAACCTTTACATAGGGCGACAATATAATTAAATAAATAATTTATTTTAAAATAACTTTAGTTTTATGGAAAAATGCTGATAGTCTTTTTTTAACCATTAAAATACTCATATATAAAAATAAAATATTTATAAAAAAAATTTTATAAGTAAAAAACATAGAAAAGAAAGTGCTATATTTCTAGAAATAGAAACAATCTTATAAAGAGAAGTTTAATAAAGGGATTATATGAAAAAATTTAGAAAATTAAAAGAGAAACGTCAAAATTTATAATGAACAATAAATTAATTATTTTTTCACCTTTTTCAGCACGAAAGGGAAAAAAGAAAAATAATTTTAAGCAGAAAAAAAGCAGAAACTGCAAAGGAAATTTAAGTATTATATAAATATATTCTAGAAATAATAAAAAATGAAAAAATAAATTATAAGAATAAGAAAAAATATATTACAAGATTCTTCTAATATAAAATTAATATTTATTATAATATTTATAAATTTTACATTTAATTTTTTATGCAACAATATTTTGTAAATATGAAGTAGTTTATTTTTATGCAGAATAATAAATAATCATTATTTTATTTTTCCATAAATTACTTATAAATATTTATTATTTCTTATTTATTATATAAAAGCTAATTGACATAATTTATATAAACACTGTAAAATTTTTATGTACTTGCTTTTATGTAAAGCTTGAATTACTTTTTAAATTAAATCATTCAATTTGAATTAAATCACACTTCAATCTAACCTTTAACAATATTTCGTGGTGGCTGTCACAACGTGGTGATCAGGTAAGAGTTTAGGAGAGAATAATTGCTGCTCATTTTACTCTTTTAATTTATTTATTTTTTTGGGCACCACTATACAAATTTATTTCTAAAAGAGGTTGCACTGTGCGAGAGGAAAAAAAGGCAAGTAGAGAAATTAAAAATACCTTACAATAAAATCGATACTTACAGTCAAAAAATGTAGATACGACAAAAAACTAGACTACAATAGACTCGAAATTGATGAAAATCTGACTTGAATACGAATGCTGAAAACACTGGTCTCTCAGAACACGTACTGTAAAAAAACTGCTCAAAGCAACTGAATACGACTGTCAGTTTAACCTTTCTTCCCCGCTTATATAACCTGTCCTTTTCTCTTTTTTCACTTTCTTTGCTATTTTACAACTCTTGTACCTTATATTCTACAGGACTTCCACTTACAATTTACTGTTTGATTGACACAGTATGTGTTGGGGTAGCTTGAATCGGTTTTCGGTTACAATGTATCTGATTCTTATTATAATTCCACCTATAAACTGAAGTTTATTATCGAAATTTTTGCCTAAATCAAAATTTTGGTCTAAATCAGTTGATAGTTTTTCGTTAATATCATTGGTATTAAAAATCTCTTGTATTCTATCTAGGAATCAAAAGTTCTTTAATAATCTTAAACTTTTTCGACTTCCTAAATCCCAATGAGTACTGACTGTACTCTAATTTGTTATAGGATATTTCTGGGCCAACGCGACTTGCTTGTGTACGATATTATGGATCGTATATACCAACAACACAATTCTACTGAACCTGGATTGTTTATCGTCCTATAGGTCTAGTACCATGGGTTTTAATTGGCACGCAATTTCATTTCTTTTTAGAACTTAGAGAAATAGCCAGCATACATGTACACATTTACGCTTTTTGAGACTCCTAATGTTAAGATAGACTGCAGTTTCGAGTGCAGGTTTACGTGAACCACGAAATTTTGGTGTATGGGGCGTACACATTTTAGGCAGAAGACTGAAAAAGATAAGAATAAAAATAAAAAACATAACAAGCGCAAGAAAGGGTTAGAATAGAGAAAGAAAGAGAGAGCGATATGTAGAGCAAGAGTATAAGAGAAAAAGAAAAGAAAGAGAGAGAGGTCGTTATATAGGGTGAGAGTCACAGCGAAGGCTGGGTAGCGAGTAGATAAGAAGAGAAGAGGGACTAAGTCAGGCATAGAGGAAAAGGTTTATTACAAGAAAATATATGGACACCTATATATATTCGATCTTTTTGGATCGGGGTAGATACTTTCGTTAATTTTCATTATATGATCGTTTCCAAGCTCATTATGTCGGCTCATTTCTTCAAGATTTTTCGCATTTAATATAGATATTATTCTAAAATACTGAAATTTTAACTTTGTATCGACAAAAAATTCTTTATTTCATATTTTAATAAAGGAAGAATATTAATAATTTTTTAATAGTAATTTTTAGAGTAACTCAAAAATAGAAATTACAATCATTTATAAAGAGAAGTTTTTTCTAAGCAAATTTAATTCCAAGGAAACACTCTTTGTGAAGAATAATAACTTTAAATAAAAATGAAATATTTCAGGTATTTTGAATTTTTCTTGGATAAATAGAGGATGATCATCAGATGCGTATAGACTATGAGTTTGGTTTTTATCAAATTCAACAACGAAAGTGCTTTAGAAAATATCGAAAAAAGTACTGGTAACAAGTACTTATTACATTCTGATAGCAGTTATATATCTGATTTTAGTTATATCTACTTTTATATCTAATTTTCTTTCTAATTTTGTCTTTTTCTATATTCTCATACAAACAATTTAACTTAATTTTTTATTATTTATTCATGAATAAATCATAGATTATTATTTATTATCCTATATATCTCTCAATCTAAATTATTTTTAGATGTATTCATATTAATAAATGTCATTTATATTTATGAATATATTGTTCATACATACTATTCATTTTTTTCCTTCCCCCTTCTATTGTCCTGCTAAAATATCTCTCTTTGATTCTACTATTTTCTTCTCTTTCTGCTTAATGAATTTTTTACAATACTTTTATATCATTCTTATCACTATTTATATTACTCTCTCATTTGATTGCTTCGAACTCCATAACATCACATTCTTCCATTGCTTAAGTACTTTGATTATATTATTCTTTCATATATTATCCTTTCCATTTGAAATTTGTTTTTTCCCTTCTTACGTCTGTTTTCTTGAAGTTCATATATTTTTGTTTGTTCTATAGTACTAGGCCTTTACTTTCTAGATAATTTCTGAAACTAATAACTTGATTAATTCTTCCTCGCTCATTATCAAAATTTCTGTGTCGCTTACATATTTAATGATCTAATATTCTTTTTCCATATTTTTATACCCAACCTTCTTGATCTTTTTAATTAACTTTTTAGATTTAACAATGCTATATTAGATAGCGTTCAGCTTATTGGACATATCTGCCTTATTCCTCCTTTGATTTTTATTTCTGCAATAATTTCTTATTTTTTCCTTGAAATCTCTGTAAACTTTTTTGATACAATCAATCAGTACTTTTTCATTTCTGTCTTTTTCATGGTTTTTTTAAATATTCATTTTCTTTATTTGATCGAATAAAGAGCAAATGAATATTTATAATTAGTTAATGAATATTGATATTATATTAAATATTAATATTATAATAAAATATTTGCGTATCTTTCTCAAATGTTCACCTATTTCAGTTTTAATACATAGATTTTTTCGTGTATGCATTTTTTCTTCTAAAGCCGAACTAAAATTATATTTTCTATTTACATGTGTTCTCCTATTTTATTTTTTTTTTAATTTCTATGTAATATTAAATAAATGTTATGTTCTGTATTTAAATTAATAATGCCTCTGTGATTTTTATATTTTCCCTATTTCCGTTTTTAAAAATAAGCATTACTTCTCCACTTCTCCAGCATTTTCAATTTTTGTAATTTCATTTACTATTTTTCCCATTGTCTATATCACTATCTATTAATTTAATCATTAATTATTTACTCTCTTATACACTCTTTCTTAACATTATTTTATTTATTATTCTATACTTCTTACTTCTTTGTATTCCTTACTTCCTCTTCTATCTTTTGTAATATTTCTCATTTGCTTTCTTCTTAGTTTTCTACCTCTCTTTGGTTTTTTTCCTTATGTATTCATTATATATTTATTCATTGTATATTCTCGATTTTTCTTTCTGGACGTTACTGTCTATATTTTCTCTTTACGATTTTCCGTGTATCATATATTGATCTTTTTTATACTACCATATTCAACGCATCTACTCATGTATACATCTGTATCTTTGAGATACTGAATACAGAGGTGAGATACTGAGATACATTGTTCTACTACCCTAGATTTCTCATGAACTTTTTTGTGAAAGCTTCAAATTTTAATTGCTCGTACATACATCAACAATACGAATAGCATATCTATGTTGCATGTAAGCGAATAAGTAGTAGAAGAAAAGAGACAGAGATAGAGATAAAGAGAGAAAATAATAAGAGACAGAACAATAATGAGTAAAAAATTACAACAAAAATTAAAAACAATACTCGAATTTGTCCGCATTGTAGTCATTTTAATGAAACATATTCTTTTTATAAATGGAATTTGTAATTATAATCTTTAAGTTTTTATTTCGTTTTTTGAATATGACTAAAATGTTAGCTCTTCGACATCTTACTATAGCTTTTCATATAAGCGACTGTTTAACATCCTAAAGATAATTCTGACTCACAGCTAAGCGCCTGTTGCTTTCTATATATGAAACTTATTATTAAGACTAACCGCACCTTTTTAACGGTATTAGTTTTCTACTTAGTTATTAAACGAATTAATGGTTGAAAATAATTGTTTTAATAATTATATGATGCATTTTGAGCAGTTTAATTAAATGGCTAAGAAAAATTAATATTTATGTATTAATTCTTTACTTAAATATATTAATACATAGAATACATAATATTAATTTTAAATTTTAGGAATGCCAGCCGGAATTCTTGCATGATCTGGTTTTAAAGATGAAGGCTTACATATTTACACCAGGTGATTCCATCTGTCGTAAGGGAGAAGTAGCACGAGAGATGTTTATAATAGCTGATGGAATTCTTGAAGTTATAAGTGAAACAGGACGAGTACTTACTACAATGAAAGCAGGCGACTTTTTTGGCGAGATTGGTATTCTCAATCTTGATGGACTTAATAAGTATGCTCTTTCATATATTCATTTTGCACTAAAGAAAATTATATAAACAATTTATTTTTATTATTCAAGCTTTTTCTTCATTGATGAATTATGATACAATGAATTAAATAATAGCTTTTACAGCTTTAGGTTACCAAACACTAAGTAATATGTGTTTTTTAAATACTAAGTGTATTAAGATTCTTTTAAGAATTGAAGAATGAGAATAATATTCTTATCAATCGAATATATATTAAAATTATTTGATAATATATTTACAGAAAAGTAATAAAAGTAATCTTAGATATATAATTCTACACACAAATAAAGTAATCAAAAATGTTTCATAAAATTTTTTTATTTTATTCGTATATCTTGAAAAATCAAAATTATTGCCTGCATTTAATAATTTTTATTTGTTTGAGTTTGAAAGGATCTATGCACACAAATTAATTTTTAATATTTTATAATGTCAATATGGCTTTGACTTATTACATTAACTTTTTATTATTAATATACTATTGCATATTACATAAATCATTCTGATGATTCTAAAAAATGAGTGTAATAAAAGCTTTCATGAAAAATACAATTAATACACTACTTTTATAAATAAGGACTATAATAATTATTTTATTTAATACAAAATATATACGATAATATTAGATATTGTTTGAGGAAAATGGCTGAATACAAAAATAAGTATCTGCATCTATTTAGACATAGGCAATCATTATAGAAAGTCTCCATGGTGCATTTTAAACGTATTGATAGTAAAATTTAATTAAGAAATAAATAATATGATAAACGAAAATGTAAAAAGAAACTGTAATTTAATAATGTTAATTAATAGTGATTTTAGTGTAAAAATAAGGAAAAAAGGATGAGCAACTGAAAACAAGATTAAGAGAAGATAAAAAAAATAAAAACAAAGAAAAAAGTTGATAAAATGAATAGATCAGAAAAATTATCTACGTTAAATATAAGAGCAGAACTAGAACTTTGAATTTATATTTAATAGTATAATACGATTTCCGTAATAATAATAATTGCAAAAGTTAACAGCGAGGTAGAGAAAAAGGTGGAGACCTGGCATCGTTCACTGGACTCGTGCGTACGCCATCGTCACTTGCTCGCGTATGAAAAGCCGGATCGTATATGCCTATGCCAGATCCGGTTAGGTATGGATCACTACTATAACGCACATCAACTCCAGATTTCTCGTACTGCAGCTGCTCTAACAGTCGCGTTTTATGGACTACATAGAACACGAGGGGGTCGCCAAGATACAATACTCTGGCTTCTGCTTATTCTAGGTTTCCGAGTCGCGACCACGCTTTTCCGGAATCCCGCTATCCCTGGATTCTGGTCTGGATTATTAGCTCCAGCGTTCTCTGGATACATTGAAATACATTATTGTTGAACTCGAATCCTGGATCATATCGAAAACGCCATCTCTTAAGTCCGTTGTTGTGATGTATAGGTTTATAAGGCGAACCGCGAAACCTCGCCGCATGCAAGACTCATCGTTAAGGCAGGAGCATCAAGAAAAGAAAGGAAAGAAGAACAAAACCCTATGTGAGAAAGAAAGAAAAACGCATTATAGACAAAGAGAAAAGTAGGTAGAGAGAGTGAAAAGGAAGGACAAGGAGAGAAAAGGATGGACACAAAGTTTATGAGTAAGCATATGGGCCCCTGGTGCGCTCAGCTTTTTCCTTGAGCAGATATTATCCTATATCTAGTATAGTACTAAGTATATTTTATAAAATACTTACTTTTCATTTAACATATTAACATATTTTTGTATAGGAAAATATTCGCTGATTTCTCATTTGCATTAATTTCAGGTTCAGATTATCTCTTTTTAGATGTTCTGATTGCTTACTTGGGTTCTTTCTTGAGCTCGTTAATCTGATTCGGATTTCCTTGTTTTATGTATGTAATATAATTTATAAATCTTTTAAAAATTATTTTGCCTTCTATTATCAACAGAAATAATAAATAAATTAAAAAAGAGCGGGATTGAAAGAAATTAAAATGAAGATTTAAAAATCAAAAAGGTACGAGTAAGAAGAAAAAACTAATAGAGTTACTAAAATACAATAAGAAAAATAATACAAAACAACGAAATAGAAAATGTGATGAGCAATAAAATAAGAAAAAATTTGGGAATTAATGATTAAAGGAGAAAAAGAAATTGATAGAAATATATTAAAAAAGAATGGTAGCTACACTTTATGAAAATGTATGAAGATGAGAAATAAAGAAATAAGAAAGAAGAAGTGTAATAACATCAAAGTTCAGTAAAAGAAAATCAGTCAAGAATTATAAATAATTTATTTAAGAGAATTAAAAAGAGAAAAAATTTTGAAAGAATCAATTAATAATAATATTCATTTACAGTGCCAAATGTAAGTGGCCGAATGACAGTGTCAAATTTAAAAAGAAAAAAAAATAAGAAAAAAAATGTTTCTAAAAAAATTTTTAGAAGCATGACTAATAAAGAAGACATAAGTCACTTACACAAATTATAATAATATAGTGAATAAAATGCAAAAATACATAAAAAATATAATAATATTAAATCTGATTTTAGAAGAAAAAGGTGAACAGTAAAGACTAAAAAGAAAAAAGTTTTAAATACATCAGAGGTATAAATACTTCGCTAAATAAAATAGAAGCAGAGAATTTAGAATTACGTGGAAATAAAAGATACGTGGAAATAAGAAATAAAATCATATTTAATAAATTGCATATGTGAATTTTATAATAAACCAGAATAACAGTAAAAAAAAGCTAATCGTCAATATTCAACAAATACAATGTTCATTAATAAAACAGAGACAAATTTAATGGTGGAATTTTTTAAATTCAGATAGTAGGAGTAAAAATAGAAAAAATATAAAATTATTCTACATGACCTAGTAACTTTGGTAAAGACCAAAGCAAATAACGAATGATAAAGCTGAGCTTGGTGGGAGCTCAGGGTAGCAACGAGCATACGAAAAAAAATCTGATAAGGGGGGGGGGTCCGCTCGTCCCAGTACAAGTAGAGACTTCGTTATGAAACTCCTCGCACCTTGATAAGGGCACGGGACTCCTGAAGGACGGAATAGTGAGAAAAGAGGTCGAGATTAAGGAAGAAAAAGTAACTCAAGATTCTTTTGGGGTTGTGCGCTAGTGACAGAACAGGCGTAGTATAATTTAGTGTAATTTATTTGATATCTTTACAAAACTACTAAAATATCAGATATTATGTTTTGTGTGTGTGTGTGTATGTGTGTGTGTAGCTTATGAATTAAATAACATGTGTAGTGTAAAACTAATTTAAATATAGATTTAAAAGTAATTGTATTATTTATACAAATTGATACATTTATAATGATACATATCATATTATATATATTCAAAAACATGTATATTTTATGAAATATTTTGTTAATTATAATATTAAAGATTTAAGAAAAGTGGTACCATTATTAATTCTATTATTATCATATTATTTTCTTCTTATTGCTTACTTTCATTACTTAAAAGTATTTTATTAGATATAGTGAAAATAAATTAATAGTATTAAAACTATTAAATATATATTATACACATAAATATTATATACATAAAGTTTTTCAGTTTTCCTAAACCGTAAATTAAATTAAAACATAAATTATTTTCTTAAAATGAAAAATAATGTTATTTTTATTACTATACTAATAAAAATATATTCAGTCTCTATTATATCATATATATAATTTTAAATATTTTATTCAACTTTTCGAACCTATATTTATATATTTTGATAATTTTAATACTAAATCTTACTCTCATAAATATTTCATTTTTAATAAAGAAATTTGAAAATAAATTATTACTAATACTTTATTTATACTTCTCAACTCTTACACGTACTATTATAGTTATTGCCTAATTAAACTATGAAATATGAATTTTTACAAGTTAATTCTTTTTAAATTCTATATATTCTAACAATATAATTTTACATAAATTTTATATTTTTTTTATATTTTATTATTTTATAAATTTTAGGTTTAAAAAAAACTATACTAATTTAAAAAAATGTATAATTAAAATCATATTTTATAATCAATAAATTCACCTGTTAGAGAAAATATCTAATTATTTTTTGTGTAAAAAGGCGCACTGCAGATGTTCGCTCAGTTGGTTATTCTGAACTATTCAGTTTATCTCGCGAAGATGTACTGGCAGCTCTTAAAGACTATCCAGAAGCACAAGAGATTCTTCAGAAATTAGGTGAAAAGCGGTTACGAGAGGCACAACGTGTTGCACGTTCTTTTCGGAATCCTCCTTCTCCAAATCATGATTCATCGGACAATAGCACTGGCAAGCGTATTGTTGACAAGCTGAAAAGTGATGTTAAGGGCTTAAAGAATGTTTTGAAAAAAAGCAGACGAAATACCAGGCCTGAAGAAAATCTTGAATTGCAGCCTCTTACGTCAAGATTAGCACAACTTAGACGTCAAACGAGAATAGAAGAAACACAGGATATTTGTATATCAGGTTCAGAAACTCCAATCTCACCATTAGGAGCTGGATTGCCATTACTCTCGAGGTTAAGGTTACTCAAAGAAAAACAGGAAAGAGAAGAGAAAAAAAGTCTTGTGGAGATAAGCAATCAAATACCGGAACAAGTATGATTTAAAATGAAGATGATTTAGTTTATGAATGTTTCTTAGTTAATGAGCATAACTTTTTGATAATAATTAATTTAAAGGAAAGCTCCGAATTATGTTGTGCTTTATTATTTTAATTGTTTTATGCATTTTGTCTTCTTGTAGTATTGTTTTGTAGTATTTATTGTGTAAATTATAATTTTAAATGCAATACATTTCCTTCCATACTTTTCCATTTATAATTTTAAATCGTGTATTTTAATTATACTTTTTTCATGTACCTTTAAGAAATTTATCTAGTAGTCTTATATTATTATAGTATTATTTTATTTATCTTGTTTATAAAACTTTAATGAAAGAATATAATTACTGATATTAAAGCAAATTAGATTCTTATCATATATATACAAATATCAACAGTAAATATAAGAATTGTTCTGTGGAATGGTTTGATAAATTTTACAAATTCCCATAAGATAAGAGTAAATTAGTTTTAGTTTATATGATTAATTCCAGATTCAAAAGTATTATTCTTCAAATTCTTAGTTTTTCATAATCCTTTTCCTTAAAATTTTTTTAGAAAATTTTTCTATTGAAATTCTTTATATAGTAAGTAATTCTATATTCTATGTAATGTATATAATCTAATATATTATTCTATATTCTGTTTTTTTCTAAAAGAATACGTATATAAAATATAATGTTATAAAATATATTAAAATTATCAAAAAGATCTTTATTAAAAACTTTACAACAATGTTTTATAAAAATAGTATACATATATTTCTCAAAAATCTATAAGAATTCTATATTTTCAAACCATTTCAAAAACTATTTAATTCTAAGAATTCTTATATATGATTGAATTACTTTTTAAATAAGAATTTTATATGTATTTTAAATTATTGATACATTTATTTATACATTTGTTTTTTCTTTCTAAAACCTTATAATGTTTTTTTACATTATATCTTTTTTATTTTCTATTTTTTCTCCCTGTTACGAATGATGTATAATCAATTTTAATTCTTTTACTGCTTTATTTCATTATTTCTCTACAATTGTTTATTGATTTATTGGTATGTCTATTGATCTCCATATCATTACGAATAAGTTGTTTTATTGTTTTTTTATTATTGAAATCTTACTCTAAAACTTGTTCTTTTTGTCTTATAGTTTCTTCCCTCATTCTTAATTTTATTTCTGTTCATATTATATAAGCTTCCTTTGAGCCATCTATGCATTTACTGTTATTACTTTGATTTTAAATTTAAATACTCTGTTCGATGTCTTCATTTCTATTTTGTTTTAAGATGATAAAATATTTAGATGTGTTTTATCTGTATTAGGTATTCATTTTATGTATTTTAATTGTACCTTTTTTATTTTTTGACATTCCATTCCTATATTTCTATTCCACAAAATAATATTTTTTCTAGTAAACAGACAAATATTTTCATTTACATTTTTTACCTTCAAACTATCTGTTTTTCATACTTAAAATTTTTGTATTACTAATATACACGTGTACATTTTATATATTTTTATTTTATGATATTTTCTTTAAATTTATGTCTTAAATATACAAATTTAATTTCTATCTCCTATTTTATAAATTTCATTATTTTTGCTTTTAAGTATTTAAGTTTTATATTTTCATTTCTATGTAATTTCTAAATATTCTCAGTAATTATTTCAATTATCAATAGTTCTTTACCAACATGCTATATCATTTATATATATTGAAGATTTTATTTTTTTTTATCTCATATCACTAACTTATAAGATGCTGAACTTTTCTTTGTATTTATATTTCATTAATTATTTCATTACCTATTTTAATTTTTACTTTACATTTGATCAATCAGTGGAAAAATTTAATCAATCAATTATCGTACGTTAAGTACTCGCTTTTCTTATGAAAGTACTTGTTTCCTTTTTTTCTATGTAATGTTTATTATAGAATTCAGAATTTATATTTAAAAGACATACGAAATGAAAAAATTTTATATTAAATAGTTCATTTGTTACAATATTTAGTAGATTATATCTTCTATACCTCTTTTCTGCTAAAACTGAATATATTACTTTATTTATAAAATATATATTTTATATCTCTACTACAATAAAGTAATAATGTTTAATTGCTTATTGTTTTCTTTTCAAAGATTAGTATTACGATATTGTTTCTTTAGGATTCAGGAATGTTTCTAAATTATTCATAATTTTTGTCATACCTTGTATTAATTAGTTTCATATTTAATTCATATTTTTCTCTTCTAACCTTTATTTTAGATTTATTATTTTTTGCACTTATTCCTTTCGTATCTTTTACCTTTTATTTCCTATTTATTCATTACTTCTCATCATTTCTTAATTTTCTCTTAATCTTTTCATATATACATGAAAATGTGTCAGTCTGTTTTTATGTATTTCTATTAATCATTTTTCTATTTTTTCTCCCTTTGTAAATTAATTTCCAATAAATATTTTCTAAAATAGTAAAGCTTATTTCTTCTTTCTTTGAATTTTTATTTCTTTTATTTCTTTATCTTTTCTATTTTTATTTTTCAGTATGTTCTCTATGTAAATTCTCTATGTTTGTATTTATATTTCCTACTTCTTTTAATTGTTTCTTTCTTTTTCTTCTTGTTTATAAGGACAAAATTCTGAATTTTTTTTCGCAGTATTTTGCTTTCTTAAACTTATTACCTCATATTTTTTAATATAATTTTTCATTTTATTTTTTTTTAAATAACTCTTCTATGTTTAGATCATTTATTTTTTTTATAATCAACCTAATCTTAATTCTCACTTTATCTTCATTATTTCATTAACAAAAATTCTTATACACCTTTCATTACTACTACAGTGTATGAAAGCTCCTACCCAAATTCTCTTACTCTAGATAACGTACTTTTCGACTCCTAATTTTATTTTCGAGCACAATTTTAATTTATTATATTATAACTTTATATATACGTCCCGTTTAATGTTTCCCCTTTTTTGTATCATTATCGGGAATGACCTAATTATAGTAGGTATAGCAATATTTAATACATTACTCTGCAAAATTTATAATTTTATTTTTATTATTATTTGAAAATTATTAATTTACTAAAAATTCTATTAAATTATATATAACTTCTAAAATTATGTTTATTCATATAGTATTAAAAAAACTTTAAAAATATTTGATTAATTAAATGGGTTTATTTAAAATTCATTTCGTATATCGTATTTTTACACAAAATAAATTTATCTTTTATTTGCTTATCTTATTAATATTAGGTTAATAATTACTTTTTGTCAATAATATTATTTTCTTATTAATACTTCTATCTATTAATTATCTTTATTTAATAGAAAAAAATTTATATATCTATTTTTACAATGAAACGTAATCAGTCTTTTTATACATTTTTATGGTGAGACTAATACTTTAAAGAGTATTTCTCAAAATGTATAGTATTTTTCAAATACATGCATAGATAATTTATATTTCAAATAAATGTTACTAATTGATTTCTTTATTTCAATATCTTGTATCTGTTTATTCAGTAGCTATTAAAAAATTAATAAATAAAATTGATCTCTCAATTTATTTATTTTTGATTCAACTCAAATAATATTTAATCATATGATAAAATGAATTTTTATCCATGTTATTTAAGAAATATTAATTTATATTTCTATTTGAAAATTTTATTCAGAATCAAACAACTGTAGATCTATCGAACATCCATAACACCAGCAATACAAGCATAACAGTACCATTATTGCATCGTCTTTTACATATAAAATCGAAAGTAGATGTCGATACAATACTAGATCGTGAGACAATTGTCGTAAAAGAACCTTTACTTCCTCATAACATCATACCTGAAGAGAACGAAATTTTCATTACTACGGAACTAAACGATAACAAAAGCTCAATTAAAAAAAGTATAGAGTCGAGTAAACTGATGCTGCGAACACCAAGATCCACTTCGGTGGAAATCGAGAATATTATTAGTCGAAAACCTTGGGCTATGTTGAAAAGTGCGTCTATTAAATCTACGAATAAAGATATTCACAGACGTAGTTCGCAGTATCCACAACAACCCTCTCGTATTTCTTCAGCTCGTAAATTTCAAATACGTCAAAATCTTGTACAATTGAGACAGCAAAAAAAAATGTATGCCTCAATAGATGACTTATCGCCAGAATATTGCGGATTACCTTTTGTTAAAAAACTTAAGATTCTTAATGAACGTCAAAAGCTAGCTGAATTAGAGAAAGCTGTAAGAAGTTCCAGTTTAGATTGCGGTGAAAACACAGAATTAGAATTCGGTGGTAATTTAACAAGAAGTCATTCTGAAGCTTGCGCAATCGACTACACTCGCAAACTCGCTAAATTGAATAAGGTATAGTGTATTTATATTAAACTGTTTATCAATGTAAACTATTTTTTTAATGCTAAAAAAATAACTATATTTAAAATTATTCAAAATTCAATAATTTCTTTAACATAAAACCATTACAATTTTTATTTTTATTTTTTTCATAACAAAATAATTGATATGAATGAATTATTTCTGTAACAATAAAGGCTTATATTTCTACTCGAATTTTACGTTCTATTATCAAAATATAGAAAGCTAAAATTATTTATATTGTTTAAGTTCTTTATTGCACTTGTTTAATATTGTTTTTAGCATTTTTAAAACAAATATACAAAGAAGTAAATGATTTTTAATTCTTCTTAACTCTTTGAATATTAAATTACAAATAGTATTGAATTTTTTTGTATATAAATGATTTATTATTTTTTAATTTTATATTTTAAATTTATATTTCATTTTGATATTATATGTATATATTATTAGGAATTTTTACATTTTACTCTTTCTTTCTTTTAATTAAATGTCAAATAACTTATCTTAATAAACTAAAAATTTTATTAAAACATACACAGATACACATATATTGACAAAGGCACATGTGTATAAAGTCAACAAAAATGAAAAGATTAAACAATAATTATTCGAATTTGTAGCTCGCAATATTGGTGTGATATATATTGATGCGTTCGCCTTCGCGTACATGTCCAACTAAAACATGTCCAAATTTCAAACAACTATCCCTTTTCCCATCTTTCGCATGCTCTTATGCACGATAAGAAGGCCCCGTAGCCATTCATAGGGGGCTCGGGAACAACATTCACCAAACTTGCGCAAAGCAGCATAATTATCGTGGTTCTGTTTGCCGATTCATAATTTTATATATTAAATTATAAATATATATTATTTTAAATTATTATTTATGTAAGATCAACTTGCATAAGATGTTTTATTATTTTTTCCCATAATTTATACATTGTTTTCTTCTTTATAAATTAGTGTTTATTGTTTCTTATTTCATTAGTTATTCTAAAGTTCGTTAAAATCTTAAGTCCAATTATTCTTTTTTTCTTTTTTCTTTCTATACGTAACATTTTTCTTCTCACTTTCTACTATTATATTTTGTTCATTTTGATTTTTCTAGTTTATTTATCTAAAATGATTGCTGTTAGCCTACTTTTATTGTCTGCATTTTTTTCTTATATTCCTTGTCCATTTTCGAATTTCTTCGTCTAGTACCAACTTGCCTATCCAAAGCTTCGCTAGAAATTATCATTTTTACTATCAAAATTTTTCTTTCATTTTTGTCCACATTTTTATTTCTTCCGTATACTTTTTCTTCTTTCATTCGTATTTTAAAGCACAATTTAAAAATTCTGATGTCTATGTTTAAATTTTTTTAAGTTATTTAAATTATGTACACATTTCATATATTCTATTTTATATTTTCAGTTTTCTTGTAGTTCATTCCCAAATTTCGATTTCGTATTTAGAGTAATACATTTTTTATTAACCAATTAAATATATTGATTTTTAATTTGAAGTCTTATTTAAACTATCTTTCTGCAATAATACAATATTTGCTTTCTCAACCCTAAATATCCTTCATTTACTAATTGGTCCAGTTATTTTCTTTTAATTTCTATTCAAGATATGGAAATTCTTTGAAAATTTCTATTTCATTATCTGTTTATCTAATTTTTAACTTTCTCTTTCTTTATTCTATTATTGCAAATTTCATTATTTTTGTTTCCTCGAAATTTTTCTTTGCATAATTAATTAAATATTTATTCTTATATGTTTTTTCTATTCAATTACAAATCCTTTCTCTTTCTATTTTATTAGAATCTACCGTTATATTGCAAAAAATATGAATATTTTACCTTTTCTTTCTTCAAATTTTTCTCTATTATTGTTTTCAGTAAATATATAGCTAATGTAGTGACTCTTTTTTTTAAAACCAAGTAATGTGTAATAATATATTTTTTATTTACTGGGATGTCTTTTTCTATTGAATTTTTTTTAATATTCATGTAAATTTTATATAGTCTATTTGTAATTATTCCGTTTTTCTCTGTTTTCTTTTTTAAATATTAATGTCACTTTATATGAGTTCTCTAATTCTTTTAAACGTTTTTCCCCTTATTAGTTTTTTAATAATTTTTGGCATACCTTATTCTAATGATATTTTTAATATTTCTATATTTTATTTATAATTTTGTTTTTTCAAGGCTCAATATAATTCATATTATATTTTAGTAATTTTCTCCACTATTCTCTTTTCTTTTTCCTTTTCTTCATGCTCTGTCTTACGTCTCACTTTTTTGTAGCATGTCTTGCTTCTTTAAGTTTATATATATTCTAAAAGTGTTTTTTTCACTTTTTCTTATAATATTTCTGTCTATTTATTCAAAATCTTATATTGATAAGCTTCCAGAAAGCATCGTTCCTTAATTGTTTTAAATATCTTCTTTTAACGTACATATGCTAACCTTTTATAGTCCTCGATAAAAACTTTTAATTTATTTCATTACCTTCTCGATTAGCTCTTATATATTTCTTATAGATTCACTTTTATGTCTTTCCCTTTTTTGACCACCACCACCAGTATTATTTGTTCTTTTTTATTATTAACCTTCCCTCATGTCTCCCATACTTTCTGCTCTCGTTTCTCACCTCATTCAAATAGAATTCCATTATTCTGTCATTTCTTTACTTTTTTTTCTTTATAATAGGCGGTGTATAATTTTAAGACTTCCTGTTACCGAATCTTCTAACTAGCAATACTTCACTGTTATAACCTTACTTTAAATTTTTATTTCAATTATACCCTGTTTGTCTATTTATTATGTGTTATTTTGTTCCTTTAATTCTTATATTTTTGTTGCTTGCCTTTCGCCTATAATATTTTTTTATAATTTCTGAGTGTACCTATGCTTACAAAAATATCATTGTCCACTACCCTTTGACGCGTTACATCTCCTTACCCAAGTATAAACATATGTATAGATGTGTGTATATATATATATGTGTGTATGTATACAAACACACACACACAAATTTTTTAAATATATATACATAAGTATTTAAATTATATATTATCGGTTTTTAATTATCTAGAACTTTATTTTAACGTGTGATTTATTTAAATTGTTTACAATACTAAGTAAGAAAAAAATCTTAAGATTCAGTAATATTTTTAAATTTATAAGTCTAAGAGTTGAAAATATTATATAAAGTTATGAAATAGTTTGACAATATTCAAGAATTAATGTGGTATTTTTAAATATATTAGTGAAATATTGAGTACTGTAAATTAAAAATTATGAGATTCACTTTATGACCTTAAAATATTTTTAGATATATATTATGAAAACAATTTATTTTTTGAAATATTACATTTTTCAATTATACAAAACTAACACAATAATAAGTGAACTTAAAGTTAAACTTAATATTTGAATAAAAACTTTACCTTAATTTTGTTTAAAATTAGATATATTTTTACAAAATACTCTTCGAATCTTCGTTGATAAAAATATGTACTTTACCTTGAGTTCACATGATGGTTTATAAAGACAATCTACAAAGTATTCTCAATAAAAAAAATTTGTAATTGTATAGAAAAAACGTATAAGAATACATATTCAATTAATTATACAAAGAAAAATTTTGAGGAGACAAAAATAACAAAATTTGCAATAGTAGAATAAAGAAAGAGAAAGTTAAAAATTAGATAAAAAGATAATGAAAAAAATATTGCACATTAATCTGAAAAAATGAAATTCATACTTTTAGTATCTAGTAATTATGTAAGTTAATCTATTATCTGGTATTTTATTATTCTATCATTATTAGTACTATAGTATTCTATTATCTAATATTTATGAAAGCTAATCTATTATCTGATATTCAGGTATTTTATTATACTATGATTAGTATATATATATATACTATGATTGTTAGTACTATAGTATTCTATTATCTCGTATTTATTTAAGTTAAGCTTTTTAATCTTCATGTTATTATATTCCAGGAACACCGACGTCATACATTGATGTCACCAGATCAATTTTCTTTCGAAAATGAAACATTAGAAAGACAAAATTTAAAAAGCATTCTTAAGAAACTCTCAGCTGGTAGTAGAGCTGAAAGTTCAGAAAATTCGACTTCGAGTACGACAGAACGTGAAGCTGCAACGGCTGAGCTAAGAAAATTGATGCGTGCTCCAACTTTAGAAGGATATGCAGCGAGACATTCAAAACTTTCTAAGAGTGTGACTTTTAATAAATATACTTTGCAGAGTCCGCCAGGAAATGAAAAAATAAAACCGATACTTCCGAAACCGGCGCCAATAGCTTCATCTTGTTTCTCCTCGCTATTAGCCGAGCAGGCGATCGTTATTGTTGATGGAACTCAGGAACAACACCATTTTACATCGCAACCCAGTAAATTTAGCGTGCATGCTATGGGTAAAGGAACTACTTTCCCATCAGAAGTATTTTCTACATTACAGAAAGATGCATACATAGGCGAAATCATCTCCGACATTAAAGTTATTATACAATCTAAACTTGTAAGTACAAAAATGAATATTTACAATGTTTTAAACACATGCATTCAATAATATAAAGATTTTTATTACGGCGTAAAAGTAATTATTATTGAAAATATAACTAAAATCTAATTTCTTTGACTTAATTAATGATTTAATGTTAAAATAATTTAATACTATTAAAAATTTTTGATTATTTAAAATTAAATAATAACATTTATTTTGTTTTCGTGGTATATAAAACATGTATTAAAAAATCTTATTTAAAACTTGAAAATTTACTATATATTTATATTTTTTGTAAGATATTATAATTATAACTTTATAGATTAAAAATTTTTTCAATACTTAGAATATTATTGATTTATTTTTTATTTATATTTATTTATTTTATGAATTTTAACACTATTCCTAATTTTATTATTTAATATTATTTATTACATACATTTTAGAATTTTTTCTATTTCAGGAAGTAATTCAAAACAACTTTGAGCAACAATTCACCTCTTTAGAACTTGAAATTCAAAGACGCGATGAAATAATTTCCCAACTTCAAGCTCGTATCTTAGAACTCGAAAAACCCGATAGTGGTAACGATGACGATGAAGAATCAGTAGATGATAGTACTGAACACGATATCTCATTAGAAAGTGAGCTCATCGATGATATTGAAGATCACCCTTTCATGCGGGATAGTTCTGTCGACACTGTTCTTACTTCTCGGTCTCAACAACGACACTCGTCTCCCAGTTCAATAACCAATCGTCTTTCTTGGGAGGAACATTCAGAAGAAGAAACACTTGAACTTCAGGATCTTCCTCGTTCTATCACGCCTCAAAGTCTTTGGATGGGTGATGTAGCCATTGATGTAGAATCAAGTGACGAAAATGAGAAGGGAGCTATTTCAAGTGGTTTAGTAGCTTCAGTTAGAAGTGTCAGTATAAGTGACAGCGACGAAGTTCTTCATGACAGCAGATATACTAATTGGGAAGTGGCGATGCTTGCTGAAGAACTTGAAAAAAGACAAAGAAATAGTGAGTGCTCTACAGCGGGCTCCTAGCGCATTAATGAAATGATAAATGTACCACGTTATTATATAAAAAATAATGCGATAACAAACTTTTCGAAATGTAACTTTCACTCTACAATGCCACGAAAAATTATGAAAATAATTGCCCTTACTTTTATCTCACTGATATTAGACTCTTATAATAAAAATAATGATCTGACAGTACCTTTCAAACTTTACTTAATTGGTTTTTTTCGACTTTTAAATTGGGCTTATAATAATAAAAAAGAGATACTGGTAATAAATTTAAGAGCAACATTCATCTATAGTAAATTATACAAAATATAAATTTAAACTTTTAATTATTATCGCGATATAATAAATAATAAATTTATGCAAATATAAAATTTGAAAAATATTTATTATAGTTCAAGTTTTATTATTAGTTGAATATGGAATCATTTATTTACATATAAAAAAGACAATTACGTTTAAATAATTATAATTGCATTATTTATCTAAGTGATTAAGTATAAAATTAATTGCTTAAATTATATAATATATATATTTAATAAGAGATAAATGAGATAACAGGGAAAATCTTAAATATTTTTTTTCTATGAAAAATACAGTTAAGCGTATATTTTATTTTATAAGCATAAATATTTTAACACGAAGGCCTTCTTAGAAAAATATGATGATATTATCTAAAAAAAAAAAAAACTTAAGAGATGCATGAAAGATCTTAACACTATATTATATGAATATATAAGATAACTATAAAAAATAATAAGCATGGAAATAAGTATGAACATAGATGTGTGTATAAACATAGATCCATTCATCGCAGATGAGAAATACTTAACAAATGAATAATGAAATAATAATGAATTTTAATTGTTATGATATCGTATAGCTTCTGAATCGAAGAATCAAATCATATTATTTTTGTAGTACAGATAATGATAACTACGATATAATATATGTAATAAATTGATTTAGTAAAAATCGAGCTATATAATTCCAAATTAATCAATATACAATAAAAATTAAACGATACATGTCTTTGATCTAGTGGGTATTAATCAAATAGTATTTTATACAAGTAGTTTATAAAGCTCATTAGTTTTTTTTAGATTGCATATTTTTCTACATCTCTCAGACTTACTTTTATACATACGAAAAGAATATAAATAAAAAAGTCGCATTTTAACAAAGCCAAAAAAAGCGCTAAAAATATGGTGAGATCATAACCTCAGAATTCCATTTCTTCGATTGTAAATATTCACTGGTGCCTGAGAAAGATTAATTAAATAATAATATTTGGAATGTATTTTAGATAGTTGAAGAGTTCAACATGAATTAGTAATTAGTTATTATGAAAATATCTAAGTAAAGACTCATTTGTTTAAAATAGTACATTGTATAAATAAATATTAAATATTAGTTTAATAAATAAATTATAATAAATAAATATAAGTTCATTAAAAATAGAGCGTCCAATTTTGTATCAATTATAAAATGAAAAGTACATTATTATAAATATTACAATTCTTTAAACAAAAGTTTTTAAAAAAGCTTCATTGAGTAACTTATTAAAAACAGATTATACGATATAATCAATTTAATAGTTCTAGAAACCGAAAAAAAATATTTCAATTATACTCAATATCCTTTTGCTGTTCTTTTTAGATATTCTATATGTAATTTCTTTGTTATATTATTATAATGTATTAATGAATGTTACAGATAAAATTATTAATATTGTATTATAGATATTATCAATCGAATTAAATTTCACAAATCGGAATTTAGTTTTAAAATCTAAAAAATATGAATCTTTACAAATATTCGAAAATTCTATTTTTATATTTTATTTTATTTTAATTTCACCACATGTTTAAAACATTAGTTATCTGAAATTCTTTTAGATATCTAGAATAAATAACAATTTTAATAACAATTGATAATTAAAAAGTTTTTATAATTAATTGACGAAATAAATTATTGTTCATCTAAGGTCAACATAATTAAAAAAAATGTATTATGGAAGTTGACCAGACCAAGTTCAATATTTCTAAAGTCTTTACAAATTATATCTATTAAGCAAAACAACGACTATTATGTACATACGAATGAAAGATAAAAAATTAAGTTAGATCTGTAAATATTAGTTTCTAAATAATTATGTATAACATGAGTAAAATTAATTTAACAAGTGTATTAAATGGTGCTAATAAACTATAAATTCATGAAAATTTTATTTAAAATAAAAATTGAACAATATGAGAATTATTGAGACAAAATCATTTCAAATGTTGAAAAATATTTATAAAAAATTAAGCAAACTAGATAATAAAGGAAGCATTTTTGAAACAGAATGTTGATAAATTTTTGTTCATCATTATTCGAACAACGATAGCGACGATGATTGCAATATACAACGTTGGTTTATGCCTTATTGATCAATATAATACATAAGCTTATGTATTATTGATTAATTTTAAGTAATTTTTTATTTTAATAATTATAACGATAAGTATTTATATTAGAATTTCACGATTATAAGCAACATAATACTTAAAAATTAAAAACTAATTATATATTAGTTCTTTACTTCTAACTAATAATATGTTCTTTCTGATAATTGAATTAATTTACTTTATTAATGTTAAATAGTTTTTTTTTAATACTTGTAATCAAATATCATTGAGTTTTGTATTTTTTAATATTAAAATAAAAAATTATTTAAAAAAAAGAAATAAGTTATGATTTATTAAACTCGTATGGTAATCTTGAATAAGGTCGGCTTTTGAAGATACAATTATATGATCTACTGAAGATACAACTATTTTAATGTGTTAGTTTTAACTTTGTAAATTTAATTAAATAATTTTAATACAAATCAATAGTAATTCTAAATTTTAATGTTGACATTAAAATATCAGAATCATAAAACATTAATTTAATAAATAATTTAAAAAATCGTATCCTTATGCAGATTTTTTTTACTTATCTTTTAGTCATTCTTTTTTCTACTACGTATTTAACGTGGATTTAAGTCTAAGTCATAGTTACTACTAAAGTATTAAAATGTATTTTAAAATAACATCCAAAATTTATAATATTTAAATAAATTTGAAAACAATATATCATTCATCAGATTTTAAATAATTTCATCTAACAATAAATTTCTATTACTATCTTCAGTTTGTAAATCATAATTCAAGGTAAAAAAAATTAAATGAAAAATGAAAGAAATTTCTTCTATGTATAAAAAATTCGCTATCATTGAATGTTTTAAATTATTTGATACTGAATTATAAGAAAATATGTTAAATAAGTTTTTGTCTCATTCCATAAGTTCATTTGTTTTTCAAGACCCTACGTATAAGACAATATAAAAATGTTTATGTATTATCGTAAATTTTTGTGGTGACTAGTAAGTTTAAATTATGTTTAAACTAATTCTGTGTAAATTAATGCTATGTATACTATTCATATTTTCGTTAATTTAATAAATTCAACTAAACTAGTATAAATGATATACAGTAAGAATAAGATGCATTATGTTGCAGTGATTTTTCTGAATAATATATCTCCACTATTCTGTAAACACTATTAATTCTATTACGTTTAAATAAAAAGCGAATTCATATGTAAAAAAAAGGAAGTAGTAAAAGATGCTTAATGAAATTCACATTATAAATATATTAAAAATTACATCAAAACATTAATACTGTTTCTCAACAATACTTTTTTTCAATTATACTTTTATAAGATTATATATTTTTTAAATTCAATTTTACCTTCTTTTATTAATAATTATTATTTAGACCTTATTAATTGTTCTTAAGTCTCAGCTATGAATTAAATTGTTCCGAAAATTAGTGTATTTCTCTACTGCATTAATTTATTTTTATTTTCAAGATCATTATGTATTCGGATTTATTTTTACATAAATTATATAATAACCTTTAAAATTTTTTTTGCCTACATATAATAGTTTTATTTATGAATTAGATAATATTATTTTCTTCAAATTTATACCAGAAATATATTGATTTACTTACTATTTCCCTTTCTTATTTATTTAAAGTCTATCATATTCTTTTTTCTTCCTAATTTTTTAAATTTAATGACATTTGTCTTTCAGACAATTTTAGTTATTCTTTTCCTGATTATTAATGTAAATAATTTTTAGAAGATTTTTAGTAACTCATTTAATTATTTCTTATTTTTCTCAAAATTATCATGTACTTTAGATTTATCAATAATTTTAATACTTCTTCGGAATTTTTCAGTTACTGAATTTTTTAAAATTATATACAAAATTTACCATCATTATATTAAATAATGTTTAATTCATTACAAATCCTTATCTGACTATAATTTTTAAATTTTATATTAAAATTTGTGGTTTTTCTTAATCAGTGCTTCTTCTACTTTTATTTTTGTTCTCTTATTATTTTTTTTAAATAATTTTTTTCTCTATACCTTCTTTATCATTATATTTCTACATATTTGTTGAAAATATTTTTTTTTTTTAATTAGTACATATTTATTATATTCTGCTAAACATTTTTTTTTACAAGTTCACATTTTATTTGTAATTTCGTCTTTTAAAATTGTAGTTCGCCTACTCTTACGTTTTTTATTTCTTTTTCTTTCTTCTTTCTGCTTCTTATCATATAATACTTCCTTTAACCTTATTATTTCTTATTGTACTCGAATTCTACGTATTTTTAAAATATGTTTACGGCTCTTCTATTGATATACTTTAGTATAAAGTTTGTTGTATCTTTTTTTTTTAAGTTTTTATTATTATATTTTCTATCTCACTAATATATCTTTCTATATTTTTTCTATTTAAATTCTTGTATTGTCTGTTTACTTTCATCACCTTTTTTGCTTTGTCTATATTATTTATTCAGCCACATTTTACTTTTTATTCAATTTCCAATAGTAGTCGTGCTTCTATTTTAGTTTTTTTCATCTCCTTTTTTATCTTGACCCTGGTTTATGTATTTAATTTACTGATTTTTCCATTGTAAATTTTCTCATTTTTCTATTGATGATTCTGTTCTCCACATTTCGTTTTTACCTTTGATCACATTTTCCATTAAATTTACTTTTATCAGGTAGTGATTAGATTTAATTTTAATAGTCATTACAATTTTCTCGATTTTTTGTCAGTATTTGAGGTTATTATGCGAACTACTATAGATGCTTATTTTTTCTATTATACGTGTATTTCCATTATTTTCTTTAAAAATAAACAATTTTCTTTTAGGAATCTTTTTTTCTGATCTTTTGATTTTCTAGTAGCTTCTTTGTTTAACCATTTACCTTTTTTCTTTGTTAATATGTTAAAATTTAAAGCTGATATGACTTTTTTATATTTACATGCTCACTTTTTTAAAATTTCAACTTATTCTAATCTTGACCCCTAATTTTTTGTGATTTTATAAATTATTTATTATGTCATACGTTAAGATTTTTATCCACCCATAAATGAATTCATTGTAGCCATTTTTCAATAATTTCAACAGAAATTATTTTCTATAGAATTTCTCAACTTATTCAATTTTTTATTAGGTTTTCTTAGATTGGTGGAAGGATTCTTGTATCGTAGCATTCCATACACGCACGTTATTACTTTATTCCGCTATACCTTGAATGTAGTGGAGACTTTCTCCATGATTAGAAGATAGTGCCTTTCACCCGTATTTGCAAATACACCATTGGTCATTATATATTGTTTTCAATTCTGCCGCACATCTAAACAGATCATGATCTTTGTTTTTACATGCTATATATATATATAGTATTGTAAAAGCAAAGTTTATTATATATATATATATATATATATAATTATTATAAGTTAAAAAATTCTTCGCATTCAATATATATATATATGTATATCGTGATTTCTTTGGTGTTTTAATAAACATATAACATGCACTATAATACGTTAAAAAGAAAAAATAACAATGTTGCGAAATTGCATCGGTACACATATAGAAATAATTAAAAATCTCCATTTTTTTTATTGTACTTCTGCCACTCTTACTTTTTTTATTACTTCTTCTTATTTCTTTTTACTTCTTATCATATAAGAAAATTTCGTTTATCCTTATTATTCCTCATTACACTCGAATTCTACGTATTTATAAACTATGTTCACCACTCTTTTATTGATATTTCTGATATTGACGAAACATTTCTTCTTTTAATATCATCAAGCCTTTTTAGACATTATATCATTATCTCATTTTAGAAGATTTTAAGATGGAATTTCTGTTAAAAACAAACTGTAGTTGTTAATGATAAATATTGTTGCTATAAGGACATATAATCAAATATGTACATTTTTTCCGTCAATACTATGAAATTTATTTCTTTTTTGTATTAAATATTAAATTTTTTTCTAATGTTTTTTAATAATATTAAAAAAAAATTTTTTTAATTTTCGTAAGTTTTAAAGAAATTAAGAGTACAGATTTTAAAAAAATAATTATTTTTAAATTATAAATTTGATGTAAAAATAGCAACGAATTTTTTTATTATTCTTCTGAATTATATTTTATTTGGAGAATTAAGAAAAATAATTAAGTCTTGTATAAAGTTAATTCCTACATAAAGATATAATATTCCTTATTTTTTAATTAAAAGGAGTTAGAGAAAAACAGGGTAGAATACATAAAAAATCATGCCGTAAAAATTCAGGAATTTTACTATTATTTTAAAAAGTACTTTTAGAAATATGCTGAATTGATGTTGTCAATGTTGATATAACGAATTAAAACAAATATTTAAAATTGAGTTATATTATTTAAGTTATAAAAAAATAGTTACTTATTCTTACAGGAAAATATTGAGGTATTGTAATAAAAACATGCAATTATATTATATATATCTAATATTCTTAATTCTATTCTATTTAGTTTATTGAAACTTATGTTTATATTTTCATTAACTAAATATTACAGATTATTTTGTATCTAGCTGCTTATAATGTTATTTAAATATTATAATATTTAAAATGTAATTTAGTCAATTGAAAATAGTATATAATTATAAAATTTTTAAAATTTAGTTATAACAATACTTGTTGTGAAATATATAAATAAATTATTCATACATTATTGTAGGAAAATAGTAAAAACGAAAATTAAATAATCATTATTATCATAATTAAAGTGAATTTTTAATTAAAACTATTTTTTAAATTATTTATTTAATAATAAAATTATTAATTCAACTATTAATAAAAATTAAACAATTAAGAGTAAAATAGTCTTTATTATATCTAAGTTAAAGACTAAAATTTGCAAATACTTTTCGAATACTAATTGTTAATAATAGAATAGCTTTTAAATAATCAAATTAAAGTTTAAATAAATTAGTAGGGCTCCTATAGGCCGCTAATCTATATATCTAGATATATCTGTATGCTATATATATATATATATATATGTATGCTATATATATATATATATCTATAACTACTTATAGAATTTTAATTATTTTTTAATTGAACTTACGTAAAACACCTATCTAATTCAACAAAAAATAATGATAAATTTTAAATAGTAAAAATAATAATACAAGTAAAATTTTTTAAATTTTACAAATTATATATCATAGAAGATAATAATGAATAACGAAAAATCGACTTTCTCTTAAAATAAAATTAAATACACTATTTATCAGTATGAAATTAATAATATTTAAAATTTTTAAATTTAGATTTTTACATAAGTTAAGATAAAATATATATTTTTAGTACACTATATCATTTATTATATAACTTTTTGTAATTATGAAAGCACCTAGTAATTAGGCATTTACCATAAATTATGGAAATAAGTATAATTAGAGAGTCAAATTATGTATTTTAAATTGAAATTAAAAATTGACATATTTTTCAATAAAAATTTCCCAAATAGCTAATATAATAAAAATTAATTCTGAATAATTTATATTTATATACTCAAACGAATTTATAAAAACTGTAAAGAAACATATTTTCTGCAAAAAGTGAATATAAAAGAGGGAACAGAACTAAAATTGACAGGACATGGTCGAAACAGGCGCCACATATAGCGCAACATCGACATGATCGGCAACTACCTACTACAAAAGGCAGCATCAGCAGAAGCAACTTTTCTTTGGAATCTGTGCGCTTGGGGCGATGATTGCTGTTGCCGATCTAGGTCAGGATGATTCGGTAGCCGACAACTGCGTAATGCGGTCCAAACGCGAGTGCGCTCGGCTCAGCTTTATCTTCATTCGAATCGTTAAAGAAACGATTACTACCTTTTGCGCACGGCCTGTTTTAATAATACCTCTGCTTTGTTTCATTTCACGCCTCTGTTAGTTACTGTAAATTTTTGAATGTTGGTCTTCACTCAAAGATGTTGTATTTATTCACTTATTTGTTAATTTTAAAATATTACTGAAAATAAATTTAAATGTTCAAAATAAAATTGTTAAATTTTTCAAAAATTTCAAAAAGAAGCATGTAAAAAAGTATTTTGTTTATAAAATATTAATATCTTATTTTATACTAATTTATAACATATTTATCAAAAATTTGTTTTTTTGTGATATACTCATTTTTATAAAAAAAAATTCAATTTTAATTGGCTTAAATTAATAATTTTTTTAAAAATATTTAATAATTCATTTTAATATATTTTCTGTAAATACAGAATAAGACGAAAAAATAACAAGAATTCTAGTATTAAAGCATTTTACTTAAGTATGTTGATAAGTATATTTAATGATGTTTCTTTTAGGTTTAAACTTAGATATTTTAAAGTTCTATATGAATTTATGACAAAATGAATTTGTAAATATTCTATTCATATATTTTAAAAAGCAATTGAAATGTTATTTTCTAAGAAGAACACTCGATAAATATTAAAATTAAATATTTTAAAGATTTTAAATTAATATTTCGTTTTAGTTTTGTTAAATAATAGTAATGATATTTCATTATTCTTTAATAATAAAAAATATAAAGTAAAATAATTTTGAATTTAAATCATTAATATAAAATTTCAACAAAGTATGCTTCGTGCTAGTGTATATTACTAATTAATTTTTTATTCAATTGAAATTAAATGACCTAATATTATAATTAAATTTTTCATCGGAATTTGTTTAAAATTTTATATTTTTCTGAAAATATTTGTAAAATTATTTAGTAGACTTAAATAAAAAATTTTCTTTAGGCAATTTTCTTTACTATATAAAAATTAAAAAAAATTATATATTCAAATAAAAACTTTGAATTAACAAATTAAATCTATATATTTATTCAAGAAACATTCATTAATATTAAGTTGATTATAGATTTTTAATAAAATTTTATAATTATTTAAATTTCTAACTTACTTATCTATTTTCACAAATATATAAATAAAAATAAATAATTTATATTACTTATAATAACAATATGCTAAAATAGATTAAAATCAATTAAAATTATATATGTGTATATCGTGTATTTTTAATATACAAATGAATTTAATAATATTACTAAATATACCAAAGTAAATAATAAATCATTGAAAATAAATAAAATAATTGTTTCACAATTTGTTTACTTATGTAAAATAATAATTTTATTTAGTTAATTCGAAAAAATATTTTTTTTAAATTAAGTTAATCTTATTTTATCGTGGTCACGTTAAAAAAATAATATCCATTATCATTTTTTAAATAAAGCTGCTTAAAGTTATTGATCTTAAAAAAAAATGCACAAAATTGTTTCTTTTTCAAACCGTAAATATATTCAAAATTCTTATGTAGAAAAAGCATTGAGGAAGTCACATAGCACTTACGTATATGCATAATTAACGCCGCACTAATTTTTTACTTAATTGAATAGCACTGTCACAGTAAAAAAATGGAGAAATTGAACTCATATTGCTGTACAGTTTTTGGTATACATTTTCTAGATATACTACTATGATGTATTTATAAAAAATATATTTTTAATTTATATAAAGTTATTTTATATAAATTTTATAAAAGTTGTACATATTCTATTAGAAGTTGTAGATGAATATTCAATATATTTTCATAAATTTTATACTTTACCAATAATATATTTTATTATAAAATTTAAGATGACAGTATAAAATGAAAATATAAAATTATTAATTTTTTTTTAACAAAAATTACAAACCTGAAAGGTATTAAGATTAATTATACATTGAAATAAGTAAAGAGCAAAATTTTCATTTTATTTATTTTTTATTTTAGTTAATTATTTTTACTAATAAATACATAATTTTGAAGAATAATTCTTATATGTTTTGTTATATTATAATTTATTTAAATATTATGGATTTCAAATATTTAAGGGACGTTGCCTCAAATAACTTATGAATACTTAAAATACTTATAAATAAAATTCTTGCACTTAAATCATTTAGAATTTTTATTGATAAATTCTAACGAACATTAGTTGATATTGTAATTATTGATATTTTATTTAATGTACAAACAGATTATTTAATTATTTTTAATTAAAATTCAGGTAAATAATATTATATAAAAAAAAATTTCAATTTTTTTACTTTATTTAAAAGTAATTGTAGTATTTATCTATAACAAATTTGAAAGTTGATTTTTTTTACTTTTAAATGAGAAATTGGTATTATATATAATTGTAAAATATTTTATCAGAGTTTCTATTGATAGTAAGTATAATAAATAATATTAATAATATTTTGTTTAATAAATACATATAAAATATTATTAAATTAATATTCCTTGTATATTAAAATGGAAACAAGTTGATTTCATTTTGAATTTCCATGAACAAAGAAATTGACTCTAAACGCAAATAGTAATCAATTTATTGTAGTTTTGAAATAAATAAGCAGATTATCAAAATTCTATAAAAAAATTTATAAGATAATAAATACATTTTATTAATACTTACTTTTTCAAATAATATTTTGAAATGTATATTTCAAATTTATAGAAATTTCAATATATTAAATTTTTTTAAATCTAAATTAAGTTTAATGACTTTCATATTTTCAATATTTAAATTTAGAAATAAATTACAATATCTAATAACAATAATAATGCAGTTTATATAATTATAGAATATTACTATTTATTATTTCTTATATATAATATATTATACAATTTGTATATCGTACATAAATACGAAATTAATTAGTTTAATACACTTATAATTACAAATTTATAAAAATTTAAATAAATTATACTTTTTTTTTAATTTTAACTAATACTTTGGTCTTATCCTCATAGTATTCTAATTACACGTAATTTTTTTTTTACTTAATCTTATTACAATACATTGTATTCAAAAGTAAGTGACATAAAATACATATAAATTGTTACTATCGACAAATCTAATCGCTTTCAGTTCAAATTTCTTCTTTAATTTATTTATCATTAAATTGTACAAAACTGTTTAATTTATCGTGTTCTTATACCTTAATTATTGTTTTCAATTTCACGATAATTAATTATTCATTATATAAGATTAACAATTTGCCTTTACAGAAAATGTATTTTAAAAAATGTATTAATATAAGTAATTTGATGATTGATATTATTAACATTTAACAAGTTAAGTAATTTGAGTAGTATACAAACAAATAATTAATACTATAATAAGTAAATTAAACAAATTCAATAAAATGTTTTTCTTGTAAATAAGAAAGTTAAGAAAATTAAAGAATTAAATATCTTATTTTGAAAATGAATATCTGTATAAATAAAAAATTTCAATTTGAGTATAAAATTTTTAGAATTTAATTTAAGAATAAAAAATCTATTTAAATATCATAATATATGTACTAATACTTTATGTTTAAGTTGAAATGTCTATAGTTACTTTTTAATTGTATCTAAATTATTATTATAATTCTCGATAAATATTGAATAGCATTGGATAAATAAATTATTAAATAAAAACTAAATAATAATAATAAAATAAATACAATTTTTAATGATATTGAAAAAATATACTTCAAATAAGTATATTAATAGGTACTAGAATAACGTTGATATCTACATGAATAAACAGTAACATGCATAAAGTACGTATGAAAATCTTAATATCTGTATTACAGGCTATGTTATAAAAAGAATAAAAAAAATAAAATAATATGAATAAAATAAATGAAATTAGAAAATTTTTAAAGATAATTGGAAATTATACGAAAGTTTGCTGAGAAAAGAGTTACGCTTACTTTTGCTTCAGCAGCCAGAAGTGAAAAAGAATGAATTTTGTGAAAGAATGAAACTATAAATATGAAAACAAAATAAAATGACAGATAAAATGACATTTTGTACACCTTTTTTTTATGTCGTACTACACTCTTCATCTTTCGACGCTTGCGCTGTTATGAGTAAGGCTATAAAATTTAGGCTAAGAAGAAGCCCACACTCGAATCTGGAACGTCGAGAGCTGACGGTCGTTGGCCTCAGCAAACTGCCATGATGACGGATAACGATATTTTTTCATAGTTGTCATGATCCCGTGATCATGATTTTTTCGAATTTGAGTATTATTTCAAAAGTGCAATGTTGACTAACAAGTCTATATCTTTTATATATATTTTTTTTAAATATAAGAGAAAAAAGTTTTTTTTAATTTTATTTTTTTAAAAAAAAGTAAATTATCTAATATTTCGTTAATAAAAGATAAAATTTATTTATTAGATTTTTAATAAAAGACACTATAGCTTTTTATCATTTAACAATTAAATTAATTTTTTTTTTTATTACTAATTAAAATGTATCTCAAATAAATTGTAGGTAATTGTATAATTTCTTAATTTGCTGTCTACACAAGATTTAAAGACTTACTACTGATGAGGTTATTTTAATTAAGAATTAAATTAGATATAGATAATAATAATGTATACTACGTACAATAATTCATTTTTTTAGGAAAACTAGTGATAATTATAGTATTGTAATATAATAATTCGAAATATATAAATCAATTTAGAGATTAGCAGTGAAATAATTATTATATATTACCAATATTCAATTTGCTGTAATATACATTATTCTCAATAGAAATTTTTAAAAATTATAAACACATATATAATATAATTCATAAAATATGCAAATTATATGATTATTAGTTTTAATTTTTATTAATGATAAGATAAATAATAAAAGTATTTCGAGGTGTACTGCTCAATAGTAAAATATTAAACATATAATTATGTACTAGTAAAAAATACATTTATTTATAATAAAATTTTCATTTTATTTATATACAGTTGAAACAATTATTCATTAAAAAAAATGTCTATAAAAAGACAATCCTATTTTACGTTATTCTTTAACTTCAATCTAAAATTATCAAGAAGATACTATTTCAAAGTAATTTACAGCAACTGTTTCCATATGCCTAAAATGTAATAAAAAAACTTATATGATTGAAATGGTCTACATAAATAACAAGCAAAAATTAAAAATATAATTTGGTTTCACTTTTTAAACTTATTATAACAAAAATTAAAAAAAAAATAAAAATAAATTGATGATTAACATATATATTGTTTTATTTTGACATTATAATTTAATATTATTATCCTTAAGATTTTTATAAAATCATGTATGAAGAAATAGATAGAAAGTATATCAATAAGTTGAATCAGTTGACACGAAATTTTTTCTATAAGTAAGATATTTTCATTTCAAACTACAATATCACAATTTATTAATAAAATTATAAAAAAAGTTTTCACATCATAGTATAATTTAACTAGGAAAAACTATTTATCAATTATTAATTAATTTGCAGAACTATAAATAATAAGTTAATCCTTATTATACTAATAGTATTAATTAATAAATTTCTTTTCAGTCTATATTCCTTTTCAAAATCAATAAATCAGTAAACTGTTTAATAAAATATAACTATATATTTGTAAAACTGTTTTTAAAATAAATAAATAAATAATTGTAATAAATTAATTATATTTATATAATAAAATTAGATATAAATATACCATCCAAATTTTTATTAGTAATGTTATTTAATAAATTTAAAAAATAAATAACATCTTCTAAATATCAGTTTAATATTGATTATAATTTCTTTAATTAGAATATGTACAGAAATTTGTTTAATTATATATATATATATATATATATATATATAGATATATATATATATATATGTAATTTTATGTATATTTATAACAGTTTTCTAACAAAATAACAATTGAGTAAAATATGTTTTCGACAATTCAGTACGATTGATCGTGAATTGTGTGATAATATGTATTCAAATTTAATTTACTATAATTAACTCAAGATAATTTTCTTTTTATTTATATAAAATAGAATATTATATTATAAAATGTATAAAAGTAGTACACAAATAATCTTATCTATATACTTTGCAAGATATATTACACATAATTATATTAAAGGATATGTTCACGACGGAGGAAGTACTCTATAGTAAATTGTAATTTATGAAAGGAAAAATTATTTATTAATATTCAAATTCAAATATGAATTTTGATTAATTAACTACTGTATATATAAAATTTACTTATAATATTAAAAATTTAAATTTAAAACTACAAAAAGAAATAAATTAATTTTTTTACCAAGGATACATTTTTAATCTAGATAAATTAAAAAAAATAAACTTGTTTACGAAGAGTTTCATAATATATTTCATATAGTTTTAATAGCTCTTGTATGAACAAAAAATTGAATTTGCGATAATATTTAAAAAATTTTTTAATATAATTTCTAGGTAATTAACTAACAACATTTATATTTAACTAATGGTATATTTAATACGATATACAATATTTATTATTATTGATTATTTCATTATTGATTGCTATTATATTGAAAATATATACCGAAATACACAAGTATTTATAATACTCACACAAAAATGAAGAATCAAGCAGGCAGAATTTCAATAATTTTTAAACACAAAGGTAAATGTTTTACGCACCATAAAAATGAAATACTATACAAAGTGGAGCAGTTTTCAATAACCTTTCTTCTTTGCGTACATTCCATTTAATATTGGGCTACAATTTTTGAAGTGAAATTTCGATCACAGATGGACTGACGCTACATGTGTTGTGATTGTACAAAATATTATCTTGTAAAAAGAATTCAGGAGAAATGGGAACGAATGCATATATATATATATATATATATATATGTATGTGTGTATATATTCTTATCAAGCCAGTTGAAAAAGCTCGGCATGCATAATAGTTACATCGTAAGAGAAGGATTGACGTTAGATATTTGCAGTTATTGCAGAAGTATCTGTCGAATAACCATCATAGAATCTTTTTCATTTGCATCCTAAAAAATACTTGATACATATTTTGTTTTAAGTTACTAGTATCATCCAAATTATTTTTATAATTTTTTACAATAAATTACAAAATACTTTCTGTATTTTGTTTAAATAAATATTATTTATAACAACATTAATAAATTAATAATAATTACGATAACATTTATTATCATATTTTCTCTTTCGATATATAAATTTATTCCCTTTTATAACTAATTCCATTTTTTAAAGTAATTTTTATGGTATCGTGTCAATTATTAAATTGAATTAAATTTTTATTTTATTGTTCAAAAAAAAATAATAAATAAATAAATAATAAAATTACAATAATAAATAAAATTTATGAATATTTCATTTCAATTAGTCATTAAAGATTAACGTGATAAAAAATTTAAAATTATAGATATTATTAACTCGATACAATTTATATAATACAACAACTAACTGTGATTTTGTGAAAATATATAATTTCAAAATAAATTTTTTTTATTTATTAATCTTAAATTAGAGTTATGATATACAGATTCATAGAGGCAGAAACTAAATAAATAATTGATAGCAGAAATAAAGAAAGAAAATAAGGAGGGGGTATTTAGGGGGAAATCTTATAGTAAATAAAACAAGTGAACGAAAGATCATTAAAATAGAACAATTATAATAGTTAAGTGATTGCAATGATTATAAAGAGAAGAGGAATTTTTGTTCTAAACTGAGGCACACTACAGGCAAGTTAAATTAGAAAATTAATAAAAGTAATGATGTTTAAGAACTGATAAGCAAACGTATACGAGCAGATCTAGCAAAAAAGAAAAAGGATAAACAAATGCAAATAAAATATTGAATTAGAAGTCATTATGGAATAATTTATAGATGGTATAATAAGAAAAGTTGCAATTAGTTTTGTGGATTTGGAAAACAGTATGTTAGAAAGAGAAATATAATAATATAAAAAAAAAATAACTGAAAAAAATAATAAGTTAAAGACAAGGTGAAGAGAGTCAAAAGAAAGATCTTTACTGTTTAACATTATTGTTTAAACACAAATACTAATCGTAGGAAAAATAAATGTATACAGAAATAAATGGATGATAATAAGAACATCAAGGTAATATGTATGAAAAGTAATAAGTATGGGCAGAAAAAAAGGAATCACAATAGATAATTGAGAGATTAAGCGTGACAACTGGATATGAGAGAAAGAATAAAGAACAATAAGATACGAGAATATACACGAAATAATAAAAAAACATGTTTTAAAGTAATCAAGGGTATTTACAAAAAAAATTAATAGCAGAATAAGACTTAGAAAAAAAGTTGCGAAATACAGAAAGAATTATTGCAATAAGGAAAGAAATGAAAATAACGTTTAATAAAATTATTTTTAAGGATAATACGTTAGTTTATAGTAAAAAAACATGAAATAATTTTGTATATAGAAGAAAGAGTTGAGCAAACAAAAATGGCAGAGATTGAGAGAGATAATGCATATATAGGATAGCTTAATATAAAGAGAGGGACAGTAAATAGTAAGACTGCAATAAAAAAGAGTGAAAAGGATAATACATAAAAGAAGATGAGAACATAAAAATGTCAAAATAATTGAAAAAAAACTAAAAATAATAATTAAGAATCTACCTGACGTATGAACAACGGAGGTTTTATATGTATTATTTATACATATACCATTCCATATTAAAATAGCAGTATCCATGTACAACCATGACATTAACTATTGTATTAAATTAAGTATTAATTGAAAAAATGGAAATTTTATAAATTTATATAAATCTTACATATCTCCGTTTATCTAAGCTTTCGTAATATAATTTTGTAAAATCTTCTGCAGTTCGATAAACTTGATCAATCTTTGCTCTTAATTCCTATAATAAGTAATTAATATTTAAAATTTATGAAAACATAATAATTACTTCACTTTAACAAACAAAAAGAAAAATTAAAGTAGATAATAAACTAATTGATAAAATGAAAGCAGAAAGAGAAGCAAGAATGTACAATGAAGGTAGTGTTGTTTAATATAGTGATGGCAGATTTGAAGAAGGAATTAAAAAACAATTTAAAAAAAAGAAAAATGAATTATTAAAAATTACTTATAACAAAAGGATAAAGTTAAATTTAAAAGACAAAATCATAAAGTTAAAAAAGTAGGTGGATGGAAGACAAAGATAAATTTTACATATAAAGAACACAGATTAGACACAAATAATAAATTCATGTATCTTGTAGATAATATACTGAGAGTATAATGATAGTATAATGAAAGAATGGTTTTAAAACATAAAAATGAAAATAAAAATATTGTATGCTCTATTAGAAAATATAAAACCATATAAGCAGATATACTAAAATTGAAATATTATGAGGAAATAGAAAAAGTACAACAAAAATACATATAATAATATTTTGGCTATCAGTTTACTCTAGAGTATGGAGTAATATGATTAATATCGACGTATATAATATAAATAAGATATTAAAGATAGACGAGTACCTAAAGGAGTATAAATATATTATAATAAGTATTGCGAAAAGGGAAAATTAAAGGAGAAGAACAAGAGGTCGTGAGTTATAGTAAATAAAAAAATCGAAAAAAGAGGAAAAATTATGGGATAGCAGATTTTTAAGGATATCTGCAATAATAAATGAAAAAATTAATATTATAAAATAAAAAAAATTGAGGTAGTTTATATGTAGCGTAAAAAGGGTAAATTTATAAAAAAATAAATATTATGTGAGAAAGATATAAAAAATATGTAGGGAGGAAGATATTAATCTCAGAATAGAAGAAGAAGATGAATAAACAACAGGGAGATGTAGGAAAAATGTTGAAGGATAAGATAGTAAACAAGGAGGGACTAGAATTGATTATATGGATTAAAAAAATAAGAACAATTTGAATAGTAGAAATGAGATAAATAAAAAATACGGAGATAAACTACATAATGAAATTCGACTATTCATTAGTTCATATAAAATTGTGTGAGGATAAAATGATGGAGAAGACAAGAAAAAAAGTTGCAGGAAACTAATCGAAAAAAGGAGCAAAAAGAAGAAGAATAGAAGGTGCATAAAAATTATAAATCAGTGGAATCTGAGGAATTAAAAGCAGTAAAAGGAGTCAAATACAGAAGAGGATATACACGGTATTAAGAAAAACTTATAGGAAAATGTCAAAAAACAAAAGAGAATAGAAAAAAAAGAAAGATATTTTTGTTGATCAACAGAGAAAAGATGAAAGGGAAGAACAAAAATAGAAAACCTTTGTTTGTTTCGTAAATATAAAAGTAACTTTCGAAAACAGGGAAAGAGAATATTTAAAACAATATGGGAAAAATAAGAAAAAAGTACTTGATGGAGGAAGTAAGTTAGTAATTATAATAAGTATAGTAAATGTATAATAAGTAAAATAGTACGAAGGAAATTTATAAAGGATCCAGTAATCAAAAAAGAAAAAACCAGGTAATATTGTCCGATGAGATATTTCTTACAGTATTGACAGATGTAAGCAAATAAATTGAAAAAAATTCAAAAGCTTAAATATAAAAATATGGAAAAAAAGATTAAATACTAATATTTGCAAACAATAGAGTACTATTGGCTGCTTAAAACAGAGAAAAATGAGTTGTGTACAATATTTAGAAATTATATAAATATATTTAGAAAGAAGAATTACAATATTTAGAAAGAATAAAAAATAGAAACAGTTAAGTAATTCACATATTTAGAATACGGATTTGAAAAAAATAACAAGGATAAAGAAAACACGGAATTTTTGACCAATTGTCGTGTATTACAACTATGTAGCGTTGCGGAAAGTTATTTTAGGAAACATTACGAAAAAAAATTTATATATTTAAAAATAATAAAAATTGTTTTACATAGTTAATACAAATCCGAAATTTCAGAATGGATTTCTAGTATGTCTATAAATTGGAAAGATATAGAGAAATCCATAAAAGAAAAGTTAAATTGGGAAAAAATAAGCCAGATCACATTTTGATTTTGATTTTAGAAAAAAAAGCAGGATAGAAATAAAGATAGAAACAAAAATTAAATTTATTAAAAGTATTAAGTAGTTAAAACGGAAATCGCCAAAGAATAAGTAAAAAGAAGGATATACAGACGAAGTATCGAAAGTAATGGAAATATAGAGAGAAGAAAAAAAAACATTATGAAATAAAAACGATAAATTTCTGGCATAACTTTATTTATGATTCTGTAGTATTATATTATTTTCATTTCTAAACTGTATTTATAACCTTTTCAATATGCAAATAGAAATTTTAATTTAACTTCATTAACATTTTATATAATCATAATCTTCAAGAATATATTCTATGTCATAATTCATATGACATAGGAAATATTTATATAATTATATATACAAAATACATGTTTTAATTATAGGTCCTGTAACGAATTTCATGTATTATGTAAAAATTAAAAAATATTTTAGATAATAATATGAATATTCAACTTCCTAAAGAGGATTGCTTAGAATATAATTTACATCTGTCAGTTTTTATTTTAATGCAATTATTTAAATTATTTAAATACAAAATTCAGTATTTCTATTATATTATAAATTTAATTATATTATAATACATAATATTTAAGTAATTATATATATAAGTAATTATACTATAAATATAATTTTATTATTATAATTTATATATTATATATATTATAATTTTTCTATATTATAATTATATTATTATAATATTATAATTTTTCTATATTATAATTATATTATTATAATATTATTATAATTTTTCTATATTATAATTTACAGTAAAAAAAATTTAATTTTTTATCAATAATCATATAAATACTTAAACTAATTATTAATTATTAATATATTTAGTCAAAGTTTAAATATGTTACGTATCTTGAATTATACTGGCATTAAATAATAATTAATACAACTTTTACTTTTAGATATTTGTTATTTTATAATTTAACAAAAACATCTAAAATCTTATAAAATGTTTAATAGTATATACAAAGATTTATTATAGTTTCAAAAAGTATTAATAAACATTAAGAATTGATATATTAAATTTATTTTTATTTATTTTTATTGTAATATTTATAGCAATATTTTAAGATTAATTTTTGTGCATTTTTCATTTTTCGTGTCAATTATATTTTATTTGAATAATTTTGTACTTACATTTTTTTTTTTTAAAATGAAATTAAAGTTGTTACCTGTTGTAAAACTACTGTTTTGAATACAATTATACAAGAAAACAAATTTAAGTCTAAGTTTAACTTTATCATCTTTAAATAATCTTAAATTTATATCAGTCAATTAAAATTACTACTAAAGAAGTTACTATTATGGAATTTATACATCATATATTAATCTTTTAATTTTTATTGAGCTACATTTATTATCAATTTTTTTATTTTATCATCATATTAAATATACGTTTAGTTTAAATAAAGGATTAACAGGTGCCATATAAAAATAAAGCACATGTATATACATTTATAAAGAAAAAATGACAATATTTAATTCATGAAGGTAATGCATTGTCTTAGCATGTTATTATGGCCTTCAATTTTTGTTCCATTTATACAATAATTCAAATCCACGTGATAAAATTAAATGATAAACAGTATAACTTTCGCACTTACTAATTTTATTACAATCATAATTAATTTTTATTACTATTTTATGAGTCTACTACATCAGCAATAGGATTGTGATGTTGTATCAGAAAAGGCACTGTATAGTTGTACATATATTTATTTTGATGACAAGCATACTGGCTGAATGGTTAAAGAAGTGATTATTTTGTTAAAATCTTCTTTTTTCTCTGTTGTTATCATTCACTCTATTCTTCTTTTCTACACTCTCTTTCTTTTTACTTACTTAACATTTTGATTTTTCACATTTGACAACTACTAATTTTATGAATATATTATTTTTATTCTTTAAAATAAAAATAGAAATTACTCTTCTAATTTTTTCTTTTATCTTCTTTATTATTTCCATAGATTTTTACTTTTAATATGCACCTTCAAAAATTTGCAGTTCTTTTTCTTCTAAATAATTTTTGATGATATCATAAAAATGAACTACATATTTCGTTTGAACATATTATTCTAAAAATATATATCCATGTATAGCTTCTTATAAATTTCATATTTTTAAAGAAACATATTTTTTATCTAGAATTACATCAATTTCTTTATAGTTAAGTAAATTTTTTAATTTGTTATTTGTTATTTAAGCATTCTTTTATCTATTTAAAGTAACGTTTCAATTATCTTCCTTTGTAGCAATGCTAATTAAATTTTTTCAAATGTACTTGTAACTGACATGAAAAGGAATTGCGTGAGTTATTTGATAATCGATGTGATTTACGTTCATACACCATTATATCATTTTATGTATAGTTATTTGTTTTTAAATATTGAAATACTTAAATACTGTTCAGATAATACTAATATTACCTACCTGATAAAATCATAAATAAAAAATCAAATAGCTATATAATATAACAAAAATATAATAGATAAGCATTATGTATATACATACATATTATGCTGTGAACGCTTTTAAGATTTTTTGCTGGTGAAAGTTGTTTCATTAGAAATTCATTCTATCAAAATTTAATTAATATATTCCAATGGAGATGACCGATGTTGAAAAACTTCTGCATCATGCATTATTTAATAGTATAAACTTTTAAGCAAATTCTACTTTCTAATTATTTAATTAATTTAAATATAGTGGAATTATAAGGTATTAGAATATACAATTATTTGATAAATGATTAATTATAAATTATCTAACTTATATACTGACTTATATTATGGCTTACAAAAATAGCCTTACTCATACTACTATCAAATATTAATACTCGTATACTATATAAGATCCACTTATATATAAATATATTTATAAACAATTATATTTTATAATTAATAAAATAATTTTTTTAATATTAAAAAATATTTCTGTTGAATTAAACAATAGATTTATAATTTTTAATTTACAATTAGTAAATTAAAATATATAAAAATAATTTAAACACACTTCATAATAGACATTCTATTAATACAAATTCTTCGTTAAAAATTCATTTACACGAAAATATTATAATCATATCGTAATTTGATAAATCGTATGATTTATTTTTATAATAAGTTGAAAAAATAATTAAAATGAAATATTTTAATTTTTAAAGATTGCTTAAATCTATGTTCTGTAAAAATAAATAACAATTGTGTAATATAGATGTTGTGATGTAGATTGCACAATTTAACATCTAATATTTTATTTATTATTTTAAACTAATTAAAATTTACATACTTAACATATTCTAAATATAAGTATGCAATGATAAGGATCGTGATGAAAACAATAATCATTCTTTTAATGAATTTGCTATATGAAAAATGTCTTACAAATTCATATAATTATACAAAATCATATGATTAGACGGATCAATACATCATTTCCAATCATAAATATTCTGTACTTTAAATAGTTACGCCCATATTCACTCATCACTATATACGAGAATATTGCGTGCGTCGAAGAAGGTGCTCGGTCGGTCAAGCACCTGTAAGAGTGAAAGTGTCCTCTACCCCACCAAGCTGACCATCCTTCATCTCTTCTAAGTCGCGATTTTAACCTATCTTTTTCTTCGCACTATTTCTCTCTTTCTTACTTTTTCGCTTACAATGTACCCCATCTTTCCTTTTTAATACTGTCCTCGTAGGCATACGTGGTTATAGTAGGATTAGGAATTCTATGAAATACAAAATAGTTCATTAGAATTATTTAATGTGATCAAAATAATTATGAGTATTAGAGGTGTTTGGTATGAATGATCAGATTTTCATATGCATATACCTAATGTGGATGTATTTCTTGCTTTCCGATTTTGGTGATACCAAATGAGCACATATTTACAAATGCAGATGGAAATGATTTTTTTGGTGCTACGCGCCCTATTCAATTTTTTCAATTAAAAAAATTATTTCCAAGCTCAACGTAATAATTATAAGTACTTTTTATAAAATTTTCTTGTAAAAATCTTTCAAACTTTTACTCGAATAGGATTTACGACATGTTGACAATCAAATAATAATTATGTGTGTGTAATATAATTAAAAATATTGTTATATATATAATATATTATATACAATATATAACATATATAATATGTATACAAAAAATACATAATTTATACAAATAAGATCTATATAAATAATACAATAGCTTTTATCGATTATAGTATGAATAATTTTTAAGTTTAATACAAAAATTTTAATTAGTCATAAACCTTTTAATATCTTTTAATAACAAATATATTCTTAATTTATAAAAACTTTTAACGCTTTTAATAAGAATTTTGGCCTTTTCTTTACTATCTTAATTAAAAAAAAATAAATCAAGTTTTTTTCTTTTATTATTATTATATATTAAATTGATGTGCACGAGGAAAATTTTTAATAAATATACTAATAAGAATAATTTTATAAATTATATTTAAATAGAATATAATTTGATTCTTTATATTAATTTTATATACAACATCTTACAAAAATATTTGTGCAATAAAGAATAATATTCTTTTTTTTAAATAATAATAATTTATAAAAGGAAAAAATATTTTTAACTTAAAAATTTTTTTTTAAATATTGGTTACATTATTACCAACAAAAAACAGTTTATCATGTTTACAATCATTGTTTATCGATTTACGCGCGTCTTCAATATGACTTCCCTTTGTCGTTGTCGTCTTCGTCGTGATCATTTTCATCTTCGTCGTCATCTTCGTCAACGTTTCTCTCTCTCTCTCTCACTCTCTCTCTCTGTCTTCCTCTTTTTTTCTTTTTCTTTCACGAATCAAAAATGATTGCGATACATCCCGGGCAAGCGTACAGGTTTCCTGCGCCCGGTGGTTATATAGTCGCTAACGGCGTTCGATGTGGTATCCGCTTCGGTTATTTATGCCGTGACATAAATCCCGCTCTTCCTGGACTCGTATATTCATACAAACGTATATGCGAGCAAACTGAGTTGCTCAAAGTAAGTTGCTTACCGCGACGTATCCACAGAAAAACGCCTCTCATTATCGCCAGAGAAACTTATGCGTGTGTATCCATTTCTCGATACTTTTTTATGTTTAGTTTTTTAAAAATTCTAAACATATTAATATACATTTTTAATGACATTTATTTGGTCCTGTAAATTTTTTTACATTTTTATACATTTTATAATTTAGAATTTGATAAAAATTTATCGGTATTATTAAAAAAATTAATCAATAATTATTTTAATAATTTAATTACTTAAAATTATTATTACATAAAATAACTTTCTTTAAATTATTTTTCATATAAAGATATTAAATTTATAAAACATTATAAAATATTAAAATTATTCAGAATTAAAATAATAACGATTAACTGAAAAAAAGTATTCTGAAAACTAAATTAATGCAATATTAAAAATTTTTCAATTTGCCAGGGTATAAATTTAAAAGAAAAATTAAAAAAAATTTTTCAATTTTATAAATTTAAAATAAAAATTAAAAAAAAATTTTTAATTTTAATTTACTTAATAAGTTAGGTATTTATAATAATTGTTCAATTAGTAAAACAGAATATATATAAGAAAATGTATAGGGGCGTTCTAACAAATTTTTAGTTTTATAAAAATGTAAATTATATTAAAAATTAAAAAAACTTATTTACTAATTCTTACTAAGGTATCACATATATATACACATATATAATACTTGCATATAACAACAAATATATTTGGCAATAACTCATATTCATTACAAATATTCAACAATAATTAAATGATAATAATCTTTTCGATTCTACTATTTTTGGATTATAAATATTAATTGATAAGGATATTGACTATTTTAATATTTTCCAGATATTGTAAGAAATTTTAATATAATTTTTTTTAATTTATATTTTTTTTTTATTTATTATCTTTCTACTTTTATTATTATAATATTATAATTTTTATAACATAATGATTTTTTTTTAACAATCGTTCTAATTTATTCTCGTAGAATAGAAAATATTTTCGTTATTAATTCTCACTTACACAAAAATCTATATTTATTATCATTGATTTTTGGTTTAGATGTAAAGTATTTATAAACTAAATCTCTAAAGGTAGAAACATTTAGTATCATAAGCGAAAATGATTAAGTAATATAATTCATAATAATTTTAATAACACTAGATGGATATCAATGATAAATATAGGTTTAAAAATTAATCACAGAACATCCATCTAAACAATATTTATAGTTTATAATTATATATACATATATATAATATTTATAAATAAACATTTATAATACATTAATATTATATTGTATATATAAACATAACATAATTATAACATTATTAAATTATACATTACTAAATCATGCTAATATTATATTGTTAATTTTATTACAAATTTATACTACAGTTTTGTTTAGCTAATAAGTTATTATTATTATTATTATTATTATTATTATTATTATTATTATCATCATCACACCTAGTAAAATAACACTGATATAAATTATACATGAAAATAAATATTTTTAAGTTTAATAATTGAAATATATTTTATGAAACATGTAATTAATTTTCTAAAGTGATCGATATAACCCTGAGTGTATATATAAGATATCACAAAATTATTAGGTAAATAAACAGAAAATGAACGAAGTTTTAAGAATCAAAGAAAAAGAAGATAAATCCAGCTAAAGTCTTTAAGTATTATATTCAATTCATTATCATAAATTCGCATTAGAAATTTCGTTAATACAGAGACAATATTACGAGGCTCGCATACCGATGAGCCCGGGAAAGCTTCGACTTTCGAGTACATCGACCTAATGGTGTTTTTATCCCCTCTCTTTGCCTCCCTCATCGGAAATTCATTTGAGAAAGACGCGATCGAGCGCACCGCGTCCTTTCTACATGCAAAGAAGATAATTATCCATATAAGCCATTTAAATGTACCCAACTCATTTTTGGAAATTTGAAATATTATGTCGGGGAAATTTTTTTTTCTTATTATCTTTTTTAAATAAAAAAGTTTATGTTTATCTAAAATTATTGTTAATGTAAATAACATAGCTATAATTATTTCGTATTTTTTCTTATGTTTAATTGCATAATATTTATTATATTATTTAGTACGTCTACATAATCAATATTTTTTAAGAATGAAATGATTAAAAATTATTATATTTATTAATTAGTAATACTTTATTGTATAATAAATTAATCATTGTGCACAAAAAAACATTTATTCATACCACCTATAATTGAAATATTCTACTTGGTTTTATGAATAAAAATTACTTCAATGTTATGTTTTCCAAATTTAATTTAATTATAATCAATGAAAAACAAGAAATTTCAAATTTCAAGTAATATTTGTTATAAAAAAATGTATAACTATCCAATAAAATAAATTATATATATAATATATATATATATATATTTCTCTCTAAAAACATTAAAATATATGATTTATATTAAAATTTATGACTACTAAAAAAGAACTGTTACAGTTGAATTATATTTCATAATAATAAAATTTATATTTTATTAAATATATAGTAATTTATAAAATTAAAATTAGTTTTTTAAATTATCTTTAAATTTAAAATTAGTAATAAATTTAAAGTAAAAAATAAATAACTTAAAACTTTACTTAGTAAAAAAAATAAACTTATAAAATTTTTTCATGTAAATCGAATTTAAGAAATCACGATTAATTCAAGTTTAGCACTAAACAAAATACTTGTTGGATTTCTGTAATTAAATTATATATTATACTGTTTAATCTTTTAAATATCCATTTATTAAAAAAAAATATTAGAAATATATTTTTAATTATATCAAATGTATAAAATTCAATTTTTTTCTTTCAAATATTTTTTTATGTAAATAGATTAATTAAAAACATAAATTAAAAAAAATCTTAATTATGTGTAGAATAAATATCTGCTTCACAAAATTTATCATAATGTCAATATGAATTTTGAATGTTGTTTAACAATATGTTTTTTTTCTATTTCTAGCAATATTTAATAAAATTATAATGCTAATAATAAATTTTATTAAATATAACAAACAAATGATGGGATATTATAAATTAAAATATTAATTAAAATTAGATTATGAAAAATAATATTCTATAAGTATTGTTCAAGTTAATAATATATCTAATAATTAAAACTTTAAAAGTCTACATATTCATATAATATCTTCACAAATTAAGTAAAAAAAATAAGTCTAAATCAATTTTAATCGAAGTACATTTTATCTATTGAAATATTAAGAGATTGTATGAATAAAATATACTTAATTTGTATACAAATATTCAAATTATCATTGAATTAAACACAATTAGCTTAGTTATTAAATTGTTTTATTATTTTTATATATTATATATAAAAATTATACTAATTTGTAGTATACTGTATTATTTACAAGTATTGGTTGCAATTTAAAATATTTAGAATCTAGATCTCACTCATATAAATTATTGTAAATAGTAATCCAAACGAAAAAATAATCATTTAAAAATGTTGCTATTGGGTTTACTGGAAATATAGATTTTTGTAATATGAGGGAATAATAGCAGCGATAATAACATCAAGAAGGACAGATAACCTCAACTTTCACCTTATATATATCTTATACTAATTTCATTAATACACAATTCGTAGTCTTTTGCAAAAGCAACAAACTATGTGAGAGAACTCATCGATAGTAGTAATGTCATTTAATCTTTCCAAGAAATATTATTCTGATTCGTTAGATATTCGTTAGAAAGGCTTTTAAAACGAGTTAGATTTATAAAGAAATAGAATAATTAATTGTAATATTACCAAATATCTTAGAAATATTAAATATTCTTAAAGTTTTAAACTTTTTATATTAAACTTAAACGTATTCAAAATTATATAAAAATACATTTTTTCAAATTGTAAAACTTTTTGAGTAAATTATATGAATCGCAAATTCATGGTAATAAAAAATTATACTTTGAGTTTCAAGAAATAAAAATTACATTTTTATTAAGGTAAACCAGAATTTAGAAAGATAAAACTTAAAGGTACACAAAATCACAAAATCATTTTAATGATATAAATGACTAAATAAATTGTAAATAAAGCAAAATATTAAAATTAAAATTTATAAATAATAGAAATTTATAAATAATAGTTACTATATAACATAATAAGCCATGTAATTAATACAATTCATGTATGAAACAATTTTTTATCTAATGAGCAAAGTAAAAATAGCAATAAAAAAATATCAACTGCAAATTATAGAAAATAACAAAAAATAGTCGTAAAATTGTAACGTAGGTAATTACAGTAATTATTGTGATTCTTTTTCTTTTATAACCATTGGTGTGAACTCATGTATCTTCTATGGTTCTTTAAATCATCGCTCAATTGTTTCACGACACATATGTCCTTAAAAGTCGTTCTTGTGTTCATCATATAAGAATATTCGAACATAAATTCGTAGAATCTTAGCAGTTACAGTAGTTAATAGTTATACAGTATATTTGATTTCTGGCTATTGAGCGTTAATAGTTTCAAACCTAAAAAAAAAAATGATATCGGCTTCAGTAATAACAGCAACATCAACATTGTACCCATTTCTTTTTTGAAAATTGTTTTCCTTTTATCTGTCTGCTTGGACAAACGAACGCTCATTCGTTCGATCCTTTCTCCTTTCTTGACTGGGCCATCGTTATGGCAGCTCGGCAACAACGGCCCCTCCTGTGACGCTTTTATAGTAAGTGACATTTGGTGCTCATTCGTACACTTACTTATTCACAGCCCATGCCGCCGGGTTTCGAACGCGCAAGAGTTCGTTGCTCTGCGAAAGAAGACCGGGCAGCACGTTCAAAGCCAAGCATTTCTGGGTTTACTGCCAATAAGCTCTTTGAGTATGATATGAGAAAGAGAGAAAGAGAGAGACACAGAGATAACTATCCCGTCTTACGGTAGGTACCGTACATACATTTCGTAAGTCCGGTTCGCAGTTCGTCTCGCATATGTTGACGTACACGTATATATATGTGAGAAAAATGGCTACAATCATTTATGCAAAGAATTATACTCATTTTATTTTAGAGCAGCTAGGATAAAATTTTTTATAAATTTTATTCACTATTCAATCGAACTAAGTTTTAATAATAGATATTAAATTAATCGATATTAATTAATAGATACTAAATTTAATCACATTACGCATATAAACATTATATTGCAATAGAAATATAGTGTCATGTAATAATTACTATAAATACATTTTTATATTCATGCAATGCTGATGAATCTTTTTTTTTCGTATAATAAAAATTATTTATATTATTTACTGTTTAAAAATAAATACTAAATAAATTAAAAATTTTATATTAATAAAATAAGAACTATTGTATTTAAAAAATTAATAATTTTTTAATTTAAATATTAATTAATACATTTTTAAAACCATCATTAAAGAACTTTTTATGTATAACAAAATTGATGAAATAGTACACTCGATTATAATGCTTACCGTATCTAAATTGGAAGCTATCTATGAATTATATTATAAATAAAATTACGCTAAAACTCAGAACATTATACTCTTATTTTTATGATAATAATAATAATAATAATAATAATAATAATAATAATAATAATAATAATAACAACAACTAAAGTAATCAAAATTATGAATATGTTCATTAAATATGAATATTATATATCTTGATTCAATTATTTTTGTAAAATTATGGCTGTAATATAATATAATTATCATACAATACGCAAATACTAAATTTAAGGTATTTTATAATCAACTCTTATTATTAATTATCTCGCACTTAAAAACTTCATCACCATGAAAATTCATCATTTCTAGTAATATCAAGAGTAATTTTACTTCCAATCTAAAATAATGACTACCTTAGTAAAGCAGGGTAGAGTAAAAGATAAAGGAAGGGGAGGAATAGATTTTATTAAGAAAGTGAACCAAGAACTTTTTAGTATCATGCTCCGATTATTATGAAGTACTAAGAAATCGATTGAGATATCTTTATACGTTCCATATTCTTGTACATACGCTTAAATATCAATGGTTCGAGAAATTTAATGGGTTTCGAAAATAAATGATATAGTTTTAAATTAAAGTTTGTAAATATTGTATTATATAAATTTATTAATTATTTATTAGGTTTATAGTATATATTTTTAGAAATTTAGTGTATTTTATATAAATACTAAACGACTTTAGCGCCTTAGCTAGCAACATATTTATTTGGTATTTGTCTCAATGAATTATTATTAAATTATATAAAATAAATAATAGTATAGATAACTAAAATTAAATAATAATATTATTTTTTTAATAATACTATTTCAATACCAGAGTCTTATTTTTTATATAATTTTTATAATTAATCGATCAAATATTTATGTATATTTACTGTAAAATAGAGGGAAAATTCAATGATACTGTAATCAATTTGAGAATATAAATCATTTAATAAATAAATGAATTGAAAAAATAATTAAAATTTCAACTTTGGATTTATTTACAGAAATAATTCAAATGTTATTTTTATAATAGTATTTTATATAATTGTATTTAAAATAGAAAATAAAATATATTAATGAAAATCAACTAAAATGAGAAAATATATTCAAATTATGTTTATAAGTAAACAGAAAAATGCTATAGAATATCTTATTAATATACTAACGTATGTATAAAGTATATGTATAAAGTAAAGATATGCATAAAGTATCAGAAAGCTTCATAAAGTATCATAAATATTTATTTAAAAAAAAAGAACATTTTCTTGCTAATACAAATTTTATATTTTTTCTTTCAATGAAAAAATGTAAAAAAATTTACGAAATCTTTAGTTAAGAATGTCTTTATTAATAAATATATTATTGTTAAATAATATATTTTTTTGTAAAATTATCATCTAGAAATTTATTATATTTTTTAAAGAATGATGAATCATCTAAAAAAAATTGATTGATGAGAATTCAGATAAACCAAATATAAAATATTTAAAAAATTGAAAATAATAAATAAGATGCGTATATTCGATATTCTGCAATTTTTATATCAATCTAATTTAGATAGTGCAATGTATAATTGATAAGAACTGCAAATAGGATGATGAATATTTGTTGTTTAGACATACATAAAAGAAATAAATTTTATAGTTTTTCAATGTAATGTAAAAATTATTAAGAATAAATTAAATAAATTATAATTATGAATTAATACTAATGTAGGCCACAAATTTATTTAACTACTCGAATAATATAATATGATATATTTAATAAAATAAAACTCAATCGATTATCTCTAACTGTCAAGATATATAAAAAAAATTTTAATTCTTATTAAAATCTACAATAAACCATTAAAGAATATAAATATTTATTTATAAATATGCATTTATCCAATGCTAAATTAAGAATATTTATTTTGTAACAAATACAATTAAAAGAAATAAGATTATAGCTGTACAAATTAAATATTTACAAAAAAAGTATAAGGAAAAAATAATAGCTATTGCATAAGATTTTTCAAATAGATAAAATATTGAAATGTATTATTTATTATTCAATAATTATTATTATTATTATTATTAATCAAATATGTTTCACGAAGTATAAAATAATTAATGACTAATATATATGAGAGTTATAGTTAACATAAGAAACTACTCTCGAATAAAATACATTTAAATAAGGATCTAAACAAAATTTCATTTATTTATAATAGTTACAAATAAATACTAACTCTAATGTAATTATTTGGATAAGTTAATGAACTCAACAAATAATAATAACAAAAGATTCTAAATATTAATTGAAAATCTAAAATAATTAAAAAATTAGAAGAAATAAGACGTATCCAATAATTTAATGTTTAATTTATATTTACAAATTATTTTTATTTAATAATTATATTAATTGTATGAAATATTTAATAATCTATTTAACTATAATTGTATGATAATATCATTTTCTATAAGGCATAAATATAAAATTTAATTTCTTATGTCAGTTCAGACAAGCACAATAATAGTTTAAAGAACTTTTTACAGATTAATATTACTGTTTAACGCTATATCTACTATTAGATATAGTGAATAAAGAGAAATATCTAGTACTAAAAGAGCTAGAAGCTGTACATATGTAAATATGACGTTTATGAAAATGAAGAGTACATGTGATAGAAATATGATAAAAAGAAAATGTAAATGTCTACAAGATTTGAATGAGAAATGAAACTAGATCGAAGAAACACTGACTATTAACGGAGAAGAAAATATATAGATTGTACAATAATGCACCAAAAACAATGGAGCATATTCTGAAAAATTATGAAGATTCAAAAAAAGGTAAAAATGTTTGGAACAGAACACTGAAAGAAAGAAAATTAACAAGTTATCTGGAAAAGAGAAAAATTTTAAACTTAACAAGAAAAAAAATTAAAAAAGTAAAAAAAAGAAAAAAAAAAGAAAAAAAAGAAAAGAAAAATGTAGAAATTACAAAAAGTTCAGAAGATATAATAAAAAAAATTACTGTGATACATAATTTTTATTTTTATATATTTTTAAAAATTATTTTAGTGTTTATATATATATTGTACTTTTTAGTACCATTTTTTGATGTATTTGTAAATTGAATAAATTCGTAAAAGAATTTGACAAAAATAATGATGCATATAATTCTAATAGATTCTAATAAACCATTAAGTTAATAGAATTAATATAATATTATTAAAGCTATATAGAATATTAGTAATTAAATGGCGTTAAAGTCAATTTTCATATTAAATTTTATGTCTCTTTTATAACTTCAAATAATTATTTGAAATTAATATCATCTTCATATGTATTAAAATACTTTTCAAACATAAGCTGCATTTAAATCATTCTGCTTTTATTTATTTGATTGATTAACAGGCGAAGGAGCATGATCCGAAGAAATTCAAATTATATAAAATAAATAATAGAGTATAATATGATAAATAATGAACTAAGAAATCTTTTTAATTTTATTATCTTTTTATTAAGTATGTCGAATAAAGTTATTTACTATTTTACATATGATCTCTTCAGTTTACAAAATTTCTGCGTTTTATATGAATTATGAAGAATAGATGCATCATAAATATATATTCAAAATCAAATATATTAAGTTAACGTGCATTATAAAATAAATTCAACAATCACAGTTTCAATAAATAGGTCAACTTATCGACATAGATTTACAACAATTTTTTAATCATGTTTAATTTTTTTTAAATTTCTATCTTTTATTACTATTTTATATGCGATTTGAAAACATATAGAAACTCAAATGAAAGTATTACATCTTTACTATCAGACTTAATCTTTTTTTCGATTATAATAAGCATTTTTATAAAATATGAATTAGATTTTAACTTGAAACAATAAATAGAAATATTTCATATGTATAAACATTGATTTACCATAACTCAAATTCGAATTTTTAATATTAAACATAATATACACAATAAACAATTATTAAAAAAGTTTGCTGAAATTAAAATTTTTTAATATCATTTTGTTAAATTAAGATAAAAATTATATTCTTGGCATTTAACTTTATGTTATTTACATCTTTTTTATCATTAGCTATTTATACTAAAAAATTAAAAATGTCACTGTGTATTCTAATATGATATTTGATCACATTTGACATTTTTATAATCGTAGAAATATCATAGATAATTAATATCAAACATGAGTATGGAGAGTTTTAAAGAATTTAAATCATAAACTGATTTGACCGATAGTGTACACAAGCAAGCGCACTCTTAAAACTAGGTTATCAGGACGCAGGTCTCCTTCGACCGGTTACGCTCGATTCTCTTTCTCTGGTGCTCTTCCTTCTGATCTCTATATTTCTTTCTTTGTTTCTATTTATTTCTCTTTCTCTCTCTCTCTCTCTCTCTCTCTGACTCTCTCTCTCTCTCTCTCTCTTCCTAAGTATTTCTGTTTGTATCTTCTTATCATATATATCATACTGTATTTTGATATCTTCTTTGTTCTCATATTTTCCAATATATATAATAAAATAAATTATAATACAGATATTAACTATTAACTAGTGCCGTAACTTAATTTATTTATTTATACAATATTATTATTATATAATATTTAATGTATATAATATTATTATTATGAATATTTAGTACAGACGTACATTATTATATTTTTTTATACATTATATATAAAGTATAAAAGTGATAATGAGCTGTTAAATAATAGTATTTATAAATATTAAAATATATAGATTTTATAAATTTTTAAGTATATAATAAATATTTATTATTTTCAAGGATTACTACTGTAATGGAAATGAATTTTTTTAAAACTAATTCCAAAAATTATTCTTATGAACCAATTAAAATATGAAACCTTTCATTTTTTAATAATAAATAGATCATGAACAATAATTCTTTTGATTTTTTTTTTTTGCAAGATATATTTGAATTTATAGATATTTTTGAAATTTCTTAGTTCCAATAACCGTTAAAAAGTTTACTTATAAGAACGTTTCGAACTTATAAATTATAACTTTTATAGTTTATTAGATTAGTTTATATTAAGCCTTTCTCAATATTTTTATTAGTTTTAGTCTTTATTATTTTTATCACTTAATTTTATATCGTTTTATTCATTAATATGGAGTGACATAAATATTATTCAATATATATTAAATAGAAATTAGTTTTTTATTATAAAGTCTCAATTTCTAATGAACAGAAGTACAGATTCATAAATTTTCAGCAGCAATATCAAGTTTCATATCTTGTAATGTAATTAAATCTTTTATTTGTTATTTGCACACCTATTATTTGAAAATATAAAATGAATCTATAATATCTATAAAATATATCTATAATATCTATAAAATCTATAAAAAGAAGCTTTATTTTTAATGAAAAGATGAGTTAAATTATTAATTAAAATCTAATACAACTAAGTAAAACTAGAAAGAGAGATAATAATTTCAAGAATTCACGAAAAATTTATGCTTTTACTATACTTAATTTTCAAAAATAAATTTATTAATAAATTTATTCTAAAATAATTCAAAAATTATTTTGAAAATAAAATTATTAAAAATTAGTATATTAAAATTTTAATTATTATTAAAAACTATTATTGATATTATATTTGACTTCATTAGAAAAAATTAGGGTATTTCCACTTTAGCATTAATATCAGGAATATACTATAGCATAAAATAATAATAGAATAGAGTTATATCAAAATATACTATTTATTTGAATAATAAAGTGATAAATTTTTAATAAATAATAAAAATTTATTTATTGCATTTTTATAATATCTTTAAATCGAATTTTGAAGATTAAATAACGCATAATCTTACTCTACAAAACTTTAGAATATGTATTAATATTTTCAATAATTCTCCTGTTTTTAATGCGTTATTTTCCTTTGCTAAAATATTTAAAAGCATATAAAAGACATACCTTTGAAAAAAATTTTATATTTTAAAAAAAAAAACAATGTAATTTTTTCAGTGATACAATGATTATTTATACAAAAATCTAAAAAGTATAAATGTAGTTACTATTTTAATTAATAGATATAATTATTTTGATAATAGTTAACGATTGTTCCTTAATTAAGGGTTTTATTCCAAATACAATTTTTTCAATATTATTAATATACTTTTAATTTTAACTTTTTATACTTTTTATATACATTTCAATAATTATAAATAAAATAATTTATAATATAAATTCTAATTACATTAATATTATTTAAAAAATATAAATATTTTATATATTCCTGTAACTACTAAATAAATTTGAATAGTATAATAGTTATTTTTATAGATGAATCTTTTCTTATTATATTTTTATATTTATTGATTATTATATATAATATTCCTTTTAATGATCAAATAAAAACTTGTTATTCTCATGTTAATGCTGATACAAAAATTTTTCCATTAAAAAATCATAAAACTAATAAAAATAGCACATAATTAAACAATAAAGATATAAAACTAATAAAAATTCCTATGTAAAAAGAAGATGAATTTAATATTAGAAAAATAAGTTAAATTCTAATTCTAAAAGAATGAAAATAGTTAACGTTAATTCAACAATTAAGATGAGGTACATTAGTAATTTAGTGTTATCTTTTGTGTATTTTAGTTTTAATCGTTAAATAATATGATTAAAAGATGTGAATACTCAAAATGATAGAAATTTTATAATAAAATAAGAATAAATTAATATAACAGGATTATAAATAATAAAATAAACATTATATAAATTATTTATAGTTTAATAAAACCAATAATTACTCATGCATTATAAAATTCTTTTTTTGAATTATTTACATAAAATAAAACAAGAATTAATATATTATATTTTTAAAATTGAAAAGTAGAATTAAAATAATCTTAGATTAGTTATTAAACGTATTTATTTATTCTCAAATTTACTCTCAGTAGTTAAAGAATATTTACACTTTAATACATAACATTAGAGGTTATTAACATATTCATACACATCATATTGAAAATATGAATTTTATTGTGAAAAATATTCCATCAGTTTAAAAGTTTATTCCCTTATATCTCGTTAAATTTCATTAAATAAATATTTCATTATCAGTTGAATACAAAGAATGATAGAGAAAAAAATTATACTATTGTGATATTGAAACTTTTTTTAATAGAATAATGAGTATTTTATAAACTATAAATTAGATTAATTTCATATAATATATATATAAATAAAACAGAATAAAAAATACTTAAGGAAATATGTATATGATTAATGAAATAAAATGAAAGTAGATCATTTGATATTTTGAAATATATATTTCCTTTTTTAATTAGAACTTTTAATTGGATACCTTTACTGTTTATAAAATATGATAATATATTAAAAGAGTAATATTAAAGATTAAGTACTAGTATAATTACTTTAAATTATACATTACACACAATTTTTTAATATGATGAATTCTATGTTTATGTACTTAAATTTCTGATAAGATTAAAGACAAATAGCTATTATCATCTTACTCATAATTATATACGTGACCTTTGCTTAACCTAATATCATTTTCACTTAATTTGGCATATTTTTAAAATTATACAATGCGTACAACGGACAATCTCTCTCTTCAAGCGTACAGATGAATGAAAACAAAGTTAATAAGAACGCGTATATAAATTGTCTAAAAAAGTATTACGTGTACTTATTTTTATAACTATTATTAAATTAAATGACTAAAGCTTTTCAACTAAACATAACATAATGTGTTCTTATTTATTAATTTTATAACAAATTAATAATTAAATATTCATATTAACGTTATATTCACTTAATATAAATTATAATTAAAAAATTTTTAATGTTCTAATGTATACCAACATTTAGTTATTACTAGCATTTCTGTGAAAGTAGACTATATGATTAATTTTTTTATGTTAAAATCAATCATGTTATCTATTATATTAGTAATAAATTATTTACATTCAAAATTTAATATCTTCCACTTAATTAGGATTATAAAGTTAATTAGGAAATAAAATTTATATATTCATTATTTAATACTGATAATTATTTTTATATAAAAAAATCAAATTTAATACATAATATGTTATAGAAAAACATTTTAATACATTAACATTTTCATATTTTATAAAAAAGTAGGGTATTATATTTAATAATTTTATCATTAAATTTTGCAAAAATTAAGTGTAATGCATATGATAATTATCGATAAATATAATTAACAAATAATTTATTTTATTTTGATATATATAATATATTTATAATATTATTATAAATTTTCTAATTTTATTTTATACGTATTACAAAATAGATAATATTCATACATCTTATGTTTTAATAAACTTGATTGATCAGTATAAAAATAGTGAGCTAAAACATATTTGATTTAACAAATCAAAATTGAATTAATAATCATACAAATTGGGAACGAAAACGAAAGTTTTTATATTTTTATATTATAAAGATTAATGATTATTTTAATACAGAGAAAAATTTTTAATAATAAGAAAGAAATTATATAAAGACTTATGACTATTTCGAAAATTCTAATAATGTCATACATATTTATGTATTACAATATACAAATAAAAGTAAAATATTGCTGAGATATGTTTTAATTGTATATATGTGAGTGTTTTAATATTAAAAAAAATAGTAAACTAATTCTTGAGATTATTAAAATTTTTATAAGATGCTTTTAACGAAATAATCATTCCTACTTTATAATAAAAAATTATCTTTAATTAAATTATTTTGATACATCTTGAAGTTGAATTAATTTATTAAATTGATGACTTATTTTTTTAGTTCGAATACCGGTTCATCAATTGATTCTTGTGCAATATTCCAAAATCAGCTACTTACCGTCATGGACCTACACTTGGGTACTTTACTGCACTTTTCTCTCTTTCTCTCACTATATCTCTCTCTCTCTTTCTCTCTTTCCACCTTGCAAGGACACACGTCTGTCTTTTTTTAAGCAAAAGAGCTACTAAGAAAGGTTCTCTACCCCCCAGGTTGAGCTGTGTCGTTGCCGCTTGAACTTACACATACACGAATCACTCACATATAGAACATGCCGTGGTCAGGTCCTTGAACCTACAAGTCCGCACGTATTCTATCTTTCTTTGTTTCTTTCATTTTATCTTACTTTAATGTAGTCAACTTCTCCTTCTATCTTGCTTGGTCTTTGAATCCTTATTTCAGATAAACATATCAAGAAGAATAGAAAATTACAAGAAATTTAAGGGTGCATAAGCCTATGCGCATCCTTCAATACAATCTTTTGCTAATTCTATAAAATCGTCAAGAATTTGGGGTAAATGTCTGATTTATAACTATATATTAAGAATTGTAACTTTAGAATATATAAAAGAAAAATAATGAATCGACAAAAAACCTTTTGTTTAATTCATTTATTTTGAGCAATGAAGACTAGTTTGCAAGAAATATTAATTTAACTTGAATATAAGCAATGTTAATGAATATTTATAAATATATTCTTTAATTCAAGGGTAACATGTGCTTATAATTCCTACACGCATTGCTAATACATACTAGATTGAATTATTAACAGAATTTATCCCGTATTCCTCAGGTATTTCAGTGAAATATCATCTCATGTATATATATATATATATATATATATATATTTTCTATTAATTACTTTATTTATTATAATAATTATAAGCTATTTTAAATAATTCATTCTGCAATTAAATAAAAGAAAGGGTTTAGTCTTTAAGATGAATGTATACAAATGAATGAACTTTCCTGTATTCACATTCATATATTGAAATTTAATACTATGATACAAATTACACAATAAATATAATACTGTGCATAATTTACAATTATTATTTACAATTGTTTTCACAGCTCTATTTTTATGTATTAATTATTTCAAATATCAAAATATGATAATGACTATAATACAAATTATTCTAATACTTTATATACCAACCAATTTCATGTAAATAGTATTGTAATTTAAAGTAATAATTGTAATATTATAAGTGATTGTCATAATAAAGTAAATAATTGAGTACTTTTACAAATATTATAAAAAAGCTACCCATAAAAGGGTCAAGAACCCCAAGATTGAGCAGATATAAACCCCAACCAATAGACATCTGAGAAGAAAAAAAAGACCCCAAAGTCGTCAGAGTCATAGGGTAGTGGTAGTGAAGTACGAATACCTCTGCACTCGAAGAGAAGAGAAAAAAGGAAATAATGAAAGACAGAGGAAAAGAGTGGGAGAAAGAATCCTTGCACCTTAGTGAACCCGCCACGGAAGGATCGACGCAACTCAAAGTTCATTATTCTGTTCCTTGAATCGTCTCGACTAAAGTCGTATCTATAATGTCGGGCATTTGTATGCACGTAAACTAATAAATTATGGAAAAGATGTTTCATTTTTTTATTGAAACATTTTATTACTAATAAAATATTTAGAACTGAAAAACATTATCATTTTATTTAACATGGATTGTAATACTACGATTAAAATATATAAAAGTCATATGTGACTATAAAACTTGTGCAATTTTTAAGAATAAATAATTTTAAGATTATTAATAATAAATAATTTTTAGCGGTATTAATAGTCATTAAAATAAAAATTCAAGACCTCATAAAGTTGTAGACTTTTTCGCTTTAAATTTATAAAGCTGATTGCAGTGCCTATAAATTACGGAAATAATACCAATAATTTACTTATAAGAAACAGTTAAGCTAAATAGATGTAATTTTCTGAAAATAATTTTGTATGCTATCTTTTTTAAATATACTTTTTATTTTAAATAAATTTAATAAATTTTAAAAAGATCGAATTAATTATAAACTGTGTATTATAATAAAAAAGAACCCCCAGTATAATAAAAAATACTAGGAATTATTTATATATTTTAAATATAAGTACCTCTTATTGTTGATATTTTAAGAAGCCTATTAAATTACAATCTACGAATTTATAAATAACAGAAATTTTATTGCACTAGTTAGAAAATATATTTATAAAAATAATAGCAAAATTTAAATATTTATTAGGAAAAAAGATAATTGTCATTAGAAATTTTTAATTAGTTGAATCCTATCTTCTTTTAATGTAATTTTTGACAGTCTAATAATGTTTAATAAAAAACATTAAAAATATATTCTTATAATAAATAATATAATAAATAAAATAAAAAACTGTTATCTATGTATGTTTCTCTGTTTTATGATTTCATAGAACTACACTACTTGAGTAGCTTTAAAAAAAAATTGTTTTCATTGCACTTGGAATAGTTGTTCTTAATATGCATAAAAAGAATTTCATTACTTCAGCATATATCGTTTTCATATTCTATTATTGAGCATATTTTATTCGTTTGTTTTTTATTTGTTTTTATATTTTTCTTTCTTTGATTTTATCTTTCTCTTTCTTTCTTTCTACTTTTTGTTTTTCTACTTTTCCCTTTCATTCTCTCTGTTTTTCGTTTTCTATTTATTTTTTGCATTCTGTCTCTCTCTCTCTCTCTCTCTCTCTCTCTCTCTCTCTCTGTCCTTCTCTTCAATTTATTTTTTCCTTTCAGTTTTTATATCTTTTATACTTTTAATATTTAATTCTATTAATTTTTTTTTCCGTCACTCTCTCTTTATTTTAATCTATCATTTTCTTGCGGTCTCTGTTTCTCCGTTCTTTTTTCTTCTCTTCCATTCTGTCTCTCTCTCTCTCTCTCATTTTTGATTCAATGTCTTTCAACTACATACACTTAGAAAAATTAGATACCAATTACGAGAATAGAAATAATCATTTTTTTTTTTTTTAAAAGTTACTTTCTTATTTACACATAAAACTTAAGATTTTTTTAACGATATTAGTGTCTTCTTAAATCTCTATATTTAGTAAATATTGTGATTTGCTTCATTGTAGATGTATACAGGAAAATAATAATTGATTTATCTTTCATTACTTATTTTTAGTAATCGATAGTTCCATCAAATAAAAATTTTTTTTAATTTTACTTGTTTTAATTATTTTAAAAAATATCTAATATAAATATTGTATATAAATAGTTTTGATGAAAATTCAATTAGATTCGAAATATTTAAATGCACATAATCAATATTTGATAGAAATCTATTTTTGAGATATTAGTTATAAATTATTTATTTGAAACCGTATTTAATTTAGTAAAGTTATAAATAAAATCTTTTATTCAATTTAATATTATATATAAATAATTAAATTGAATTATAAATTTAATAAATTTAATTGTGAATTGTTAAAAATGTGGACGAACAAAATTTTATTTTAAATCAAACTGAAAATTCTTTTGTCAATAAAGAAAAATCTAAATTTAATTATATTATCCGAATTTTTTTTTAATATAATTATATTCAAATATTACATATTTTTGATATATAATTAAGTTTTAAAGTATTAAATATGCAGATATATTTTAGAATATAATTTTTTAAATATAATTTTATTAGTTATAAATTATGATAGTTAAATGTAAATTCTTGAAGTATACGTATACTATAGATATATTTTTTTCAATCATATGAATTTAGACATCGTTAAATTTGATATTATATTTTAATGAAACATTAATTGAATTATTTTGATCACAATTTTATCATATAACATAATAAATTTTATCTAAAAACTTAAAAATGTAAGTAAGTGTAAAAGGTTTTGTAGTTGAATTTGTATCAATAAAAATCATTTAAAAAAATAATTGTCGAGTAATATTTGGAGAGTAGTTGCAGGATACATTCGTATCAAAGATTCAAAGTGTTACGTTGTTCACCTTCAAAGCGATTTTTAGAAAGTAAGTTTTGAAGGACACAGCCATGAGATAGCAATGTGTAATCTTATACGTGCACCTTCGAAGGGTTGGTACCCCGAAGATTAAAGTTAGTCGTTGAGTTTCTCAGCCTCAGTCTCAGTCTTAAAAAAGTGGACAGTGCATTCCCCTCATGTACTCAACACATGAAGGCGACATCTAGATAGCTGTTTGGCGTGTCGCGCGTGTTCATATGAAACAAAGTGAGAGAGAAAGAAAAAGACAGATTGAAATATAAAGAAAGAGAAAGAGGATCCGGTTCACGCCTGTTGCACAGCGGGTGGAAGTAAAAGCCATAAATAACGGATCTACTATTCACCTTCATCGTCACTATACCACCCTACTTTGTACTAAGTATTTTCAGAATTTCGAGTACAGAAGTCAATATCAATATTAGTCAATGAAAAATATTAATAATAAATTAATATCAATAGATTAATTTTACACTTATTTAATTTTTAATTCTTTAATTTTTTTTTAGTAATTTTACTCTATCTAAAAAAAGAATAAAGTTTTAATTTAAAATTATATGTAATATTTATACTTATTTTCATATTATTTTTAATGTTTTTTAATTTTTAATTATTTCTATAAAAATAAAATTTTACTTTAATAAATATAATTTTCGTTGTTATTAGAAATTAGATCTTAATTAAAAATAACTCTTAATAGTTTTTTCCTTAAGTTATTAATTAGAAAACATATTATTGAAAGAATAATGATTATTTACGGTGAATAATTATTCATTACTAATTTATAATAAATATAATCTATGACAATATTTTTTCTTAAAAAATAATTTATTCATATAAAGTTATATACTTTAATAGTATTAAATATGTTATGAAGGATAATCATACATTTGTACCTTTTCATATTCTTATTTTATACTTTTAATTTATTTCATTATTAAATTATAAGAATTGTTTATTATTCTATTAAAATTTTACAAATAAAATAATTATAAATGTTATTAGAAGTATTTAATAATTGAATACATAGAATTTAACTTTTATTATATACTAAACTATTTTCATCTAATTAAAAGTTTTAACGTAGGTTAGATAATCTTAATTGCTTATATTTTATAAATAAATTCTTCTTTGAAATTAAAATATTAGACAAAAAAATATGTAAAAGCATTTATGATTAATGTAAGATGTTGCTATATGTAAAGAATATAATTATCGACTATAATCAATACACTGGTAAACACATCTACTTCTTTGAGTAGAATTTTGAGCTAGAATAAAATATTTTTTGTGACATATATGAATCTTAGTAATTTAATAATACAAGTTATGTCTTATCAATCTATCTATATATCTATCTATCTACCTATCTATTCATTGATCTATCTATCTATCTTTATGTATATTTCTCTTTAATCACCTACCCTACCATTCAGGTATTGATCTTTTCTTCGTAATTTTCACGTAACATTAAAATTTTACAAATATATATAATATGATTGAAAAATATGAAAACATTGGTTTTACATAATAATGAATATAATAAAAATCATCCAAATTCAATAAAAATTATATTAATTTTATTAATGACGACAAGGATTTAATTAAATATAAAATGTATACAAAATAGAATTGAAAAATCTGAGTTTGAAAAATTATGATTGTGCAAAATAGATATTAAAAAAATGTGAAGAAGATTACTGTCGAACACGGGACTGAAAAAAAGATAGGAATCTCAACAGCAAAATGCAGATTTAACGCTGCGGATGACCTTTGTCGGTCATTGCACGTTCCGTCCAATCGTTGGAGTACCAATGCACTCATCTGTGTATGAGGTTCATGTGGTTCCGCTTCAAACGTCAGACGACTATCCTATACTCTTACGAATAAATACGGCTATGAAGATCAGCAGTGGCATCATATCATTTTATCTTTGGCTTGAATGCAAAGAATCACCAAAATAACGTGTTTTGAGTATCATATGATTTTTAATATAACTAATAGTCGATGTGTCTATTTTTATGATTAATCTTGTTACGTTACCATTAGCTCTAAATATAAATGTCATTATTTCTTAAACAAAATACTTTGTCTCAGATTCATATCTATATATAACTATAATTTATAATAGTTAAGGTAATATTATGCTTCAGACTTGTAAAATATTTTTATTTATAAACAAAATAAAAAAATGAATTTAATAGTTAAATAAATGCTTTAGAAAATTATAAAGTAAACTAATCTATAAAATTATTAAAAATTATATTACGTATTTTATTATTAAATTATATTATTTTACTCTTAAACTAATTCCTTCGGTATTATTATAAAGTTTTAAATAAAATTTATATGAAGGTTAGCAACAAATAAATGACATTTAAAAAAAAATATATAGACAAATATTAAAACATCTCTTTAATATAGATACATTTATTAGTAAAATATTATTCTTTAAATATATATCATTATAAAACAAACTTTATCTTCAAACAAACATTAAAACCAAGTTCTTTATAGTTTTTGTTACAAAATTTGAAATAATCAAACAGAAAATATGGAGGATCATATGACATTCTGAAAGTTAATCAATATATTAATGTTTTCGTGAGGTATTTTCAGTCGTATTCGCAATTATGCAATTAAACGAAGTTCCTGTAATTAAGAATCAGAGGAATGGCATTTAAGAATAAGAAATATAAAAAAAATAAAATACAACCAGAATGAGAAGAGGCTTTTTGCTGTTACAAGTCACATTGCGGTGTTTTTCCAAGACTTAGTAGTAAGGGAGTGGGAGAATCTACAAGGAAAAAAGAATCGAAATCGTGCATCGTGGAGAGAAAATTCCACTTGCGAGGAGGCTCGCACACACGGCTGAGCGAGAGCCGAGCCGGTGCAGTCGTTGCCCTCGATCGAGATCGAAGGTAAGCCAGACGCAATTCGCGCGTGAGCGCACCGGGGACTCACTTTAAATCGCATTGCATCATAAATAGGAGGCTCGATTGAGTGTATCAAGACTGAACCAAATGACATATGTCGACTTACTCGTACACGCAACTTATGCGTCAAAGCATGAAGATTATCACAGCTTTTATAATGTTAATGAATAAATGAAAAGTTATTCAATAATATATATATGTATATATTATTGAATAACTTTTATATATAATTATATAAATATAATATATATATATATATATATTCTCTAAAGTAGTTTAATATTATTATTATATATTTTTAAATTAAGTTTCTTAATTTAATTTAATTTATTTAGTGTATCATTTGTAGTTATCATATATAGATATTTATATTTTAATTAGATAATTACTATTAATATTATTATAATATATATATTTCTATTATATAATATATAGTTTCATTACATTATTATAATTCACGTTCTTAATCAAATAAAATTCAATTGAAATATTAATTAATATTAATAAATAAAGAGCATTGAACTGAATACATTAAATTTCTAATTTTTAATATTAGATTGTTTTGTACTTATTAGTTTAAACATTTTAAAAAGTTAACATCTAAAATTTATCATGTTTATATATTATATTAAAGTTTATCTATTTTCTGTTATGATAATTTTTTTTCAAATATTAATACTTCTTTTCAACAGTCATTTTAGTTATATCAATACAGATACAACTATTAACAAAAACTTGATTTAAACATAATTCAGTGATATTAACTATTACTAGATTCTTAATTTTTTCAAATATTTCAAATTTGTATTATGTATCATTCATTAAATTGTGCAAGTTTTATTAGATTCGTTGTTTTTTAGCTTTTTATTAAAAATTCTTATATATCATGCGTATGTAAATTACATTTATGTAAATTATAAATTATAAATTATTCTTGTAGAAAAATTTTTCAGAATTCATTAATTTAGTTCTCACAATTACAATTATTATAATTTTATTTATAATTTTATTATGTATTAAGTATAATTCTATTTAGCAATTCATAAATGTAGATATAGAAGTTGTATTATTATAAACATCGATCATAAAAATTTAATTAAAAAATTTCTCACTATTTCAATCAATATGGATATTATACAATTATTATGTAGTATAATTTATGATTCATATTTTTTTTCTATAAATTAAAGAATATTTCATTTAAGAACTTTAAATTATTATGAAAAATTTCATATGGTGACTTATAATTACAATAACTATTTTAATAAGTGTTATTATTAATATAAATGTATTAATACAAAATTTTAAAAAATATTAACAAATTTTATTTTTGCGTTATTACTATTATTTAGATTTTAATAGAATATTTATTAAATTCAGTCTTTAATTTTATAAATATAATTATAGTATATTAAATAACTGTAGAATAATATATTAGAATATTTAAAGTAATATTAAACAGTAAAGCTCTTTTCACATAAAAATCCAACAAATCAAAAATTTTATGTCTCAAGAAAAGTTGTAACTATAAAAATATAATAAAAAAATTAAATATATTCTAAATTATCGAAGAATATAATTCTAAATTCAAAATTTCACAAATCTAATTAAGGTATTTTTAACTACTTAGAATTAAATAATGAATATTGAAAATATTGAAATGATAAATAAACGACTTATAAAACATTGAAACATAATAATTTAACGAAATCACTTCAGTCAGCATAATCAGAATGCAAGCCTTCAATAAAGTATGATACGAGTGCATTGGTTTAAATTTTTGCAACTTCACGTGCATACGAGGTCCTTCAAAGAATTCCGCAACTTTCACCTAAAAGTGTATGGAGAAAACTTATAAGAATATCATTCATTTGAGCAGTAAGGATGATTGATTTTATTAATAAATTTGAATTTCTACGTAAAATAATTTGACTACAAGTGAATTCCATATTCCAAACTATATTTTGTGAACACATAAATATATTTTTTACACAGAACCTAAAACACGTGGAATAATTTGCTGTATTAACTATCCTTAATATTCAAAACTAAGGAAAATTCCAAACTGCTTCGTTTATTTCATAAAAGTTATAGAATTTAGTGACAAACAATAAGTAATTTGTTGCATGCATATTTTTACATTCATACGTATGATGGAATTTTGCACCACACATTAAGTATATTTATAAAATTTTTTAAATAAATATATTTAAGATATCTATTATTTAATTATTACAAAATTATAGCAGTTTTAGTTTTAACATCTTTCAATATATTTTCAAACATTTGTAAATACAATTATTAATATTGTTAATATCGCAAGAAAAATAGTTTCATTAAAAGTTTTTCGTGTAAACTTAATTGTTAGAAAAATTAGCTATTTATTATGAATTAGTATATAAAACAGATATAATAATTTATAGTTTTTCTCGCAGTGTATCTCATACAAAATCAGTTCTGTTGTATATTTATGGAAAATATAATGAAACTTAATACTTAATAATTAAAATTTTCTAACTTACTACCTACTTGGATTTAAATAAGTTGCAAATTTTGCAATCTTTATATTATAATAAAATTAAAAATATTTTTTTCAAAATTATATTTGAAAACTTATACTTAAATATCCGTTTTTCTATTGGATAAAAAACAAAGCTTATTTTTATATTCTATTTTAAATAATACATATTTTAAATAATATTTAAAAATGAATATACGTTTTATTTATTGCTTAAATTGTATATTTTTAAATAAAATAATTTTACTTCATATACTTACAAATGAAATTTTCTGTGAAGATGACATTTTAATATATTTATTGTAACTAATATTTAAAAATAACTGTATAAATATTTAACTTCAATAATTCACGTTCTTATTTTAATTTTATTTCTCTGTGAAAATAAGAAAATTATTATTATTATTAATTTTTAATTTGATGTATTATTGATTTTTATTATGTTACAAAACTATTAATAATAATTTCAACTTTTTTAAAACATAAAATAATAATTATCTCTACATCTGAATTCAGCAAATTAAATTCATGGACAAGATTTGCTGTCATTTTAAATAATCTTTAATATAAGATATATTTCCATCTTGTTAAAAATAGTACGTAGAAGAACTTATAGCAAAATTAATGAAAAACTTGAAAATCTGTTAATTCTAGCAGCAATAATAACTTTGGAACAATAACATGTATATAAGTTATTGCTGTGTATCAATATTGCTTTTTATCATTTTATGTAAACTTAAATAATTCAATTAATATATTATTTAATGTTAATAAATAAAGAGTACTTTAAAATAAGCGCATTAAATATCTAATTTTTTATATTAGATTGTTTTGGGTTTATTGGTTTAAATATTTTAGTAAGTTAATATCTAAAATTTATTATGTTTATATTATATTAAACTTTTAACTATACTGTTCGCGGTTTAAATACACTTGAAAATATTTCTGTAGAGATTTAAAATTAAAAAAGTCGATAGAAGTCGTTATTAGGCTCTGTTTTCAAATAACGAAAATATACTGCAAATACCAACTGTGACTATCCTCTAGCGCTGCCTACCGGTCAAAGAATGCGTTATTTCTTTGCTCTAGCGATCATATCAACTTATTCCTTGCTTGAATACGGGACTTTATTCTTCAACCCACGTTAAAGAAAAATCAGTGGACCAGTTTATATTATATATATATGTGTGTGTATATATATATGTATATATAAACATACACGCAAACACACGCGCACGCATACACACACACGCACACACATATATATATATATTATTTTTGTACGAACTCATTTTTTAAGCAATAATAGTGGTACTTCAGTTAACAAAATCATTTGAGTGTTAGAGATCGTCCAAAAGGTAACAAATTTGGTAAAGTGTATGTATGGTTTTGGAACTAACAAGTTACTTGTATTACTAGAATTTTTCTGATAGGCTTCAGGTTAAACAAAACTTTCGCTTTCGAGAACTCATGCCTTCAGCGTGATGAGTCGACGTACGTGTCAACATGATTTATAAGCAATAAAGGGATTTCTTTGTAAATGGTACTTGATACCTATTGTTGTAATCTTATTATATATGCTTATAAAATTTATTTATTAAACACACGTATAATTTCATAATTTTCAATATTTATATTATGTATATCAACATAAACATTTTGACGTGTATTAAAAGTACTTTTAAGCTTTATAGTGATAATTATCGGTTATAACATAAAAATAAACAAAGAAAGTATCACAATACTTTTTTAGTTTTTAAATCCAGTTTATACAACATGATTAAAAATAAATATTCACATTCATTATTAATATGCATATATTTTTATTATTTTAATTGTGTACTGTATTTAATAAAGAATTATTACAAATAACATCATATTTTTAATTAATAATATTTAAACATATTAGTTTCTTTATTATTTATATATAGATATTCAAAATTTTTATTAAAATTTAATGATTTAGAAATTATTATTATGCAATTGTGGAAAAATTGAACTAGTTTAAAGAATACTTACGTAAGTTAATAATACATGGATATGTTTACTTGTTTACTTTTTTATTAAAAAATAATTGAAATATAATCTCTTAATTAATATTAATTATAAATAATGTAATGTGTATTTGTAATGTCATATGAAAAGTTTCTAAAAGATCATGAACTTTATGTATCTTACTCGTTTCAAATCACAGTAATAGTATATACTTATTTTATAATAGATATAATATATTTAAAAACATTTAAAGATTACAAAATACAATGATTTTTATCATAGAATTTTTTATTTTTTTGTTGTTATGGAAAATTTAATTTTTTATTGTATTTTATTATAGTATATTATTAAATTATTATTTGCTTTAGATTTTTATTATTTTAGTTAATTAATTAGATTTGTATTACAAAAGTTTTACTTTGTTTTTTTATTGGAACCTACAATACAAATATTTAAATTTGGTAAAAACCATACTTGTCTATACATTTTGATTCCATAAATTATAAGTAATTTTAGTATATATAAATAATAATTTATATTTAAATAATTACTTTTTATAAATTATGATTTAGATTTTTAAATTTGTAATATTTATAATTTTCAATTAAAAATCTAAGAATAAATTATATTACTTTTTCAATTTTTTAATTATATTTTTGTTGAATCATTGAGTTATTTTACTTTAATAAATTGAAAAATTTATAAGTTATTTTTTAATTTCGATATATTTATATCATAAAAATTTGTTGTATATATTAATTTTTAATTTCATATGTATAATAATTGTTATCTAAAATAATTTCCATAATAATAATACTTAATATCGTTAAATAATCCTTAATTTATTTCTTAAGTTATTTTTTAAGTACGTGATGAATAATGCGTTCAGATATTCAATAAATTATTTCTTATTAATGTAAAATGATATATATATGTATATATATATAATTCATGTAACAGTTCTAGTTAGTCTTGGTATCCACAACATTTTATAAATCACTAAATAATTCATGGCCTTTTAAAAAACATTTATTGTTTTTAAAATGGTAACAATGCGTTAATTTAATAAAATAAAAAATACTTAACTATTTAAGATTTTTTTTTAAATAGGAGAAATTAAACATATCAAATAATTTATGTTAATTATATAATCAAAATAAAATTAAATGCTCCTTTTTATTTAATATTGAAACAATAAGAAAACTTTTAAATAAATTTTTAAAAATTATTAAAAAATTTGAATTATACTAAAAAGTTTAAAAAATATAATTTATCAACGAATAAAAATATTTTAAAGTACTGAATTTGAAAAAAAATTTTATTTTATTAGAATATCAATAGGCGATGAGAAGGTTGTAAATGTCTCTTATAGGAATAGATAGAATAGACATTAGAGTTGAAATTCACAAATATTGATCAATTAAGCTGAGTAAACGAGAAAGTTTGAAAAATTTTTTAAAGTTTTTTAGAGTTTTACTAGACTTCTGTAAACTTATGAATCGTTGTCATAGATTAATTGAAAAATTGCAAATATATATTTAATGCTTTCACAGTACATCTCTTTTCCCTATAAATAAATATATACATTTTTTATATTGTTATTTATTTTACGATTTGTATAAATAAAAAATTATTTATTAGCAATTTTTTAACATTATTCTAAAAAATAAATTTTATAAAAGATGATCGATTGAAAATTTTTCGTAAAAAGAAAATAAAAAACTTCTTGTTTTAGAAACCTGTTAAGAATGATTGTATTCTATGGATTATTGGCATTAAGCTTTGTGTTGTTAGTCATATATTTTACTCAAAGCAGTAAACAGATACCACCTGGTCCTTGGGGCTTACCTATTATTGGAAACCTGCTATCAATAGATCCACAAACACCCCATGAAAGTCTCGCACGACTTGCTTGGAAGTATGGACCAGTTTGCGGCTTGCGAATGGGTTCAGTTTATACGGTTCTGCTATCCGATCCCAAGCTCATACGAGAGCTATTTGCTAAAAATGTTTTCTGTGGAAGAGCACCGCTGTACCTAACCCATGGCATAATGAAAGGATACGGTAAATATAAAATAGAGTATCTACTTTTTGTTACAGAGAATAGTATCAATGTTTATAGAAACTTATGATTTTCAAGCCTCATAAAATAAATATGGATATTTTCGAGATTTTAGGATTAGAGATATTATGATATAATATTTCTTGATGTATTAATGTTTTTATTAGTAGAACAGTAGGAAAATGGGATGAAATGTATTAATCACTGTATAATTTAATTCTAGACATAAGATTATCGAAATTAAAAAAAAATGAAGCGTTTATTATTATTTTTAGTAGAAAATAATTATTAATTCACTAAATAGTTTATTTACTTATTAAAAAAAGTAAAATAAATACATAAATCCTTTCTATAAAGAAAACAAAAGTTTAATTATTTTTTATTTATTCAAAAAAATTACTGTATATTGTAGACCTTCTTTTGAATGTTTGAATTTATATAAAAAAATTGTTTAATTAGGACATTTTAATTTTATGAATATTTACTATTATATATTATTCTTACAATTTGATTATCTAAAATAGTTCATACGTTAGAAAAAAAAATCTTTTTTTCAAGAAGGAAAAATTATGGTTATTAATTATAATTAATAATTATGTTATTAGTTTTATTGTAATTAGTTTAAAAAAAATAAATATATGTGTGCATAAAATAATCGATCTATGTATGCATGAATTTATGTTAGGTATAAAACAATAATTATTGTGTTATATTCAATAAATGTTACCATAAATAATTTCTTATTTAATAAATAGTCAAATAATTATTATTTATATTATATTATAATAATACATTATTTTTTTTTTATTACACATTTATTGTTTATATATATATATATATATTTCGATTTTAATTCTATATTATGTAACTATCAACTAGTATTATGATTTTCGATGTTACCCCATCATGTAATATCTAAAACTACAAAATACCTATAATTACAATAATATATATATATATATATATATAGGATATTTTACATCAAATTTACTAGAGGTAAAGTATTAACAAACTATTTATTACTATCAATTCTTCTAAATTTTAACAATGTAACATGTATAAGGAATACTATAAGATAATACAAATAAGTTCAAATTTTTCAAGAATTATCATTTTTCTTCACTATTCCTTTCTCCTTCACTCTCTTCTGACCTTATTCTATCGAATTAAAAGTTGCTAAAATAACAAAGTATTATCTTCATTTGTAAAGTTTCTATCTATTGGGAAAATAAATTAGATTAAAAATTATATGACTAATATTTTAAGACTTCGACTGAAAATTTTTAGTGTTACATTATTATACTAATTATTATTATTATTATTATCGTTTTTTTATATTGTTGTTATGATTATTATTAGTCAATTTTTAAAGTATATTTTATTGTGTTTTAAAATATTGAAGAGAAATGTTATAGAAAATTGTGTACTTTTGATGTATTTCCTACTATTATTTTTTATATACACATCATGTAGTCAATTATTGAAAGGAGTTTATAAAAAATTATATTAATAAAAACTATTTAATATTTATTTTTTCAAAACTACTAAAAATTAAGAATTACTAGTATATTATTCTTCTCTTATAAATTATATTGAAATTTACTTTTGCTAATAATTTTCATTTATTTATTTTCATATATAAATAGGTTTGAAAACATTAATAATTGTTCAAATTAAAAAACAAAATTATAATAATAATAAACTTCAAAATAAAACCAAAAATATTGCAAATTAAATTATATAATAATATAGAAAGTACGATAAATAAATATAGTAACATTTTTATCTATTTTTGAAATGTATTACAAAATGTCGTATACCTGTAATTCTAAAGAGAGAACACGGGCGTCTTGCAAATCGGATGGTGCAAAGGCGAAAAACAGTAAGAAGAACAACAGATTCACACATCTGTTGGATGGTGCTTTCTCTCTCTCTATATATATATATAACTATATATATATATTCTGTTACTCTTTCAATCTTGCTTATATATATATATATATATATATCTCACCTCTTTGTCTTTGACTCTCGCTTTGATCCATGAAACAAACAATAATGGAGAACACGGAGGTACTCACAATGGAAGGGCGGTCTCACCTGCTTTATAAGGATGTAACGGTTTCTCTAACGAAGTGTGCTTCGGGGGCCGACTAACCTACTAAACGAAAATACCAGCCGGATCGCATTATAGCACGATCTTAGTTGGTATTCTGAAAAAAATATTACAAAAAGAGGAAGTAAGAAAGAGAAACAGAGACAGAAAAAGAGAGGGGAAGAAAGAGTAAGACATATATAAAGAATCAGACAAAAAGAAAGAAAGAGACAAAAAACTAGGTCGTTAACGCGAACGGAGCATTTCGGAAACCCGTTTGAGTATTAGTAACTTGAAAATATAATTCTCATAGATACTAATTCGAAAATCAATAAAAGTAAAAGCCATGATCTTATTGTATTTCATCTGCAAATATTTTTATAATAATTTTTCTTCTCTGACTTTGTGTTTCTCAATTTTTTTTATTTTTTACTTTTTTCTTCTTGAGCTAAATAAATAAAATAAAATTAAATTTTATCAATTGTGATACATTATTACATTATATTTTTATATTGTAGCTTTTTTAATTAATTACAAATATAGTATAATTACAAATAATATAATTACAAATAATAATTCATAGTACAAAAAAATATGAATTAATATTTGTATACACAATAATTATATTGTATACTTTTTAAAATACGTTGAAAAGGGTGATTAAAGTAAGTTTTTAATAATTTAATGTTTGTCATACAATTGTTGATAGATATATTTTAATATTATAGAAAATTACAAAATAATTTTTAGTTGTGCAGAAATTTCATTAAAAAAAGTAAATAAAACATTTTTATACAATTTATAGTATGAGACGGTAATGAAAATAAAGTAATAAATAACATCAATTACAAATTTAGTCATATTATTAAAGTATCTATATGCAATTATTTATATTATCTGATTGTAAGATGCAATCAACGTGCAATTTTAGAAATAAAAAATAAAATACGAAATTTTAATATAACTACAATAGTAGAAATATCGTTATTATGCATGTGTTAACGTATAATTCATTAAACAAAATTACATACTTTTCTAACATTTATAATCTTAAATTTTTATTTCGGTATTAAAAAAACTGAACATAAATTTGAATAATATAAATACTTCTGTAATTTCATTAATTCAGTAATTTACTAATAATGTATTTTCTTTCTATTACCTGAAAGTAGAATAATATTTACAGTCAATAAATATTAAAATTTTAAAAGTAATTTAAATAAATTTGTTTTGAAAGAATCATTTTATATTCTTGTGAGTAGAATTTATTATTATCTGTAATTATATATTATTTAACTCACATATACTTCGTAATACTCATCAATAATCAATTAGAATTAATATATTCAATATTTATTTCATGCTTTATTCAAATTAACTTTGAATATTACATCTTAAGATTTGTTTTCCTTCTTTTCGATTTATAACAAATCTTAATGCTTAATAATTATCCATATTTAAAATGAATGATAAAAGAACAATATCTTTTAAATAAATAAAATGCTTAAAATAAATATAGAAAAATATATATTTTTTGTATTAGTTTCAAAATTATAATTACAATTTTATAGTTTGAATAAAAATAATAATAATAATTAAAAACTTTCTATTTCGTTATTAAAATACATAAATTTTAGAATTTATAATAATATATAATATTAATATTAAATATTATTAAAAAATTTACGAAAATTGAAGAAGTTAAAAAGATAAAATAAGTAACAAGAGAATATAGAATTTCAAAAACTGTGTTTAAAGTTTAAATGAAAGTATATACTAAATGTATAAGGTCACAAGAAATGACAAAAAAGAATGATAGCAGTATGAGGTGGAAAGTAAAGTGGATATAGATATTTAAATTTGCAAATGTCTCTAAAAGTAAGTGTACTAATGTTTGGAAGAATTTAAATTTAAACAATTGCCTCATAGATTTCATTCTATTTAAAAATATATATCATATCCAATAAAAATTATTGCAATTTTCACAATTCTTTTTTATTGACTAATATGCTAATAATTTATTCTTAATATGACAGTCTCTATAAAAAAAAATTATATTAAAAAATATTCATTTTTTATAACTATTAATTTAATATAAATGTATTTAAAGATTTTTAAAAAAATCTAGAAAAATTTGGAAGATATTTTATTGCAAAATTATTCTTTAATAATTAAAAGCCCCTGAAAATGTATTATAGTAATGAATAAATATTGAAACTATTTCAATTAAAAAGTATTAGAAAATTTTAGAATAATAATTATAATAAATAATAATAATAACTAACTCGAATATATTTGAGAATATATGTATGTAAGAGCAACAATAATAAAAATCAGTAAAAATAAAATCTAACGATTTTTCATATATAAGCATAAATCGACTACCAGCTGTTCGTGTAATAATCATAGAATTCTATGATAATAATTTCGTTAATTATTGTTGTTGTTGTTCTATATCTATTTGTAATGAAGGTATGACTTTTAAAAATGGGTTTCTTATTAATTCACTAAATTATTAGAAAATTATCGTCAGTTTATAAGTAAATAGTAGGCATAATATATTAAAATTATTGTTCCTTTACATATTTATAATAATTAAATATTATTTCAAAATTTAAATTAAAACTTTATTATTTGTTATTTTATTATTTATTAATTTAATTTATTAATTAAGACTTAATTCTTGAAGATATTGTTAATAATAAATATAATTGTCTTACTTCATAGTAATTTTCTATACTTTTGTATTTTTTATGTACAAATTTATCTTCTATATTAATATTTATAAACTTCTCACTTTATTTTAGATAGCTTTTAATAAGATACAATAAACTAGTGAACTATCACAGAACTTAATTTAACTTTTCACTTGTATCCGCAGAGGAAAAATATAGCTTAGCTGTTATCACATTACTCCTTTATTAATAGATTCAAGTCAATTTATTATCTCAATTTCACACTAAAGTTTTCTTGCCTTCTTTAAAAAAAAAAAAAAATGGAATATGAGACACGTTTTAATTTTTAAAATAGAGGAATAAATAGTAATTTTTTTCTTTTAAGTGTATTGCTGTTTTAAATTATTTTCAATTTAATTAATATGTAATTAATATATTGATACTTATTGAATAATTTTTTATCTCAAATAAGTTACTTTATACATATAATAAGAAAATAAGAAAATTTTGAAGTTTATAATTTCTGGTTTTTAAGAAAGAAATCGTGTTAATCTAGTTTTTTTAATTAAAAAAAAATCTTGAGATTAATATGCTATAAAATAAAAACGAAATTAAAAATTTTTTAAAATATACACTTTTTTATAAAAAGTTAATTACAACAAAAGTTGGCAATACTAATATTCGTAAAAAAATTTTTTTTAATAAACTGATATAAATTATATAAAATTAATAAATTTTATTTTTACTTCATCTTTAAATAAAGTATTCTCATTAATTAATATTTTTATTTCATGTTGTATATCGAAATATTATTATAAAAAAATAAGAAAATATAAGCTGATTATATATATATAAAATTAAAACTTAAGTAATTCACTTTTTATCCAATTTAAAGATAGTAAACTGAATATATAACTTAGAAAATTACATATAAAACTCTTCGTATTGTTTTGATAATTAAATTAAAATATTAATTTATATTAATTACATTTATATTCATTTTCATAAATTATATTTAATTATGTTATATATAATTCATGATACATGTTTAGTATCAAGTTACATAATATAAAATTCATAATATAATTCAACAAACAAATATAAAAGTCATTGTAGTTTATAATTAATATATTAGTTTTAATATATTGATTTTTGTTTATTATTCCCTAAATATTTTATTTTTTTATATTTTTATACACTTCTAAATCTAATAGATAAAATAAACTAAATTGAAATTTAAGATATGTAAAAACATGGAATTTATTATTTAATTAAATTTATGATAACATGAATAAAGATACAGAATAATCATTACACTAATAATTAATGTAGAACTTAAAATCAAAATTAATTTTTTTTTAAATACATACTATATTTAAAAAATATGTACACAATTTAATTTATTATTATTATTTTTGATTAAAACAATTTTCATCGTTATAAAAAGGTTTTTATTTTTTATTATTATGGTTAAAAAATAAGAAAATTTTCCACAAAAAATTTTTCTAAAAACGTTTTATGCTGATAATCTGAATTAAAATAGATAGTTTATATGAATCAATCATTATTATAATCCTATTTCATGTACCAATCATTATTTATATTTTTTTAATTTTATTTAAGTTTGTATTAATGATTATAGTTTATTGGGCTAACTTCAAGTTTTATTCTACTAACATAAAATTTTATAATTACGAGAATTGTATTATTTCAAAATATTATTATCAATTTTTGTTACTTCTTTAGAACTGAATAATATAGATAGGAATCTGTATACATTTATATTATTAATAAATATTGTATAATTTTAAATCTACTCCGAGAAGTAGATCAGTAGTAAAAGGCAGTGTATAAGTTGTTGGTGAAGTATAGGTCCGACTACCCGCAGATAACTACTACTTATTCTTTACACTTGTAAATAACACAAATTCTTTTATTTCTGATAATATAATTTAAATTTTACAATTAAAAAAATATATTTTTTTTATTGTTTTAATAAAATTTATTAATTCTATTAAGTTTTTAGAAAATAAAATGTTCGAGCATTTTATAATTTTTAAAATAATGAAATATTTGAAAATTGTAATTTGTCAAAAATTACTATAAGTAAATAGTACATTTATATATTTATCTTAATTTTAATTGTAATTTTAAGAAACTTTAACAATATTCTAATAGGATAGCTGTAAATATTTTATTTATTATATATAAATTGAATTATTTATTTTTTAACGCTCATTCTTAATTTTTAATTATTATCTTCAATCATATATTTTTGAACTTTTCAAATTTTATAATCGATATATTAATAATTACGAAGTTATAAATTCATATTCATTACAAATTAATAATAACAGTAAATGAATTCTAAAGAAATTTTTTAATTCATTATTTGATTAACAGTTAAGTATCATAATTTTAATATTTTAAAAAAGAAAACATGCTGCATTTATTTCAAGAAATATGTCCAGTATATTTCAAAATATAAATTAAATATAATATATAAAATAAATACATAAATAATTTCGCATTATTGTCGTATTTGGATTTTATATTCATTTATATGCTAATCTTAAACAATAAGTTTCATTGATTAACTTACATAAGTTAACACCGCGAATGTACAAAAAAGCTGCAAGAATATAATAAAATGTAATTCGGTCTTTCTTGGCAGAGTGAGTTGAACATTTCTTACGCATCAGAAAGTAAGAGCGCGCGTACAGACGCATATGTGCATGTAAGTGAAAGAAAGATAGAGAGGGGACGAGAGAAGGAAAGAGTAAGATAGTGCGATGGTCAGGAGAAAAAGCAATATTCAAGCGGTTACATGCCAACAAGTCAACAACTCCTCTATTAATATACATTTCTTGGAAGCAGCAATTGAAAGTGAGAGTAACATTGAACCTGAAGGCAGTGCTTTGTTGCGACGCATACACTTCGACTGCTGTTCTTTTATACATATATATATATACACAAAAATACATACATGTTTTTCTGCACTTTCTCTACTTACATTTCGCTCTCATTATATTTCATCCAAAACTTTACTAATTATTTCTTCATATACAATTAGTTTACATAATTTTAGCTTTTTATGTTATTTTTAAATATAATTATAATCTTGAAAATTATTTGATTTTGCTTATATATTTATTTATGAATGCATGGTTGTATAAATATATGTACATATATACATTGTGCGTGGGTGTGTATGTATGCATTTATGTATTTTATTCTATTATTAAAAGATCTTAAATGGAAATAAGTTAAATAAGAGACAGATATTCAATATCTGACCAAATTTAAGTTTCATAGTTAAATGATTTTTCTATATGAATACCATATTTTTTGTGAATTATACGTAATTAAATATATTTAAGGTTTTATAATTAAAACAATATATTAACCAGATTAACCAATGTATTAACCAAAATACAATTATATGAAATGATATTTAATAATTTAATAATTTTTTTTTTTTTTAAACTAGATCGTCTATTTACAATTATTTCATTTAAAATTTAGAAATAGAATTTCAAGTAAAATTTCACATAGTCATATTATTTAAAATTTATAGTAATTCACTCTAAAAATATAAAGAAAGGTTTAAAAATGAATTAATTGTTTATAAATATTAGGAAACCATTTTTTTATTATTTTTTTTTTGTTTATGTAGTTTTTATTGTAAATATATTAAATTTTTATATTCATTTCATTATTATGTAGTGTTATCATAATAGATAATTTTTAATGTAAATTAATAATACATGTTAAAAATCAGTTAATAAATAACATAAAATTTTATTTATCTTTGTTTTATAAAAATAAAAAAATTTTGTACATATATTTAAATATCTGCATATATTTAAAGTTACTAAAAGCTATATTGTATATATTTATTAAAAATAATATCAAATTAATATGGCCAAAGAAACAATGATTTTATTTTAATTCATCAATTACATAAATTTATAGAGTTTTGTTAAATAAGTAAAAAACTCGTGTTTTTAATAACAACATCGAAACTTTATAAAAAGAAATATGAAAAGCATATATAGTGTATATTAAATATTTTGATCATGTTATTCAATATTAAAGTTATGCTTTAAAAATGTATATATTATTGTTATATTTAATAATGTTAATTAAATATATATATATATATATATATATATATATACATATTACTTAATTAAAATATTAAATATGAGATATAAAAATTGATCAACTAATATTATACCATTAACTGTTGTTTCTGTGGCATATATTAATTTCGAAATTATATATATATATATATATATATGTACTATACATAAAATATTAAACAGAAGTTTTTATAAACAAAATTTTATATGAATCATTTCGAAATTCATATTTATTTAAAATATGAAAAAATTAAATAAAAAAATGTAAAATATATTGGTTTAAGATAATAGACATACGTTTATATTGTTCTGTTTTTATTATTCAATAATTATAAATTATTTAATAATCTAGAATATATTTCAACTATTATTCAAAATATTCAAGTTTAAAATTAAATATTACAATTTTTTTAAAATAATAAAAATCTAAAAGCTTTTTTTTTTACTGTTTTTATTTAATATAAATAACTAAGATGAACATTTATCAAAAAATTACAAGCATAATATTATTAATTTGAATTTAAATCTGAAGTTAATAAAGTAAACTTTCAAATTCAAATTTTTATATCACATAAAAGCTAATAATTACACTTTCATTATTACTAATAGAAATGGATTAATAATGATAATAACATAATAAATATTTTAAAATATTATTATCAATTAAGAATTATAGTTCACTAAAAAACATTAAGGATAATATGTTACAAAAATATTATGTAGTATCAATTCATTCAAAAATAAAATAAATAATTTTCCATAAAATTCTATATACCTTTTGAAATTTTTGAATGCAAGATACATTTATTGAAAATAATTCATTATAAATGGTTAATGAACATGAAAAACATAATAAAAATATATTTTGGATTAATTAATTAATAGTATATATTAGTAATATATCTTAATATATTTTAATTACTATAATATTCTATATGAATCATTCAAATCATTTCAGTTAATTATTAAACAAAATTTTATGAATTGTTTTATTATTATGTACAGATAAATAATAATAAACACAATGATAAATTTATTGAATATTTTACTTTTAACATTAATTGATTGTATACATATGCAAGATTAAGTTTCCTTTTAAATTTTTTTGTTATTATTTTAAGAAATATGAGAAGAATGCAAAAGAATGTAATGAAAATAAACTTATAAAATAGGCGAAAAGTAATATCTTGCAATAATTCCTGAAAAAATTTACTCTACATACAACAATTTAATTTCTTATGTGTGTCTTGCGTATAATTTTCAAGCAAAAAAGAAAATTTTCTTAATTGTCTAAGTAAAATAAGAAATAAAGGATTGTAAGATACAGGATGTTAGTAAGTATTTGTGGGACAATGGTGTATAAAACTCGAATGAAGAGAGACGACCCTGAAGTTATGGCGCGGTAATATGTCATTTACCAATATACACGCGTCCTGATTGAAGCAGGCTCTGCGAGAAATAAAAAAGAATGAGAAAGAAATATATATTACACGAGCTTCGGTATTGGCTTAAGAACGAGATCACGTTTTGCCGCGAGCTCAGATACCGTGAGCAAAGGCGTAACTTGTCACCGTACATTACGCAAGACACTTTGAGTTCGAGGACGGTCATCATGTGATAAAGAGAAAGACACACATGTTGAGAGAGATAAAAGGAGAAAGAGCAACAGAAAAAAAGAAGAATGAGATAGAAAGAGATAAAGAAAGAAAATAAAAAGGCAAATAGAGAGACAGAAAAAGAAAGAAAAATAAAAAAAGAGTTGAAGAAACTCACCTAAATTACAATAAATTAAATATTAATGTGAAATAGACATAGCGTTTTCTATCGTATTTTTCTCTTTATATCTTTTGATATCAGAGTGAGAAAGTATATTATCATATAATTATATTAAATTTGGTTCAGGCACATAAAATAAAACTAACATAATAAAAAATTTAATGAAATGAATGATTAAATAAAAAAATTCTTTAAATAATTTTTCATCATTTAATAATGGCAGGCACTAATATTTATTAAGTTGTAGAAAAACTATTTATAATTTGTTGTTATTTAGCTTTTTACATGAAATATACGATAATTTTTATGATTTTATCATATTATTATTTCTAAGTGTAATCGGAATTATAAATTTTCACATCATAAGGACTGAACAATCATATAAAATTAGTATTTCATTTTTTTTGTAAATATTTGTGATTGTTTATTTTGTTTAGATATTCAAATTTAACATAGTTTAAATATTAATATATATAGATATAATTTATATAATTTATATATAATTATATATAATTTATCCTGAACACCACCGAAAAGAATTCTATATATTGATAATTAAGCACGTAATAATTTTGTTTAGAATTTTTTTATATTTTTATTAAATTTTTTTTATGAAAAAATTATGATGAATAATTGTTGAAATAAGCATTTATGTATTTGATATTATTTTTCATACAGATAAAGAGATATAAATTAATAATTTATTACAAATCCTGTAGTCTCTTTACTTTCATTAATCTCATAATACATGAAATAATATGGTACTCCAAAGTAATAAATACAAATTTATATTTTTCTATACTAAATACATTATGTAGATAATAAACTTTTCTGTAAAGGTTAACTATGAATTAATAAATTACTATTGTACAATTAAAACTTATTTTTATCAAACACTATAATAAAAAAACTATAATAAAACACTGTAAATATTTATTACATTCTTCTATTAATAAGTAATATTTTAGTATTAAGTTATTTATATTGGTCATAAGAAATGGTGCCTGTAGTATTTAAAAAATTGGATGGACAAGAATGAATAAGTTCACGACAACTTCTTTTAATCTATTGAAATATGAAATTTAATTTATTTACCAGGAAAATCATTAAATTTTTTTATCCTTAAAATATTCTGTCTTCTTGAAAAGAAACTTATTATTTAGCCATTAAGATAATAGTTATAACTATCTTCCACCTTGCAAAAAGCAAGCATCAAAATCGATCAAGTCATTAACATTAAAATCAATGAAACGCAATCTATTCATGTAATAATTTACATCCATATACTTTTTTGATGAATATTTTTGCACTCAAATTTGGAATATAAAATTAAATAACTATAAAAATGTAGTTACAAAAAAATGAAATACATAAGATTTTTATAAATTTATTCGAAAATTAACGATTAATTATTCGAGATAATGTGACAAAAAATATTTGAATTATTGGAAAAGATAGATGAGTATAATACTGCAGCAAAATGCGTTGACCGAATGAAATGGCCGTTGCGAAGGACTCTCACTTTTATCGATCTCCTTGAAGGAAGTCGTCTCGCATGCTTGTGGTCCCGGTCCCGGTCGTTATGCTCTGTATCCACGGAGAAAATTACAGTTAGTTTTGCAAGGACGGGCCGATGGCCTTTCAGCGAGAACGTTGATGAAAAATGAGAGATACACAAATACACGCATGCACAGGGATAAATAGATAGATAGAGAGAGAGAGAATGATTGGGAGAGATTTAAAAGGAAAAAAGAATGTTTGAAATATAGAAACCGATAGAGAGAAAGGGATACCATCAATAGACTTAGAAATATATCAAAAGAGAGAGACAGAGAGAGATAACTTAAGAGAGAAAAATGAGATAGAGATAATAATTACAAAGCAAATATTCATAATTTCAGTTAATAAAGTTTATTCATTATATTCAGTGTAAGGTATTTTGAATTTCTAACTATTGTTTAAAGAAAGTGTATGTAATATAATCATGTTTCGGAATATAAATATGATTTTAAATTATTTTAAATTTAATATCGATTATTTTTAAATCCATTGTTCCTGGTTATATACACTAGATATATCTTTTTAATTTTTTTTTCAGAAAATTTTTTATATTATAAGTTTTGTAATTATTTAAAACTTAGTGTTTTAATTTTTTTAATCAAAATAATATTATTAAAAACTTTCGTTCACAAGGTTACTGAACTAATATTAAAAATTTTTGGTAATTAATAATTTGCTAATAATGTATTATTTGCATATAAAGAGAAATGAAATATAAAAAAATAATTTGAGTATTATTACAGTGTGAAATAGACTTTTTTCTTTTATAGAATGCAAATAAATTTTGGAATTAATAAAATCTAAAATAGCTTTTTAATATTAAAATGTAAATAATAAAAATCTTATTTATCAGGATTTTATTTTTGACAACACATTTACTAAATAATATTTCTATTTTTTTCCAAAACAGAATGAATTATTAGTTTTATTAGTTTTATGATACAATAAAGTTATACTTGAAAAAATAATAAATCATTATAAAGTATTCATGCATATTAAAATTTTACTATCTTAATTAATTAATTTTAATTCTACTACAAATCTTCTTTTAAATAAATTTCAGTTATGATAAATAATATTATTTAGTTTAGTCCAATAAAATTAAAACTAAAATATTTTTTTAAATATTTGCAATTATTTATTATCAATTTAAAAGTGAAATTAAAAAAAATTAGTAATTTAAAGTTAACTATATTTTTAAACATTTATTTTTGACTGAATCTACAAATATTAAAAAATATTATTAAAAATATTTGTATAATTACTTTTAAATACTCAAATTTTTCATTTGCCAATTGAAATAAATAAAGAAAAACTTATAATCATGTTTATAAAATTTTTTCATCAAGCATTCATTTAGTTTCATCATTCGATATGTGTGTTATTTACAATCAAATATAATTATTAAAATAATTATTTGGAATCGCTTTATAACACAGTCTTTTATACAATTGTAGTTATAAATAAATATTTAGAATATTCTTGAAAAAAATATGCGTGAACAACGAATATTAATATTTACAACAACAAAAATTAAGTACATATTATTATTTGTAATTGAAATATGTAAGAAATATACGTAAATAAATTATTAGTTATGATCTTATTATACTATACTTATAATATAGTGAACTTTTATTTATTATTTACTACTTATAATTAAAAATACTTATAATATTGTAGTCAATTAATAAAATGAAAATTTTACAAAATAACCAATATAATGTTTTCTAATATTGTAGTAAAAATGAATAAATAAAACAATAAAAGGTTATAGTAAAAACATTATTAAATTATTTATACATGAAATTAGTTCGTAAAAGTGTAATTATTGTTATCGTATTTAAGAATTATATAATTTAGTAACAATTAAAAAAATTTAAAGCATAAAATTTTTTTAATAAACATGATTAAACTAGCAAATAAATAAAAGGTAAATTTTTAATAATAACATTATAAAAATTATATAATTATAAATTGTATAAGCAAAAAATACTTATGCAAGTAACAGAAAATTTCTTTTTCAAATCAAAATGTTCAAATTATAAATGTTTAAAAAAAATTTTTTATGCACAATATATAAAATCATTAAACTACGACTAAAAATTTATAATTTGTATATTTACTGTCATAAATCAAAACACTAGTTAAAGCACAAGATTAAATTATTAAGATTTTTTAAACAAAATAATGAATTTACTAATAATTCTTCCTGTAAATCAAGAGTATCATTTCAAATCTGTATTTAAGATTTCTGTTCATTACTTTTATTTTGTAGTATTAAATTCAATGAAAAATGCTGAGATTATTTACTTTAAATATATAATTTTATTCTTAAAAATGAATTAATAGTCGATTATTGTTTTTAACGATACATATTGATATGAAATATAATAATACCTTTTGTAACTTACTGAAAATTATTTACTTGAAATTATAATATTCCTTTTATAATACTTTATAATTAATTTTTTAATTTATATATTTATTAAATATATTTGTTATTTGAATAATATTCATTGGTACATAAAAACATAATTCTTTCCTAGTCTATTTTATAATTTAAAACCTAAATTATTAATATTCTTTTTAACGGATTTATAAACTTTTTTTATATAAATTTCTTATAAAATTTTTTGTAAAAGATTATATAACAAATATATATCAATTAAAAATCTTATTTATTTAAACATATCACGAAATTTTATGAAAATTATGAATTATGACCGCTGTTATATATATTTGTATTATTTGTAAACTATTATATGTATGATATTGAAAAAATTTTTTCATTTGTCATTTATATATATATAATGTATACTATATTAAATTTGAAATCAATAAAATTTACTTTACATTTAATAATATGTATTTAAATAGACAAACATTTTCATGAAACGTGTATTAAATAGTGTAAACATAGTAACTTATAAAAGAATTTTGTATAAATCTAATTATAAATAAATGATCGGTTTATTCCATAAACTCGTAGTATATTATTATTCATTACTGAACATCGGAAGATCTTACGACTATATATTAATTCACGCGCGGTTCGTACATTCGCCTGTAAATATCAATGACCGCTTGCGAGGTCTGTATGTTACAGTACTTGATCATGTGTACAGTCACTTTACCAATAGCATGACAAAGTAAATTAATTATTCGTTATACTACTTTATAAATTTCTATTTTACTAAATGATAATTTAATAATCACTAGTATCATAAAATTTTTTTAAATATATGTAAAAGATAACCACACACAGATGATGTATGTTGTGCAATAATAAAATATTCAAACTCTTATGAAGTTCTTATTTTTGTATTTATACGTACATCTATAGTACATATGAGTAGGTGCAGAGGATCATTGTTTATTCATTCGTGAGTTATCCTTCGGCGAGTTCAGTGGCTGCACCTACTTAAACGGAATGACAGTAATCCTTTCGCTTTTTTCCCAATGCTTACACCCGCGGGCGTATGCAAGTGCGCGCGCGTACACACAAATACGCTCAAGTATACATTGAAATTGTAATACATACGAATACAAGTTTACTGCCTTTTTCCAATTTTATTGTTAACAATTTTTCACTTTTTCTTATTCATTTTACCATTCTGTCTTAATCTCACTTGTTTTCTTAACGTATATATAAGTTAACTGGCTTTTTTTTCAATTTAAAGAATTTCGCGAACAAGTTAGCAAAGTTCATTGATTTGTTCATCTAGATTTTCCTCAGTGTATTAAAACCACGTTCGGTGAAAGGGACGTCGTCATATTGTTGATGGTTATACATTATAACGTATGTACAGAACGTAAGAAAAATATACGCGGTCGGATTGCAATAAGGAAAATCTGCGAACAAAGAAAATTATGCTTTGATTTTTCATTGCAGGTCTAATTGCTGCAGAGGGTAAATTATGGAATGATCAAAGAAAGTTCGTCATAAGTTGTCTCAAAAACTTTGGTATGGTTAAATTTGCAAGTCTGAAACGCAAAAAATTAGAAGAAAAGATTCTACTGAGCGTCAATGAAGCACTTCTGGTAATATGCTTCTATGATACTTATTACAATTAATAGAAATATTTTATTACACGCTTAATTTTCTGAAGAAAAAATACAATTTAAATTGGTTTGAAAATATCTTTATAATTTAAATTAATTTCTATTGGATTGAAATAGATAATCATATTGTCTTTTAAATTATCTCTAACTTGTGATTTAAAAAATAAGTGTAATTTTTTTAATTTAATATTAATTTAAAGAATTTAAAATAATATTCAGAACTTTTCATAAATATACAATAAAAATTATTAATATTATTCGTATGATATCTATTGTATAATAATCAATTATAAATAATAGACTATGAATAATGAATAATTATCGATATTTTTTTCGTACTAAATTTTTATGGACAAAGTTTCTAAATTATATTTTTAATATATTTTAAAGACTTATTTGAAAAATTTTATAATTTGAACTTTATCAAAATAATTATTATAAAAATTAAAAAATATTATTGTAAATATAAAAATTAAAATAATACTTTCGTAAATAATTTTATAAATTTAATAAAATTAAAACTATCAAGCTATTTATATTATAAAATTTCCTATCGAATAGAACTATTATATACTATTTTACTATTGCATTATTGAAAACTTTTATAAAATATAATTTCTATTAAACACAAAAATATATTCTAAAAAACATTATTATTATTTTCAATATTTATACTTTAGTTTTTATATTTGTTAAAGTACATTGTTTTTGTAATGAATACATAATTCTTATAATTCATACATACATGTACAAACACAATTCATATATATGAACGATAAATCTAATAATATTCATTTCATTAAATTGTAAGAGGAAAAAATTACAAAAAATATTTGTATTTTTTTAAAACAATTGAGAAATATATGTACACTATTATCTATAAATGTTTAAAAAAATATTGAGTTTATGTAATTCAATTTATATATGTATATTTAAATATTTGATTAATAATTTAATACTCTTTTAAGCCTAAATATATTATATAATTTTTTTAAAGTATAATAAATGAGCATCAAATTCATATTTTTGAATGCTAACTTGCAATTTTTTCTTCGTATAATTATTCATAAGAAATAAAGCACAGTAATGTAATATAATAAAAATAGTTATATTATTGTATTAATCAACTAATTATAATGTTAACATGTTCTTGAGATAAATATAATTTATTCCTATTCATTTTATTTGTTAGTATATCTAGATACAATGTAAACTTTACTTCAGGTTACTATTAAAAGTGTATGCCTACTTACCATTCTAAAATAATATGCAAAGACCTTTTTCACTCTATTTTATTTAAATATACATTTCTTTTTTATATTTTTATTTTTAATGAATATTATATTAATACATATTATTTTATTTCATAGTTTGATACCGAATATTTATACTATAATTTTTCTTTCATTTAGTATTACTATGAACCGTATTGAAACGGTTGAATCTTGTTCTCAATTAAATTCCTTTTAATTCAATATTTTTATCTTTTATGTATTTTCTGTAATTTTTGTTTAATTATCTGGTTTTTTTTTTACTAATTTCATTAACCTTACTCTAATATATATATATATATATATATATATATATATATCTTAGTATTTTTGTTTTTAAAATTTTTATAATTTATTTTCTTTGATTTTTTCTTACAAAGTATATTTTTATAAAAATCGACTTTATGTTTTCTCTAAACTAGCCATTCTTTATTCTACTGTCTCTTTATAATATTTCTTTTTAATTTTATAAAATGAATAACGTTTTTTAATATCATTTATTATTATTTCTTTCAGGCACTTTTTTATTTCCAATTTTTTTTATTTGTTGTTATTCATCTGTTTTATTTTATTTTTATTTTTGTTTTATTTATCTATATAATTATATATATTTATATAATCATCTTTTATTACTTTACATCAGTATTTAATCTCATTCAGCGTATTATTTAAATTTTATAAAAAATATATTTGAGTTAATAATTCTCTATTTTATATTTTAAAAATCAATTTACTTAGTATTTATTTTAAATTATTTTAGTTAAAATTTTTATTTAAAATTTTTTGTGTTCGAATATTATATCTTTAAATTATAATAATGCACCTTTAATATTACTTATACTTATAATTTTCATTCCTTTTTCTAGCATTTATTCTTTTTTACATTTATAGTATTTACTATATAAGATCTTTTACTATTTTATTATTCATATTTTGATACTTTTCTTTCTTTTATTTGTACCTATTTACTTTTCAAAATTTGTTTTTTTTTAAATTATTCCTGTCTTTATGGTGATTATTAATCATCATTAATGTTAATGATGATTATTTTGATTTATTATCATTATGATACATTTTTCTATTTTGAAGTAATTCATTATATTTATATTTATTTATTTTTATTTATATTTTTTTAATATTTCTTTAGATTTTCTTATAATTATTATTAAAATTAAAAAATTAACAGGAATTTTTTAAAAAGAGCCTACATATATATACTTTTTATATTTTTCGCATTATTTAATTGAAACAAAATTATATTTTTAACAAAATTAAAGTTTTTTAATGAATAATTTATTTTGTACTCTTATACCCATGATGTAAGAGGTGTAGTATTATGTATTATTTTTATAATGCTTTTTAAAGAAAATTATATAATTTTCTATGAATAATAAAGTTTCGAATTTTATTTTAATTTTATAGAAACTTGAAGCATGTTCAAGTGGGAAAAATGGATTAGACCCTCATTCAACTTTACATCATTGCATAGGAAACTTGATAAATAATTTAGTATTTGGTAAAGTTTATAAAGAAGATGATGAAATTTGGAAATGGATGCAGTCTATACAAGAAGAAGGAATTAAACACATTGGTGTATCTGGTCCCCTTAATTTTTTACCATTTCTTAGGTAAGAATAAATAAAAACTTTTATTATATTATAATTCAGATATCTGTATAAAATTATATAATTAATAAAATTAAAAATTCGAATGGTTATTCATTAAAAGATTAATTAAAGAAATTTTCATTTTTTCAATATTGTATATTTTAATAAGTTGACACTTTTTTCAAAGTTAAAATCTAATTTAATAATCTAATACGCATTTCTAGTGCAAAAAGTAAATATTTTAAATTTTTTCTTAGATAGCTGATAAATATATAAATTATAATATAATGTGCAAAATGTATACTATAAATTTACCAATTTACTGATCCCAAGTTTTTCAACATTGACTTTAATTTGGGAGTTCTCTTAAAACAATTTTAAAAATAAAAAAAATTCTTATAATAATTTTAATTATTTAAAAATAAAATTGTTTTCTATTAATTTTATTAGCAAAATTTTAATTAAATAATAAATATAAATTAAATATTTAATATTTTTTTATACAAATTATATATATATGTATATATTGTTTTAAAAAATTTTACATTGTCTGTTATACTAATTATCTGTTATTAAAGATTTTTGCCTCATTATGGTAATATTATCAAAATCATTATTGACGGACAAACTAAAACGCATAAAATTTACCAAAAAATTTTGGAAGATCACCGAAAATGCCCAACTGAAATGAATAGCTTTTTAGCGGCTTATGATGAAGAAATGAAACGTCGTTTAGTAAATGGAGAGTCTCTTGGTTCTTTTACCGATACTCAATGTTTTTATCTTTTGGCTGATATTTATGGAGCTGGTGTTGACACAACATTAACTACACTTCGATGGTTCTTGCTTTTCATGGCTGCTTTTCCCGAAGAACAGGTAAGATTTGTATAAAATATTCCATCACCATTAATTTAAGTATAAATTCTGCATCGTTAAGTCATTTAACAAGAAGTATGTAATTACTAAATTTATTAGTTAAATAATGAATAATTTCTCACAATTAAAAAATGTAACTATATATGATGATAATTTAATATTCTACTGATATATTTGTTTATTTATAAAAGAAAAAATTATATATTAACTATTATTTTTTTTAATAAAACAAAAATTATTTTTTTGAAATTAGTTAAATTTATTAAATTTTACAGCGAAAAATTTTATATCACATATTTATAAAGTACTTGAGCACTATTTCATTCAATAATATATATTATTATATTCAATTTCAATAGATAACTTAATTGTTTTATTTCAAAAATAATTATGTGATAATATATATAGCTTTCAGCCTATTCATTATAAATAAATTATATTATAAATTATTTAATAATTATCTAATTTATTATAATCTATTATAATAAACAACATTAAGTCAATTATATTTTATCGGTAAATTAATAAATTTTAATAAATTAATTTTCGAATAAAGTGTTTAAGCATTATAAAAGTATTGAAAATTAATTTTTATATAAATTTAATTTTATAAAAAGAAGTTAATAAATTTTTTTATATTTTTGTGTTTTTAATTTAAGAATATTGAATATTGCATCTTGAAACATTTAATTTATTTAATTTATTATATATAAGTCTGTAAAATAATTTGTATTTATAAGAATAAGTTATTTTAAACAGCTAAAAGTTCAAGAAGAACTAGATTATATGGTTGGTATAAATGAGCCAACTTTGGAAAATCGTTCAAATTTGACACGGTTAGAAGCTACAATTATGGAACTGCAACGACTTAGAAGTATAGTACCAACTGGTATTCCGCATGGTACAACTGAGGTTACTGTACACTTATATAAAATTAATTCATTCGACATATCTATATAATTTATTAAATAGCTTGTATTTTCAAAACTTATAAAAAATAAAAAAAAATATTGAAGCTAGTAACATTGAATTTTTATTAAATTTTCAAAATAAAATGAATAAGATTTTATTTCTAAGCTGAAATTATTAATTATACAAAGCTGCTCATTTCTATATTTTTTATTTTTTTTTAAGCCGAAAATTGAAATAATAAAAATTGAAAAGAGTATATTATTATATACAATAAATTATAATTTTTACATAAATATATTTAAAATTAGAAAAATTGTAATTTTTAGTCTCATTTTAGATGTTTTTATTTATTAAAACTTTTTATTATAATAAAATATTATTTTAATTTATTATTATGTCTTTTTTAGTAATATATTTATTATATAATAAATTTTATTCTAAAAGTATATGTAAGTAATTGTTTTTTATCGTAATTTAAATTTTCTATATCGGATCCATAATAATTTTAAAATAAAACTTATAATTTTAAATCAAATTTGTCACGTCATTAGCCTTAAAGATAAACTAAATTTTATGTTTAATAGAAATACCAAAAGATCATTAATTATGAATCTACGCTTCAATTTTAAAATAGTACTAAAAATATGTTTTATAAATTTGGACTTAAGTTTACGACAAAAATAATTTCATTTAGCTGCTATTAGAAAATTTAATAAATTTTTACAATTTTCACATATATTTTACTTGTTAGTCGAATTAGAATAATACAGAAAAATAATATTCTACTAATATAAATATATATTTTTTTTATAAATAAACAACCATTTTTAATAGTTAGTTGTACTATAGTTTATCTTCAAATATTGTTTAATCTTAGACCTGTTGAAAATTGGGGAAGTAATAATAATTGTCCGTTTAAAATCACAAATTCATAGTTTTTTACAGTTAATATGTTAAAAATTTAAAAAATTCAAATAATTTGCTTTAAAAATAAATATTATATTATCATATTTAGTATTTAATAATTTTAATTTATTTAGTATAATTTTTAATATACTTTTGAAATATTTTTTCAATATTAGTATAATTATTTTCAAAAATATTACAAATCATTACCTATAATTAAATAAAGTTTATACATTACGTTATTCATGTTAAAAAAATGTGTTAATATTTAAAAGATTTTATAATAAAAATTTATAGTTAATGCTATAAAAATATATTAATCGTGTTACAAAATGCTTAATTTAAAAATAATTAAAACAAAGAAATCTCTTAATTTGAATTAAATATTTACATATTAAAATTTATTACTGAAAGAGTTGTTTAAAATAGATATTGTATTAATTTATAAATAAGAATAATTTAAATTATTCTGCAAATTCTTCGTATACTTTGAATATATATATTTTCCACAATTTTCTAAATTAAACTTACTGAATATAGGATACGCAAATTGAAAAGTTCAACATTCCAAAAAATAGTATGATACTGCCCTTACAATGGGCTATTCATTTAAATCCTTTATATTGGCCAGATCCATTTATTTTCAAACCTGGAAGATTTTTAACAGAAGATGGTGATCTCATCAAATCAGATGCTTTTCTACCATTTCAATTTGGTGAGAAAATTCAATTTTCAGTACTTTAAAAACAGTTTTCATATTTATTTATTATATACAATAATCGGTATATTTCACATTTTTTTTTAATTCAGCCTATATAAAATTATGCATTTGATATGAAATCGGCATTAAAATTGTTGCAAACAAGTTTTTCTAAATAAATTATCATTAAGTATATATTTATATTTAATGTAATAATTGAATATTTTTAATAATGTACTAAATTTTCAATATTATGATCGATATTTTGTAGAGTTCCATTATAAAAAAATGAAAATTGTCCAATAAACGTGTTAACGAAATATAACGAATGTTAATTAAAATTAATTTATAAATACTTATAAAGTCATTGTTTTTCCAAGGCAATGTTTTCGAAATTTATGAAATTTGAAAAATATTTAATGTATAGTTTCGGAGTAGAGTTATAATCTTATCTTTTGTTACAATTATATTTTTTATTGTATAGATATTCTATTTAATTAGTTTATAATATTATAGTTTCTCATATGTTTGATTAATGCTGACTACATTTTAATAGTTAAATAAACTTAATTTTGATTATTTTTAACTTTGTTTATTGCACATGTATATTTTATATACGCTCTTAAATAAAAATAGATGCTCAATTTTCTTCAAAATCATTCATTTTGTAAGTTTTCTAAATATACCTAATTTATTAAGATTTGATTACTTATTTTATTTCCTATAAATTTATATATTTATTTAGAATTTCAAAAAGTAATTTAAAATAAAATATCTATTCTAAAATATAACAGTTCATTTAACTGACATTACGAATACTTCGCATAATATTTTTATTGCATTAACTTATATTATATTATTTTGTATTATGTTAATTATATTAAAATAATTTATATTACAAAATAATGTTATATAAGAAGTCACCTAGAATTGATATGAACGTTTTTTTTTATAAAATTTTTATAATATAATTCTGGAATTTATAATTTATTTATTTTTTATTTAAAATTTTAATTTAATTATAATTTTCTAATAAATTTACTTCCTCAAATTATTAAATAATGAAATTATATTTGCAAAGTATATTTACAAATTATTTTATGATAAATATTTATCAAAACAAAATTAATATGAATTTCTAAATTCAACTTTTCTAAAAAATATTTAATTGTCCACTTCAAATATAATTCATTATTATAATATGTGATTTGATTTTTTTTTAAGGTAAAAGAAAGTGCGTAGGAGATGAACTTGCTAGAATGATATTATTTCTCTTCAGTGCACGTATTTTGCACAGATTTTCTATATCAGCCCTGCCAGGTCACGCGATTAACTTAGAAGGAGATTGCGGTATCACTTTAATACCCAAACCACAACATTTAATATTTAAGCGTCGTTATTGATTTCTTATCAATTAAGTCAATATTAAAAAATATTCACGTTTAGAATAAGTTATAAATGTAAATTATAAAATTTTAGGAAAATGAATAAACAATAATTATATTATTAAATTATAGAAAAAACTTGTACATTATTAATAGTAATGAAAATCATATTTATCATTAAACTACTGAAAAATATTTTTTTTTTAAATCTTTTTTGTTACTTATACTATTATACGTATATTAAATTACATCATAACATTTTTAAAATGTTTTCACAGAATTAACCTTGAAATAAATAAAATAGTAATTAATTAATCCTAAATTATACATGAAATTTAAGATTTATAAAATTATATTTATTATATATTATTTACTCGCCTTTAAGAGCTGACTTTTAGTTACATTTTCATTTCATACATTTCTTTTAAAATGTATTAACATTTTATTGATACAATGTACTAAATTTTTATAACAATTTTAGTAAAATTCCGTTTCAAATAATATAACATATAAAATGTAATTTATTTTCATAAAATTTTATATAATCAACAAAATAAACAGTACAAAATATTCTTATTGTCTATTTTTTATATTTGTAACCTATATTTCATGAAATTAAATCTTCAGCGAGTATCTACAAATATGTACTCTCGTAAATAATCATTTTTTTATATACCGTTTTTCAAATTATATCATTATACAAAAATATCATAATCGTATAATTTTATTTCATTATTTTCGATTCATGAAATATTTAAAACAAGTATTGAAATAAATTATGATTTTTTCGACAATTAAATAGCTATTCCCTCTTTAATTAATTATTAGAATTGTATCGTTTTTTTTATAAAATTAATTAAATTCCAAAAAGAGTAAATATTGCTTCCTATTATGTAAAATGATGAAAGAAGTAATGATTTACGTAAAGTAAAAAGTTACATGGTGCTTAATACATTTTTATTCTTTATATAAACGAATATTGTTATTATCAAATATATTCGTACTTTTGTTTTTGGTGTCTCTTTATTTTAATTATTATATCAATTATGACCTTATTCATTATTATTCTTCAATATAACCACGAGACATGGATTAAAAAATTTAAATTGACTATTCAATATAAAATAAAATACTATAAAACGAAGATTTTTCTTTGACATGAATTATAATCTTACGGATATAAAAAAATTTATGGAACCAAATTGAGAAAAGAGACTGTAAGAATTGAAATAATTTCAAAATTTTTATTAATTATTAATAAACCTAGAAAGTTACATACATTCAGTTTATTTATACTGTAAGTGTCATTTTGTGTAAATATTTTAGTGGTAAAGTTGTATAGTAATGAGCTTAGATCTAACATAATACACAGCCATAATGATATTTATACTAAATGGTCGTTTGCCTTATAGTAAAAATACATTTTTAATCAAAAAAAAGTTTTCTTATTTTATAATCTAAATTATTGAAACTATCTTACATATAATGTTATGAATTAAACTATTTAAATATATAAATTTGTACACATATTTATTTAAACACAAGCACCTAGCACACATGTATTAAATTTAATGTATTAATGATTTCAACATCTTTTATTTTACATTAACTTTATTAATAAGTGAAGTAAAGAATGAAAATTAATAAATTTTGGATAAACAGGCTATTTAAAGTATTTTTATGAATATTATGAATATTTTATAAATAATGTTTACGAATATTCATCAATTAAATTTACTTGATAAATTTTCAAAATAAAAATACAGACACATATGAAGCGGTTACCAAAAATTAATTTAATTATTTAACGTTTTTACTGTTAATCAAATATAAAATTTCATCATATTTTATATACAAAGTTTATTATTTACCGGTTTTAATTTTGGTCTACACATATCTAACAATGTATTATAAACATATTTTAGAAAAGAGCTCATCATTATATAAAATTTAGTTGAGATTTTCGAATTTACAAATAAATTATTTTTACTAAATTAAAAATATTTATAAGTTTTTTACGTTAAAGTTTATATTTGAAGAAAAATATCTACAGTCATTTACTGAATATAGTGTAACATTAATTATGGTAATGTTATTAAATTAAATTACATATTCATTTCAATATACAGAAGATGGAAAATAATAATAACTAATGCATAATTTTTTATGTACATAAATCTTTATATTTTTCCCAGGAAAGAGCTATATTTCTAGATAAAAAAAATATACATAATTTGTATATGAAATCGTTTCATTGATATATATACTTTGAAACTATATAACAGGTAAAAACATCCTTTTAAAACACAAAAAATACAAAAAAATATGTATTTAAATATGTATACTCATGAATCGTATTCATTTTATACATCTTTATCAATAATCAATAAATTCAGTACAATTAAAATTTAAAACTTTTTATTCTGTATTACTTTTACTAACAAATTATAAATTACTATAAAAAATAAAGGTATCAAATAGTATCATAAATTAAAAAAAAAAATAAAAATTACGCATAATACTTATATTAAACAACATTCTTTTTACTAAATCGATAACTATTAATAGAAAATAACATTTTAGATTGAAAATAATTATTCTAATATATTAGTAAAAAAAAAACTTTCTCCTCCAGTTACTCATTAAGCTAATAAATAGTTACAAGATGTTAGAGGTTCAAAGAAGATTTTAGGACTTTTTAGACAGTAAGTTCTAAAATAAAACTTAATCTACTTTCAACTTCTATTATTAATGACAAAATTTGCACAATCAATCAATATAGCACATAGGATTTTTTTAAAATACTATTTTGGAAATTGCCATTAAGACAATGCAGACAATATCATGAAATGAATATTCGCCGCTGTAATATATATATATATAATTTTAATTTATACAAGGTGATTTTATTATAATATATTAAAATTTAATAAGTAATCGATCAATTTATTATATATTAAATAATAAATAATATATTATATAATAAATTTGAGATATAAGTAAGTAAATATAACTATATTTTCAGAAATAAAGTTGTTTTGTGTTTTCATTATAAGATACAAATGATACGAGTGAAATATAATTCAAACGTAATATATTCAAATATAAACGTAAGTCCATAAAAAGGATCGTACTTGTACTATTCGAAATATAGTTATCACAACATACCATAAATTTGTTAGTACTAAGAAATCATATTTAAACAACTGAAAACAATATATTTAATCAATTAATTAAATAAATGTGATTAATTTTTAATACATTTAATGATTCTAAATTATATTATTTTTATAAATAGTTACAATACATTTTCTTCATAAATACAGTAATAGTATTACATATAATTATTTTATTTATTATATATATTTTATTATTATTTTATTATTTTAAATAATCGTTTAATATTTTCCTAATCTTACTATTTTCAAAATCAATGCAGAATGTCATTATTATAATATAACATAAAATATAATATAAAAAATCTATTATACTATAGTCTGTTATATCTATTATAATATAAAGATTGTATATTATAAAAAATATAATACAATGTAATATTATACAACATTTGTTCACCAAAGGAGTACACACAATTATATTGATTTTATAAACCAAGTACTAATATAAATTTTATTCGATCATTTAATATTAAATTCTATGTGTATTATAAATAAAGTCTAATAAATAATGCCTATAATAAGAGCAGGTATCTATAAAGCTTTTTAAAAATGAATAAGAACTTACAATATATACAAATTAATATTAAATCAAGTAGTTTTAATAAAAATAAACATAAAAATACGAATAATGACTTACAGATACAGACTTCAATTAAAAGTATTTAAAACTAAATTAATCAATAACCAATAATCAATAATCAATAATCAATAACCAATAATATCAACGTTAAATTTATCCAAAAAAATTTCAGTGATGATATTTTATTGATAATTATTTCACGCCATTGACTTTTAAAATACTAAGCCAAATTTAATTACAACTTTCTATGTTTTATAAACGTTTTTGTTATAAATTATAATTAGAAATAAAATTATAATAAATTATTATAATATTCAGAAAATATTTATTTAATATGAATATTTCATGTTTTCTTTTATTTTTAATATAATAAAATATGTAATTCGTACTTATTAAAATTTGACATACATTTTCCTTTTTTTAAAGAGAATTTAGAATTATACTTTTTTATATTTGTTATAGAGATATATTTTTTTATATTTTGATTTTATGCTTAAATTCTTTTAGAAGATTCAAAATTTATGTAAGTTTTTATATAAAAATGTTATCAATAAACTTTATTATATTTATATAATTATAATTAAATTTTAAAAAAAATAAAAATTGTTTATATTATTTAAACAAACTTTATCGTATAATTTTGTAAATATGTTTATTTTTAAATTGCTTTATTATAATTATAAATTAATATTTTCTTTATAAATTACTTTATACGTTGTTATTTCTTTTGCTTTTAACTTTCGCAGGTTTTAATAGTCTATATAATTTATAGAAACTTTTATAAAGTATTATATTATATATTTATATCCATATGCGATCAATTTTTCTATTAAGCAATATTTAAATTTGTTTTTTTCAATTTTATTTATAACTTAATTTTAAAGGCAATAAAGAAATATATATATATAATATATATATACTATGCTTTATGTAGTTACAGTATCAATGATTGATCTATCCAAAAAATTAGTTAACTATCGGAATTATATCACACTTGACATATATTCATCGTTATTTCCAACATTTAGTATTTCGTATACTATTTTTTTCAAACAATATATCACAATGTTTGAAATTCAAAAAAGTAACAAAACAAATTATTTTAACGATGATAATAAATATTAGAAAAAGAAATAGGTTTGTACAAATTAGAAAAAAAACAAAAAAATTTTTATATAACAAAATTACTAATGTAACTAATGTTTTATAATTTTAAGTGTGTTATAAATAAAATGTGTCAATCATATGATCAATATAAGTATAATTAATATGCGGATTAGAATTATTCATGTGTACTGCATATTTTTATAACGTTGATGATATATTTCCATGACATGCTTCTTTTATTAAAAAATTAAAAAATAATTATTAAAAATGTTATAAAATTCAATTTAATTAAATAATAAAAATAAAAATACTAACAGCATATATATTAAAAAACTCCCGTTGGATGAATAAAGATATAATTCTTATTTCCATTATATAATTCTTATTCGAAATTCAGACATGTCTTTATCGATAAAATCTTACTATAAAAAAATATACTTTTATTATTTCTAATTATCTTTAATTAAAGATTCAATGACTAAAATATAAATATAATATTATAAGGATATGTGAGACCCTTATGAATAGTTTGCGATTACACATTAATGATAAAAAAAAATTAGTAATCCAGTGCATAGTTATGTTGTATAATATAATATATGTATTTAAATTTCTTTTTTTTAATAATATATATACTACGCATTTAATAACAATGTATGGTTATACAATAATATATACAATACTAGTTCTATTGTAAAAGTATAATTTTGAATTAAAAAGTGATAGGAACTTTGGTTAAGTACTTGAATGAAACTAAAGTCGATAATAAACATTTTTAATAATTACAATATTAGAAATGATTACAAGTTTTTTAAAGGTAACATTATTCTCTTATTTTTGAACGTATAGTTGTGATTTGAACTTTTTTAATATACTACTTTCATTAATTTATGTATTTAGAAACTAAAAAGTAAACATCAGTACTTAGAGCTAAATTTATAAAAACTTTAAATGCAATATAAAATTATATTACTTATATTTTGATTCGGTTCAATATTAAAATTTTCAAGATCATAACCTTTATTAATATTGCTTTGATTTCTTAGTATTACTTTGAGCATGTTTTGAAATACTTAAAAATGACTAATTTTACCTAATTGTACTAAGTAAAATTTAGATCCCTTAACAGTATGTACTGTGTCAATTGCATAATGAATTCGGTTGTTATAAAGTAGTAACCTTGATCAAAATACGACGTACTACCATTCACCTATTGCCCGTAACGACAATTTTACATCTCTTGAAACACGAAAGCAATTATTCATATATTTTTTCTTTATTGCTAATTTTTTTGTTAATAATTAATTATCTTTTAAAAACTTATAAAAATTTACATGAATATCTATTTAAAAATATATAATCATTAATAAATGTTAATGATTAATACAATATTACTACATTATATAATACTGAATAATATTACTTGAATAATTTTTTTATATTTGAAGTAATTACATATTTTTAATAAATCAATAGATTATATTATTATGATAAAAAAACTTTAAAAACTTGTTAACTTATATAATTAATGTGAAATTTAAATTTTATTCATAAATTACAAAATACTTGATTAAGATAATAAGTTCTAAAAAAATTAACTTATATTTTCAAATAAAAAATTTGTATTTTATATCTACGAACATTTAATAATAGACGTACGTGCACATAAAAAAATTAATTTTGGTTTTTTATTGTATTTAAAAAAATTTTTTAATTCAACAAACGTTAAACTTTAAAATATAATCTTTTTACATTATAAAAAATCATATTTTTCTATTTATTACATATTTTAACTTTCTTAATTAATTTAAAAATAAATTTATCATTATTATATATGAAAATTGAGTTTTTTTTATATTGAAGAATATTTATTTAAAATTGCTCGATTTAGTCGAATTAACATCAAATTTCACTTTTAAGCAATACATTAAGTAATATTTCTATCAAACATTTAAAAATTATTACAGTATATACATAATATTATTAACTTATTTAATTAAGTAATTATAAAATATATTTAATAATTTTAAATTATTCTCAATATAATGTTTACAATTTTTATATAATTTATACAGTAATTTTTTATGCATAAAGAATTTTTTATAAATAAGTCAAAAACTGAATTCTAGAAAGATAATAATAATATTTATAGGACAAACTCTTTAATTAAATTTAATTCAATAAAAAAACTTTTTATTAGAATAATTTATTAACAGTAATGAAGGTTAAGAAATTAACTTTTAATCTATTTTCAAACTGTTGAGTAATATAAATTTATACAAACGTCTCTTCTTATTTAGGTATAAGATTACATTCAGATACTTGTAATAATTATCTCTGATATAAAATTACCAATGTAAAATAATTCCTACAAAAATCATTTTCGTGTGTTAAAACTTCTTTGTAAATTTACATAATCCAAAAAGGTCTAGTCTTTTTAAGAAACATAAAGTACTACATGTACCACTTGTATTATGGAAATGCAGCTCTTGATATCTTCTCATAAGAAACTAACATAACGTAATACAGAGTGGACTTAAACTTTTCGTCAGCTGGTTGCAAGTAAATTTGGTACTATCAATCCTATAAGTTATACTAACTTTATCCGAATCAATGTTTCATTAGAAATCTATAAATAGATAGATTCCTCTTATATAAACATATATATTTAAGTAGAATTCCGTGATAGAAATGTAGCTGATCCAAAGTTCTGCAATAGTTCCTTACCTAACGATGCTGCAAAGAAATAAATTCAAAGTTTTAAAGTACTCTATTCATCGTACGTCTCAATATTTCACAAATAATTTTCCTATCGTCCTCACATCAAATTATTATTATACTACAGTATTCTTCAGAAAAAAACAAAGTCAAAAAAACTCATTTTTTCTGTCAAAAAATATATTAATAAATTATATAATTATGAATATGAAATTAATTTTATTATATTGGAGTTTATTATTCAAAGGTATAAGAAATAGTAAATCATATCATTTTTTTAATGTAACAAAAACTAGTAGATATATTATTTAAATATTCCAATTATTTGAAAATGTTAAATTATAAAAAAATATGTTGTCATGATTATTCGCATAATGATATAAAATATAATATATTTTATAATCATCTTACTGATAATTATATAGTGATTATAGATATTACTATTATTGGAAAAAAAACTATAGTTGAATTACAATACTAAATTTTTAAAAAATGCATCTTTTTATATAAAAAAGAACACATTTTTGCACATGAATTCTTAGTTAACTTGGAAACTTGCTAAAATTTCGAATCAGTAATTAAATAAAAAAATTTTGTATACTTAATTTCGTTGAAATGAAAAATTGCTTTAGTATTATATCTTATAAAATATATTTCTTCAATTATGAATCTAATAATAATGATTATAATTATAGTCATGTTCAAACATATTTATTTAAAATAAAATACATTACGTATAAATAGATATTTTAATGGTATAAAATGCATTTATATAATTTGATTTATGTTACATTATAAAACCTTATATTCAATTTATTTTTTTAACCATTTTAGTTCAAATGATTGCTAATCATACTTTATAAATTTCTAAAAATATTCTAAAACTAAATATTTATTTATAGAAGTTTTAATTTATTAACATTTATGTATAACTTGTAGTAACAGCGTTTATTAGAAAAATTATAAAATATTTATGGATATTTTATATTATATATTAATATTTTATATTTAAAAAAACGTATTATTAATAACAGTATTTATTTATTACTATTATTAAATACTATTATAATTTTTTTTTAATCTTAAAATCGATTAAATTATAAAAATGTAATATAAAAAATCTTATGAACAAAAATAACTTTTATGTGTTATATGCAATTAAATTATATACAGTAAGATAATTCAAAGCTTGCTCATTATTATTTTAGTAACTATTATAATAAAGAAGTATTTAAGTTAAAATTCCACCACATATAATATGACTTATTATGAACAATTAAAATTCAACAAAAAAAAATTCACTTAATAAATTTCGAATTCAAATTCAAAAAATAATATATACCATACTAATATATATATAAATAACTTCGATTTAATAAATATTATTAACAAACAAAAATATTAGAGTTTGAATAATTCAACTTCTTCAGTATTCGCTATTTATAAATAGTAATATTTGCTTTGTAAATAAAAGTAAATTTCTCCCTTCTAGTTTTAATAAATTTTAGAGATAGATCAATATATATAAAAAAGAATAAATTCATTTTTATTTAAAATACATTGTTTACAAAAATAGTAAAAATATTGTATAATTCAAAAAACTCTATCTTCGACGAACTTTTAAACTGCTTCGTCTAATTTTAGTATCACCTTTTTAAAGAAATATTTAATATATAATATATAGTAATTAAAAACAAATCTGTACACAGAAACATCGTACTGAAAAAATTTTCACCATTTTAAACTTCAATTTTTTTTCTTCCATAATCTTTAAAATCAATTTAAGTGTAATTTACTGATGCAGATACATCATCATAAAAAACCGTAAATATAAAATTTCAGAGAATTGCGAACTCTTAAACACTTTTCGATAAAGCTGAAGCATACATCCGTTAGAAAAAAAAGTTTTGAATGTCAAATAAGCGATCACCGTGACATAAACACAGGTTTACATAGGCCTATCTGTTTTAAAAGAGAAAGCTAGAGTATAGACGACTCTCTTTTGTAGGCTTCAAACAATTCTCTTCACCGTCAGCAAACATTCGAAAGAGGACGAGGGCCGATGTCGCTATCGCTACAGTTATAGAGATATTCGCGATCCCCTAGCTCTTGTTAAAGGCCAAAGGCTCCTACAATTACGATTGCAAAACTCAAATGAAGAGAAACTAAAGTAAAAAATATAAAAGAATCTCGTTAAAATGGTTATGGTTTTTATCTTCTTTTATTTTAACTTAATATATTATTAATATATTGTTTTTAGAAAAATATAAAAATATTTTTAATTTTAACAATAATGATTTATAATCTCACAAAAGATTGAAATAGCATGATATATTTTTATAATATTTTTACCATATCAAGTTTTATTTATAAAAATTATAAAATGCTTATTTATAAAATACTTCTACTAAAGAATAGATTCAAAAATTATGTGTTTATTTTTAATTAAATTAATCTTTTTATTGTATCAATTCCTGTTAAAAAATTTCGACTACTTAAAAAAAAATATTTTTAATTTTTACATCTTCATAGACGAAGTAAACTTAAAAATCGCGACAAAGATTGACGTACATATTTTTCTAATGAATTTATTTTTAATTCAAATTGTTTATTGTAAACTATTTGAATTTTAAATTAAAATTGTTTTTAATTCATTTTAAATGGTATTTATATATAATTAAAAACATCAGATTATTTTTTATATTTTAAAAGCAGGACTTTTATTTCCTCAAATTTTAATTATTTATTACCCTTAGTCAATAATAAATTATTTTAATAAATGTTATATAAACAGCTTCACATTTATTTTTGATACATAATTTATGATAATATATACAAGGTAAATTATCAAAAATATATAAATTTCTGAAAATATGAATTATTTTTATTAGGCTCTTCATTTTGTAAAAAAGTGTTTCCATATTAAATAGTACAATCTACGACACAAAAATTCGCGGTCGACAGGTGAACACAGTACGGCGGCATTCGGCTCGATTTGACGATCGCACATCATAAACAAACTCATACATGTGTGCACACATTATTCTTTTGAAATAGAAGAAAAAATAAAGAAAGAAACAAAAAAAACGTGAAAAGTTCACAGACTAGAAATATCCGAAGATTGCTTCTAGTTGAGCGTTTCGCATACGTATATCTAAGACGTCGATCGAATTTGCATCATTACATATTGTTTCGTCATTTTCGTTTATAATAATTGGTAAGCACGTCATCAATAATGCTATTTTTTCTTTTTCATTTACTCTTAATTATCGTTATATGTTGAAGAAAAATTTTCATTCTCACGTGTAAAGAAATTTAAAAAAATATTAATTATAATTCCATTCGCATCACTCAGACATATTTATTAAACAATAGCTCATATGCGTAAAATATATTAAGTAGCTGTATGTACAAGTGTAATAAGGAACTCTACTACAAAGCCACTCTCTCAAATGTGCGGCTTTTACTTTCAAATCGAAAACTTCTTTTTTTTTTAATGGAAAAAAACTATATGATCACCTACAAGAAATCAATGTGATATTGCTTGTATAACATCGCAGGAAGGGACCTTGCGCATGTGTATTTAAAAAAAGTTCAATAAAAATATAATAATAATAATAATAATAATAATAATAATAATAATAATAATATAAAATTTATTACCGGTAACTCTCGGTCATGGGTTGTGAAAAATAAATTAAATAAACTGCAGATGCAAAGCTGTGTTTACTTTTTACATAAATAAATATTATGGCGGCGGGATAATAAAAAAACAAGTGTATACAGGAAATAATTAATGCAGATTGCAAACGGTTAAGAACACAAGCGGAGCTCTTTATACCTTCCGAAGCTTCGATTTCTTTTTATCTTCTTCTTTTTGTTCTTTTTGTACTTTAAATTCGTGACTGAGGAAAGAGAAAATCCAGATTTGTATACGTATCAACACAAGATTTTATTCTCAAACCTTAGCTCACGTTGCATCCTAAAGGAATAATGTAAATTTCGGACATATTCCTGTCGATTGACTTTGAATACAAAATGTTGTCTTTGTTATTTTCTAATAAAATTTTTAGAGAAAACGAAGCTTAATGACTAATGACTTCGATTATTCTCTATTTTATTAAATGAAACATTAAGTGAACCAGACTTTGATGAAAATTCATTTTGGTATTGTATTACGACTTATATTTCGGAGCATGTTTTTTACTTAAATAAAAATGCTTTGGTTAGTCCAATATTAGATAAAGTCAAAAAATAAAGAATTCAAAGCCTAAATGAAATTAAAATTCAAAGTCTGTTAAATGTTCGATTGAACTTGCAAAAAAAGTCATAAAACAACAAATGTTATTAAATTTATAGAAAAATTAAACAATTTAGCAATTATAGTTGTTGAATATTATCACATTACCTTCGGTAAGGTATTAAGGTACTTCTATACTATATATAAAATTTTTTTCTTTTTACTGTATACAGTATACTTTTTAAATAGATCCATCATAATTTACAATAAACCTTACACTTAATAAATAATTAAGAAGTAAATATTATTTTACTCACTTCTTCTTTTAAGAAATAAAAAAATGATGGATTCAAATCTAAAACTTACCAAGCACCTTATCACGAAGATTATATTGTAACAATATAACGATATCTTTATTCTCATAAAAAATTGATTCATTTGTGCCAAAATTATAAACTCTGTTGCAAATTCATTCGAGATTTCAAAATTTGTTTGAATAATGCAATAAAAATTATCGTAGCTCTCAATTTTTATCTTTTGTCTTCATCTTTGTCAAAATTAAAAACAAACTTTAATGCTTGTCAACATAAAATGAAAAAACCTTGACTCCTCTAACTCATTACAGAAATCTAGTTTCTCGTTCTCTTAGAACGAAATAGGAACGGCAACCGTGCTTATTTTTGTTTTCTATTTTTCAAAAAGAATCTCTTTTTTCGACCCCTATATCTTTTTATTTTGAACCGACGCAACGCAACGGTACATCCCTGTCCCGCCTAAGCAGACAGACCTTAAATGGATCGGGAGTGACCGTGACGCCGGCGTTACCCTTAAGGCTGGGCAGACAGGCGCCCTCAGGTAGCCGCAAATCAAATGTGTGGAGCAATGTGGCAAAGAAAAGGAAGAGCTCCATGCGAGCAAGCACGTCGCCAAGACACATCCTTCTTCCAACGCCAAAAGGCATAAAATATTCAGGTTTGTGAACTTTCCCTTCAGCTGTAAGGAAGCGGTTAGGTTGAAATTTAGCTGGTTCTTTCCAGAGGTCTTCATCCATATGTACAGCATGCAAAAGAGGAATGACCTGTGAACCTGACGGTATCGTAAAGCCATTCAAGTTGACTTCGCTGTAAATAGAAAAGTAGATAGATATTTTGATTAATTATGATATAAAATTTTAAATGGAACAGTTTTTACCATGAACTCTTTCCGTCAACAATTACTTTTTAAGATTTTAACAATCAGTAAATCATTTCCTACCAATTTATATTACGTAAGTTATTTTAAAACTTATTGATATTAATGATGAAAATACTAATGCAGATATTTATTAAAATATTCCGAAAGTACACTGCAATTATTAATTAAATATTATCAGTGTGAAAACCAATGTATTTATAATATGTACTATATAGCTTGTGATAATCAAAAAAAAATTTTTAATATTTGAATGAAGTAAAACTATTTGCAATTATAAAAATATAATGATTTCACGTGTAATATATTGTTGTGTTTAAGAGTAAAAATTATTTAATGTTTAAAATAAACTTAATATTATTTGATAAGCGTAATATATATAGCATTTAAAAAGAAAATTGTATCCTTCATTGATTATTTCATAGCAAATTTTTTAATTTTTTTTTTTATCTACACATGCATATACGTATCATTAACTTACACAATTATTGTTAAATTTGCATCGAATGAATCTGTACACGTTTTTTCATTTAATAGAATGCATTAACACGTTGTTAAAACTTATTATTAATATATATTATTAATATATCTAAAAACTAATTTCTTACTTTGTTTTAATCTGTAACTAAATATATAATTTTTGTGTATATTAAAGGCTAAATATGTTACATCCAATTGGCCAAGTTTTAGATATATCTAAGATAGTCAATTATTATCACATTTTTTTATAAAAAAATAATGTTTAGGAATAATACGATTGTGTTTATAAATTATCGAGTCTACGTGAATTCCATTATATAAAAAATTATGCAATTGAGCAAACACGCTTACCAGATTTATGTAACTTTTACGGTACTCGATATTCTTCGGAGTGTTTGGCACGCGTTCTTACATTTGTTAGGTGAAAAGCGCTCGTGGAAAAATTAAAAAAAATTTCTAACAAGAAAACGTACAGAAACATTTAGAAAGAAATGACCAAGAAATATATAGCTAAATAATAATGAATGAAAATAAGATGAAATAATTTTTTTTATAATCTAGCGTTTTCGCACGTGTTACGGTCACACTTTTCCTCGCGTTCTACTAAGGAAAGAAAAAAACTGAATTTTGTACTTATAGAAAATGTTGTTCAAAACCAGCAGTGAATTCATTTCATATACTTTGCTATACCTTTAATTATGTATAAAGTGAAACTACAACAGAAATTTTAATAGCTCGCAAGTAAAAAAGTTTGTATCACAAGGTGATAATGAAAAATAACAAATCGAAAAATTTATAAAGCCCGATCTCATGTTATCTCATTGTTAATTTCTTTTATTCTTCCGGTTTTATTATTCTTTCTTTTTTTGTATGTTATAATCCTCGTTGAGAGAGTTGCCTGTGACAGTCCAGTCTTCGACTTTGCTTGGCAGTTGGTAGCAACAGCAGCGACGGCAATGCGTGTGTCATCGACCTCGAAATCGAAGGTGGGCCCGTCCCGAAAAGCGGCAGTGCCAAGTTGGCTTTCACTTTTGTTCGGTGCGGTGCTATGCGGGGCACCGTTGTGAACGGTGTTCTCCACCAACACAAGCTTAATACACCTTCATCGTCCACTGCTCCACTATCGTTACGCATTACATCGCGCCCCAGACGAGACAAGCGGAACGAGAGGAGGAGAGAAAATGCGTAACTACAACGAATGCTCGAGTTTATTTTCTCTTTTTCTTTTTTTTCGTTCCTTTAGAAGCCGCCCGCTTGGTAATCTTGACGGACTCCACGTTACCCGCCAGTAATGATTGCGATGAATTCAAAATTTTACACCCAAAAGGATTCTCTTAGTTTTTAGTGGCTATGTACTATACACTTTCCCTGTAATGTCGTCGTCACAATATTTTCAATATTCGTTTTCAAGCATCCGAGTGGAGATCTTATTTTCCCTTTAATCAGAAATTCGTTTTCGTCATTTTTTATTTCTACCAAAATTTTACTTGCGCATTACGCAGCTCAGTTATTCAAAATTTGAGCCCAGGTGACTTTCTCTTGAACGAACAAACATTTGTTTTATTGACTTTGCGAAATTGAAGTTGTTTAATTTATGTAATAAGATATTTTTGTCTGATAAATTTACCTGAACGATATTACTGAATTTTTCTTTGATATTACAAGTAAAAATAAAATGACAATTTGTAAGTGTAAAAAGATTCTAATTATGAGTATATGCTATTTTAATTAAAATAAATTGCATGTTTAAAAAAAACGTGAATTACTTGCCGATAATAACTTTTGTGCAGGTAAATATTTTGTGTGAAAATATTATAAAGAAGATAATTAACTTACCGAGTCGTGGCGTGAGTTGTGCCAAGTGGTACGATACTAGTTCTTCGCAAAACTTCAAGAATCGTTGCCTCTGTAACAGGAAGAAACTGAAGATCTTCAAGCATTGGCATTCGTGATCTGCCAACAACTTGATCAAGTTCTTCTTGAACAGCTCTTGCTGCTTCTGGATGATGTAACATGAGAATTACAGCCCACTCGAGCGTTGTCTTTACAGTTTCCATACCCGCAGAAAATAAGTCACCTAAAATCTGCTGCAGTTGACGATCTATAATGATGTAATGAAATTCCAATTTATTGTAATTGCTAAATTTTAAATGTTATTGTATCAGCTCAATTTGTATAATATTATTAATTGATAACGTTCTAATTCATCGAATATGTTATTAATATTTTAAAGAAGCACTATGAATTTAATGTATAATTTTATAATAATTAATAATTATAACTAAAAATATTATAAAAATGTGTTATTAAAAATAATACTGATTTCAATATCAAATCCATCTTATAATTTCTACGATAACTTAACCAAAAATACAAGAAAACCATAAATAACAGAAACAACCATGTATTTATAAAAATTAAAAGAGAGGATAAGATACAAAGTGTAACTTAGTACAAACCATGATTTTTTCCTTGAAAAAGTTTGTCCTCGCGACCCTCGGCCTTGGCTTTCTCAATCTCGAGCAGATAAGCATCGACGAGGTCACGTATATTGCTTTCGTCGAAGGTGGCCTTGTGCTGGTCAACGGTCTCTTGAAAGAAATCGGCCATCTCCTCCCGATTGGCACTGAGCTTCGTCTTGACAGACTGCAGCCAAGGGAGGTAACGGAACATAGGGATGTAATTAACGAAACTAAGACGACCAAAAAGTCTAAAACCTTCCTCAATTAAGCTCATGAATCGCTTAAAACGTCCATCGCCATGTTTAAAACGAACACCCATTATAATTGAGCAGATGACGTTTGTAATAGACATACCCAAAGAAAATGATACATTTGTCGGTGTACCCTCTTTTACTTCCAAGCCTCTTATAAAGAAGTCAACTTCTTTCTGTAATAATACATTATGTATTTCATTTTGTTATAATTTACCGAGCTTTTTCATTGAAAATTAATTATAATATAAAAATATGCTCATCTACTAAATTCAAATATAATCTTTAATATTTTTAGTAAATAGTTAATAATTCTGTAAAAAAACTTTATTAAATTATTTTTTTAATTAAAATTTTCATTTAATTTGTTTAAATAATTTACAAAACCAAATTTATAAATTGATAGATTTAAAAAATATTTCATATTTTTACAAATTTAATGAGATAGTACATTTAAAAATTTTTGAATATAATAGTATTATTATAACTTACCATTATAGTTGACTCTAGAATTTTTTTCCCTGTACCTCTGTATGTCATACCAAAATTGCGTAACTTATCATGAATAAATCTTCTTTGGTCCTTCCACAAAGCACCTTCAGAATTAACGATACCTGCAACATAAATAAAAATTTATAATAGTTTTAGTTAATTAAAAATAATACAAAATAATTTTTATATTAATAAAAAAAGTTTTATTTAAATTTGGGTTAAAAGAACCATTAATTTTCATAAGTGTTAAAAAAAATAAACATACATATACATTTTTTATAGGATGTTAAAAATGAAAAATTTTAAAGTATAATTTTATAGAAATTATGTAGAACAAATCAATTTAAAATAATATCAATAATTCAATTGGTAAAATTTTATTATTTTTGTAAATTATAATTTCGCAGGACCTTTTTATATTATTGCCTTGGAAGATATTGAATAATATTAGTAATATTAAGTAATAGTTTACTTCTCAGATATAGATAAAGTACATTACAATTTCCGTATTTTTAACGGTACTTTTGAAAAATTATATTTTCTACACAAGTTCCAATACATTTAAAAATAAGAAATACAAATGAGTAGTTTTTTAGAATATTTTGATTTAATTTTAAAAACTGTGTATAATTAATGAATCGATAGTTTTGGAAATTGAATAGCATAGAATTTATTATATAAATATTAATATATTATATTAATAAAACATAAACGTGATTTTAAAGAATACTTATGTTTTAAAGCTTTAAAAGAAAAAATCAATTTACTAAACTTAGTCAATACTTAAAACAGTGCTATAAATTATTGTACATTTGATGATAATATAAAAATCATTAATTTATAAATTTTATCTTGATTAAAAAAAAATTATATAATTATCACAATTCTGTATGAAAATGGAGAGAGAGAGAGAGAGAGAGAGAGAGAGAGAGAGAGACAGAAAGCAGTATAAGAAAGACAAAAAACGAGAATACTGAAGATAGACGGGAGGAATCGGCACTTGAACCCCGGCGAGCATTGATCCTTGAGTATATCAGTGACAAAGTTGCATCCACGCACCGATAAGAGTATTCTTATTCAGAAGAATAATTCCGACATTAAAAGAAAACTTTAAAGTACAGACTATAAAAAGCATGTATAAATTTTTAAATCTTTCACATAATTATAATATAGATTTATTAAAATTTAATTATGATTGAAAATTCGATAAACAAAAATTGATAGATAAAAAAATACTAATATGAAATATAAAATATAATTTTATATAATTTAAATTTTAATATGTAATTATATCATCAAATTAATAATAATAGAATTTATAAAATTTATATTTTTAATTTATAATCCTCAGTACTTATAAAAAAATTTTTTTTTTTTCTTAATTCATAACTACAATTTTTAATTAACTATGTTTTACTTGAATAGTTTTTCTCAATTTGTTAAAATAAAATTTTTATGTAAATGATTATTATTTTAGTTATTTACAAATATTTACATTAATTGATAAATTTATAAATAAAAAATTGATAATACAAAATTTTAAATTAACGAATCTGAACTAATTTTATTTTTATATATAATATACTGTTAAATGATTTTAATCTACATTAATATTAAATCATTATTATTAAATTTATCTAGATAGATTTTCTTTTTTAGCACAAAACTGATTATAAATATTTTAAATAATGCTTATTATATACTAAAGTTTAAGCAGTGAAAATTCAAATTTCAAACATGTTAAGCGTTAACGTTTTATCGCCGTAAAAAAGAAATTCCAAATCATACAAATATTATTCAACAGTCACAAAAAGAAAGAAAAAATCGAAAAGCTGAACTTGTCCTACATATGACAACTGAGTGAACTACTAAGAAATATTATTTTCAACCCTTGTTGAAAAAGATATAAAAGATCACGCACGTGCTTATTACGTCGAACTCACCATATCCCCCCAGTATGTTGATAAACTCAGTATGCGGTCTGCCGGTGAATTCTTCGCGTCTAAAGGTTTCTCTTATAATTCTGTAATCGCTAAGTACGACAACCAGCTGCGTACCTAGCCTCGCCGAAAACATGGAGCCGTACCTCTTGGCTAACTCGCCAAATCTCAAATGCAGGTCGACACCCTTCATGAAGGGCAGGTAACCAAAGAGTGGCAGACCCCAAGGACCAGGCGGCAATGCGAGCAGCTGTCGGTACCACTGTACAAGCCGCACGATCGCCAACACTCCAAAGAACACCAACAGGGTGTAAAAAGCATCGGTACGCGTACCACCAATTGCTTTGTATAACCATTGGATACAGTACTCGATAAACATTTTTCTTTTTTCTGTCTTATAACCTCGTGCCTATATTTACTCAAATTTTTTTGTTTTATAAACTTATTCTTTTTCGCCACGTACCTCCAGTTATAATAATACACTGAATCTGAATGGATCTGCTTCACGAATCAATGCAAAAATAATTGATTTTAATGATCAAAACAATAAGGACGAATTTAAAAAAAAAGAAGACAAGTCTTCAATGACGTCTCGTCATAAGGGAGCTTTTTCGAGCTACTCGTACACTTGCTCTTAACTGAATGTCTCGGTGTCAAAACGTCTCGTTATTAAAGAATCGCTCGTTCCCTCTCTCTCTCTCTCACTCACTCTCTCCCTCTCTCTCTCTCTCTCTCTCTCTCTCTCTCCCTCTTTCTTTTTAAATACGGATAGCTGGCGCGTGCGAGCTACCAGAGGATTTAGTGTGTACTAACATACACCTTCTTGTCCTTGCCTGTCTTATATAGTGACTCATCAGCCGGCGGCAGCAGCGCTCGCGCCTCTGCAGATCCCCGAGCCGGCGGCCGCCGTCGTTGAGCCGCCAACACGCGTGAAGGAGGAGGGGAACAGGACCCGATGGGACTGTCGCATCTCACTCTCTTTTACCCAGTGTTCAGTGTGTATGCGTACGCACGCTGGTGTAGTACGCGAAAAACGCGGCAGTGGAACTCGTAGGAGAAGAGAAGAGGGAGAAAGAGAGAAAGATAGAGGGGCTGTGAGGGCGGACCCCCGACGTATCGTCTCGTTGGTCAAGCGACACGCGGATTTTACATGCATCGTAACTGATCAACAGGTGGGAAAGAGAAAGAGAAAAGACTAAGTAAAAGGAAAGAAAAAGACAGATGCAGTAAAAGAAGAGAGAAAGAGAACATTGGAATTGTTAACGGGGGACCTGTGCAAGAAGTGGGACCTAGTATAGAGAGAGTCAGCACTTGCCGATGAATCGGCAAAGCGTGAGGAGCTTATAGAAGAAAGTCAATTTCTTTGTAGATCTCTGTGACAACGTTGCGTACGATACGGTAAATGTTTTTGTGCTGTAGTGGAGATTTCATCTGAATTTGTTATTTTCATTTTAATATTATGTGTATACTAATCTGAATATTAGGATAGTGTGCTTAATTATTTAATTATGTTGTATTATTATGTAGAATAATAATGCATTGATAGTGTAATTTGTACACAGTAAACACTATACAATAGCTTCAAATCTTGAAAGCATGATTTATTAAAATTGTTACTTTATAATTGTATGAGTGTTGAATGTCGATGAAGCAGTAGTAGTGCCTCGTGGAAAATTGCTGTACAATATAACTTTTGTGTTTATATAGTGATGAGATGATAAAATAAAAAAAATTTCAACTGTTTTTAGTTTTTAAATATTAAATTCATTATTATTGTTTATAAAAAAAATATTGAATTTAGCACAAAAACTTTTACTAAAGCATTGAAATTCGCTACATTAAACTATTAAAATTTAAATAATGTGTCGAAATGTTCTTGTGTAAAACCTATTTATTTATACTAAATTAAGTAAAAGTTAAGGTAAATATTATAGCAACAGGAATAAAATGTTTTACAAAAAATATATTTATGGAATTGAGTAAATATATGAAAATTAATATTTGTATTTAATAGAGAAACACTAACACGCTCAATTAAAAATGTGTATATGAATCATAGAATTCGATGTATAAAAGCTTTAAAGTACATATATATATATACAATGTTCTCAAATTATTTCATTTGAAGATGAAATGCAATATTTTAATGGCTAGTCGTGTATCAAATACATATAAATTATAACAATTTTATTCGATTTATATAATCTGTATAAATAGACGTGAATTGTATTGAATTCTATGATTACTTTATTTATCAATTTATCAATAGCAAAAAATTTGATTATTGTGAATATTATAATTAACTCTAATTAGTAAATAGCAAAATAATTTATAGATGTTGGATATTATAAGGTAATATAAATATAGATAATAAAATAATTCAATTAAAACATTCATCTTATATTTGATAAAACTATAAAAATACAAATTAATAAATTATTAAATTTATAATACATTATTAATGTAATATATATATTATTTTAGTATAAGTACCTTTAATTATCTTCAATTTTGTATTAACATCTTTCAAATTATTTTGTAATTCTAATCATGGTTGTAGCAATAAAAATATACAAAAATACAATGTCAAATGTATATATATATATATATATATATATATATATATATATAATATATTGATTTCAAAGAATTAAGTTATTTTGTTTATTTTACACTAAATTTTATGTAAATCATTGAAGTTATTATTTATATATTTTTAATATCTTAATAAAAAGTGGCTACCAAATCATGTTTAAACTAAATAAGTTAAATTACAATTAATATTTTTAAATGTATTTATTCATTAATTCAATTTTATTTAAATTTATGAAGAAAATTCGATTAAAAATGTATAGGAAATTGAGATATAAATAAAACTTTAATATATATAAATTAATGTAATATATACGGCCAAATAAATGTTATCCTAAGAAAAATTGTTACAAGGATTGTAAAGATTAGGTATCACATAATCATAAAAGAAGAAATAATAATAACAATTACATAGGAAAAGTAATTTTAAGGTTGACTATAATTATGTTGAATTTTAATTTATATTCACAAATTGTTTTATGATTTTAATTTACACAAACGTATATGCAAAAAATTTAAAAAATTGTGAAATTTAAACTAGAAACATAATTATTCTATGAATTATAGAGAGTATAAAAATTTTCTAATATTAGTCGGTTTTTAAATTATGTTTTACAAATTAAACACAAGACGTGTACGTAGAGAATTTAACATATCCAATAGTATTTATATATAATACATATAATTTTTATCAAAATTAAATATGAACTCAATATTCCAAAACTATCTAAAGATATTCAAAGTATAATTTTATTTATAATTTAGAAATTAAATTTAATTAGATATAAATAAATAAAAATCTGTTAGGTGAACGATTAATAATTTTTACTAGTTTTCCTTATATATTAATATATCTTCAATTAATGAATTACAAATTCTTAATTTAGAAATGAAGAATATAACGATTATAAATTAAAAAAGTCAACTAGAGAAAAGACATTTATAAAAATATAAATATTAACGTAAAACATATTCGACAGAAATAATTACTACTGCTAAAATAAATATGTACATATACGTGTATAATTTTTTTAATAATTTTAAAAATATTAAAAATTTTATGAAATCAGTTTTTCTATTCATTTTTAAAATACAACTTTAAAATGTCATTATTCTTTTAAACAAATTTATAATATATTTAATTAAATCCTAATTATTTTATTAAAAATATATATCACAATTTATTTGCAAGAAATGGTTAAATTTAATTTTAAAAAATTCTTCTAAAATCATTTTAATTATCATTGGAAACTGAAATAATACAGATACTCAAATTTTCTGACTGTCGAGAATATTCTATGTTGATAATCGTTTAATGTCGCGTATTATGCGTGACTCATACATCTTTTTCTCGTTATATATCTATCTCATTGTATCATTCTCTGTCTTTCTTCATCTTTATCTTTAGTTAACTTTCTTCCTCTATATATTATTTCTCTTTCGAACTAAATATATATGAAAAACAAATTAAGTGCATAAATTGATTTTACTGTGTATGTACAAGGGCATACAAATGAAGGGTTATTGATAGGCTTCTTTTAAATCACTGATTAATAATTAATATGTGTAAATGATAAATGAGTGAATTCAATACTGTTAGCGAAATCATGAATACTTGTTAAATCAATTTTATTTACCATTATTAAAAAAATTTATAATTTTATTAACAATCTTTAATATTTGTATTTATACTGCATTCTAAAATATATTCATTTATTAAAACGTATTTTTAAAAATTTTTCTTTAAAATTACTAATAATAAAATTCATTATATTACATGTTCTTGTGTGTTTGAAAGTCTTAAAAAAATAATAATATTATTATTATTATTATTAATCTTAAGTTTTTGAATAACCGTAATAAGTAAAAAACTTAAGTTTGTTCGTTAATCCTACTCTATATTTTGCTGATAAATTGAGTATGTATATATATATATATACACACACATGAACAACATAAGTTGAAAAATTGTTAAACTTTTGAGAAAATGCTATAGAAATGTTTAAAAAAAAGATAATTAATACATAAGCGAAGATAAAATATTGAATTATAATTCTTCTTTAATTTAGATTAATATAAGGATTATAATTAAAATTATATAAATTATAATTATCCTATGATAAATATTTTTGAAGTTAACTATAAAAATTTGTGAAACGAGTATGTGATATTTATTTAATGAAAAATATTACATGTTCAAAAATATGTACATATTGTATTGTTCAGAAGTACGAAAAATAAAGTCTTATTAAATATAATATATAAAATTATCAGAAACATAATATTTTATCAAAAATAAGTGTTTGTAAAATGTATTGAATATATAGAAAAGTGTATCAAACTAAAAATATTAAACTATTTATTACTAATAAAAATATTATTCAAATTAAAAATTATAATTATTTATAAAATTAAATATTTTTAATTCTATAAGAACTTACATAAAAATTTATCTAATTTATTTATATGTAGATTTATAGATAATCTTTTGATGAAGTATATATATCTTTGTAAGTAATAATTAATTTACAGCTATTACTTCAACTTTTATCAACTGTTTACAATTTTATCAGAACAAAATTACTTTAGTTGTTTATTATATCATCAATGGTATCTAAAAAGTAACATTGCCTAAGTAGTTTACCACCAATTTAAAGATTAAAAAAAATGAAATTTATTATATAAGTAAAAAACTTTTTGATCTAATCAAATAAGTGCAAGCATTTATATTTTCATTTTTGGTCGTCATCCTTTCAAAAGTTTCAATTTTACTAGTGATAATGATAACTTTATTTAATATTTTTTTAAAGTTAGATATTTAAAATAAATTAATGAGCATATAAAGTGAATAAATGCTTTTCTATTATGACTAAATATTATTAAATGCGAAAAAATACTAGTAAAAATGAAAAATTTATTCTTAAGAATTACAAGTAAATATTATCTTTTATGGTTGAGAAATAGGTCGAATTCAACAAAATACTTCAGAAAATACACATTTTCTTAAAATTTTCAGTTCTATATCCCAAACTTACAATGGATGAACCATTCATAGAATCAACTCTTCATTTTATAATGTAATTTTTTAAAATCTTAGAATATTTTTAAGTTGATAGTTATAATTCTTATAAAATTAAGATTTATAACGTAATTATATATAATCAAAGTAATATTTTTAATATATTTATACATTTTTTTATTATTTCATAGTATAGTTGAATTTTTTAAATAATTTGTATAAAAAAATAATTATACTTGTTTCCAAATAAAGAAATATGAGGTTATAATTAAAATCTAAAATAATTCTAAATTACTTGAATTAATAAACATACAATCGAGATTTGATTTTTTAATTTCGAATTTTATCTTATTTTGAAAGTCTTGAATTCTTACATTGGATTAGACCATCTATCTATTTACGAATATTAAAAATAATACAAAAAATAAAAACTAATAAAACTTCGATAAAATTTTCAGGTATAGACTTTAAACTAAATATAAAAGTTATATTTAAAATAATAAAATTGTTTATCCTTACGAATTAAATATTCTTCGTAAAAAATATAGTAATAAATTCTATAAGTTATTAAAAAAGCTTATGTCGATTACACATAAGAACATTTAATGAGAATTAACACTTTAAAATGGATTTGCATGATTAACATCTTGTAATTTCAAAGCTACAAATTACAATTACTTTTCACATCTTTTATAATAGAAATAGAGTTCTTTAAGTTTTTTCTAATTTAGGTAAAATATCTGTTTGATACAATATTAACTTAATTAATAATTAATTAACACAAGTAAACTAGTATTAAATATTAAAACTTCTTTAAATTTAATTGTTTTTTAATACTATATTATATTGGTCATTGCTCATTACAATAAAAGTAGACAATGACTTAAATTTTTTAGTATTTAAATCATAATTTTACCATTAATTTATTTATTACTACTACTATAGCTAGTACTACTACAGTATTACAACAGTTTTTGTAAGAATATTTTTTAAGATTATTAAAAATTTTTAAGGTTTTACAAAGTGAAATATTGACAAAATATGAACTCACTATTTTAAATCGAACAATTTTTAAGTTTAATTTTTAAATGTGTAATACAATAAATTTATTATCAGAATTAATAAAAAAAATTATAATAGAGTATACAAAATTAAAAACCATATTTTAAGAAAAAAATTTATTAAAAGGTTTTATATAAAGGTCTGTATGATAGAATTTTCATATTATTATATACTTTTAAACTTATTAAATTTATTATTATATTATAATACTTTTACTTATTAAATACTTTATCTCAAAATAATAATCAGTCAGAAATTTATTGCAAAAATTAAATAAATTATCCTTATAAATAAAAATGCTACTTGCTTTTCGATTTTTACTAAATTGATTCCGTTTCAATATAGCATGCAGTTATAATAAAAATGTATATTTATTTTTTTTACAAATACATAATTTGTTAAAATACCTTTAATATAATATTTAATAATAAAGAATTTTTTTAATTTCTTCTTAAAGTTTGCATTAAGTGGCATATTATTCGAAACCATTCTTTTACTGACATTTTATATTTATTGCTAAGCAGTTTAATCAATACAAAGTTTTTAAATTTTCTACTTTAAGTATTGTACTTCAATATTTCGTAAACCTGATTAAATCACAAATTTTTAATATTCGTACACATATTGCAAAAAAAAATAATTTCAGAAAATAAATACAGAATTATAAGACATAAATTATAATACAACTAATCGGGTAAAAATTAAAATATTGATAATACTGTACTGTAAAAAATTATTCTATATATGTTAAAAATATCTAGAAAAAAATAAGAAATGAAAATAATATAACTTAAAATTATGAATTAATTGCTACATCTAAAATTAAACAAATATTAAAACACTAAATAATAGAGCTCCAATTAGCGTCCTTAAAGACCCTTAAATATTTTTAAAATGTTCTAAATCGTTAATTAGATTGAGCCTTTAATTACGAAAAGAATTTAATTTAATAATAAATTGTACTTATTAATTAATTAAATATTCAAAAATATATCAAAATAAATTAACAATTAATTTAAAGTATTTTATTAAGTACTATTTTCAACAGTTATTGAATAATGTAACTAAGCAACATATTTTAAAGATAAGTATAAATACAAAAAAACTCATTTTTATGAAACTTCATTTTTGGAATTTTTATGATATTTCGAATGTAATATTAAAAAAAATTTGGAACTTTTAAATAAATTGTATTTTTCAATACTATAATAGATTAAACAATTTTACAAAAAAATTATTAAGTTTAGGTTTTCATTTAATTTTATAAATTTATATACATAAAAATTCTCTTATTTATGAAAGTTAATAGATAATAAAAAAATATCAAAATAAAATTATTTTAATTTTGTTAATTAAAAATTATAATGATTTTAATTACAATATACAGAATTTTTTAACGTAAGAAACAAATTTAAAATGTTTATTTGTTTAATATTCTTATAATAATCAAATTTTTTACAGGAATACAAATAATGAAATCTGATTCACATTAAATTAAACAATAGTATTTTATATACATAAGTAAAAATTAAAGACAATCAATGTAAATTACAGAAATACTTTTCTGAATAAATATTATAAATAATAATTAAACAAAAACTACTCAGTTAGGAATTTTAAGCAGAAAAAAACAGAAAAATGTACGTATGTATAATAGAAATAACAGACGACAAACAGTTGATAATAAAAGTAAAAGTTAGGAGAAAGAAGAAGAACCAAAACAAGATGAAAAGGGAAGAAAACAAAGTAGCTGAGAAAGGAAATCCCAAGCTAGGAAGCAAGCTCGAGCAACATGGTCGGTCACTACGAAGCCACGAGTGCGGCTGCGACGTAAATGTTCTCGTGGCGATTGGTGACGCCAAAATCACAAGGATACGATGTGTCAGTGTGTTCTAAGCTTATGAACTCGTGTCATTGACTATGAGCACGCGCGTAAGATTACGCATAGTATACATATGTGCGTACACGCTATCTGCGTATATCGTTGCTTTTAAAAATTCCTTCTCCCGTTCTCTGACCTTGACAAATGTGAAAAACATTTCGGGGAATGCGCAACAGTCATGACGACCATCACGCAAGTATCATCAACACCTGCGGATTATAATATTTCTGCACAATGACAGATACCACATAAACGTATAATAGAATTTTAGCAAACAATCATTTTAAACAACTGTGTCTACTCTATCCGTTAATAAATTTTTAAAAAATATCACATTTTACGTAACATTTATATAAATTGTGCTGCATTGATATCATATGTATACATTCTATGTTTTAATCGTTTACCTTTCTTTTATTAATTATTATACTTATTTGTTATTACAAAAAACTTTTTAATTAGAATATAAAAATAATTGTATCAAAATATTTGATCTAAATAATATATATGTATACGTATATTGAATTATAAAGTATAAATAAAAAAATATAAGGGAAAGGACACATCCAGAAATTCGCATATATTCTAATCGTGACAGAGGATTAAATTTAATTTTTTAATAAATTTATTATTATACCAAACTTATCTTTTATTAGATAATACACAAAATCTTTTATATCCTGTTAATGAATTTTAAATTTAATTAATTTTATTAATTTTTAACAAATGTACTTTTTTATACATGGTTTGTTCTATCATTAATTTTTTTATGACTGATGAGTTTGAATGACTTTGATTATTTATAAATATAATTTTTCTATCAAGAAGCAGTAAAATAAAATTTTTCCTATATATTATCAATCTATTTTATAAAATATAACACGTTTTCTCAATTTCCAAATATAACTCATTTTCTTGTTATTAAACATTTAAGCGTATGGTTTAACTTACATGCTAAATAATTTATAAGTAATGATATAGTATAAATTTTTCAGCTAATTTTGCTGAAATATATGTTTATTACTTAATTAGAGAATAGTCTTCAAACAACAATTATAAATTTTGCTTTTTCATATAATTTTATACATAGAACACCATAGATATAGATTTCATTGTTAGAAAAAAAGAGAAACAGAATAGATATAAAGACAGTAAAAAGTGAGATTAGATTTCAGAAAAAATTAAGTAACAACGAAAAACACGGAAAACCTTAGAATGTGAAAAAGTAATTGAAGAAGGAAAATTATTCAAAAACAATAAAAATAAAGATAAAGGAAAAAAAATTATAAGCAAAACAAAACTTAAATTTCTAGCAAAGCATCAAATGGTCATTCTTATCGAAGAGAGAAATTTGAAAGAAGAAAAATAATATGTAAAGAAATAAAAGAAATAAAATAAAGCTGGAAAATAATCTTGGGAAATCAAAATATTTGATCAAAAATTTAATCACATTATATTAGAAAATGTAAAAGAAGAAAAATGTGTTTATGAAAAGTGTTAAAAATAGGAATAAAGAGAGTAACGATATTTAGAATGAGCAACGCGAAGGTGACAAATACTGGTTGATAGAAAAGAAAAGAATCTGTAGATTATAAAATAAACATAAAGAAATAATAAAACACATTATGGAGGAGTGCAATGCTATTGTTTAATGTATGCAAGTATGAGAATAGGAAAAGATATAAAAAAGATATTAATAGGTTACACATAATTTATTTAAAAAAAAAAGAAAGAAGAAAAAAGGAAAAAGGAAAAAAAGAATGCAACAATAATATTAGAATTAAAGGGAAAAAGGAGTATACCACACATAAGTGTAATATATAAAAAGTGAAACGATATAAATTTAAATAATAAAAATTGTAAAATGTAAATTAGTAATAAGCAATGTACAAAATAATAAACGTCAATGCATAGATCGTTTTTAAATAATTAAAATAATAATATATAGAAATTAATACATTTTACTTTAAATTTATTTTTATTTTTCATATTAACTTCTTACCCTTACAGGTAACGTGAAGAAATCGATTCATTAAATTATTGGTGAAAATCAGTCACATAGGTTATCGGTAAACCTGCAATGATTTATTGTCATAGCTTTAAAAATATCAAAAAAAGTATTTATCAAAATTTTTATTTAACGTATGCATCTTAAATGTGTTTTAAACAACACGCTTTTTATAATTGTACGTGTAAATTATCATCAGCACCTAAGTATCTATGTGTATATATATACATCTATGTGTATATATCTTGTATAAACGAGCTTAAAATTTTATTGGGGGTTTTTCTTCTGTAAGAACTATTAGATTGTAAGTAATACGTAATATATAAGAAATTTTTAAATTTTGTAATTATTTGAACCGTAGAACTTGATACTCTTAAAACTATTAATTAATTTTATATTTTTATATAAAATTTTTATATTAATAAAAAAATTTTCATGACTCTCTGTTTATTTCATATATTAAACTGTTCTTTATATTTTTTATATATATATGATCATACATACTATTTATTTATATATCAAAAGTACCACTTAATAAGAAAAAAACTTTAATTTTATCAATTATCTATTCTTCAGAAAATCAACATTTTTGAAAGCTAAAGTAACATCATTATTACTATTTTCCGCTGAAATACACATTTAAAAAAATTTCTTATAAGAAAAAGTAAATATATTATTAAACATATAAGGAAACATAAAATACGATTTTATTATTTAGAATTATTTAAAATTATTCACTAATGATTAATTTCTATTTCGTGTTATAATTATATATAGATAAAAGATGTTCCAATTATTCTTCTGAGCTTTTCTTGAACATACATAAAACATATATATATATATAATTTATTCTAACGAAAGTTTAAATATGTATGTATACACATTTGTAAAATTATATATAAGGAAAAATATGTTCTTGAATAATAATCATAAAAAATTATATTTATATGTACTTTTTTATTATTTACAAAGGCAATTATAAAAAAAATACCTAATTTTAAATAACTTATTACAAATTAGATGTACGATAAATATGATATATAATTTTTTTTTATTTTCTTAACATTTTTCTCACATTTTGTTATTATGAATGATACATTAATAATGTTAATGAAATAGCTAATAAAAAGTATAAAATAGTAATAAAAAGTATGCACATGCACATATTATTTTATATTATTACATATATTGTTCTTATAGAAAATAATTATTGATAAAATATGTGGTATAAATATGTTGTATTCATGGATAATTTTGAATAGCATTTTTAATTAATTTATTAATTATTACAACTTTTTTTGTATGATATTATGAATTTGTTTTATTATTTTTGTATACGGAAAATAAAACTAGTGCCATAAATTTAAAAGCATTTATTTCGACCAAGTTTAAAAATTATTGTTTTATATTCATTTTTAAAATTAAAAGCAAATTAATTGTTAATTGATTTCATTTTTTAATGTTCTTTTTATTGTTTTATATTAAAACACATTAAATAGTATTTCTCCTATTTCCAATCAGTCTAATTTTACTATAAAAATTTCATATTCGAACAAATCCAGTCTTACCGTTGTTTTTTTATTTACATTTATCATAGTTAAATTTATTTAATTAAACATATACAAATATTTTTTCTATAGAAAAATAAATATTATTGATTAATTATTACTCAACCCATATCTTGCCAGTAATAAATAAAAAATTTTTATTTTCATGTATTACGAATTAATTATCATTAACCACAATTATTATTATTTATAATAGCAATATTATATACAGTAAAATATAAGTCATAATATAAATAACCATTCAATGGACAAAATTCTCATGTCTGGAAATATACATTTAGGCTTTATTGATCAAATTAAATGTCCTTTATGTGATAAATACCGAAGTTCCAAGAGCCGATAATTTCAAACTTAAAAAAGTACCAAGAAAACTATTTTAGAATACTTATTAAATTTTTATATAATATTTTTAATATCTTAAAGTGCTACAAAACCGATAGTAGGTAATTTAAAATCCATCTACAGTGGAAAAAGTATATTAACACACCTGCTGTTAACTTAAGAATTTTTCTCTAAAATTATAATTGTTAATACTGTTTATAAATTATTTTATTAAATTATTATATTAAATTTTTTGAAATTAGTTTATTGACTTGATGCTAATGTAAAAAAACTTACTTGAAGTGAAGGAAAAATGGAAGAGATTAATAAAATAGCTTCTTTGCTGATGCAATTACCTTCATAATACGACGCTATTACGACAGTCATAAGTTTATCATAAATATTTAAATATTCTATCGACTTTGAAGATACGATTTATTAAAACATGAAATATGACTTTGAAGATACGGTTTATTAAAACATCAAATATAATTATTAATAATACCTTATATTTTTTCCATAAAGTAAATGTGCAATTAAACTAAAGAGAAAAAAATTGATGAAAAATTTTGGAAAGGTACTTTAATTGAATATTAATCAAATCAAAAATATAATACACCGGAAGTACGAGTCAATTTTTCTCGGATAGTTGAGATACAATTTTAGATAAATAAAAGTAGTTACTACAACATTCAATAATAATAATGATAGTCATACATATTTTATAATTGAAAAAATTCTGTGAATACTAAAACAATTGTATTCCCTAAATATAAAACTAATTATATATTTAAAATATCAGATACTTTATTGAATCTATCAAATAAAAAAAAGTAGATGAATAATTCAATCCTAATATTTGAAAATTATTTATTAGAATGTCTAAATATAATATTAAATTGTACGATGCTTTAAGGTAGTTAGAGATATGCTAAAAAAAATTGAATTTATAATAGTTAAATTATAGTTTAACGTAAAAAACTAACAGAATAAAAAGTATTTCAATATCATACAATAAATCGAATTTCAAATAAAGCATAATCCATTTTTTTATAAAATCTGGTAGTTTACGAAGAATCTGACAAAATAAATGATACGATGAACTTAGAACAAGCTATAAATACAGAAATAAATTCATTGTTAATATTTATCATATAAGATTGATTTATACATATAAATTTTAGAAGTGAAATATATATTTTACTTGATAATGTATATTTTTAATTATGAATAATTATTAAGAATATTTAGAGTAAGGATTAAAAATGATATATTTAAAAGACATGAAATTAAATATACATTAAAATTTATAATAAAATTGATAAAATAAAATTCGTTATGATGCACATGAAAAAATATACTATTATTTAATTTGAATTTGAATTTGAATTTGAACTAGTACTTGAAAAAATAAAATTTTAAATATAGAATTAAAAAAGAAATATGAAATTAGTATTTCTATATTTATATATAAAAATAAAAGAAAGCTTTGTGAATATTCTAAATTTGAAAAAATATTTAATATTCACTATTAAAAACTATACAAAATATAATCATATTATTCACATAATACAAATAATATATTCAAATATAAATCTTAAAGATATAAATTCATATTATTGAATGAAAATTGAATAAAAATTTAATAAAAATAGCTGGGAAGCATTGTTAATTTTATTTTTTATTTTATTTCTCTTTCTAAATTTTATTTTAATTAAATAAAATTTAGATATTGAAAATTAAATATTGAAATTTTTTAATAACAATAAATCGTATGTCTTATTACCTGATGCTCTTTGACAATACCCTTTACTATTTATCTACTGTTTCATTCATCATACTCATTTACTTTTCGCTTAAAATATTTTCACTATATTATTTTAACTATATGTTCATTTTTAGTTTTAAAATTAACTTCGCAGTAAAGACTTTTTTTCATATATCTGTATTAAAAAAATTTATTCATGTTTTACATGTATACGTTACTTCTCAATATGTCAACAATTATTTAACTAGATATTCCTTGCTTAATCAGTTTAGTTTATTACCTAATAGCATTTTGAATAGAAATAAGAAAGAAAATTATTAAATGGTTATAGACCATCTCTAATATTAGTTTCGATATAATTAAGTAGTAATCAAATTTTTTATTAAAAAATGTATTATTAATATTTTTATTTATTTAATGATTATTTAATAATTTGTACATTATTTTTTTGTAAATTTGTACACTGTTTTTAAATTAATTACATTATATGATATATATTATTTTATAAATCTTCTATCTAAAATATTTCTTTCTTATTATTTCTTTATTCCTAATATTGTTTTTTTAGGTTAAACCTTTTTCTCTTTTCTGTTTTCTTATATTTTTTCTGCAATGAATCTTCTTTCAATGTTTGTTCGCTACCCGTTCTATATCTTACTAGTAGTATCTTCCATTCTTTTTCGTCCTTTAATCCTTTTATATATACATGATTTTTCTTTCAAACTTTCTAATGTCAATTTTTTTAAAACCAAATTAAATAAAATAAACTATGTATTGATAATTAGCACAATTAAATATTTGTATGTATATGAATAAAATATGTATGAATAAAATGTGTATGAATAAAATGTGTATAAATATTTAATATAAATAATAATATTTTTCTTTAAACAATTAACACTAAACATCTCTACAAATATTTTGAATACGTGATAATCGTCTTATTATTTTATTATATTACATTACAGATTATTATTCAAAATACTAAAACAAAATGATAAAAATACTAGATAGTTTAAAAAACTACCAACTCTAGAAGATAAAGGAGAAGGATAAGTAGAATCTGATGAGTACGCAGTCTGCGCTGCGTCTATGGCTGATAGTTGAGGTGAACGACCGTTCGTATGGAGAACGCGGTTATTCACAGGCTACACTTGTAGAAAGAGAATTTCTCTGGTTCATTGAACTACCGAGGTCTGAATCAAGAGCGATAAATCTTTGTCAAGCATTGATACACATTGATACTAATTGACATAAGTACTAAATAACTAAGAATAGAGCAAACAATTGCGTAATAAATCCTTTCAACATAGATTGTAATAAAACATACTTTAATGATATATTTGATAATCATTAAAAGAAGAAGATTAATAATGTTCGTATACATTTAAAATCCATAATTATAAAACTAGATTATAATTAGATATTACTTTGAAAATTAAAAATAAATTCTTAATGTATTTCATTATACATTCAAAAGCTATTCCATACTAAAATACTTTAACTTTTTACTAATTTATTATGATTTTACATCATAATTTTTTTATTGAAGATTTTATTAACTTGTTTATTAATTTCTAAATAAATTTTACATTTATCATTTATGAGTATTTTATCTAATTTTTGAATTAAAAATCTAGCTAATTTTAATCTTCTCCTTTATACATTTTAATATTCACATACTTAAAATATTATTGTATAAAATACAACATTGAAAAATTTAATTTCTCATAATGTAAAGAAACTATAATAACAATAATCACTAAAAAATTTTCTACATAAAAACTTAAAAAAGTTAAAGACTACAAAATTCTGAAATTAAAAATTGTATTATAATATCACACATGGCAATATATAATGGAAAATTATTATTAATCAAGATATTTAAAAATAATGTTTGAAACTTTTTAACTATTACTTTAAATAATAATATTTTAAATATAGAATTAGAAAAGAAATATAAAAATAGTATTTTTATATTTATGTATAAAGATAAAAGAAATCTTTTGAATATTCTAAATTTGAAAAAATTATTTAAATATTCACTATTAAAAACTAATACAAAAATATAATCATATTACTCATATAATATAAATCATATAATATTCAAATATATAATCTTAAAGATACAAATGCATATCATCGAATGAAAATTGAATAAAAAGGCTGGAAATCATTATTAATATAATTTTGAATTTTATTCTAATATATCTCTTTTTATCTCTTTCTATTTTATCTCTTTCTAAATTTTATTTTTTACACGAATAAACTAGATCTAAATAAATATTAAGATTTTTACAAAATTTATATAGATTAATAACATATAATAATCTGTTAGTACATATTATTTAAATATACGATATAATTTAAAATTTTGTAATAAAAACAATTTTATAGTTTCTAAAGAAGATTTACAATAAATTCAAAGTTGAGTTACTAAATTTTTTAGAAAACATTAATCTACAATGCAATATTAACCTCAAAAAATAATCAAAAAAGTTTACTTATTTATTTGTTACTATTAATTATCATAATATTATAAATATCTATGCATAAATTATATAATTATATACATTCAGTACTACTAATATTATTTTGACTTGAAAATTAATCAATATTTCTATCCGATATGAAATTAGTTCATGGTAATTCAATAATTTGATTTTATTGAGGTTTATATTAATCTTAAAAATGTATTGACGCTTCTAAATTTCCATTCCATTTCTTTGCTTCACTTATTAAATTAAGTCAAATAAAAATCAATTTTTTTAATAACATGAATTAAATAGTTATATATATATATATATAAGACGATTTACCAGCGGTTCCGTATATGCAATTCTGATTGTTTACATGCTAGGACATTGCCCGGATGTCGTTTACCTTACGGGTAACATTCCTGCACGAGAGTCCACCTGCAACGTTTCCATTCGCACCTTGCATTTACTAATACTATGCATATATATATATATATATATACTACATTAAAATATAACTATAGATGTGTTCAATTGCATATATCCAAGGTCTAAAACTAGATGAAATTTATTTCGATCAGTTATAACAATTTATTCCCAGAAATTTTATTTAAGTTCGATAAACTGAAAATCAAAAATAGTTTGAAAAGTTAAAAATAGTATCATCATAGTAAAAATATAAAGAAATAACATAAAATAAAGATCGATAAAAATAATTAATGAGTAAGAGAAGAGAGAGAGAGAGAGAGAGATAGAGAGAGAAATGATCACGTTAATAGACGTGAGCACTTCTTCGAATATATTTGTTGATTATGTGGCAAAATATTCCAGTGTTGTTATATACGATTAAAATTAATTATATATTTTATGAATTAGAAATGTAATATAGACTTATGTTGTGACATAAGTATTTTTACTTTGATAAATGTTTAATCGAAAAATTATCGTCAAAATTTATTAAAATATTCTACAAGTTACTTAAAAAATTATTGAAATTTTTTAAGTAATATATATATATAGATTGGATATAGTACAATAAATTTATCATGAATTTAATCGAATGAAAATTATTTCTTCGGTTTTATGTTACTCAATATTTGTTATTCCAATATTTACAATAGTATCATTAATAATTTGTAGAAAATATACTTACAAGGAAAAGGATTTTTTATTATTCAAATGTATTTAATATATTCCCTTGTAAGTCAAAAATACATTATATTTTTTATTCAATTTTATGTACTCAGTAAAAAATATAATTTGAAAAATGTAAAAAGAATGAAAAATAGTTTATAAAAACCTAATAATAATAAGCAAAAGTGTTTTTATCAGTAAAAACTTTTTTTCTTCGATAAGAATAACATAAGAATAAGACAATAAAACAGTTGTAATGAAAAATAATAAACTTTTTCTATTTTTTCAAAATGATCCTGAGCCATTACTAATTAATTAAAAGGTAATGCAAATTTGTTAAATTTCAATTTTAAATAATATTTTTTATTGATCGTTTTAGTAATTTATACTGTTAAAAAACTACGAAATAATATATAACCTTTCAAAAAACATTTTTCAATTAATCATAAACTCTCACTTTTGAGTATGTGGGACAAAGTAAATCTTTAAATATAATAAACTATAAATAAGTTAATATATTTATTTAGTAAATATATTTAATACAAATGTACGTGACGAATCATGAAAATAAATGATTCGTATATATAAAGTTATGATTAATGTTTGTATGGAACTTTATTTTTTAACTAATTCAAAAGACAATTTTATTCTAAAAATTTTACATAATTATTTTTTTTAATTCATAAACAACTTAAATTATTCAAATAATTAATTAAAAATGTGTATGTAATGATAAATATTCAAAAATACTATATTTATTTTAGCAATTTGATAATTATGATGCTGAATTATAAAGTTTTTATGCGATATAAAATTTACTAAATAAATTGCTTGAATAATTTTTAAGGTAGGTTTTAATATTAAGTATTAAAAATTTTTTATTATAATTATACAAAATACATCATCGTATTCATACATATGCATACATAAATCATACATACACACACACACACACACACACATATATATATATATATATATTATCAGATACTTTTTGAAGATTTCAATTATTATAATGAAAATATATTTCAAATATTCTAAAAAGTATTTATCAATATATATAAATATACATATAATTTTATGTTTGCAATTATATCAATAAATAGAAATATTTTAAATATGCATATAAATGCTTATTTAGTTGTAAAAAATATATTAAAATCACATTTCATGATCATTTTTATAGTGATTCAAAGAAAGTATGACGCTCACTCATACATGGTAGGACATCAGCACCTGGCGGAATTCGCGATTGTGTCCAGCTCCGGTTATTCTTGTTTCCGTCTGTTCTTGAATCGACTGGTTTCGCTTCTTCTAGCGGCCGATAACGGTGGGGCCCGCGAGTTCTTTTTTGGACAGGACTCCGTTATTCCTTTCGGTGCTCCTCACACACTTCATGAGAAGTCCATTCACATATACGTAAATCGCCCGTTAGAAATTGGGTCGAATTCTCTCGAAAACCGTAGCCTCGATGCTTGAAGGAACTTTTAAGTTCAACGAATGTGTGCGATATACAGTTTTACCATATTTCATAATCTTTAATTTATTTATATTTAAATTTCTCTAATCGATTCTCAAATTATAAAATTAGATACGTTTTTTAAATCTAAAAATTTATCAATGTAATGAATTCATATATGTGTATATGTAACTCACGTCTAATATATATTAATAACTAAACATACATAAATGTATGTTTATTTTATTGAATAAATGTATAATATATTATTGTAAATTATAGTTATATTTATAAATTATTTATATGGTTTCATACTTTTTATATCAATAATTTTAATAGTTATGAAAGTAAATAAAATAATGTTACAATATATATTTTATTAAATCATAAAATTATACGAAATCATTATAATTACTATTACTATAATATTTATTAACTTATTTCGTTAAAATAATGAATATAAAAAATAATAAATGAATATAAAAAATGTTACGGCAATATTTATTAATAGTATTATTTTAAAATCCTAATATATTTTATTTAATATTTTCAATTTACTTAATTAAACTTTTTTTTAAGAAATATTTCTGATTTACAAAGTGTCAAATAAATTTTTTAATAAAAAGGTATTTTATTAATTATTAACACATTATAATTAATTGGTTTACTTTACAATAGTAATGAGAAATATAATAATTTTATAATATTTGTTAAAAAATATTGGAAATAAGGTCATCAAATTAAAATATTTTTTAATTTATATTTAATAACGTCCATTATTTAATAAAAAAATAAAAAATCATGTATCATTTTTTTATTAGTAAATATTTCTTGCTTTAAAAAATACAGACAATTTCATTAACATACTGATATATAGAATAAAAGACACAAGATATTAAATTTTTTTTTATTTTTTATAATTAATTTTTTATTTACTTAATATTTTGAAAAATGTAGGTAAAACATTAGATATCACAAATAATTACTACTATTTGTTAGAATCATAATTATTTATAATATTCTTTATTTCAAATTCATTGATTTATTTACTTCGTCTATGAATTGATGTTTATTTAGTCATATAATATTTTTATAATTCTATTGTTATAGATTTTTATAGTAATTTAAATAAATTTTAATATATCATTAATAATATTCCATTTTTATTATAATTATAATTTTATTCTAGATTTATAATTTCTATTTTTAATGAGATAATAATATTTTACTACAAGTATTTATAAAAATTTATATTATTTTTATATTATAAATAAAAAGTCATTGGAACAAAATTTTTTTATTTATAATGTATATAATAGATTTCAGAAGAATAACGAAAAAACATATAAATTAAATATATATATTTTAATAGATATTTTATATGTAAATACAGTATCAAAAATTTTTTTGTTGTTTTAGAAAGGCAATAGTTTTTTATGTTCAATTTATGACTGTAAATAATTGTTTGAAATATTTTAATATAAAGTTATTTTCAACTTACCTTAATACTAAAATTAAAAAGTTCAAATTATTTACATTATATTTAATATTATTTATATCTAATATAAATAAAAGTCGAAGTATAACATTTCAAATGATAACATCATAAAAGATAAATTTTTGAATAGCTTTCATAATATCATTATATTTTTTCTTTATCACCGATTAATTTCTCCTTCAGTTTCATTTTTTATGTTTTCATTGAAACAGGATTCAAAAAGGTTGTAGGAGAAACAATATGCATATCAGAATAAAAAGTTGAGATCAGCTTGAACAGATAAATAATGCTGCTCCGCATATCTATAATAAATTAATATATGAATTAATAGAAATTAATTATAGCAAGATTAATAGAAGATCGACTTTAAACAAATAACTAGATACAGATAGAAACATGATTACCCAAAGAAAAATTGTTGTTTTTTTAATTTTTTACTTTACGATATATATAACCTATTATAGCTTTCAGAAAATTTACATAAAAATATTTTGACATTTCAAAAAGTCTACGATTAATTAATCTATGATTTCCATCTTAACTCGCTTGTAAGTTTATGATGTTGTTCTACTGGATTAATTCTCACACTTCATTTCATTTTTTCACAGGCTCATCGTAATACTAGGAGAACGACCAGTATGCAGCAACTGGTAAACGGGTTAGATCGGTTAGAAACGGTGAAATTCATAAGATATATTTGATAAAAAGAGTAGATATTCCCTTCGTCGAAGATCACAATGGATATTTGTACTTACAACTTCTAATAAATTTATCTTTTTCACGCAATCTTACGTAGTTTGAAAAAATATACAAATTTAATTTTAGCTTTTGGTGTTAAGAAGTTTTTCGTTAAATATTTGAAAAGCTCTTAATTAAAAAACTTGTAATGCATGCAAGGAGTACTATTTGCGTATTTTTGTATATCACACAGTTTGTTTGATACATCTTTCATATTAAAAGTCGTCTACTTAAGTTTTATATAATTTATTCTAAATTTATCTATCGCATATTCAACTTGTGCAATACTCAATTTCTGCACCACCTACCAACACGCAAGAACACCAATCTTGCATACATCGTTTTCTATAACGGTTCTGTGATCGCTCTTATGAAGTGATATGTTAGGTTATGTACTGTAAAAAAAACAAATTCTTATTTAGTATCATAATAAAGACTATAATTAATAAATTGCTTTCACAAATTATTACTAAGACACCATTATTACGAAATGAGTATAAAAATAAAGTTTCAATTTTTTATGATCGAAATACCATTACATATTTGTAAATATTATTAGTATAAAACTCCAAATATTCTGATATTTAAGAAAATTTTTTATGCATTACTTCTAATTTAAATATTTTAATAATGTTCGTATTAGAATTTTTAATTTTTTAATATTTCATTAATTAATATTATCTTTTATTATAGAAATATATATTCAAATAAAATTTTTTGAAATTACACAATAAAAAAAAGTATAAAATATCTTACAATAATAATTAGTATTTAATTATGTAAATCCAATTCTAGGACTTTTATATTTTAAAAAATTGTTTGATATAAACTATTTATAATAATATTAGTATATAAATTACTCAAAATAAGCTTAATAAATAAAAAATACGTTTCTACACCAATATGTTAATAAAACTTTTATTTTAAGTATTACATTTTTTTGAAAATTTAAATTTAAATAAAATTTGAAAAATTTATATTTTCCTCGTTAATTTATTGAGTGCATATATATAAGATACAGATTACATACTTATAATGATTGTGAAAAGACCACAATGAATTTTTGAGTATATGACAATTAATGAATTTATTGCAATAAAAAATAAAACCAAACAACAATGAAGGTGATAACATTACATTTAAAATATTTGTCTAAACGGTACGGGAATAAGACGGAATTCTATAATAAACGTTCGCGTTGAGAATAAAACAAAAAAATGCTTAAGTAATATGTGTAATCGGCAAAATTAGTCATCGATTTCATTTTTTATTATAATTTTATTCTAAGTAATATTTACAAAATCAGTTAACAATATAATCTCTTTTAAATTAGTGTTCAAAAATATAATTATATAAGTTTACAGAGATAAAGATTTTTTAAATTTCCAAAAAGGAATACTAAAGATTAAAGTAAAAACAACTAAGAAAAAGAAGTATATCTCGTCAATATTATATCCTAATGAATGAAATACGAGATATGGTAAAAATAAAAAACATCCAGATGTTGCCAAATAAAAGAGGTCAACCGCGAGGTGACACAATCAAATTTACATCAGAGAAAAGTGCATGCCATGCCATGAGTCGCAAAGTTTATACGAATATTATGTGGAATCTCTTAATAATATAAATTGTACGCTTATTTTCACATAAGTGCAATTATGTATTGCGTAATGAATGATGCATTAAAGAACTGCAAAAAACAACGCTTGTTATAAAAAGCGTCAATTATGGATCCAATATATAACTATTTACTTTTAAAAAAGAAATAATTAAGAAAACAGCCATTAGCGTGTGTGTCCACAGCAATGTAATGACGACCTGACATCTGAGACGAGAGAGCATAGCAATTCGAAATATCTGGCGCGAAAAAAATACTATCTTATAGAGTCTTTGATTTGAAACAGTTTAAATTTAGTATCAGGATATAGTCAATATGTGGTATATTAAGAAAAATGTAATAAATTAAACATTTGAAACTTGTATAATTTTTGAATACTCTGCTTCTTTACATGAGTTTTAATTATATATAAAGTTTAAAAAAACATTTCACTACATAAACATTCAAGTCAAAACTAGAAAAAAATTGAAATTAAATTTAAATTTAATTAATAAAAGTTACAGCTAAAGTTATTGAATAAAAATAATTCTAAACTTTCTCCTCAGCAATATTATATGTAGAAAAAATGAACTTGAATGTATTTTAAAAATAGTTTTTATATTGTAAATAATAAAGTACATCACTGCAAAATAAATTTTTGAAAAAGCGTGTTTAACAAACAAAATTTAACAATACTTTATAACAAAAAAATCCGATATAATGTACATTTTAATAATGATTTACAATTGTATCATAAAATCATTATTAAATCAGAAACTTATTACTACATACCATTAAATTTCAATTGTTCTATCAAATTTCATAATAAAAATTACATATTTGAAACATCATGATAAAATATTATATTTATTAATATTACTTATTTTATACAAAAATATTATTTGAAAACATTATGCATTAATATAATTTCATGAAAGCATTGATACAACTTTTTTATTAATGTATATAATTCTAGAAATAGAGAAACTTATTTATTAGAAACTACAATCATCTTTGAATAAAAGAAGCTTAGAACTGCTGCATAATATAATATGAAAAACTGGCGTTAAAAATTTCTTATTTCCGAGTGCGACAAATTCTTTGACTTGAATGTATGTAAATCTTTTTAATATTTCTTTAAGAATTAGAATGGGTCAAGTTATGTAATTCTTATGCGAACTCGCATTGAGTCCGTCTAAAATCAAATTCATTATTAACGATAACCGCGTGGTGTGAAATCTTTCACCGTTGACTACGTCGACGTCGACGTCTGGTACTTAAAATGCTTAGTATGCATTTTCTTTAAAAAATCGCTGCGCAAAGCATCGTTTTTCGCGCTACAAGCATTCCACGACGATACATTGGACTCGTTTGTCTTCTTTCTTATTTTGAAGCAACTTGCATCCAATACTCATCTATATAATGCGATACTTCCGTGAAATTTAGTAAGTTATAATACCTTTATAAAATAATAACAAATGTAATATATCATTGAATACATAATAATATTATTAATAATTTTATTTAGTACATTACTTTATTTATTTTAAAACCTTCGAAAGTTGTTTTAATATTTTAATATTTAAATTAAAATAAAATTATATTCATTGATAAAAATATTAAATATAATTTCATTTAAATATGTTTATGCATAATATTGTATGATCATATTCAAGCAAAAAGAAATACATTTTTATTTAATCTTAAAAATTTAGAAGTCAAAATATTATATACTGCAAAGAAAAAAATAATTTAGTTTATTCAATATATATAATATTTACAAAAATAATCAGCACGTATACTTATCTGATTTTAAACTTGAAATTTAATAAATTTATTTCACGAATATTAAAAATAAAAATAATTATTAAAGTTTTTCTCATAGTAAAGTTTTTTATAATAATAGTATAAAATAATTTATAATAAATTTAAGGTTCTTTAATAATATTAAATAGAAAATATTTTATTTAATTTAATTGAGAAAATATTTTGACTCAATTATTTGTTCGAGCATTCAAAAAATTAATTTAAGCTATGAAAGAACTTTAAATTATACCGTAAAACAATTATGTAACTACTACATAGATAGAATATATAATATATATTGTTACGTGTTATACGAAAATAATTTTTAGTAACATTATCATATTATTAGTAAAATAATTAAAATTTTTATGTTAGTTTTAAATTGTATTATTAATTCAACATTCAGTTTTTTAAATAACTTTTAATGTTTTTTAATTTAATTCACTAAAAACAAGAATCATATCGCTAGATATTTATTATTATAAATATTAAATGTTATTATGTATGTTTAAAATAGATCTATCTATTATTTTTTTAATAAAAAATGTCAAATATGTGTAATCATACTAATTGTTTTTTTTAACTTCTAAATCGTTTATTATAATATTTTATTATATTTCTACTTAATTATTATTATTCTATTCTATATACTAATTATTCTCAAAAGTTTTATTATTCACAAGTTTTTATAAAAATTTATTTATTTAATTTGTTTAAATTTTTTTATTAAAATAATTACTTTGTGAAATTGAAAATTTGAAAAAATTACATTATTAGTAATCAAAAACTTTAAAAAATGATTTATGAAATTATTAAAAATAAATTGCAAACAATATTTAGTGATCTAAGAAATAAAATCTATGAAATAATTCTGTTAATATTTATAATTAGTGTGCACAGTTTTACAAACACGGATATAATTAAATAAAACATCTCAAGGCGTGATTAAAGCTATAAACCAGTCATTTTTTCCATTTGATTTGTTGTTATCACCCACGCAATTTGCACGTTGCAATCCAAAATCAAAATAATTCTAGCATTATTTAAAATCTTGTCACGAAACTTGCATTTCCTTGTTATTATTCAATAAAGTATTTTTTAGCAATCATCAAGTCTAATTTTCATATTTATGATATATTACAATGTATATATTATCTGAATTACATACTTCAATATGATTTGTTTAATTTAGTTAACATCTCAGAACTTATGATACATATATATAAAAAAATTTAAACTAAGCATGAAAAAAAAATCAATGCTGTACAATGTATTTCTATCTCATTTTATGTAAAATTCATTTTTATTAATTTCATTCAACAAACTTATGTATGTTTTTAACTTACAAAAAGCTTCTAACTTCAACAGCCAAATCTGTATATATCAAAATTAAGTTCATAATAATAGCAAATAAATAGTAATAGCACATAAATTTAACAGTAAATTTTATTAATATTACAGAAAATTAGTTTAACTTAAAAATTTATATAAAAGTTTTTTCACGTCAATTTAAATTCATTTAAGTAATTTTAAATCAATGAAGTTACATGAATTACGGTTATTTTTAATGTAATTGAGAATAATTTATAAATTAACTTTTTTTATCTATATTATTTTTTTTTAAAAATACATCTAAAATATATACTAAGATAGCAATATAAATCTTCAGCAAAAAAATTTTCATTTTTAATCTTATTTTGACAGAAATCTAACAAATTTTAAATTTAAGAACCAATTTCAAACATTTATCCAAAACAACATAGATTGAAGACCCCAACCAAGACACAATGAATAATTAATGATTTCATAAATTCTTCTAAAAATTATATCTGTGTTTTCTGTATATATATAGTCATACTACATATATTCAGAAATATTAGTTATTAAATGTTATATCTAGTAAAATTAAAAACTATTAAATGAAATACTAAATTCAATTAAATAAAATAATTATTAAAAGTTAATAATTTTATTTTATAATATTATTAGTTCTAGTACCAAATTAATTTATTTTTTATATATATAAAAAAATGATTTCTGAAATAATTAAAAATAAATTCAGTCATCTACTAAAAGATTATTTAGTCATTTACTAAAATAAATCTATGAAACAATTCTGTTAATATTTATTGCATACTTAAACATTTTTATAAAAACCGATATAAATAAATAAAAATATTGGAAAGAAATTGACAAATAATTTTTTTTACAACAAAAATGGAAAATACCTATCTATTTGGAAATACATCGATATAAATTAAATTAAATAAAAAAAAGCATAATTACTGAAACGTAATATAAATGAAAATTAAATCCATCAATATTCTATTGTAAAAATTTTTTAAGTGTCCTATAAGTAATTGTGAATTATATTCTTTTACAAATTTATACTAACGTATTAAGATATAACTAGTTTAATTAATACTATACAATTCTTTTTTAGAATTTATAAAATTGACAAAAGTAATAGAAATAAAATAAAATATATTGATAATTTCAACATTAGTAAGTTTAATTTTTTCAATTTTTGTATTTTTAGCCTAAAACTAATTTAGATAGCATATATTAATTGCGGTAGCACATAAAGAAAACCTCAATTACAAACATATTTAAAAAAAAAAGAAGAAATGCTAAAAACAACACGATAATATTGAAACAAAAAATAAAATGATTTTTATAATAAATGCTTAAATAAATATTGTTTCGATTAAAAAAATTAATTTTATTATCTTTTTGTTTATTATAAAATCATCGATCTATAAGTTAATTGATATCGAAAGAAATGATTCTTGAATCGTAAATAACAATTATCTATATTAAAGGGATGAACTATTATTATTATTTATTGGTTCCAATAAACAATTATATGGGTACATTGAAAATGAGAAAATATTCCGATTTATCTAATAACATTCGTCACAATATAGAAGTAATGTACACATTGTACGATATTGTGCACTATACGTATTCCGCCGATATCGGTATCCTCCGTATGTCGGTAGCCAGCAACGCTCGCGGGGGCAGCAATTCTGATCGCGGCAGGTTCAACGGCCTCAAATTAGCTTCAACTCCCACCCTAGTATGCATGCATGGAAGTCTGCTTAAGCGTACTTGTTTGCGTATGACGAGGCTAATTGAGTTTTCGGTCAGTCGGCTACGACGTCGTGAACCGCTCGCTTGTGCTTTTTAGCATGAAAGACTACTTGCGCGCTCATACACATGTATCAAAGGAGAACTGCTGGAGATCTGAGGCTCGCCTTCTCTTAGGCACACTACTTTACCGGTCGTTCACCTTTCTGCGTGCAAGAAGACATACGTATATATGAACATAAGCGCGTGTACAAGAGGCATGTACATTGTGTACCAACAGCCTCGAAGTGTAGAATATCGCGGTGCTTCAGGGATCCGACAATTTATTTCCCTTGCTCTCCGATTATTACTTGACCCCTTACGTTATGCATGACCGCATCAACAATTGATATTTACGAGTCAAATGGGTGGCCCGCCAAAATTGAGTACCTCCCCGAAGCCGACGTGTTTCGAAGCACGTTTCACACGCTCCTCCTCCTTTTCTTCTTGATTTAATTTACTATGGAATTCTGCCTGGTTTCAAATATCGACTTTAATACTGATTCAGTATGATAGCAAAACTCGTTCAATATAACAATGAAACTTTTCATTGAAATTAAATTTTTTATTTTCGTATTTTTTGATCTTGCAAAAATAAATCTACCAAAGGATGAATTATACGTACATACTTACCTAAAAAAAATAAATTCATTTTATTAATAAGGAATTATAATAAAAATTCTTGTAATATATATAAAAAAATTTATACCTTTTAATAATTAATCCAGACGAAATGATATTTTAGTAATAAATAATAAATATATTATTATTCAAATGAAACGTATTTAAATAAGTTACTAAATTATTATACTAACTAGCATTATTTATTATATGTGATATTATTATCATTTATTTAGTACATCTGTATACATTTAAAATTCAATAGAAATAGAAAGATTAAGAGTTTATATAAGAGTATATATAGTATCATTTAGAATTTATTAAACATCATTTTAAGTTAATTAAATATAAAATCTATTTATATTACAAATATATAAAAATAATATTCTTATAATTAAGAATAATATAAACAAATAAAAACAAGCGACTTTACATGAAAAATAGTTTAATGAAATAGATTTAATAGTAGTGCAAACATAAATGTATGTAAAAATATACTTACAAATTTAATTCTCTATAAGTGCTCTTGGAAATTGTAATACAAAAATTAAATTTAGTTTTTTCTGTTATAAATATAAATTAATGATTTATCGTGATAGTGTTGATGAAATAACAAAATAGAAATATCTTACAGGCGAGTTTCTTTTTAGTCAAAGTTTTATAGAAATACTCCTTAACTGCTCTCACTTTTTAATAATGCTTAGACAGTATTTCTTATTTGACTGATCTAATAATGCCATTTGTGATTTTGTTTTTCGAGTCTTCATATTAAAAAGCATTTTATATACATGTTTAAATTTACAATATTTTATATTTTATAAATTTTATATCTTATAAATATAAGAATTAGATTAAAATTATACATCCAATTAAGATTAATATTTGACAAAAATGTTTCAAATATCCGTTTAAATACTCATTATAATTTTTTATAAAAGACATGAATTAATTATCTACACATTTAACCTGTTCTATATTTTGCAAACTCTAACTTTTTGTATGTATATTCTTTTTTATTTAAACTCTTTTATTTTCTCGCTCAATTATGTTTAATCATTTAATCATCATCAATGTAATATAATTACAAACCTATGTTTTAACTATGATATGCTATATTAAAAAAAAGAGTATTATTACCTTAGAAGTTTCAATAGTTAATAAATACTTTATTGCAAAAAATAAAACGTTTTCATAAATTTTACAATAACTTATTTATATTTTCTTGTTTATTTAATAATATTGAATTCTAAAATAAATATTTTAATTTATAACAGTAAATAAACATGATACAATCTTGAATATCTTATAAAAATCAGTTATTGTATTTTGACCAATTTTTTACTATAAATAAAAATTATTGTAAAAATTTTAAATACAATTAATTGTTATATTATATGTTTTCTACCCAGAAAAGTAAAACTATATGTAGACTTGTCTATAATAACTACAAAATTTATGAAGAATTTTATAATACAGAATCTAATCATAAATATTTTAATACATCACTAAGACTTCAAATTGTAATTGAGTTATTAAAAAAATTTTATAATAATAAATTAATTTAATTAATATATTATTAAAACTTAAAAATCAATACTATTATTATTTAATTGAAAAAATTACAATACACATTATTGCAAATACATTATAATTAATATATAAATATACTTACAAAGGTGTTATGAATTATAAAATTCTTTTCAGTAATAAATGTATAAATCAATAATGTATAAAACATATACTTTGATAGTTCAAGTAAATAACTAAATACTATTTCTATAACTAAATTATTTATAAAAAATAATTCTTTTAATTAATTTCTTTCTTATATTAAAATAATTATAAATAATAACTAATGTTAATTATATATTAATTGAAAAATTAATTTTTATGAATTATTTAAGAACTATTAATAAAATTTATGTTATTTATATTTTCAAATATCAAATATCACTCAATAAATTAAATTTGAGAATTTATAAAACAATAATAGGTTTTGTACTTACTTATTGATATAAAACTTAAATTACTGTGGAATTAATAAAAATAAAAATATGAGAATTAATAATTTATAAACTTACAAAGTAAATTAGATTTGACTAAACTTAATTCGATAATACGTTTAAATAGATTAAAACAATAACATTGAAATCTTAAAAAGATTCGAATATAGATTATAAATATTTTATACACCTTATTCAATGTTGAAATTCTTAATTAATTTTATGTTCAGGAACAATTTTCTTTTTTATATTTTAATATTATTTCGATAAAAATTTAGTAAATTTAATAATTCTTATTAATACTTATAAAATATTTTCAAAATACAAATTAGAAATTTGTACATTATTTTTTTAAAAACAATGCATAAATGTATTTAAAGCGATAAATTATATATTTTTTCAGAGTATTTTTAAAATAAATAATTTGTTGCGTATTGTTGAATTATAATCAATTTATGAAGTATTTGAAAGAACAATGCTTATTCATTAAAAATTCTTCAAATTTATTATTGACTATAGTTTTCAAATAATTTTTTTAAGAATATCTAAATCATTTATCTTAAAAAATCTGAAACAAAATATTTTTACCATCTATGAATAAATACAAAGAAATATCCTTGAAGAATTCCATTCGTATTAAAACATACATTTTCTTTCTTTCCTCGAACCAACAGCAATCGCTTTGAAAACATTCTTGTTGCCGAAACAGTAGATATTTACTCAAACAAAATTGACCCATAGATATTATTTATTAGAAAAAAACAACTTTTAAAAAATGATATCTGATTCTGTCACTATCGTCCAGCTAAGTAAAATTTTCTCTTGCTAGCTATTGGTTACTACCAACCTTTTGGTTACAACTTATTGCGCATGAAAAATACCTCATAATCTATTCTTAGGAGCTCTTCCTGACGCTGTGTAATGAGACTTCCATCAATGAGATTGGAAAATGCTATAAAGTATGACACAGTTTAAATCAGCTGTAATAGCACTATCGTGCATAAATTATATTTGCAATTGGTATATATTCTCGCATGAATATTTCTGATACTTCATTGGACTATACAAACTATGCATGAAATCAATACACTGTCAAAAGTAAATACAGCACAGTCTAACGAGTCGTAAGAAAAATATGCACATCTCTGGATTTGTTCACATCTGACAGCAAGAGTGGACACAGAGTCTAGTATTATATTAATCGATGACAATGACCGAAAAGGAATTTATAAGCTATCGTAATTATATGCTAAAATACCGTGAAAAATTTTTAATACCCAACATATTCTTTATTGCGTATAATATGTGTTATCTATACGCGAGTTGTTTTTTTGTATTTCAATTACTATGATATCGTTGTTTTTTTTACCCCAAGCTAACTTATTATATAAATTAGTATTAATATCTAATAAAGCGGTGAAGGAGAACTTGAAAGCATTGAAACCATTGTATACTCGTATAAATTTAAATAAATTAGGATTTTCTAATGAATAATAGGTAGGCTGCATGAATTATTTTATTTTTCAAAAAAATAAAATATAAGTTTATAACACAGTATAATTTTATTTAAAAAAAATATAATATTTCAAAACTTTAATTTATCTAAAAATAATAATAAATTTTTAATTATTTACATTTGAAAATAAATATTAATAATAAACTAATAAATAATATAAATTTTTAATTATTTACACTTTAAAATACTGGTATGGAATAATAACAATCTTAGCAATGGTTTTTAAAGTTAGTATTTTACTCTACCTCGAGATAATGATTTATTTTTTAAAACAAATTTTATTCCTTATAATATTATTCTTTGGTAGTAAAAATAATTTTTTTACTATACAGTTAACAAAATTTCATACGCATAAAAAATCTTATAAGAAAAAGATGAAAAATAAAAATTAAAGTAATTTAAATAAAATTTCATAATCATCAAATATATAAATTTTTTAACGAATTAAACCTAGCCCATATTATAAAAGTCTAAGTATATTAAATTAATATAAAATACTTTCTACAAGAATATAAATATAAAATTACTTTTTTAATAATTTTTTATGCACTAGTATTTTAAATATCTAAATCAAGTTTTACATATTAAATTTAATTCAATTTACATATAGTTTTTTTTACTTAAAAATCATTATTTTCAAGTACTACAAAGTAATTTAATAAAAAATCTTTAAAACTATAAAAACGGAATTTATAATTATTCGTCATTCTTTTTTGAATCTACTATAACGTTAAAACAAATATTTATTGTCCGTCTGTTTTAATTATTCTTATTTATTTTATAATTTTGTTTATATGAAAGTGCATAAATAAACATCAAAAAAGATATAATGAAAACTAAGAAAATTAAATAGTCTACACTATCGAAATCAAGGGTGAATATATATAATATATTATAATAATATACGATGCAAGGATGATACAAGTAATGTATACAATAGCATATATCGTAGATTACAATGCTTTTTTGTACTTTTATGTATACACATAAACCCACGCGTATTCAGCTTTACAGGCGTTATTTGAGCCTGTTCCTCACATGTGTGTATGTGAATGCCAGCTTTGAGGCATTCTTTGACCTCCTTGTATCCATTGCTCATTTATTTGCAAAGAGGGTAATAAACACTTTGTGGAAATTTGGAAATATGGAGGAGTGCCAGTTCATAAATAGAGGTAAGATTAACTTCCTAATTATATTATTATTTAAACTTATTAAAAATATTTTATTTAAAAATTCACTCTATAAGTTTCATTTATGATTTAATGAAGCTTCTATTTTTAATTTATTGTTTTAATAATCTATGACATAAGTGTATAATAGTTATTTGGCTTAGCTTTTCATTTTGTAGTTCTAAATAACTAAAGCTCTACAAAGACAATAATTAATTATTCTACTTAACTATATTAATTACTGGTATATTATAATAATATTCTAATAATATTTTTATTTAATATTTTGATTAATAAATTAATGATGCAATGGATATAAATATAATTAATCGAATAATAATAATTGAATTTAGATAATATTTTATGTTATCGAATAAATTATAATTATCCTAAAAAATTTTATAAATTATAACATACTTTTTGATATTTTTTTAATATATGCTGTAGAGTCAATAATAGAGTCAATACGAATTTAATGATTCCATTTAGGAGATAAAATTTTCTGAAATAAAATGAAATTATAGGTTTCTATTTGATAAAAGTATTAAGAAAAATTTTGTTATAAATGTGAAATATAAAAATAATAATAATAAATAATAACAAACGAAATATTAAATCATGTCATTAGATAAAATATTTATACAGATTATAAAGTAGTATTTACTTGCCATGAAAAACTAAACTATTGACATTATAAAGTAGCACGAAAGTTTCTATTTTTTTTAAATATTAAAAGCAGTTTTATTTTAATTAGACATTATTTCTAATAATTTTAAAAATGTTCCTTTATTTTATAATCAATATCTAATATAATAAGTTTTTTGTATATTTTCTGAACTGAAGGAAAAGAATAATTTACCAAATTAATAAAATTATATTTTTAATTCCACTTAACATTTTTCAAGTAAAATATAATATTTATTTAATTTTTTAGAGATTTACTTAGTATAAATATTATAATAAAGTTTTTTCAACAATGAATGATTTATGTATATATATACATTTTAGAATGATTTATATATATACTATGTTTAGAAAATCAATTAGTTTAGGAAACTAGAATTACGCTAAAATTATCACGATGAATGAAATTTATAGAAAAAGTCTTGCATTTTATTAGTTTGCTATAATTTAGAAATTAAACATAAAAAAATATATTGTATATATATTTTATGTAGTATAATAACAATAAGTCTCAATCAGTTAAAAAATGTTTTATAAATAAACGTATCGTAATATTTTTTAATTTTTTAAAAAGAATTTTTCGTAAAATGTATTATTTCTAAAAAATTATTACATTGTATAATTATGTTTATAATCATTCCTAATCTTATGTTATTATATTTTTAATACTATTATTTTAATTTTTATTATATTTTTTCAATTATTATATGTACTAAACTATCTTTCATCATAATTATTTTGTATATTATAATTTATTTTATTTATTATATTTATTATAATTATATTATTTTTATTAAAACTATGAGTAAAAATCATAAATAACAATAATTTGAAAAATAAACTTGTAATAATTATATTAAAATTTTTTAAATAAAAATTTCTATTTACAAATAAATATGTATAAGAAATTCTAAACAATAATTATATATTTGTTATTGATCATTGAACGTTACTAACACCTAGCAATAATATTAATATTGACGATATTTTTGAGCTACGATTTTTAGTATTAGTGTTTTTATTATATTTTCTCACATAGGTCATGAAGGCGAATATGAGAGAACAAATTGAAACTTGTCTGTGCTAAGCTATCGTTGACAGTGTGGCACTCAATGTGTACATATACGTGAAATATCGCTGACATATACAGAAGTTTATAGATAAGAGAAAGGCACACATGTACATATAGCAACTGCAACTATAGAGAGGTCCGCGGAGCAATGCACCTGGAGACGACAATAATAACAACGGCTAGTAACTATCTGTGAGTCGCAACCTTTCCTACATGTTAATGTAACAAAATAGTCTATAATACAGAATATGCAAAACTAAACATGTTTAGATGAGGAAATCAGCGTGAAAACTGATTAATTAATTTTTTAATTAGTTAATTAATTAATTTCTAGTTCATTATTTAAATCATATAATAGAATAATTTATCAGTAATTACATACTAATTAGTTATTAAATTTACAAAGCGTAAGATTAAAATAATATGTATAATAATATAATAATACATATATAATAATAATATATAAAATGAGGGTGTGTTTAAAAATTAATTTTATTTCTCTAACTTATTCGAGGATAAGTTCAAAAACACAAAAAAAAAACGTATTTCTAGCCTATTTATTAAATTATTAAATAAAATTTTATGAAGAGAAATATAAATTTAATATAATATTAAATAATATATAAGTATAAATATTTGATATTTTTTAGAATACAAATAATAATTATATTAAAAAGATTCATCAAAATCTTAATGTTAAAAAATGAAAATCCCATTAAATAATTTTCAAAAATGGATACCATATTTTTAGTTTTAGTTTTATTTAAATAACTGTTTAATTTAAAGTATTTTATAATCTAAAATACTGCATAGTGATATAATAGAACAAAAAAAAGCTAAATTGAAAATCTAAATAAAAAAATTAATGTGTTCATTAAAACAATTGAATTCTACAGTTATAAATATAAAATCAAATTCACTCAATTATTTGCTATTGCAAAGAATAATATACAAAATTTTAATATTTATTTTATTTACAATTTTTCGTTTCTTTGAAGTTACAAAAAATAGATACTTTAATAAAATGACTTAATATATACGGTATTTAAAAAATTTCATATTTATAAATATAATACTAAAAAAATTTAAGAATAATTAAATATTCATTAATCATATTAATTAATTAATTTAACAATTTCAATTATTCGTTAAAATCCATTTTAATTATAATAAATGTAGAACAATTAAAACTCATAACGAAGATCGTCGAAAATTTAAATTTAAAATAAAAATTCAGTTAAGTTTCAAATCAATATTCCTGTGTTTTTATAATTGATGAAATTAAAAATTATAAAGTAACCAAATCTAATTAAAATTAATATCTTTTCATATATTTTTTAAATATTAAATAATAATTTTAGGTTTTAAAATGAATATTAAACAAAAAACTTATGGAATAAACAGAAGATTAAGTTAAAATTAATTTCAAAAGATTATATGTTCATGTCTTTTTTTTTACATCTTATTTTACCCATGTTTTTTTTATTCTTTGCTTTTGTTACATAATTTGAGTACGTTACATAAAATTTTAAGTAAAATAGACACATGTTGTATTTATATATCTATATATATATATATATTAAAATATAGTATAATACATATTTATTATTGACACGATTATCATTATTTCGGTATCTTTTTGCAGTAATAAACTGGAATTTTAAATTATATTACCTCCATTTTAATAGTTTTAAATCTATAACATATTTTTGTATTTTTAAGAGTGATTGAAATCTATTATCCCTTTTTAATGAAACATTTAAAAAGTTTAGATACAAAAATTATATTTAAGTGATTTATTTGGTTTGTAACAAATTATCTGCTAAAAGTTTAGTAAATAGTGAATATATCAAATAAAAAATGAATATATTCGAAATTAAGAATTAATATTGTAAGGAATAAATCTAAGGAATACAGTACGTATGAATACTGTGTGAATTATTTAAATTAGGTAACTTGTTTATTTAATAATCATCTTCTAATTCTGTTATTATAATTCTTTCGATTCTTGATTAGAATATCCGTAATAATCATTATTTTATTTTTGAAAAAATTTTCCAATAGAAAACTTTCAATATTCTTGAATTGTACTCAAAATTTTCTTAAATTACTAATATCAATAAAATTAAACAATACATTTGATTATTTTAACTGATAATAATTGCATATATTTTACTTATTAACAATAAAGTGATTGATGTATTTTAAAATTTTATGTATAATTTATTCTTTTATTAATGTTAACAAATTGATATGTAAGGTATAGTCTTATTTCTCATACCTAAGTTATATAAATTATGTAACTGTTTGAACATTATTTGAATCAAAATCCTAATTAATACATTTTTTTCTAACACAAATGATCTATTCGAACTCTCAAATTCTCTAAAAATACATGTGAATTATATAAACTCTTTAATTTTTATAATAATATTTGAATAAAAACTTACTTTAATAATAATATAAAAATCTTTTATTAGATATTATTAAAATATTAATTCTTTAATATTTAAACATATTAACCATATTGAAAGTTAATTTAAAGAATCAATGTAATACTTTATCACTTCTGTACTAGTTCAAAATTAGCTTAATTATGTATCTATATGCTTTTAAAATTTATTGGACTTTAAAAATGTTTAAGCAATCTATTTCAGGTTGTTTTTATATTTGAGATTTGTCTTATATCGAAAGGTAAATATTTCATCATAATCTTTAAAATTTCTTTTTGACTTCTACTATACGAGAAAAAGGTGAGTTTCAAACTGCATGGAATTCTATGAAATTCACTTTACAGTATAAATGGTACTATTAAATTTAACAATAAATGTTTTTCAATTTATATATACGGTTTAAATCATATATATCATTAATAAAATACAATCTGTAACAATTTTTTTTCAAAAAATAGCTTACTTCCACGAGAATTTAACAAAAAGAAATTAAAAAATGTATAATCAATATAAATAATATGATTTATTTTGAACTCACAAATAATGTATAAGTAATGTATAATTTAATATAACACTACTTTAGTCGGACAATGTTACTCAATGATTATAAATCCTATCTTAAAATTCTATTTCTCGCTATAATTGTATAACATTTTAATTTTTGAATTATTAATAATTATGGAAAATTATTTTTTTTAAATAATTAAAACTGAAGCTGGATTTAATATGCATGATTCGAAAAAAGAAATAAAATAATAGGTATCTACCTTTATTTACTATTTTTTGTAAAAAAAATCTGTACAAAATATGCTTAAGATTTTCTTTTTAGATAAATACATTTGACGTAAAATAGCTTATTGGATCTGAATTATCCTATTTAGTGAAAAATAAAAATATAAAAATATATATAATATATAAAAGTATAAAATTAATTAAATTATGATATGTATTAAACTAATTTTTGATACAATAAATTAAAATGTTTTATTATAATTTAAATATATAATATCGTAACTTCAAAACGTTAATGTTTATCAAGAAAGAATATAATATAAAATCATACTTCATCGTCTCTAATCTCCAGACATTGTTGATTTAAAATATTATCTTTTTTAGTATATTTAGTCATTTCTTTCTGTAGAAATGTTCTGATCTTATAAAAATATCGAAAAATTCATTAATATTTTTATTGATTCCAAAAAAGTGAATAAATATACTGCCTGTTAGTATTTATCAGTAATGAATACTTTATACACTGTTTACAGTAATAATTATTTAATATTAATAATTTATTATTTTAATATTTTATTATTTTAATATTTTTCTTATTCTATTTTTTTTCTTATTTTATTATTGTTATTATTATATAATTTACTAATAAACTCAAAATATAATTTTTTAAACTTTAAAACAGTTTATTATGTATCGATTTTAGTTCCAAAAATATATTTTAAATACTTTGTTTTATATGACACGAATAATTGTTTATTTATATAATATGTTTTACTAAATCTTTGATGTAACATAGAATAATCAAAATTAAGTTTAATACATAATAGATAACATATATTGGTTAAATAATGAATATTTAATACAAGCTTAATGCAATAATTATAACTAAGAAATAAACTACCTTTGAAAAATATTTTAAACCTTTTTTATTTTTTACTAGTAAAGCCTTTTAAAAATATAATTTTTATTAAATTTTTATTTTTATAAACACAATTTATGTAATGTATAAAGTATTACAACTTGAATCAGATGAAAATGCAAAAGGAATTTAATTTTATTAACTATAAAGGTTAATGATAAATAAGCACATACGTACTTTTATAATTATACATTAAAGTATTAAAATAAATACTAAAATATTAAGAAAAGAAATTAACTGAAACAAAAATAAAAAAATATTAAAAACTAGCACATATATTTAAGTATATTTCTTTTAACGGTTGCCTTACTAAGTTTTCTTTTCCAAGAATCTCGTTTTCGACATCCTATACGTGTCTCGATCAATTTGATTGTCCCATCGATCGGGTACATGAAGACGAATAAAAAACCAAATGAATAAACAAAATGATAAAACTGATGAGCCTGCAGTACCGTTCCGGAACGCACTAAGTGCTACTGATGTACATAATGTTACAATCAGGAATTGGCGAGCGGTCAATGCTCGAGTGACCCCAACAACAGTAAAAGTGATACAAGAACCTGCTGTTTCATTCAAACGCGTACTATATTAAAAACTGTGAATTATTAGTGTTTTTTAGTTTTATTTAATAAGTATCGTGTAATTATCATTTAGTATTTATTAAAAAATATTTTAAGGAAAAAATTGGTGATGTTCCTATTGTCATCAAGAATTTAAGTACAACATTACTGAGGTATCATATTTTGATATAGTTATAAAAGTAATTGTACAAATAAATGTTAAAAAATTTATAAAAAATATCTATTATATATTATAGATACACATATTTAATTAAATTAGAAGCTTATAGTATATTGAAATTAAATTAAAAGATTTCTTAATATATTACATTATTACAATATAAAGAAACAAATAAAATTGTGAAATGGAAAACTTTATTACAAATTATAATTTATATACAAATTAAAAATTTCAAAAGTTTAATCATTGTTAAATATAAAGTATTTATTGTACATTATTATTTAATAATTATTAAAATTTATGATAATATTTATTACTTGTAATATTTTTTAAAAATATTAGGAATTTTTCCATTATAATTTTCATTCATTTGGTTTTATATAAATCGATTTGTTATAACGTATAAGTAATATTTCGAAAAATATCTTTTCAACTGAAAGATATTATCCATTTGGTAATTCTATTACTTTATACTTATAACTTTTATTGATAAAAAACTGAAATTTACTTTTACAAAACAGTAATATATAATAAAATAAATAAATAAACTGTTTTGCCAATATAGTTTTGAAATTGATTATTAATTTAATATTAATTCATTTAAATATTAGTATATAAATATAAACTAAATTTAACCTAAATAAATAAATTAATTTACTTTCGTTATTATGTCTTCATTATTCATTTTCCAATATAACTTTTAATGAAAATCTTTACATTATGGTCATTTTTTATTAATCTATCATTTAAAACTATCTGAGACGTTTAAACACAAATTTTTTGTAATATACTTATTTAAAAGTATAATTTAATAACTTCTAAGTTTAAAATCATTGATTATATAATATTAATTAATATTATATTATAATATATTATTAATATTATTTTAACTATATTCTATAATAAAACTATCATAGTAGTAAAATAATAAAATTTAATTGACTTATACAAATATTGATTTAGATACTTGAACCAATTTTTTTAAAGAAATAAAAATATTCAAATTTATTTGAGCAAAAATTGACTGAAATAATAAATGTGTACCGATAACAAGTGGAAATAATTACTCTGTATAAAAAAAAGAAATTTTGAATTAAGCAGATCTCTCTCCTAAGCATGTATTGAAAAAATTAATATTACAAATTTACATAGTCAAAGAAAAAACATATTTTCCGTGAAAGTTTATATGCATAACAAAATTTAAGATTTGAAGAATATAGCTATATTTCATCCATTGGTTTATAGTGAAATCATTATTATGAGCTATAAAGTTAATCAAATTTCTAAAGATTTGATCGGCAATGACTCTAAAGCAGACATTTATTTGCGATGGTACATCACCTTTGGCATCAACTTTATACTATTCACAAAGGCAGATTACGAATAATACAGACAGCTGATATGTACGTGCTACATCAAGGCAATCGGTATGCGAAACACGCGTGCAAACAGCACAACGGCCGACTGTCGATTCAAACCTTCGCAAAGGACGTTGACCGGTAAGTGCACGCAGCTCGCATATACTTGCTCATTGTATTTTGCGTATAAGGCTTTGTATATAAAACACATAATCTGTTTCTCTTAAAGCTGTCCGCAGCTGATGCAAAACAAAAGTGTTGCAGGCTCACGAATGCTGTTAAGTCACTTGATTAATTCTTAATTATCACACGCACCCAACCAACATCCAGGATCCCTCTCTACTTAACCGCGTGATGCAATTTCGAATCGCTATGATTGAATTACCTAGCATACGATATACTATCGCAGTATTTTTGCTACATGTGTATGCAGATAAATAATTACTTTTCAGTGACATAAATTTTTTTTTACTTTGTGACATAAAAATATGCGCATTCTAAAATATATTATACATAATATCGTGAAATAGTAAAATTTAACTTCTTCTTTATTTCTTAGCTTATATACCGATTTATTAACAGAACTTAACCTTAAATTTTAAATAAGAATAAATAATAATATTCAAATACAATATAAAATTCAGTTTTTTATTTTAAGTTTAAAAGTATTCTGAAACTTATAATATTTTAATTTTAACACTACTCCAAACAGCATTTGTAAAAATTATATTTTATTTTTTAATTTACTATAATATATATATTTTATCGAACATTTTTTTAATACTACATATATATTTGAAAAACTACAATGAAATAGAGGTAGTGGAGCATAGTAGAAGTTATAGAGGAAAAGAAAGCAGAAAAAAACGATAAAGAATATGAATAAAAGTGTAAAAATATGTAGTATTAAAAAATAAGCAATAAGCATAAATAGAAAGTTATTTAGATATAAAATTTACGAAATGCTATATATAAATACAAAATACAATATATAAAAAAAATGTATATATTTTTCATAGAGTAAATGAATAAATAAATATATGTAGAATTAAACTTATGTACTAAAAATAATATTTTTTTACGTTAATATGTGTTGATAAGTACAGTTGAAATATCAGTTTGCAATCACCTAACTTATTTATTAATTTTTTTATACATTTAATATTTAAAAGTATAATTTTATTATAAATAATTTTATAAAAAATATATTATAATCAAATTTTCTTTTAAAAAACAGGGAGAAAGGAAAAAACATGTGCATATACGTAAAAATATAAAAAACTGTATAGAGATAATAATCATTTGATTATCAAAAAGTATTTTAGTTAGCGAAAAGATATAAAAAAATTTGCATTAAGTATAGAAGTCGTTAGAATTATTGATGTGTTTATCCATTTATTAAACAAATAAATAAAATATTGAAAAATATATTTATATATCTATTTCCCTGTTAACAATATGCATAAATTTTGTGTAAATTAATGATTTAAAAACAAATATAAAGTTTATTAATTTTTTTTTCATTTGAAAATAATGATTTATTTGCATATTTTTTATTTACAATGTAAAATTGAAAAAAGTTTTTAATAATAATTTAATAATTCGAACAATATTATAACTATTGAAAATATTAAGTATAACAAAATAAATAAATTTATTTTTATTTTTTTAATTGTATTATATATATATATATTAAAAATTTATAAATCATAGAATAAGTATTGAGTTCAGAATAAGTAAAATATTTCCCATGGAAATTAATTAATTAAAAGGAAAATTTATTAAAAATTGTGAAAAATCATTTATATAAATAAATAAACATAAAATGACATAACATTCTTAGTTTATAAAAATGATATATTATGTCATTTGTATGGTATATTTACAAATTTTGGTAATTATTATAATTTTCTGGCAAAATTTTTCTCGGCATTAAGAATGTATATGAAATATTTTAAGTTATTAAAGTATTAAAAAATAATCATGTATTGGGAAAAAAGAGTGGACAAGTTATATTATATTATGATATAACAATGGATAAACGAATATGAAATAAGTAAAAGAAAATAGAAAGATGAAAGATGCGAAAGAAACAAGGAAAACAAAATAATAATAAAAATAATAAAAGACGTTCCTGTATAATTTAAATAAAAAATTTTAAAAACACACGGGATTCGTTTACAATAGAAAATTAAGTTACAAGGAAATAATAAGATACTAAAATGTTATGACAGAATATATATAAAATTTATGAATACAAAAGACACAATACAATCAATAAGCTTTGAAATTATTAGAATAAATAGAGGGGGAGGAGAAATAAGAGAAATAAAAAAGTTGAAAATATAAATAAAAAAGACAAAAAAGCTATGTCAAGAAGAGCTTAGTGAGAAAACTGAAATTAAAAAATGAAAAAATCTAAGTGATCAAATATTTAAACAGAAAAGAAATTATAAGATGTTAATATAGTAAAGATATAAGGTGGAATTAGAATTGTTAAAAAAAAAAGTGAAAATGAGAGTCAAATATTATTATTTATTATTATCATAAATGATGAGAAAATCAATAAAACACGGATAGAATAAACTTGAAAAAAAATTTATAGAGGACTGATAAAACGAAAGAAAGGAAAAAATAAAACCAAGAAAAACATATAAAAAAGACAAATAAGAACAATTTAGTAATTGTATTTTGGAACCTCGTTAACGTACCAAAAAAGAAAGAAAAAGGTCAATCAAAAGTACAGAAAAAAATAGACCTACAGTTATAAAAATATATTTGGGAAGAAATATAAAAAATGAGAAAATAAAAGCGATAAACTGCGAGTAAATTGAAAATGTTCTTGAAGTTGAAAGTAAAAGCATTATATAAAGAGAACAAATAATCAAATGAAAGAAAAAGTTTAGGATAAAGCGAAATTTTGAATGCGTAAAAAGAACGTACATGAGGTAAGAACACGATTTAGTAAACATATAGCTAAAAATAATAAGGAATAATAAGAAATAGTATTGTCAAAGAGTAGAGAAAAATATTGTATTATATTTATAAAAAAAAACTTGCATAAATATATAAACGACAGAAATATAACTTTTAATGACCAGGATAAAAAATATGTAGAAGCTTAAAAAAATGTGAGAAATCAAGATACAAAAAATGCAATTGTTGTAATGTATATATTATATAAATATGATTAAAAAAAATTAAAAAGGTGAAACGGAAAGTTTATTTGCGATTTACGATTATTAACCATTCGTAATGGATGGTTTTTACAAAATAATTATAACATAAATATCGTGAAATATGAAAATCTATTTTAATTAGAAATTATAAAAGGGTACAAAATGTATACAATAGAACCATAATAAAATTATGGTTCAACGATAAATCTATTGAAAAGTTTAAAAAAAAAATGAAGCAAAAGACAAGGATATCCTCTTATCCCATTGCTTTTTAATTTTAAAAGAATTTTATTATTATTTTATTATTGATTCTTAATAGACATTGAATTGACCTAATGTTGTTTAATTTTCAAGATGGTAGATTAAGAATGAAAAATAAGAGAATCAGAAGAATCAATGTGTTTACATATATATATATATATATATATTACAATAAAAATTATCTAATATTGTTTTATAAATAATATATTTTTAATATGAAAATAATAATTGTTTAAGTAATATTTTCATATAAATAAGTTAAAATGTTTCAGTATTAAAAGTTTCTATTTTGATTATATAAAATGAACATTACAATTTATTTTATGATTTTATGAAAGTACTGCATTTTCAGATTAATTTTTGAAGTAAATATTAAATTACATTAAATTTTGGTAACAAAAAGTAAAATAATGATTCCTTTTAAATATTTAAATCAATACTATCAATAATTTTTTAATTCGTATTATAAAATATATATTTAATTAATTAATATTTTGAACAAATTTAAAAAATTCATAAAATTTTTTTGTTCTACAGTTATATATAGCTAAACAAATAGAACTATGAAATTGGTTATTCTTATTAACCAATATAGGAAATATAAAATCTAAAATCTGCAAATGTCATATTGATATTAACACTTCATGTACAAATTTTAATAACTATAATATGCAAAAAAATTTAAACATATAGTTTTCTATGTAATCCATAAATATATAAATATTATACATACAGCGCCATCTTCGTGAGAAACTGTAGATTTATTTAAGTATTTAAGTAAGATTTTACATTCCAATAATAAAATACAAAAGTATATTTTGTTAAGTGTGACTAAAATTTTATCACTTATTTAAGCACTACACGATTATCATTTACTTAAAAAACAATTTTGATTGTTCGTTATAATAACCCTATTTTTTTTTAATTGATATTGACAATAATATTATAAATAATATCTTATATTTTACATCATGTAGTAATATTAATATTCAGATGTAAAATACCAAGATATTTATTTTTTATATGATCTAATTGATTCTGTAATTTAATTATGTAAACCTTTAATTTAAACATTCAAATAAATAATTATTATGTTATAATTATCATTTTTTATTAGCATAAATAATTTAAAGTACAATATTTACAATATTTTGTCTGATACGATTAAAAAATTATTCCAAATTAAAATATACTATGTACATAAATAATAAATGCATTCAAATTGAAAAAAATTATAGTTATTGGAATAAATATTGATAGTAATTTATGTAAATGATGTTATATTTTATTATTATTTTACTATATGTATACCATATGTAAAAAACCTTTTTTTATTTACTCATATAGTATGAAATTACAATAATAAATTTGTCATAAAAACTAGAGAAAACAATTAACTAAATTAAATTAAAGCAAAATCGTTGAATAAATTAATAAAATAAAATGTCCTTGAAGTAAACTTTTCAATGTTCAATTGATTCTTTTTATATTAATTGAAGCAACTGGAACTATTTTCACATACATATAAAATTTATTACACATTATAAGTAGCATTAAATTTACTACAAAAATATATTTATATAATCTATATGTGTATTCAAACAAATAAAACACAATTTGATAATTTTTAAAGCAAAAATTCTATAATGGGCCGAATAATTCATAACTTATCATAAATAATTAGGTAAAATTTACTTTCTTTTAAAATATAAAGTGTGGATTGTGTATTATTAAAAAGCTTTATAATATTCAGAAAAATATTGGAATTTTAAGACAATAAATTTCAAGACACCTTTGTTCTTTATAAAATAATTAAAAAATATTTCATAAATAAGTGTTATAATTAAGTGTTATATTGATATCTAAATCTATACGAACTTCAAGAAATTTTACCTACTCTCATTAATGATAATAGAAAATATGATTAATATTTTTACATAAGTATTTTCATGAATTTTACGGTGAATGAATACCATGTTGAATTCTAAAAATTGCCCAATTCTTTAGTAGATTTATATATAATATGTATATGACAATTTTTATACCTTTTCATTTGCTTGTATTTATTTCTTATATTTAATCGAATTACTAAAACTATTTTTATTAAAACAACGTTTAAAAGAATCAGCAGAAAATTTACTATATTTTTTTGTTAAAAATTACAAAATTATACTTTATAAAAAATTATATATAAGCTTATATATTCTTTATACTTTTGATATATACAATTTATTATATATAAAATTACTTTTAAGCTGATAATGTTAGGAAACCCTTGGTGCAAAGAAAATTTAACTTCAACAAACTATAAACTCATATTTATCCAAAAACTGAAAATATATAATATAAATTTCAAAATTCATACATAGTTAACTCCTTGTATCATAAATTAAATATTAGATGAATCATTTCAAAACTATAATACAACAATATTTTTTTGTAATTGTAAAAATTGAACAGAAAACTTTTTTATTAAATAATTAAATATTAAATTTTTATATAAATAAAATGTAATTCAAATATTGTAGCATAACTTTACTTTCCTAGTTATATATAATCATTCATTATAAAAAAAACTCAATTCTAATTAGTTTGATTATTTTAAAAATATTAATAAAATTCTGAAAATTTATCTAAAATTAATAGACAATTAAAAGAATCATTAAACTAGCAATTATTAACATAAAATTACATTAAAATAAAAATATTTAAACATAATTTAATTTAAATTTGCATTATATATCCATTTAAATATTGGAGAAATTTTAGAAAGAAATTATTTATATCAGACTCTAAACGTGAAAACTTTTATATATTTATAAATATTTAAAAGATTCAAGTACATCTTAAAATTTTCATTTATTAAAAAAACTTGGTAATTACATAATTAAATATATGAATGTATAATAATGTTAAAAAAAACAAATAGAATATAAAATAAAATGAATAAAATAGAAATATGGAAGCCAAGAGAGCAAATTTACTTTTCAGAATAAAGCAATACACTGCAAATGGAATTTTCAAAAAATAGATAAGAATTGAACAAGAAAAGATCATATAAAACAATAGAAATAAATTAAAAATGATTTACAAAACTATGGAACAAAAAAATAAATTTTTTGTAAAGTATCATATGGTAAACTGATATTATAAAGAGAAGGTTAAAAGAAGAGAAATTATATAAGGGATTGTAGGGCGAAAATAACACACCGACAAAAAAATATCGATTGATAAGTTAGAAATCTCAAAATATAAATAGAAGTAAATTAAAGAAGTAAAATATGTAGCACTGAACAAAATAGGATGAAACAAAAATAAGCAAAAATTGAAAAAAAAAATTTGAATGAAGATGCTCGCAAGGTACGATTTAATACGTTTAAAATATATGATTACCTTCCTACTTAATAAATTCATACAAAATAAATTTACTAAATTTTATTAAGACATTTAATGATTTTATAAATCATATATTATGTGTTGTTATTCCGTATTTGTTACTTTCATTTCATTTTCTAACGCTTAACATCTTATAACTATGCAAGTATTTTTATAAAAATAATAATACCTAAACATAATAAGTTATATATTTTGTTTAAAATAAACTCACCAAATACATTCAAAAATATTTTTAATTCATAATCTAATATTTTAAGTTAAATTAAACGCAATTTATATATTTCATTCGAATAAAAATTTTAATGATTTTTTTATTTTATTAAATTACAATCATTCGTTAATTCTTATTATTTTTTTTCATTATAAGAAGATACAATAATTATGTTTGTATAGAATTAAATATTTTATAAAAATTGTTTTTCATAGAATAAATATTATATTGTTTAAATGCATTAAATCTAAATAAATTTTTAATGTTTATATCTAAAAAAGGTAAATAAAGGAAAATAAAATGGTAAATACTTATTGCGCGGATTGTTTATGTTAATCTAATAAATCCTAATAACATAGCATGCAAGTCAGAATAAGTACGGTGATATAAATCAAATTTATTATGTATAAGTGAAATGTACATTATTTATAGCATGATCTTGATAAAATATAATATTAATTTCTTATTATACACGTAAAACTTCGTTAATAGTCCATGCCATTTAAACATGCATTAATAAGTTTACTACTAATAATTTATTCATGAATTTAATTTATTAAGTGATTCTGTTTTAATAAATAATAAATAATTTAAAATTGCACAGTAAATATATTTTAAATCAACACGTGTTTATAAATTATATTTTAAATGTAAATTTTTATATATAAGATTTTATATATATGATTTATCAGCCCATAATATATATCCTTATTTCAGTGCTCATTTGCATCTCAATATTTGTGATCGTGTATTTACATTCATAGATAAAAACCAGTGAGGGTATGTACAGTTTATCGATGACATGAAACCTGTATGTTCCTTATACAAGAATACACAACTATAATAATTAAATTGTAAATTTTGTAGGTCAATAATTAATAATAATAATAATAATAATAATAATATCAACATTAAATATAAAAGATAATCCGAATAGAAATTATAATACGTAAATTGTTTTTCTTATGGATATTTTAAATAATTTGCTTCTCTCTTAACCTATTAAAGAACGTTAAATATTGCAGAATTTTTCGACTATGCGCATAAGAAAATTCTAAAATTTCTTTAGTATGAATATATTATTTATACACGGTATATGTTGTCAAAGATATTTTTAATATTCAATATAATAATTTAATCTATTTGTCAATTTAATTTTATATTATTTTATATATTTCATATAATACTTTTTGTTATTAAGTAAATTTTTTAATTATCAGAACTAAACAAATATTTTTCATTAATATTCAACAGTAATATTAAGTTTATATTAATATTTTCAAAACAAAACTAGATTTTTTTATTAATTTTATTCTGGATCACTAAAATAATAATAAATGTATAACAGCAACATAACTACTATTTTATAATGAAAAAAGTAATTAATTTTTTTTTCATTTATAACTTAATTTTCCTTAATACAAATAGTTTCCATAGATTATTTGAATCATATTATTAAATTTAATAAAATTGAGTGTATTGATAAACTTTTATTAATAAATATATTAATTATTAGTTTCTATTAAAATTAATTTCACTTGAATTACTAGCATTATATGAAATTGAAGTACTATGATAATATTCCCAATACTCTAAATGTTATGTTTAATACTTTATTTATTTTCAACTAGTTATAATTTAGAAATTAAAAATTTTCTGGATGCTATGTAATACTGTATATATTTTCAGAAAGTCAAGTTGTTGGTTTACATATTATACTGATTTAAATAAAAAATTATTCACCTCCACTTAAATATTAATATTTAAGTTTAAAAGTTAAATATTTTAATGTTTAATAATAGGGAAACAGTTATATTTATTTATTTCTATTTTCCATTGCTGAAAATGCTGGAAAAAATATTTATTTCAAAATATGTCTCATAAATTCGAACATTTTAATAAAATAATTCTTATTCTGGAAAATGAAATGTTAAATTTTTTTACAGATTTAGTCTTAATATAGTTATAACTTCTATTCTATGTTTATATTCATATGTATATAATTGTGAAAATGTTTTATATTTCTTGTGTTGTTTAATAATAATTATTATTTAATATGTTTAGTAATCTATTATTTATTTACATAAACATTTAAAATTCTGAAATTATATATAAATTTATAAGTTATACATAGAATAAAATGATTTAAAATCAATTTATTATTAAAATAATAGTGTAACCGATCGCGTCGCGTTCTCGAAGTTGTAGGAGGAAAGAATTACTCTTTAAATTAAATGCTCAGATTTTTATTAATTTCGATTATTACAAAGATCGCAGTGCGGAAATACCGGTTCTGTCTCGTGACGAGTTTCGGGACAGAAAATCTACTCGGTCGACTTGCGCTTCGCTATATGCCCTTCGCTTTTCCGGGCAATTCCGCGTACACTTACTCGTCATCGAACCCTTTTTTTGTTGTACAAATATTTCCCCTAACGTTATTGCGTCGTAGTTTCAGACAATGCACTCATTATGTTTCCTGTGCGCTCGCAATACGCACTACAGCTAAATTGTTATTATAACATATTTTCGCCCGATTCTCGAGATTTTTTAACGATTCGCTCGCCTTTCGCATTTCTTCGAACCGCTCGTAATACAATTCGTTGTCGGAGTCCCTGAGCCTGAAAAAACCCCCGCTGAGCAGTCGGAGGAAAAAGGCCCTTACAATTGTTTACCGCGAGCGGCACTTCGACGCATATTTACAATATTTTTTTTTTATTTCTAACGCGCAGTTTTCCAACGTTCGGCCGAGGTATTAATTTCGCTTTTTGTTTTTAAAGTTTTCTCTTTTTCTTCGGCAGTTGACAGCATCGTATTTCCACGAGCTGTCCTTGCCCCTCCGCCATCTTAATATTGGTATCCACCCTTATGTTGGAGTCGCGGCCTCTTTGCAAACGATCTTTCGTCCCCCCAGGGGCCACGTTTGCATCGCCTGACTCCAACCCCAGGCCCACTTCTCATACACAACCTGGGATAGTGGGTGGAAGGGACAGATGAGGAGGAGTTCCCTACGTCGTGCCGCGAACCGCGAGTAGGAGACGCGATCGCGAAGTCTATCCCCAGCCCGTCGCGGCGGGCTGATCAGTCCCACCCTCATTCGATCGTTGCGTTTATTATGGTTCGGTCATCTAAGGGAGTATCGTCGGGGAGAATCAGGAGAAAAGGCGAAAGAGGAAGAGGCTTGTATGATCGCGTAGGAGTGAGAGAGAGAGAGAGAGAAGTTAGCGCGTGAGAGCGAGAGAGAAAGGAAGAACGCGTACGTTAGGTCGGGAGTGCCTAGCGCATAAGTGTATGGGAGTGAGAGAGAGAGAGAGAACGAGAGAGTAGTGCGTAAGAGTGAGAGAAAGAGAGAGAGAGAAAGAACGCGTACGCTAGGCCGAGCGTACCTAGCACACAAGTGTATAGGAGCGAGAGAGAGGGAACGAGAGAGTAGAGTGTAGGAGCGAGAGAGAGAGAGAGAGAGAGAGAGAGAGAGAAAGAACGCGTACGCTAGGCCGAGAATGCCTGACGCATAAGTGCGTTGGAGTGAGAGAGAGGGAGAGAGGGACTAGAGTGTAAGAGCGAGAGAGAGAGAGAGAGAGAGAAAGAACGCGTACGCTAGGCCGAGAATGCCTAACGCATAAGTGCATTGGAGTGAGAGAGAGGGAGAGAGGGAGGGAGCAGTGTGTAGGAGCGAGAGAGAGAGGAAGAACGTGTACGCCAAGCAGAGTGTCTAGCGCACTAGTGTATAAGAGTGAGAGAGAGGGAGAGAGAGTAGCGCGTGTGCGTGAGAGAGGGAGGAGAGCGTGTACACTAGGCAGAGAGCGCCTAGCGCATAAGTGTATAGGAGCGAGAGAGAGGGAGTGATAGAGTAGTGTGTAAGAGCGAAAGAGAGAGAAAGAACGTGTACGCTAGGCATAGTGTCTAGCGCATGGGAGTAAGAGAGGGGGAGAGAGAGAGTAACGTGTGAGTGCGATAGAGAAAGAGGAGCTAACTAGGAGCTGGAAGTGGGAAGGGGAACGCTGCAGCTTGGCTGTGCACGAGTCCGTGCCCCGCACGGCATGGGCCTGCACTCCGAAAATATCCCAGGCTAGAATATTTTCTGCGATATTTTATTTTTTCTTCTGCCGAACTATCGGCTCTTGTTAAGGCGTACCGTCTTTTCCCTTTACTTACCTGTTTACTACATTTACTTACCTGTTTATATTTTCTATCGCATTTTTCGGCTTGCGCGTTCGAAACGACGTGTATATACAATATGTTTACTTACGCTCTAATTATAATATTTATTCTATCGGTTATATATTTAGTTACACTCGCGTTGCGTCATGCTTTCCTATAAGTTTCTGCACTATACAAAGGGCCTTTGTTCAGCCTTCCTTAGAATTTTAAATATAAATAATTAATAAATAAAATAAAACTGAAATATAAATATAAATTCCGGCGTATTTTTAGACGAAAATATAAACAATATAATTTTGAACTTATAACGAAGCGTGCAACGCGAGTACAATAAATAGAATATAATGTTCTATTGTACTAAAATTCTATTTTTCTATGCCTAATATTAATTACAATTTTCAGCGGGAAAAGGAATTAGCCTTCTACGAACACGTTACACGTGTATCGTTTACATTCTCCCCCCTACAAAATCATTGAGATTTTGTACCGGGGTACTCTTTTATTCGCACTAATTTTACCGTTGGGCGTTCGCAGAGGCCCCGTTCGGTTTTTACCTCGGCCGATCGCACGCGTTGGTCTTCTCCGGCGAACAATCGAGTGACGGTGCCTGTAATCCACTCATTGCGTGGCGCTTGGTAATCCACCACCAGTACTAGGTCACCGACCCGCAACGGCTCTGTCTCCCCCAACCACTTCTGCCTGCCCAATAGTTTAGGCAGGTACTCTCTCAGCCAACGTTTCCAGAAAGCGTCAGCGAACGCTTGCGCGATTCGCCACTGCCTTCTCAAACACACCCCGTGTGCTTCGTGTCGGCTGAACCTTACCTCACCTGATGACGATCCTATCAAAAAATGATTAGGGGTGAGCGCCTCGTCGTCCCGCGGGTCGGCCGACACATGCGTCAATGGTCGCGAATTCACAGAGTGCTCCACCTCCGTGAGCACCGTGTGGAGGACCTCTTCCGTGGTGGTTTGTTCTCTGAGAGTTACTCTCAGAGCGGCTTTTACTGAGCGTATCATCCGCTCCCACGCTCCCCCCATGTGGGGCGCGTGCGGAGGGTTAAACCGCCACTCGATTCGTCGTTCTTTCGCGAATTTCGCCATTTTATCTTGGTCCAATTGGCGGACCGCTAGTCGCAGTTCTCGGCTCGCTGCCGAGAAGTTAGTCGCGTTGTCACTATACATGACAGCGGGCGAGCCTCGCCGCGCTGCCATCCTTTGTAGCGCCATTAACATGGAACCGGTTTCGAGAGTGCTCGCAAGTTCTATGTGTATCGCGCGAACGGTGAGGCACGTAAAAAGCACGCCCCACCTCTTTTCTCTACGTCGGCCTATCTTGACAAGCATGGGTCCGAAGTAATCTACCCCGCAGTGGCTAAACGGCCTTTCCCTGTACGCTACTCTCCCTGCCGGGAGAGGCCCCATCTTCGGTGCTCGTGGTCTACCGCGGAGTACACGACAGTCAACGCACTCGGCTGAAATTGAATTTAGGGCCCTTCTTAACCCCACGACCCAGTATCTCTGCCTAATTTCGTTGATTACGGTTTCGGTGCTGGCGTGGCGGTACTTAATATGATACTCCCTTATTTTTTCTCTTACCGTCGCGTGCCTTGCGTCTAATATGACCGGTTGGTTGTTGAACTCGGCCCCTTCGAATCGTGTAACTCGGCCGTTGACCCTCATTACCCCGCGTTCGTCTATGAAAGGGTCGAGCTTAAGCAGGCGGCTGTTGACCTTCAAGGCCCTCCCGCGGCGCAGGTTTTCTACTTCGGGGCCGAATGAGTCGGCTTGTACTGTCTTGACCCATTGCTCCTCTTCGCTCTCTTGAACTACTCCTTTATCGTCCTGTTCTCCTGTTACTGTTCCTTTTGTTCGACTCCTTGTTCTGCCTCCCATTTGGTCCATTGTCTTCGCGATTTTTCATTTTTTAAAGCGTCCTCGGGTCGAGAGTTTCCGGCTGTGTTGCGAACACGTATGCTTTCTTCTTTTCCAAATTGTCGATTTTTCGCCAGCTTGATTCGCCGTCATGCTCTTTGACTTTGGCCATTCCGTCTCAGGTAGCTGTAGGAACGCTGGGCCTTTTGAACCAGGTTGCTTCTGAATCGTAATAGCTGTCCTTTAATCTGGTTCCATCATCTGCGGGGTTGTTGGTTGTTGGTACCCATCTCCATTCTTCTCGTTGCGTGATTTCCGCGATTTCGCCGAGTCGATTCGCTACGAACACCTGTCTAGTCTGCGGATCTGAATTTATCCATGCTAACACGATTTGGGAGTCGGTCCACAGTATCCGCTTATCTATATGCAGTCCGAGTTCTTCGCCTACGAATTTCGCGAGTCTCGCTCCTAATAACGCGGCCTGTAACTCTAATCGCGGGATAGTGATCGGTTTCAGAGGAGCTACGCGCCCCTTCGACGCTATTAGCGAAACGTCGCAGGTATCCGAACTTCGCTGTACTCGCAGGTAGGTCGCCGCCGCGTATGCAGTCGAGCTGGCGTCGCAGAACGTATGTAATTGTATGCGAGCGCCCGCCAACCCTTCTGCTATTTGCGCGCGAGGAATTCGCAATTCTTTTAATTTTTCGGCGGCCCGCACCCACTCGCCCCACTTTAGCTCTTCTTCGTCGCGCACGGGTTGGTCCCATTTTATGCCACTGCGCCATAGGTCCTGCAGCAGTAGCTTGGACCTGAGGGTGAAGGGCGTGAGGAGTCCTAGTGGGTCGAAGACTGACATTACCACCTGCAATACTTGTCGTTTCGTCGGTGTTTTCTCCCCCCGTAGAATCTCGCTGTTGATTTTACCGAACGACAAGTTGAATTTCAATACGTCTTCGGTCGCGTCCCAGACTAAACCTAACACTTTTTTCTCCTACCCTCCTTTCCTAACATTAATCGTGTTTTTTCTGTGACCACTCGCGGGTTCGCGATTTGTGATACGACGCGCGCTCTGTTACTCGCCCACCCACTATGCATGAAAAAATTCGCCCTACGATTTATATCTATAACGTTGTTTATCTGACATGGCCTCGTTATCTGTTTCCGCGCTACCTATATAATCGTCCATGTACGTGTCATGAACAATCGTGCGCGCGGCTTCGGGATCTATATCGCTGAATTTAATCGCGTTTTTGTTTTTACATAGATCGCGCTGCACGGTGAAGAATTTCGCTCCGAAAATAGGCTATTCATTTGGTACGTTTTCGGTTTTTCCGATGCGATTTTTCCGCGGTATAAGAAAAGTTGCGCCGTTCTATCTTCGGGACTGATTTTCACGCGCAAAAACATGTCTCGAATGTCCCCTTTGAATCCTATCTGCGAACCGTCGAAAGCGTAGTATCACTCCCACTAAAGAGTTTAATAGGTCGGGCCCGGCGTCCAGCTGATCATTTAAACTCACCCCCCCGATTTCGCGGCCGCGTCGAATACGAGACGAATTCTTCCCGTTTGTTCACGTTAGTTACCCCAAAATGCGGCAAGTACCAACGTCCGCCCCCGCGTCGTTTCTGTAACTTCGCTCGCGTAACCTAGACTAAGTTAGTCTATTCATTTCCTGATAATAAAGCGCTGGCATACGCGGGATCGCGATCTAACCGTCTCTCTACATTCATGAGTCGTTTTCCCCTCGCCGTTTTCCATACCGGTTACTAGTCGGCGCGTGTCCGCGGTTCCACAGCAGACCCGTTTCCCACCCGCTCGGTGTTAATCTAGTGGTTTTACCGCATCACCCTCGATCGCGTGTTTTTCTTTGGCACTTAACGCGTGCCGAATCCTCTACCCCTAGCTTTCTAGAGCGAAGTATTTGTTTTTATTTCATCGAGATTCTCCTCTACGACGCGGAGGTTCCTATGTCGTTATCGGCGATTTCCAAACGGTGAGCGCGGTCTCGCTGTTATTTTTTAAATTCCCGAGGTTACCGTGGACCGACCATCCTAGCCGGCATTGCGAAATTACGAGCCCCGTTCTCTCGAGCGTTATATAACTCGAGTCAAGATAGATTCGCAGTTATCTTGGACCTATTAATATTTTCGGCCTAATCGCGGTGTACGCAGTTATAATGTTTTTATTTGCGTGCTTGTTTATTAAGGCGGCGACGTCGTTGTCCACCGTTTGCTCTGTAATGTTAGGTTCTTTTACGAGCAATTACGCCTCGCAAACTATAAGTTCCATACGTCCCGTTTAATATAACGTCCGCACGTTCTACCCGCGTTTCTATGACATTCCCCGCTATCCCCTGTATGCTTAGACGCAATACTCGTACCGCTCACGCCTGCTGCTTTCGCGGTATCACGGTCAACTAGCGTGATTGTCGAACCCCCGTCGATTAGCGCGTAGGTGGTGATCGCATCACTCTCGCCTAGAATTCGGACGGGTAACACTTTTAATAAAGTTTTTTGTCAGATCGCTTCTCGGCGATCCGACCGCGGACTGACGGACCGTTCCGTCAAATCAATAATTTCGCGAACTTCCGCTCTGTTAGGCCTCCCGGCCGCTCGCCGCGCAGACGACTCTGGGACCTGTCGCATGCTGTCATTCCTACCTGCACCGTGTTTAAACTCGCAGTCGCGTTTTAAATGTCCTGGCCTTAAGCAAGCGATGCAGAGCCTATGCTCTTTTATTACCTCCCATTTTTTGTCTCTCGACGCTCTCGCGAATTTAACGCACTCCGACACTCGGTGTCCATCCTTCTCGCAATATACGCAATTTGTATTATAATTATTCGCAACGCCCGATGAGCCTCGGAATTCACCTTCCGGTGCGCACGCCAAAAACACCGAGTGTTGTTGGCCGCTGTTGTTTCGCGCCTGTCTTTGGGGGTAGGGTTGTTTCGCGCCCTCGTTTTGATATAACGGTCGTCGCGGAGGCGCGAACAACCGCGCCTGGTTTATCCCGCCGCTCTTGGCTATTCGCGCCTCTTGACTTAAGTAGCTCGAGAATTTTTCCAGTTCGAGCTTCCCCGGATGTTTTAAACGATATTTGTTATACGCGCCGGCCATTGAATACGGAATTTTCGCCCCTAGAACCTGTATTAGTTCGGTCTCATATAAATAACCGTAACTTTCCAAAGCGCGGAGGTTCAACGCCGCGTTTCTCACCCGTGCTGCGAACGATTCGATCGTAATCCGTCCCGATTGAAGAGCTGGTAACGATTTAAGTTCCGCGACTATTTGATTCGCGATGGCGTGGTTGTTGCTATACTCCTCGTCCAGCGTCTCCATTATAGCANCGGAGGTTCAACGCCGCGTTTCTCACCCGTGCTGCGAACGATTCGATCGTAATCCGTCCCGATTGAAGAGCTGGTAACGATTTAAGTTCCGCGACTATTTGATTCGCGATGGCGTGGTTGTTGCTATACTCCTCGTCCAGCGTCTCCATTATAGCATCTGCTGATTGCGCGGTCGCGAACATACCCCCGAACTACGTCCGTGCCTCACCCTTTAGGGCAATGCGGAGGCGCGCGATCTTTTCGTGGTCGTCGTAGCCGCATCTCTCCGCCGTTCGCTTCGAAAGCTCGCTTGAACTCGGGCCAGTCCAGCGAGCCACCTGAAAATTCCGGAATCGTGTTCGCGGCTGTTACGCGGTACGCGAATTGGGCGTCATGCAGGTATCGCGGTGTCTCCCTGACTGCTTCGCTAGCAGCCAGGGGCACGAATCTATCCCGAGGCTCACCGTTTACATGATAATTTTTCTCAAACCTTTGATTTGAGTGCGCAGGTAACTCTCGCATCGGCTCTCTCCTCGCCGTCGTTTCATACAGGAACTCGATGTCCCCCGGCGGCTGCTCGTTCTCCTTCTCCGCCAGGTCGCAGTATTCCCCTTGGCTCTCGTCGTCTAGGCAGTAGATATCTTTGCTTGTCCTCTCGTCTTGGTTGTCCTTGTTGAGTGAAATTGGTCTCTTCTCTTCCTCGTTGAGTTCACACGTGGTAGATGCTGCAACTTCATCCTTGGTGTTCGGCGGCGGGCCGCGCACGATTCGAATTTTCGGCGCATCTAATAGATGTACGTCCGATATAATTCGCGGCTTGCTCTTGTTGAGCACTCGTGGCTTCCTCCCTTTTTTCGCCGAAAGTTGACGGTTTCCTCTCTCTATCGTTGCTACGACCTCTACGTCCGGAGTTGCAGCTTTCGCCCTCATAGTGACAGATGAGTCGGCCTTGACTTTTTTATCCTGCCGCCCCGTCTTGATGATGGCTCCGCTTCTTTTGGTCGACATTTTGCTGTACGTTGTTAGCCTTGTCTCTTTTTCGATTGTGTTGAATTATAACACTTTAAATCACGTTCTAATGTCGAGTATTCGTCCTTCTTTCCTCCCTCTATTATTACACTGAGTCTAGTTTAACTCACTATTAATCACTTCACACGCGAGTCGCGATCGTCCGGAAATGAGTCCCGGGTTTCGGCACCAACTTTTTATCATGTAACCGATCGCGTCGCGTTCTCGAAGTGGTGGGAGGAAAGAATAACTCTTTAATTAAAATGCTCAGATTTTTATTGATTTCGATTACAAAGATCGCAGTGCGGAAATACCGGTTCTGTCTCGTAACGAGTTTCGGGACAGAAAATCTGCTCGGTTGCCTTGCGCTTCGCTTATATGCCCTTCGCTTTTCCGGGCAATTCCGCGTACACTTACTCGTCTCGAACCCTTTTTTTGTTGTACAAATATTTCCCTAACGTTATTGCGTCGTAGTTTTCGACAATGCACTCATTATGTTTCCTATGCGCTCGCAATACGCATTTACAGCTAAATTGTTATTATATCATATTTTCGCCCGTTTCTCGAGATTTTTAACGATTCGCTCGCCTTTCGCATTTCTTCGAACCGCTCGTAATACAATTGTTGTCGAGTCCCTGAGCCTGAAAAAAACCCCCGCTGAGCAGTCGGAGGAAAAAGGCCCTTACATGGTTACCCGCGAGCGGCACTTCGTCGCATATTACAATATTTTCTTTTATTTCTAAGTCGCAGTTTCCCAACGTTCGGCCGAGGTATTAATTTCGTTTTTTTTTTTGTTTTTAAGAGTTTTCTCTCTCTCTTCGGCAGTTGACAGCCTCGTATTTCCACGAGCTGTCCTTGCCCCTCCGCCATCTTAATATTGGGTGTCCACCCTTATGTTGGAGCCGCAGCCTCTTTGCAAACGATCTTTCGTCCCCCCAGGGCCACGTTTGCATCGCCTGACTCCAACCCCAGGCCCACTTCTCATACACAACCTGGGATAGTGGGTGGAAGGAACAGGTGAGGGGGAGTTCCCTACGTCGTGCTGCGAACCGCGAGTAGGAGACGCGATCGCGAAGTCTATCCCCAGCCCGACGCGGCGGGCTGATCAGTCCCACCCTCATTCGATCGTTGCATTTTAATATGGTTCGGTCATCTAAGGGAGTATCGTCGGGGAGAATCAGGAGAAGAAAAGGCGAAGAGAGGAAGAGGGCTTGTATGATCGCGTGAGAGTGAGAGAGAGAGGGAGAGAGAGAGTGAGGAGAACGCGTACGCTAGGCCGATTTTGCCAACGCAGAATGTATGAGAGTTGAGGAGAGAGGGGAGGAGAGAAGTTAGCGCGGTGCGAGCCGAGAGGAGAAGGAAGAACACGTACGCCGGCCGGGAGAGGCCGAGCGCAGAAGGGTAGGAGAGTGGAGAGAGAGAGACCGCGAGAGTGGGTAAGCGTAGAGAGTAGCTGAGAGAGAGAGTGGGAGAAGAACGCGTACGCTAGGCCGAGCGGCACCTAGCGCACAAATGTATGGGAGAGAGAGAGAGAGAGAGAACAGGAGAGGAGTGAGTAAGATTGAGAGAGAGAGAGTGGGAGAAAGAAGGCGTATACGCTAGGCCGAGAAGGCCCTAACGCATAGTACAGTGGAGTGAGAGAGAGTGGAGAGAGGGAGAGAGTAGTGTGTAGGAGCGAGGAGAGAGAGGAAGAACTTGTACGCCAAGCAGAGTGTCTAGCGCACTAGTGTATAGAGTGGAGAGAGAGGGAAGAGAGAGTAGCGCGTGTGCGTGAGAGAGGGAGGAGAGCGTGTACGCTAGGCAGAGAGCGCCTAGCGCATAAGTGTATAGGAGCGAGAGAGAGGTAGTGATAGAGTATTGTGTAAGAGCGAAAGAGAGAGAAAGACGTGTACGCTAGGCATAGTGTCTAGCGCATGGGAGTAGAGAAGAGGGAAGAGAGAGTAACGTGTGAGTGCGATAGAGAAAGAGGAGCCAACTAGGAGCTGGAAGTGGAAGGGTAACGCTGCAGCTTGGCTGTGCACGAGTCCGTGCCCCGCACGGCAGGGCCCTGCACTCCGAAAATATCCCAGGCTAGAATATTTTCTGCGATAATATTTTATTTTTCTTCTGCCGAACTATCGGCTCTTGTAAGGCGTACCGTCTTCCCCTTTACTTACTGTTTACTACGTTTACTTACCGGTTTATATTTTCTATCGCATTTTTTCGGCCTGCGCGCTCGAAACGACGTGTATTACAATATATTTACTTATGCTCTAATTATAATATTATTTCTATCGGTATAAACTATTTAGTTCCACTCGGCGTTGCGTTACACTTTCCCATAAGTTTCTACACTATAAAACAGGCCCTTGTTTCAGCCTTCCTTAGAATTTAATATAAATAATTAATAAATAAACAAAGCTTAAATATAAATATAAATTCCTGCGTATTTTAGATAACTAAATAATATACTTTGAACTATAACGACGCGTGCAACGCGAGTACAATCAAATAGAATATAAGTCATGTACTAAAATTCTAATTTCTATGCTTAATATTAATTACAATTTTCAGCGGGAAAAGGAATAGCCTTCTACGAACACGTTACACGTGTATCGTTTACAGTTCTATTGTACTAAACTTCTATTTTTCTATGCTTAATATTAATTACAATTTTCAGCGGGAAAAGGAATTAGCCTTCTCGAACACGTTACACGTGTATCGTTTACATTCTCCCCCCTACAAAATCATTGAGATTTTGTACCGGGGTACTCTTTTATTCGCACTAATTTTACCGTTGGGCGTTCGCAGAGGCCCCGTTCGGTTTTTACCTCGGCCGATCGCACGCGTTGGTCTTCTCCGGCGAACAATCGAGTGACGGTGCCTGTAATCCACTCATTGCGTGGCGCTTGGTAATCCACCACCAGTACTAGGTCACCGAACCTGCAACGGCTCTGTCTCCCCCAACCACTTCTGCCTGCCCAATAGTTTAGGCAGGTACTCTCTCAGCCAACGTTTCCAGAAAGCGTCAGCGAACGCTTGTGCGATTCGCCCACTGCCTTCTCAAGTACACCCGTGTGCTTCGTGTCGGCTGCACCTTACCTCACCTGATGACGATCCTATCAAAAAATGATTAGGGGTGAGCGCCTCGTCGTCTCGCGGGTCGGCCGACACATGCGTCAATGGTCGCGAATTTACAGAGTGCTCCACCTCCGTGAGCACTGTGTGGAGCACCTCTTCCGTGGTGGTTTGTTCTCTGAGAGTTACTCTCAGAGCGGCTTTCACTGAGCGTATCATCCGCTCCCACGCTCCCCCCATGTGGGGCGCGTGCGGGGGGTTGAACCGCCACTCGATTCGTCGTTCTTTCGCGAATTTTCGCCATTTTATCTTGGTCCAATTGGCGGACCGCTAGTCGCAGTTCTCGGCTCGCAGCCGAGAAGTTAGTCGCGTTGTCACTATACATGACAGCGGGCGAGCCTCGCCGCGCTGCCATCCTTTGTAGCGCCATTAACATGGAACCGGTGTCGAGAGTGCTCGCAAGTTCTATGTGTATCGCGGCGAACGGTGAGGCACGTGAAAAGCACGCCCCACCTCTTTTCTCTACGTCGGCCTATCTTGACAAGCATTGGGTCCGAAGTAATCTACCCCGCAGTGGCTAAACGGCCCTTTCCCTGTACGCTACTCTCCCTGCCGGGAGAGGCCCCATCTTCGGTGCTCGTGGTCTACCGCGGAGTATACGACAGTCAACGCACTTGGCTGAAATTGAATTTAGGGCCCTTCTTAACCCCACGACCCAGTATCTCTGTCTAATTTCGTTGATTACCGTTTCGGTGCTGGCGTGGCGGTACTTAACGTGATACTCCCTTATTTTTTCCCTTACGTCGCGTGCCTTGCGTCTAATATGACCGGTTGGTTATTGAACTCGGCTCCTTCGAATCGTGTAACTCGGCCGTTGACCCTCATTACCCCGCGTTCGTCTACGAAAGGGTCGAGCTTAAGCAGGCGGCTGTTGACCTTCAAGGCCCTCCCGCGGCGCAGGTTTTCTACCTCGGGCCCGAATGAGTCGGCTTGTACTGTCTTGACCCATTGCTCCTCTTCGCTCTCTTGACCTACTCCTGCATTGTCCTGTTCTCCTGTTACTGTTCCTCTTATTCGACTCCTTGTTCTGCCTCCCTCGTGGTCCATTTTCTTCGCGATTTTTTCTTCTTTCAACGTGTCCGCGGGTCGCGAGTTTCCGGCTGTTGTTGCGAACGCGTATGCTTTTTTCTTCTCCAGATTGTCGATTTTCGCCGCTTGAGTCGCTGTCATGCTCTTTGCCTTTGGCCATTCCGTCTCAGGTAGCTGTAGGAACGCTGGGCCTTTGAACCAGGTTGCTTCTGAATCGTAATAGCTGTCCTTTACTCTGGTTCCATCATCCGCGGGGTTGTTGGCTGTTGGTACCCATCTCCATTCTTCTCGTTGCGTGATTTCCGCGATTTCGCCGAGCCGATTCGCTACGAACACCTGTCTAGTCTGCGGATCTGAATTTATCCACGCTAACACGATTTGGGAGTCGGTCCACAGTATCCGCTTTTCTATATTGACTCCGAGTTCTTCGCCTACGAATTTCGCGAGTCTCGCTCCTAGTAACGCGGCCTGCAACTCTAATCGCGGGATAGTGATCGGTTTGAGAGGAGCTACGCGCCCCTTCGACGCTATTAGCGAAACGTCGCAGGTATCCGAACTTCGCTGTACTCGCAGGTAGGTTGCCGCCGCGTATGCAGTCGAGCTGGCGTCGCAGAACGTGTGTAATTGTATGCGAGCGCCCGCCACCCCTTCTGCTATTTGCGCGCGAGGAATTCGCAATTCTTTTAATTTTTCGGCGGCCCGCACCCACTCACCCCACTTTAGGTCTTCTTCGTCGCGCACGGGTTGGTCCCATTTTATGCCGCTGCGCCATAGGTCTTGCAGCAGTAGCTTGGACCTGAGGGTGAAGGGCGTGAGGAGTCCTAGTGGGTCGAAGACCGACATTACCACCTGCAATACCTGTCGTTTCGTCGGTGTCTTCTCCCCCCGTAGAATCTCGCTGTTGATTTTACCGAACGACAAATTGAACTTTAATACGTCTTTGGTCGCGTCCCAGACTAAACCTAATACTTTCTCTCCTACCTCCTTACCTAACATTAGTTGCGTTTTTTGTGTGTCCTCGTGGTCCGCAATTTGTGATACGACGCGCGCGCTGTTACTCGCCCACCCGTGCATGTAAAAATTCGCCCTACGGTTTATATTTATAACATTATTTATCCTAACTATAGCCTCGCTATCTGTTTCCGCGCTACCTATATAATCGTCCATGTACGTGTCATGAACGATCGTACTCGCGGCTGCGGGGTCTATATCGCTGAATTTAATCGCGTTTTTGTTTTTTACATAGATCGCGCTGCACGGCGAAGATTTCGCTCCGAAAATAAGGCTATTCATCTGATACGTTTTCGGTTTTTCGATACGATTGTTTCCGCGGTATAAGAAACGTTGCGCCGTTCTATCTTCGGGCCTAATTTTTACGCGCAAAAACATGTCTCGAATGTCCCCTTTGAATCCTATCACGAACCGTCGAAAGCGCATTATCACTCCCGCTAAAGATTTTAATAGGTCGGGCCCGGCGTCCAGCTGATCATTTAAACTCACCCCCCCGGATTTCGCGGCCGCGTCGAATACGAGACGAATTCTTCCCGGTTTGTTCGCGTTAGTTACCCCAAAATGCGGCAAGTACCACGTCCGCCCCCGCGTCGTTTCTGTAACTTCGCTCGCGTAACCTAGACTAATGAGTCTATTCATTTCCTGATAATAAAGCGCTGCATACGCGGGATCGCGATCTAACCGTCTCTCTACATTCGTGAGTCGTTTTCGCGCCGTTTCCATACCGTTTACTGTCGGCGCGTGTCCGCGTTTCCACAGCAGACCCGTTTCCCACCCACTCGGTGTTAATCTAGTGGTTTTACGCATCACCTCGCTCGCGTGTTTTTCTATGCACTTAACGCGTGCCGAATCTTCTACCCCTACGCTTTCTAGAGCGAAGTAATTTTTTATTATTTCATCGAGATTCTCCTCTAACGACGCGGAGGTTCCTATTTCGTTATCGGCGATTTCCGAAACGGTGAGCGCGGTTTCGCTGTTATTTTTTAAATTCCCGAGATTACCGTGGACCGCCCATCCTAGCCGGCATCGCGAAATTACTAGCCCCATTCGCTTGAGCATTATATAATCTCGAGTCAAGATAAGATCGCAGTTATCTTGACCTATTAATATCTTCGGCCTAATCGCGGTGTACGCAGTTATCGCGTTTTTATTGGTGCGCTTGTTGATTAAAGCCGCGACGTCGTTTCCTACCGTCTGCTCTGGCAATCTTAAGTTTTTCACGAGCATCACGCCTCGCAAATCGTGAATTCCATATGTTCCTTTTAATGTAATATCCGCTCGTTCTACCTGCGTTTCTATAACACTCCCGCTATTCCCTGTATGCTTAGATGCATACTCGTACCGCTCACGCCTGCTGCTTTCGCGGTATCACGGTCAACTAACGTGATAGTCGAACCCCCGTCGATTAGCGCGTAGGTGGTGATCGCATCACTCTCGCCGAGAATTCGGACGGGTAATATTTTTAATAAAGTTTTTTGTCAGATCGATTCTTGGCGATCTGACCGCGGGCTGACGGACCGTTCCGTCAAATCAATCATTTCGCGAACTTCCGCTCTGTTAGGCCTCCCGGCCACTCGCTGCTCAGACGACTCCGTGATCTGTCTCATGCCGTCATTCCTACCTGCACTGTGTTTAAACTCGCAGTCGCGTTTTAAATGTCCTGGCCTCAGGCAAGCGATGCAGAGCCTATGCTCTTTTATTGCCTCCCATTTTTTGTCTCTCGACGCTCTCGCAAATTTAACGCACTCTGACATACGGTGTCCCCTTTTTTCGCAGTAGACGCAATTCTTATTATAATCGTTCGCAACGCCCGATGAGCCTCGGAATTCACCTTCCGGTGCGCACGCCAAAAACACCGAGTGTTGTTGGCCGCTGTTGTTTCGCGCCTGTCTTTGGGGGTAGGGTTGTTTCGCGCTCTCGCTTTGATATATCGGTCGTCGCGGGGCGTGAACAACCGCGCCTGGTTTATCCCGCCGCTCTTAGCTATTCGCGCCTCTTGGTTTAAGTAGCTCGAGAATTTTTCCAGCTCGAGCTTCCCCGGGTGTTTCAAACGGTATTTATTATACGCGCCGGCCATCGAATACGGAATCTTCGCCCCTAGAACTTGTATCAATTCGATCTCGTACAAATAACCGTAACTTTCCAAAGCGCGGAGGTTCAGTGCCGCGTTTCTCACCCGTGCCGCGAATGATTCGATCGTAATCCGTCCCGATTGAAGAGCTGGCAACGATTTAAGTTCCGCGACTATCTGATTCGCGATGGCGTGATTGTTGCTATACTCTTCGTCCAGCGTCTCTATCATAGCATCTGCCGATTGCGCGGTCGCGAACATGCCCCGAACTACGTCTCGTGCCTCACCCTTTAAGGCAATGCGGAGGCGCGCGATCTTTTCGTGGTCGTCGTAGCCGCATCTCTCCGCCGTCGCTTCGAAAGCTCGCTTGAATTCGGGCCAGTCTAGCGAGCCACCTGAAAACTCCGGGATCCTGTTCGCGGCTGTTACGCGGTACGCGAATTGGGCGTCATGCAGGTATCGCGGCATCTCCCTGACTGCTTCGCTAACAGGCAGGGGCACGAATCTATCGCGAGGCTCATCGTTTACATTATAATTTTTATCGAACCTTTGATTTGTGTGCGTAGATAATTTTCGCATCGGTTCTCCTCCCTTCGTTGTTTGGTACAGGAATTCGACGTTCCCCGGCGGCCGCTCGTTCTCCTTCTCCGCCCGGTCGCAGTATCTTCCTTGGCTTTCGTCGTCCAGGTAGTAAATTTCTTCACATGTCCTTTCGTCTTGGTTGTCATCGGTGAGTTTATTCGGATATTTTTGTTCTTCGCAGACTTCATACGTCGTAGGTTGCAGCTTTCTCCTCGGTGTTCGGTAGCCGGCCGCGCACGATTCGAATCTTTGGCGGATCTATTATGTGAATGTCTGATATGATTCGCGGTTCCTTTTGTCCAGTACTTGTGGTTTCCTCCCTTTTTCTCCGAATGTTGCTGGTTTCCTTTCTCGAACGTTGCTCTCTCCTCTATATCAGAAGTTGTAGCTTTCGCCCTCGTGATAATAGATGAATCGGGTTTGGCTCTTTTATCCTACCGCCCCGACTTAATAGTAGGTCCGTTTCTTTTCGCCGACATTTCGATTTGCTGATCGTTGTTATCGTTTTTTTTTAATTTGTCCTGATTTATAACACTTTAAGTGTTAAATATTTATTCTTCTTTCCCTTTTCTTCTCTTCTTTACTTTAAAATATAAATAATATGATTTTGAGACTTATAAACAACGATGCAACACGAGTATAATAAATATAATATAATGCCCTATTAACAAAAAATTTTTCTTTTTTGTCTAATGTTATTAATTATAATTTTAATGGGAAAATAACTACACCTTATACGTACACGTTACACGTGTATCGTTTACAGATATAATCATAGATAATATTGCGCGCCTTCTCATATCACATATAACTATATTCAGTTAACTTACGTACATTTACACGTGCACTTCACAAGTTAAATTTATCCTGAAACATTCTTTAAATAAAATTATTAGAAACATTCTTTTTGCGTTTTTTGTATTAAGTATAATTAAAAGTACATAAACATTTATTACATATATAGTATTTCAAAATACCTTCATCAATAACAAATAATTATATGTAAAAAAGCCACACAATTGACATTCACATACGTACATACTTTATATTTTGCGTTTATTTAGTTACAGTAATATTTAAATTCTAGTTTCGTATAAGTTTAGTCATAAGTTTATGTAATTCTACCGCGTTATTATATAAGTGGCGTGTGGTATAGTTTTATAAGTTTATCATAGTTGTAATTTTGTGATAGTGTTTAAGTTCGTAAATGTAGATAGTACTAAGTGTTCATTTGTTAGTTTATGTTTTTATTTCAATTTCATTTAACACTGCACCCTTTATCACCCTTGCTTACATGGGATCCAGAACCTTAGTAAATATTCAAACACAATCACTGAGTATATTTTTATATATGTTTGAGCACTGTCCTAAGTTGAATAATTTAGTGGTGAGAATACATGAAAAAACATAGAAAAATTGCATTTGAGTAATAAAACGCAACAGTTATACTCATATTTTAACAATAAACTTAAATCACTAAGAAATGAATGGAAGCTTATGAAACTAACGCACTCTACAGTTACCTTTACTCTATACACTTAAATTAAACGTTAAATGAAAAGCAATGTGAATAAATGATTACAATTAAACCCACTAATAACAACAACTTACATTACGCAATGAGCTACCTGAACAAAAACATTTAATTTTAACTGCAATTAACAATATGAGCTTAAAACTAAATTATTATGTTAACGCACTGTAATGATATGTGTATAATATATAATGAGTGATGTTGAGCAACGTCAATGACTGGGTGGGTGTGTTTGTGTGTGTCTATGAGATGAATATTATTTAATTGTGAAACTGTACTTTCTTTATGTCTTTGTTCATTCTTTTTGTTTCTTCTAAATTTTTACTGTACTTTCCCATACTTTATGTAGTTTATTATTCTGTTTCTGTTTCACTCGACTCTTTCTTTATTTCTTTTGTTTTTTCGTTTATTGCGTCTCTTAAACTCTCCTTTATTACTATTTTCACTTTTTCTTTTATTAATACTCCTATTTCACTTTTTCATTCTTTTCTTATTTCTTTTATTATACTTTTGCATATGTTTTCTATCTCTTGTTTATATTTAGCTATTGCTTTTTGTATCTGTTAACTGCTCTGTATTTTTTTTTCACTTTGTTTAAGAATATTAGAAAGCGATACCTCTGGCGCCATCTAATAATCTATAATCAACTATTGATTATTGATAAAGATGGCTCACCACGTGGCGAAAAAGGAGGTGCTATTCAACGCAAACGTGTCGATCGCGCATCAATAACCAATCAGTGCGATCGACCACCCGCGAAGTTTAATAAACTACATTCATGTTCTTATTTAAAATATAATCAGCGCGTATGATTCGACAATGAATATGTCGCGTATTATTATTGGTTTATCAATGTCCAATTAATGTTCAGCACACGTGTCTACTCTAGTCGTGATAAGTTCTGAATTCAGTATGCTTTCAGGAGTCGTTCACGATACTTCGCTATCATTCACATTTGCTACATTCACAATAGACACATTCAGTTGATCAATTCAAAAGGTTTTATTAAAATATTCATTTACACAATTTAATTAATTTTACAGTACATCATCATCTAATCTAATCTTATAGTACATCAACATATATACAATATTAAAAGTGAACATTCACACATTCATATAGCTACATTCAAATTATTCGGACATCACGCACATACATTCATTTCATAATTAGCTTGTTAAGTTTATCTTATTAAGTCCATTAGAGTTAAATGCGTATAAAATTATTTGTTTATTTTTTTAAGTGCGTTACTTGTAATCCTGCTATTCGTTATTTTTAATCTAAGTTCATTTAATTTAAGTTATTGCGTAATTTGCGGTAGTGCGTAAGTTTATATTGTAAGTGTAAGATTTAAGAATATATTTTTATTTAATTATTGTTAGCGTAAGTGTTGTGAATCATTTTTATTTATAATTACCACTTATTTCCCGATTCACCATTCAACACAAAGTTTTAAATCATTGAGTTATCGAAACACAATTTTCAACCATATTTTTAATATCAGCGTTCCTGCTCATTGTTTACACTCCTGTATACCTGACTCTCTAACTCTATGTAAATTTCCTGATTCTTGCGCTCAGCGCTTGTGCCGTTCTTTCTTCTATTAATTTGCCACACGTTTTCTTAACCTCACTGTTTTTTACTCTTTCTATTTTCCACTTTTCTCTCAATACACTACTTCTCTTTTATTTTCTTTCTATCTGTTGATATCTATAACTTTTTCTCTCACACAATGTAATTAAGTTTTTTTTTTACTCTATTCTACACATCCCTTTACTTCTAATTTTGTTATACCGAATTCTCCGACACTCTCACCATCCAGCAACCCTGCTATTTGTATAACAAATATATGAATCAAGATATTTTTACTTTTTTTGTCAATTCAAATACTGTATAATTCCTCTTTTGCATAAATATCTTGGCTCTGATCCCAACAGGTGATGCAAAGTCCAGCGGATCATATATCTAAGCTATATCAGATAAGATGAGTCTTCTGGTGAGTTTTCCTTGAGTTTTTCGTAACAAATGAGAAAACATCCTCGCAAGAATGCCACTTGAGACCTAAAATCTTTGTTTTGCAGTCGTTGAATGATACATGTTTAGTGTCGCATATTCTTGAATTAATGGCTTTAATCACATATTCGTGAGTCGAGTGCCATTTTGCTAATGGAAAACCGTCCGCCATGCAAATATTCTTGAGTTATAGGACGATTTTCACTTCTGGAAAGTCTGCCCCTCCAAACATGTCGTCGACGTATCTACTGTAATTAATGGAAGGCACGGCAAGTGGGAAATTATCCTCTTCGTCGACGATGAGCTGCAGCAATGTTCTTACTGTCAAAAATGGGGCAGCCCTCGTACTGTATGTTACCGTAGTGAGCTAGTATGGCACTTCCTGTGGGTTATGATTAATCAATAAGATGCGTTGAAGGTCCAGGTAGTACATCACAGATATCCAGGTGTAAATTTGGACCAGTGTGCATGATATCGTTGAGAGTGTGTCCTGATGAGGCTTTACATGATGCGTTGAATACTACTCTCAACTTTAGAGATGCACCATCGATTTTACTTACACTGTGGAAAGGTAAATAGACTGCATGATGATGGTGAGCATTTTCCGGAACCTTCCTCATGTATTTAAGTTCCTGATACTTCTTCATGAATATACTGTATTGATGATTGAAGTTGTCATCTTTTGACAACTTCCTGAGCAAGTGCTGCAGACATATTTTTGCTTTGTGTAGTGAATTTCCCAAATTGCTGATGGAGTCCTTTAATGGAATCCTTACGGTGTATTTTCTGGAGGAGTCTCGCGTATGAATTGACTTCAAGTGTTCTTTACATTGCCAGTAGTCCGGAATAAATTCCTGAGAATTAGTTTGCGCGACCTCCTCCTGTTCCCAGAATTTCCTCAGCAACAATTCTAAGAAATATTCATACTGCTGCTAACAGGCATGGTGTGCAGTGATTGATATCTGCTGATCTGGACCATGTACGATCCATCCAAATATTATTTTTTGAGCTATGGTCAAATTCGGAGAACTCTTGATGATCTCCGGCTCTATTATTTGCCCATACGCATTTGTTCCTATAATGACGTCTACTTCTCTTGATGATAAGAACTCAGGTTCCGCCAATTCTAAGTTCTTGATGTATGGCCAATCCTGAGTTGTTGACGATGGTAAAGTTGACGCCAAAGTGCCTAAAATGTGAGTTGAAATAGTGATCGCAGATTTTCCTCTCAAAAGATCTTAAAATGAGAGATACTACTCCCTTACCTCCTATCACCAATACCGTCAATGAGTAATTTAAAAGGTTGATTTGGGAGCCTGAGCCTTTAAGCAATATGTTCCGATACGAAGGAAAGCTCAGACCCCATGTCAATAAGTATGTGAGCTTTTTTATTAATAAACTTGGATTCAACTCACGCGACTGCTGTTGCCAACAAGGTTGATCCAAGTGAGCATGCCGCTTAATTTGAGCATTTCCGATGGTTAACGACTGCATATCTGTTCTATTTATCCCTATTTAAGGTGCTCTCTCGAGTCCCATGTAACATCGTGTGATGCCGGTGGCAGCATTTCTTACACTTTATAGTGCATCGACATACACGCGCAGGATGGTGCCCCAAACAATTGAAACAGAAACTCTTACTGACCTCGATGGTCATTCGAGCCTCCCCTTTCAGTTCTCTGAATTTGGGACATTTCACGATGAAATGACTACCTTTGCAGTAGTCACAAGGATAAGTAGTTGTGTCATCATCCGCAATGAGCTTAATTCTATTTGTAAAATATTGAAATATTTTAATCAAGACTATGAGCAAAGACCTGTGATTGCTTAGATAGAATTTATCTAACTGAAATTGGTCATCAGTGAGCAACGAGCATGAGCGCGCCATAATGATGGATGTAATGCCTAATCATTGATATATATGAGCCAAACATACGACGCGCCTACTCATCATCAAAAGGATTGATCGATGACTAATTTGAATATGTGAAGTTGTTAAAGTTGTCGAGATAGCTTCGCGGGGGGTCGACCGCGCCAATTAAGTATTGACGCGCTATCGACGCGCTTGTGTTGAGCAGCGCCCTCTTTATCGTCACGTGGTGAGTCCTTCTTATTGATAACCAATAATTGATAATCGATAACCAGATGGCGCATATGTATTTGCATTTCTCTTTGCATTATTATGCATCTATAACTATGCATTGCTGAAAACATCCTTGCATCTAAGTTTTTATACGTTTATTATGTAATCGAATATACGCGTTACATTTTGTAAAAAGAGCCTTCCTGCATATTCATTTTATACATTTATCCGTTTGAAATTATACATTACATTTGGTACTAAAAAATTTTTAAATAACTGGAAAATATTTTTTTCTGAAACTTCATCTATTTTCTCCTAAAATAACATTTCAATCACATCTAAAACGATGCATTCTTACTGAAAAATACAAACTATCTTGTCACAAAGTTTTTTTTAAATTTATCATTTGCTGATAAATGTATTCTTAAATCTTTCGATACTTATTTTCTCCAAAGAATTAAAAATTATTACAAAATCTTCAAGTATATAAAAGCTCCTTGATTTTATATAATTCACTTCATTTTCATACCGTTTTGCAAATCACTTTTATATCACACTTTCTATCCTAAGCACTCTATTCTATACTTCTGCTCATAGCAGTACGCTCCCATTAAAAAAAACGACTCCATCTCTGTTTCTGTCATATTTTGTTAAATTTTATAAGTATTCTGTTAAATCGCAAAATAATTGCAACATCAAATATAATTACTCTGTGCTAAAAATAATTATAAAAGTATACGTTTTTAAAATATTGTAACTGTTAATCCGGATATCGTTAGACGGTGGACGTGTAAAATGAATTTTGATGTTTTTGCTTTATTTTTTAATTCAACTTTGTTATAGCACATTATAGTTAATACTTTATTGAAGAAGCTATTACGTTCGAATAGTAATTACACTGAAAATTTGTAAATTTTTCCTATTTGTTAACTTGCCAAATATAAACTGCCAGATTCTCGTCTTTACCTATTACTGCTCCTATTATCCCACTCTATTCTTCTTCATGATTCTATTATTTATCTTTTTATTACTGATGCCGATGGAATTCCCTGAGGGAATCCCCCGGGAATCGACAGGATCGGGTCAGCCCGAATTACTAATGATTAAATCGGGCGGCGCCAAGGAAAGTTTCAGTGCAGATTTTGCGACGGTTTTCCCCGTTAATGTAGGTCACCGGCCGATCGTTTAAATTCAATCGGGCCTATTTACCCAATGTAATGATTATCGTGTGATCAGGTACGTAGAATTATTGTAACAGAAAATCATGCGTGTATAAATATAGTGAGAAAATGAACGCACTAGTTTTTCTAATTTCGACATCAGATAGGACATTACAACCTTTCCTGTGCAAATCGGTTGATAGTTTAAGCATGCTGGAATGAAGTTATATAAAAAATACAAGCTAAATATCATCCGAATGAACCGTCTAAATATCATCTTTTACCTTATCCGTTCCACTTCCCCGTGAATCCATAACTAACAATTACGTTTCGTAATATTTAAAGTACAAGACTATCGTTTTACTAATTTATTTCATTTTATTACTAGTTTATTTTATTTCAGTTTTTTATAAATATAGAATGTCATTTTTATCTTAAATTATAAACTTATAGTTAAATTGTATTTCAAAACTCTCGGGCTATCACGTTATATCATAGTTCAATTTCGACTTACTCGTATTCTAAACTATTGTTTTTATATTTTAATTTCGTGTTTATAACTTTCTTCTTTAATAATAATTCTTTTTACGCTTATTTCGATTATTTCGATTACAAACTTATCATTTTACTTGATATACTTGAGTTTCAGTATTTATTTGATGCTAATTCCTAAGGCATAAAAAACCGTTTGCATCCTTTTACAGAGGAAGCCTTTACGTTTCGAAACTATTCGTGATATCCGTAGCGTAAGCTTTGAGAAATTACGCTCATCATATAAGTGGCAGCTCTGATCATTGTTTGCCTTACACTATTTGGCGCCGCGAACTAAAATACAAGGACGGGTGTCTCGCGGCTTTCCATGTATCGGTGGGCTTTATTATTATTTAGGTTTTAAGTACATATATAATAGAATATAAAGTAAACGATTATTGAATTAAACATTTGGAATTCTGCAGAATTCCAATAAAATGTTTAATTTAAACAATTGAAAAGAGTGTTGCGCCCGACGCCGAGGTACGCCCGAAAAATTGGGCTAATGCATGCGATCTAGTTGCACGCATCACTCCGCATATATTTATATTGTATTCGTAGATATAAATTCTCTGTAGTTAATAAATAATTATATATAAAAAAACTGTTAATTATTTACGCTCACAACTACAGATTTTTATTCTACGCTAATATTATCAATAATGCAAAATTTTTAATTTTATTTTTGTATATGCTATAAAATTAATAACGTTTTGAAGTGTTTTTTTGAGTATTTCTGAAGTTAAGATATAATCGTGGGTAAATATAGAACTCAATATGTTAAAATATAGAGACAAATGGAAACTAAATTCTAACGTTTTAGAGGTTATATGATAAATTTATATATTTAATATCGAATTCTGACTTAATCAATAAATATAAGTAAAATTGTATTGTATTATTTTTTGTTCTGATTCCTGTTTTAGAACATATTAGAATCAGCCATCAACATCAACTAGAACATGATTTCATTGGCTCTAATTCTTTGAGAGTTCCACGCCTTAGACACCATCATATTACACGTAGGGGTCCTTACTTTGAAAATGCCGAAGGTCAGGAAATCAATGACTCTGAAAACGTAGCGCATTTAGGAGATATGGCACTACTTGACTGTAGGGTTGTAATGCTGTCTGGTAAAATGGTAATTATGTTTTCTTGTTGAGTAACAGTAAATTTTTCTTTCTTCTATCTGAATGTTTATTAATAACTCATTGCAAACTAGATGTAGTTGGTTATGCAATATTTGGGACTATCGCTTTATTAGTTTTATTTAAATATAATAATTTAGACAATTATTATTTATCTTTGTTTAAAAAAATTAATAAGTAAATTTTGTAAGTCTTAAAGACAATAGTGTTTGTTCGAGAATGAACTACTTTATTTATGGTACCTCTAGCGTCACCTGAGCAGCGCGGGAGAAACCTAAAAAAAGAATTTGCTGAAAGGTGAATTAAGGGATTAAGGGATATGGTAGGATCTTCTCGTCTCGGTTAATCGCCTTTACGGCGGATTATTTCCAGAGCTCGGGCCCGCATATGCAAATTTTTGTGTATAACGAAGATTCGGAAACGGGTTAATCCGCCGCCGGATTAACAACCTTCGCAATGCTCGCTAACATTGTTCGGGCGAGTCGCTTGGCCGTCCGATCGCTCGGTCATTTTGCTCGAGTTCGCCGAACCGATCAGACGTGCTTCGCCAGCGTGCAGCGGCTCAAACGAATATTTATAAATTTATAAATTTTAGAAATCATCGGTTTATTTTTAATACATATAATACTTTGATAGGGCCCGAGCTTCCAGGTATCCGGGTAGGCTCGGCGTCAAGATGTTGGGCAAGAGAAATATTTTCTTGGCCCCGGATCCCTTCAGCGGGGAAGGGAGAGGCGTTCACCTGGAAGTGAGCGCGGCCTTCAAGGGCTACTGCGGCGTCACTTGTTCCTCGAGGGAATAGATTTCAAAGGGGGGTTTGGAGGACCCGGTGTATACCCCGAACGGCTTATACACGGCGTTGAAGGTCAGCTTGAGAAGGGCGGGTTGAGGTAGAATAGAAATGAATCTTCGCACGTTTAATTCCAAGTAAGAGGGCGACTGGAGTAGCACGGCGTTATTGGGGTGTTCTCTCCCTTCGTCCTCCCGAGGAAGTCTTCTTTTCCTTCAGGGGTGCCCGATTTATACTCTTTGAAATCGGGCAAGAAGCCGAGTGTAAACGATGATGCTCGATCGGCGCGTCCGAACATATGGAATCGACATGTCCCGACATGTTCCGAACGCATCGAAACGAGCAGTCATCATCGTCATGATGTGGAGCGGCCATCATTGCCCCGGGTTTTCCCCGATTGTCGAGAGGCGTCGACTCGTATTGTTTTTAAGAGTCAACAGTATATGTCGTTAGTGGATGATTCATGCATCAACTACGCACGTCCTGACTCGATCAGCTTAGGGCCGTATGGGGGTAATTTGACGGGCCTCGACGCGTGTCAACTTTATTAGATAAAAAATTGATCTTAAATATTCAAAATCATTATTCTAACTAATAATTATATAAAGAAAATAAACCAATTTTTTAAATTTATACTTTTTTATTAGATTAACGATTTGATATCAGTCTATATAATTTAATACTTTTTATAAATTGTACTGTGTATATATATATATATCTAGAATCTCTGTATACTTTAACTTATATGTAAATTTTAAATTTTAAAATAAAGCTGAATATTATACAATATATTATATTTTTATTTTTTAATTTGTAAAAGAAGTTGTGAATAATAACTTACATAATTATGTTCATTTTTCAAGTAATAATGTATTAAATTTAAAATATGCTTATAAACAGTAATAAAATGAACATAGCTGTCATTGTTACTAGGTAATGTGGATAAGACTGAGCCCAGATAGAGCCCTGTTGACAGTTGGCAAAAATACACATACAACCGATCCACGTTATTCAGTAAAATTTCAGTACCCAAACAATTGGCGATTAGCGATCTCAGAAATTCAGAGAGAAGATCGAGGCTTGTACGTCTGTCAAGTAAATACACATCCACCTATGATGCTTATAACGAATGTCACCATTCTAGGTAAGTCAAATCAAAACTATTAATTGTACGAATAATTATACAATACATTTAAACGACTTTATAAAGTTCTAATTTTTCTACTAAAGTATTATATTCTATTTATTTATTTTTTCTTTCAAATAAAGCAAATTTTATTTAAGTTCCTTGCAAACTAATAATATTGACTTGAACGTATTACCACGCGAATATTTTACTATTACAAATAATTACGGTATAATTTCAAATATAATCAGCACTTATGATTCGACAATGAGTATGACGCGCATTATTATTGGCTTATCATTGCCCAATTAATATTCATCACGCGTGTCTACTCTGGTCGTGATAAGTGCTGAATTCAGTATACTCTCTGGAGTCGTTCATGACACTTCACTGTCAAACTTGCAATATTCAAATTCAATAGATTAATTCACATTAGTTTTGTTAAAAGATTCTCTCAGACAATTTAGTCGTTAATCACAGTACGCGATCATCAAATCAATCCAGTACATCATCACGCTAATTAATACAATAACACAACAAATTCTCACAAATAAACATTCACACATTTACATAGTTACCATCACATACATCAGATTCACATAGATAAGTTCATTTAATTTAATTTATCAGTTCTAGTTCAATACTTAATAAGTGGATTGTAAATATAAGTTATTATTCTTCCATATTGTATATTCATATGGTTATTTTTGCGTTAGTGAAATAAGTTAATATTGTTTAATTATTTTATATTATTGTAATTGCGATAGTGTTCAAGTTTATATTATAATTATAAAATATAAGTATATAATTTCTTTTAATTCTTGTTGGTGGGAGTGTTGTGCGTCATTCTTTCATCGATATCGATAATACTTATTGCCCTTTTTATCCTTCAATAAATATCAAATTTAGTGAACTATCGAAACATTGGATCATCGACCCAGATAAGTGGTAATAGTGCAATTCATATTGGACAGTGAAGTGAAATTCTACAGGAGATATTATTCAAAATGTTAGAGTCAGACATTCTTAACATCGATATGAAGGAAATGCTGGAGGTTCCGATGTTGGTGGAAAATGTGTCCACCGCGTCTCATTCACCATCGGAACTCTATGGGACTACCTCATGGGTCGACGAGATATCACGCTCTATATCGCCAGCTAATACAGAGGAGAAGAAATCAAGAAAACCAACTCAGATGCTGGCAAGAGCGCAGTTGAAGATAACCACTCAGCTGCACGGTATGAGATCTGTGACAGAGATAGTCAGCTCTGTCCCGTCAACCATTGCCGAGATCGAATTTGAAGGACTCAATAACAAGTATCAGACTCTGACCAACATTTGGACTAAGTTCCAGGAAGAGCATGAGGTAATCGAAAACCTCACTCTACTTCATCAAGTTAACCACGACTATTTCGTGAGTGGTGAGTATGCAAGTATGCAGACATCAATTTCTAAGACTTTGACAAACATCTACAATATGCGCTCCCTCAAAGAGGTACAAATTGAGGTCAATAGACCCATTCGCCAGGGGTCATCCGAGGAGACTGACGGGGTCAAGCTAAAACCTCTTGACGTGCCAGTCTTTGAGGGTGACTACCTGACATGGCCTCAATTTAGAGATAGTTCACTGCCATAGTTTTTAAAAAGCGCATTATTGCAGACATCACTAAATTGATGTACTGAATTCGGGCTACCACTGGGCGTGCCTTAAAAATTGTAAGTGGCTTCCCAGTTTGTGGCAAGTCAATTGACCTAGCTTGGGCTGCACTGACAAAGAGATTTAAGAATAAGCGTCTCCTGATCGGTGCCTAGCTGGGTAAGTTATTCACTGTGAAGCCTATTCACAATGAAGCTCATAAAATAGATCGTGCGTTGACACGCATAAAGGAGGCCGTGAAAAGCGTAAATCAATTTACGATCGAGGTGAGTCAGTGTACTATTGTACATCACATCACCCATCGATGGACGAGCAGTTGAGAAATCTGTGGGGACACTTCTTAGGTAAACAGAGGACCTTCCAGACCTAAACCTAACTCGAAGCTTTTTTTCAAACTCGAGTTGGTGCATTAGAAGACAAGCAAGCAAGCACAGTCGAGAGATCATCTGAACGGCTCAGGACTTCCTACCGACTTTACCGTCTTCCATGTAAAAGGACTTTCACGGTCACCCAGGAAACTCAATCTAAGATCAGGCATCAAACGATGATTCAATGGCCTTGCGACCTCTCCAAAGGTGATCATTTTATTGTGATGTGGCCAGACAGATTTCAACAAACTAAAACCTTTGGAGCAGATGACTGTTACTAAAAACAAGAGTCTCTGTTTCAAATGCTTGAAAAATCACCCTGCCACAAAATGTACGGGGACAATAAAGTGTAAGATTTATTCATGACTCCATCACACCATGTTCATGAGGCAATATTGGCCTATTCACGCAAGAACAAGCAGGAACCAGGTGCAATCGTCGAAACATCATTCCATTCATCTGTACGTACACATCTGAATCATTCACCCGATATCTTAGACATTTCAACGAACACATTGCTGGCAATAGTAATAACTTGGATAGATTCACCAGTTATTAACATGCAAGCAAGAATTCTTATCGATACGAGATGTGAGTCGTCATTCATCTTAGAAAATATAATACGGAAGCTAATAATCCCTTATCGAAAATTCACCATCATTATTCACGGAATCGGAGGATCACGGACTACCAAGATTAAGGGAATAGTTTCCTTTATCTTAACATCCATTAACGGTAAGTCCGTGGTTGCTATTCAAGCGCACATTCTGAGCACACTAACATCGGTGCTGCCATCCTTCTCGACATCAAATCAGGATTGACCTCACCTTAAGAACTTGGAATTGACTGATCCTGATTTCCTAACACCGAGCACAGCGAATCTAATACTGTGAGCCGAGGCATATGAACAAATCATCAAGCCCAACATCATCAAGGGTTTACAATCGATGCTCATTACCCAAGAGACTGTTTTTGGTTGGATCATCTTAGGTCCAGTCACAGAATTCAAACATACATTGGCAGCTGCACGCCATGTATGTCAGCAAAAGGATGAATATCCATTACAAGAGTAGCTCAAAAAGGTTTGGGTTCAAGAAGAAGTCACGCCCAGTACCATTTATGATCATTCACTGGAGTGTGAAAATCACTTCAGATACACTCACACGCGCGACTCTTCAGGGAAATACATATTTAGAATTCGGCTCAGAGCTTCCATGAGTAAACTTGGGGATTCACCAAATATTGCTCAATAATGTCTGAACAGTCTCCTGAAAAGGTTATCGAAAGATGACACTTAAAAATCTCAGTATGAGGCTTTCATGGTGGAATACGAAGCATTCAACCAAACGAAGATTCTTAAGACCGCTCAATTAGTTCATTCATACTATCTGCCTCATCATGGTGTAAGGAAGATGGATGGTGCATGCTCGAACTTGACGGTAGTGTTCAATGGTTCTTGCAAAACCACAACTGGGCACTCCCTCAATGGCGACATGCACACGGGTCCTAACCTACATTTGGAAATTTGTGATGCCCTCATGTGGATTAGACAATTCAAATATCTCTTTGCCACGGATATCACAAAAATGTATAGGCAGATAGGCATTCATCAAGAAGACTGGAACTTTCAGCAAATCTTACGGATTAATGAAGATGATGAGGTAGTGCCATTTTATCTTACAACCGTTACGTACGGCACAAAAGCTGCCTCATTCTTAGCAGTGCGAACACTGCTGCAACTCGTCGATGTCGAAGGGGACAAATTTCCCCTTGCCGTGCCTTCCATCACACACTGCAGATACATCGACGATATTTTCGGAGGAGCAAATAATCCACAAGAGCTCATGGAAATTACTCTGTATATAGATCGCACTGTATCGTGTTGCAAGAATATAAAAGGTGCAGTCGCAAGATCTTTAAACATATATATTTTCTTATTACCATGTCCAACTATACTTGTCAGTTTTATTTCCGATAATAATAAAGTGGATTCGAATTGTCTACTCCGGTACGTTATAATGCGCGCCGTATACCAAAGCGCGACGTCCACGTCGACATGAAAGCTTTTGCGACAGTCGAGGCTTCTATGTTGGCGATCTGTTTAACCTTCGGCCATCGGGAATGCGTTCAACGCAAGTCAGGCAGTACCTGTAAACTTGATAGTAAGTCATGGTTATCAGGACGTGCTCGAACCGGCTCGCAAGCTCTTTAAATTGCCCGATGGACTCAGAGACATGCTGGTTCACCTTGTTCCGCTGGCAAAGAATGAAGGCGCGCGTCCATCCTTTGGTATTTTTATTCCCGGTCACACGAAACATGTTGTTATTAATCGCTACATGGCACGGGAGCCGGGATGAGACAAATTTTGTATACATTTAAAAATTGTCCAACACAAACATAACGGTATGAATAGTCCCGACAACATCATTTGCGGTGTCGCCGTATAAACCCGCGCTGTAATCGGGAAAATATATTTTCCTCAATTGTAACGCGGAAGTATTGTATTTAATTAATTTTTGTAGCTCGGCATCTCATTTTGGCTCAGTGTCTAAATCGATATAATTAAAACGCGTCGAAATTGTTTGGACGCATTACATGATGATATAATGATTTTCGACGCTTTTAATGTACCGAAAATCAGTGGGAAACTGTGCAATAAAATCGAGGTAACTATAGTGCCGCGAGGAACACTTCTCCAACTTTTAATCGAAGCCAAAGGTTAAAGGTTTGTGACCTGTAATGATCGTGAAATTTCTGTCTTTGACCATGTGCCGAAAATGCTTAACGCTCCCATACGCCACCAGGAATTCGCGATCATAGATGCTATTGTATTAACGTTCGGCAGTCGTTAGTGATTTCGTAAAAACCGCCAACGGCTCTCACGCGTTATTTACGCGTTGTTGAAACACGCTCCCAACCATGATATCCAACGCGTCGACCGCGATACTTACCGGCGTATCGGCGACGGGATACACTAGCAGCACAACTTCCGCAAGAGCATTTTTCGACGCTATAAATGCGTTGCGCGCTACTTGCATCCACTGGACAAGTTTGCTACTCTTTTTTGGTCCTATAAGCGTCGCGTTAAGAGGATTTAATACTTTGGTAGCGTTGTGAATAAATCTCCTATAAAGATTGTACATGCCAAGGTATCGTCGCAGGCTTCTAATAGTGTTGGAAGCGAGTATTTCGTTATTGCGTCAACGCATTCTTTTAAAGGGCGAATGTCCTTTGCGTTTACGGTGTACTTAAGAAATATGACTTCCTTCACGCCGACCACACATTTCCCGAAATTTATTACGACTCCATATTTCACGAATTATTCCAAAGCATTTTTAGGTGGGAAAAATGTTCTTTCTTGCTTTCCGACGCAATCAAAAACTCATCTGTATACGCACAGCCGAAATCGAAACCACGGATAATTTTGTCCACGAAACACTGACAAGTCTGACAAAGTTTTCCAGACCAAACATTATCATCGTTGATTCGAAAAGGCTGCAAGGTTTGATAATTGTTGTTTTTTCGGCGTCTTTGAGTGCGATGGAGATCTGGTGAAATGTGCGCACCACATCAATTTTCGAAAAAATATTTTTCGTACATAGATTATAACCAAAATCCTCTATATGCAGCGGTGTATAGGTCCAGGATGGTGCGGGCGTTGAGACTGCTGTAGTCGCCGCAATATCCACGTAAACAACTGAGCCATCCATGACGAATTACTATATAAGATACCATATCTATGAACATACGACACCTTCGCTTGTTTTTGATAGAACAAACTTGTATTTAATGCAAGTTTTGCTTGCTAAATTATTTCCATTTACACACTGAAAATTGGTGACATTCAACGCGAGTTAAAACGAATTCGATTGAAATTTTTTTTTATTGTGTGTGAAAATTTTTCAAGGAAATGATATGAACAAGGAGCTGTGATATGTTGAATATGGCGGCAGCCGTAGCACCTTATCATGCTCCAGTATTTATGGAAGATGACATGCGCATATGGTTTATACCGCTGGAGGTGCAATTTCCCAATGTGGGCATCACTAACGACGATGCGCGCTATAATCTCACGATGAACTGCCTACTCGTGAAGGCGATCCATCAACTGCAGGGCCCTCTAATTGCGCCTCCGATGAAAAACAAATACACGTTCCTTAAGAAGCAGGCAATATAACGTCTGACCGGTTGAGATAATACGTGAGTAAAGAAACTTCTTGAAAACGAAGAAATCGGTGATCGAAAGAAATTCTTCCGCGATTTAACGTCGTTAGCCACCAGCTTGACTTCGGACAATTCATAATGCAAGTTTTGCGAACTCGCAATTGCAGAGAGTGATGGCGTGTTCTAGCGAGATCAAAGTGTCAAAAATTTTGAAGCTCACCGATGCAATTTATGAAGCCATTCCAATGAAACACATCGCCGCAATCAGCGAAAATTCGAATCTGCAGCGAATTGATGAATTAGTCGCACATATTCGTCATTTGCAACTAAAGGTTGGCAGCCGCTCTCGTTCGCATGGGAGAGTTACGAGCAGATCCAGTATACCTGCACGTGGAAAAAACACTAAATATTTTTTCCACCAGCGTTTTAAGAAACGCCCAAAGAAATGCAGGGAAGGATACCCGAAATGGACCGAAATTTTGGAAACGCCAGCAGCTGTTCGTGAATTCGGCTGAAATCGACGGACTTACACCGCGCCGAATATATGTAAAAACAAACTCATGAACAAACTATTTTTAGTGGCTACTGGCGGAGACGTGTGTGTGTACCCGCATAAGTACTGCAAGAGCAAAAACAGTGAGTGTGCGAACGAGCTCTACGCAGCGAACGGTTAAAAACGATAAAAGTTTTTATCAATGAAAACAGTGAGCAGCGATACAGCTTTTCATAAGCTGCTCATCGAATACCCGGCAACCACGTGATACTACCCCCTTAAATAACCTGTATTTCTTTTATGGACCTAAGAGACGTATGGTATTTTATTATGGGCATTCCCTGTAATACAGCGCGATGTATTCATAATTACCTCGGACTCTTGTCAGATAGCGCGTGGACGCGCCAAATTAGTTAATCCGTACCTAAAACTAGTGTACATGGTATTTGTAAAAGTACTGCCATATATCGATGCGCCGGATTAGTCAATCTGGGCCGGAGCGCGGTAAACATACTTAAAACTAGTGTAATTGACACTCGTAAAAGTACCACTATATCACTCCCTCGCGTTGATCAAGAGAAAAGTATCCTTCGGATTAAACTTAGTTAATTGAATCCGGCCTGAAAACTATATATTTTCTTTACTGTTTTATTAACTTTGATTTAAATATTTAAATTTTTATTTTCAATGAATTTTTCATAGAGTAAAGTAAATTCGTTTTTATTAAATATTAATACTCATGATTTAAATATATTATGCCAACAATTTCTTTTTATACAAATATAATTAAGATTTTCTAATATTATTTTCTTATTATGTTCTTTAATAATATAAAAATTTTTATTATTCTTTTTATACTTAATTTTAATTAAATAAAATTTTAAAACTTAGAATTCATTTAACTTCAGTTAAAATTATTTAATTGATGCATGTTCAAAATAACGTATTATACATTGAATTTGTATATAAATGATTTTCTATTGTTTAATTTATTAAATTAAACATTAAACTATTAAAAATTTTAATAAAATAAATAAATAAAGTTTGAAAATAGTTTTTTAAACAATTATTAAAATTATCATAGTTATAATAAACTTTAAATTCATTACATATTTCAGTTCTTATTTTTCATTATTTCTCTGAATAAGAGAGTGAATTATAATTTTTTGAAATTAAATCTGTATCTTATTTGATATTGAGAACAATGATCGTATGATTTAAAATCATATATATTTATATATTTGTAAAAACTACTTTAAATTTCTTATTTATTAGTAATTCTTCCACTGTATACAATTTTCTTTCAAATTAATAATGAATTTGTAATGTAATCTTTCCAAATAATTTATGTATATCATACACGGTAAATATAAATTAGGCTTTAAGATAGCACTAACTGGAAATAATTCAGCGCCAAATCGAAATTATTCAATAGTTCTGCATAGAAACAGAAGTAGATTATAATGTTCAGTAGAACATTTGTACTTGGATTTTCATTTCTATTCACACATTTCATCTATTCCTTTTATTTATAAGGATTGGATAGTATTTTTCTATAATGTGTTGAAAAGAATTTCTATTTGTACTCAACCCACGTTTTGCAGCCTAAATTAAATTCTTCGCTTTTGAGAATTCCTTTCTTATATTTCTTTATTCGATTTCTTTCTTTTACTTTTTCTTTGTTTTTTTACACTGTCTGTTTTTTCTATTAATTTACTTTCTTTTCTCTTTTTTTCTTTAATATTTTTTATAATTCGATTTACGATGAACGCTATACTACATAATTATCAGACTCCATTATTAGGTACTTTTAAACATCTCTTATCGAAAGATGATTTTTAAAGAAATACAATACTATTTAAAGTTTTAATAAAATCTATTATATTCTAACAATAAAAATATAATATTGAAATAATTACGCTAATTCTCTTCATACAAAGCTCATACTTAAATCTGAACAAAATTTTTCATTTTCACAAAATATTTCATTCAAAATTTTATACACTGTATATACTTATGTAAATAAATTTCATATAACTTCAAATATAGGTTATAATAATACAAATATAGGTTATAACTTTATTCTTATGTTTATAATTGATGTCGTTAACGAATAGAACTTTGTATAATTGATATAATTTTAAACTTAATAATAAAGCTTCATTGAATATTTCAGAAATCAAGGGAACAGAAATTTCATCATCTTTTTTAATATAGTTAACTGCAGCTCACGATAATTTATATTTTCAAAGATATATTGATTACTTTAAAAAATTATTCTTTTACTGAAAGACCAAGTCTAATAAAAATTTTTTTTCATATGTTGAATATATTTTTTTCATATGATATATAACTGATAAAGAATATAAATATGAATATATCTAATTTACTTAATTATATAATTAATAAAAGAACTTTTATCGTAAATACAATTACAATTTTTTGGCTTTATATAAAAATAAAAACTGAAATACTTTATTATAATGATATTATTATTTTTAATGATATATTGGAATCTCACTGCCATTAATAGTAGATTGTTCTAAATTATACAATTATCATAAATCGGACAATTCATATTTGCAATAAGTATTAACCATTATTATAGTAATTGAACTCTTTTGATTATATATTCTTTTAAAATATTCAAATAATCTTTATTTTATAATATTTATTGAATAATTCTATAAATTTTTAGTTTTAGAAATATTAAGGAAATTAAATTAAAATATATATTAAATAAAGAAATTCTTATATCATCTGTGTATTCTAATTATATATATATTATAATATTATGATAATTTGCGGCTAACAGAAAGCTGGAGAATACTCGAGAAGAAGTCGTCGATTCTGTGGAATTTATGAGCTGCGGAATCCATAGGTTGACAGTTAAATTAAATTATAAACTTCCAACAGCATTCGGCATCTTCGAAACTTATCAAAAATTTTATATCCTGTAAACGCGTCTGAAAATAAAGTCCAATATGAACAAACGTATTTTTTAATTTGTAGTTTATATACCATTGAGATCTACAAATTATTATGGTATTTTTCTCAACAGTTTTTCTTTGTATAATTTTAATAGAAATAAATGAATAGGTACAGTTACATCTAATATTTATTTACAATCCTACTACATGAGGAACTAATTTATAATTTATAAATAACCTATTTGATTATTGTTTTTAAATATTAAAACAAAATATTATTCATCTTATTTTCAAAATTCTATTAATATTTAAAATATTTAAAATATTTGAAACTATATTTTCATATTAAATTATGTAATTTTAATTCAAATTTCTTTTTAGAATATTTCATATTCATTGATCATTCATATTTGATATTAATAATTTATAAAAATGTATCTTATTCTTTCCTTATAATTAAATAAAAAATAAATTATAATAATTTTTCCATTAGCACCTGAAATACGAATCGTGGATGAAGTTAATCACGAACTGCACGATCGCTATTACAAAACCGGAAGTATTATAGAGCTAACGTGTGTAGTTCGATCATCCCGATCTGGTTCGAATGTGCCTCATCCAGTGTGGAGGAAAAATGGCCAAAAATTACCAGATCATGTCAATGTTTATCATTCCAATAGGTATGTCGAAGGTCATTATTAAAAGAATAAATATGGTTTCTGAAAAAATATAAGAAACTTTGTTTTTTCCATTGTACACAATATCAAAATAATGGTTATTGTTCCTAAATATTTCCTTGACAAAATCTAGAAATTAAATTTTATAAGAACATTTAGTTTAACATTAAAACATTTAATTATATAATAAAAAAGGAATTTATCAAATAAATACCTTTAATATATTTATATATTTTTTATTACATTTTATTTTTGAAAATTTTTTTACTATCTATAAGTGAAAAATATTTTTCTTAAAAAATTTTGAAAAATTTAATTATAATATTCGCAAGAATTTATATATTGATAAATGTAATTTAAAATTGTTTACGACACCAGAAGGCATTTCATAAAATCAATATTACGGAATCATTTTACTATACATCACGATAATTTATAATTAATACTTAAATACTAATCTAATACAATGACAGTTGCTTGGAAAAATACGATGCACTGGTTGTCATTTGGACAAGATATTTTTGCCATCTATGGTTATAAATACCGTCCACTTAGTTTATATACTCTAATTCGATCTATATTTATCATAACCTATAAATAGATCTAAAATTTCATTTTTTCAGGCTTCTAAACGAATATTTTTTATATAATAAACATAGTAAAATGGTTATTAACTAGCAAACATAGCGACTCGTTACATATATTACGTTAAATACATAAAATTATACAGCCTTGTATCTGGAATTTCGAGTCATGTGATAGTTTTATAATATCCTATGAGTGGTGGGCTTATAAGGCGTCGATGATAAAAAGAGGAAAATATATATATATAATCATGTGTATTCTTATAATAGTGGGACTAATAATTAAAATATTCTCAGCAAAGATAAAAATGTAAAATAATATCTTGCAATAAGGTACACTGATGTACCTATATTCATAATCAATGTAATTTTAAATTGAAGTAACTTCATATTTGCGAAGTGCTTATTTATCTATAACGCCCTTACTCAATAATTTGATATCCATAAGTATTATATATTCTTATTTCTTATCTACAAGCATATATGATTATTCAATTGTTACCTACTTGATTAAATTAGGTTATGTCACATTTTTATTAAGGAAGTAATAAATAGTACTTTTTAATGTACGTGTTACATCATCATAAGATATTAATTCTATTTGATTTTGATGAGTTATTTCTTGTAAATTATTGCAAATAAATTTGTTGAGGATATTGTTATTACGTTATTACTTAATTTTATGTTGTAAATCACGTATACAATGAATTAAAATTATACATAATAGGCATAATAATAAGAATCATAATTTAACTTTGAGAAAAAAATAAGTGGTAACACTTAAATTAATCTTGTTATAGGTTGCAAATATTATAATTACTTATAATATTAATAAAAATAATTTATGTTTCTCAACTTTTTATGTTCTTAAATTTTGAGAAAATGAACGTGATTAATTTATAATATTAATTTAATAAAACATAATTTAATTTTTATAATTACATTTAAATACGATATTAAAACATATTAGAAGTGAATTTATTAACTACAATATTTTATAAATATTTGAAATTTAAACACAAAATCGAAGTCAGTAGAGGAAGTAGGAGTTATGTAATGGAACATAATATATATGATCGATTCATTTATTTCAGAACGGAAAACGAATTATTAACAAGACTGCGAATCGAGTATGCGAAAAAAAGCGACGGAGGACAATTTAGTTGCACCATTGGCCACTTTAGTACAACATTAGTGAATATACACGTACTTAATGGTAACAATAAGATACATTTACAACCATTTAATGTTTTTAATGTAATTAAATTATTAAATCTTCTGTAGCTAATCTAATGAAAAAATCTACCATTTTTGGTATTCTAAATTTATAACATATATATTTAAGAGAAATACTTTAATTAATACATAAATTAATATTCAATACTATTAAATTATTAAATTCTTTACTCCGATTAATCATTTGATATTAAATATCAATTATATTTTTATTCTATAAAAAAACTAATTTTTTTGTTGATAATAGCTAGAAAATTTTTCAATAATTTTTTATTTTATTAGTTATATATTTTAGTACCAATAAATTAATAATATAATTTTTTATTATTTTATAAATTTTCATTATTAGTTTAGTCATATTTCAAAATAATATTTATTAGTATCAAAATTTACCAAGTAATTAAAATAGTTATTAGAAAATTTTTGAAAATTTACATTAAATATAAATGTTTTTTAAATTATATTTAAATCAATGTCATATAGGAGATAAAATTAGTTTTTATTAACAAACGCTTTTTTTAATAGAAAATTAATGTAAAATAAAAATTGGAGGATAACATTTTTATTATTTTTTTGTAATGAAGTTTATAGAAGATAAGTGTAAATATATATATATATATATAATATGTATATATTTTTTTATTTATGAATTTCTGTATTTTATTAAAAATGTCTTGTAAAAAACAGTAAACTTGTATACAATTTTAATAATAAATTAAAGAGCTATTCTACTATTCTTAAATAAATTTTTGTATGATTATATATATATATATATATATATATATATCATCTTTCATTATCATATTAATCAAGGAAATTTATATTCATTATTTAAGCAAACCTTTTTATTAAAATTGGCAGATAAATATGTAAAAATAATCAAATTTGAAAATTATATAATTACTATTATTTTAGTAATTATTAATAAAAAAAACTTAAAATATCAAAATCTATATATATACTATTAGTAAAAAGTTCATTTTTTGTAAAATAACATACACAATATAGCCTGAAAGAAATTGATGATTGATTCTTCATTTAATACTTTTGAATCATTTATAAAGAAAAAAGTTGTCGAAATATATATTTATATGTATAAATTAATTTGAATTAAAAAATATGACGGAGATTTCAGGTTCTTAAATACGATTTAATTTTATACGAATATTAAAATGGAGATATGTACGTAGTTGATAAATTATTTCATTGAATGAAAGTATAGAATATGTATTACTGCACGTATGATATCTTTAAATTTTTTATAAAATACTGTAAATAAATTTTTGTGCTGAAAGATAAAATTTTTTATCAATTTATATTCATTCGCATATTTATTTTTGTAATTACTCATGAATCGAAATTTTCATATTTCTTACTTGATTTATGTTATTCTACTTAAGATTCATTTTGTATATTATCATATTTAATATTTCATGATATATTATTAAGTATCTAAAAATTAAATAATTGTAAATAAGTATTTCAGATATAAAAAAAAATTATTGTTTTAAGAAAATAATGTTTATAACTATTTATGTAAAATATTTCTCGGACAAAAATTTCAAATAATTAATATTTTTAAACTTGTAAATATTCGATTTATAGATTTTTTTTAATAAAAAGAACCTTTAATTTACGTATAAAATTAGATGAAATGGAAGTGATATTTAAGTTTTTACAAATCTTTTTAAAATTATAATTCGTTAATTATATTTTATTAAAACCATATTTAATAGGATTTATGTATTAAAATTATCATATTCATATCATTAGAGTTTTAATAATTTTTTAATAATGTAATCAATTTTTAAATATATATAATGTGTGAAAATAATATGCTTTCAAAATGATACAGTTAATATTTAAAATATTTAAAAACATTTTATATGAAATATTTAAATGCCAACATTGTTTACGTAGAAATTGATTTCATAACATTTAGTGAAAATGTTTTAAATTTTTATTGATATATAGTTAATAGACTAGATTTTTTTAATCAAGTATTTATCCTGTATGAAATATTTTACCAGTATAAAATTGAGTTTATAAAAAATAGCGAGCCTGTAGTAATTAAAACTATTAATTGCAAATGTATAAAAAGAAAGCATTTTTAAAGTAAAGTCCCATAACTATAAATAATCGTTTAGAATTCATTATAAAATAATCTATCTAACTAATTAATCTGCTCTAAATTTTCATAATTTATTACTAATCATTATATGTGATGCCTACAGGTGAGAAACAGGCAGCAGTACATCACGATCAATGGAATGCTGGAAGACCTACCAACCAAAGAAGAATTGACGAGGCGCTTTGCAATGCTTTAGCCGCCTTTCTTTTCCTCAATATCACTATCAGCTTCTTATTATGAAGCATTTTAACTTTGTGGCCATTACTGACAGTTATAAATATATAAGGAAATATATAAGAAGTAATAGAGGAGAACCAGTGGATATAGAGAAAAATAAATAAGTAGAACAAAAAATAATAATGATGAGTCGCAATATTGGAAAAAAAGAAGAAAATTTCTTTTGGGGTCAGTTATGTTCATTCGGGAATTATGATTATTATTATTATTATTATTATTATTTATTTATTTTTTATTGTTATTGTTACTAGCAGTTGTATCTGCTCACACATAAAACATTTATAAGACTTAATTTATTTTCAGGTGCAATAACATTATTTAAATGAATCTCTAATTGTTTACTATAAACAGTATTTATATTTACATTAAATTATTATTCATTTTTTAAATTGTATTTAATAATTTTTATTAATATAATATGTAAGGATTATTCATTATTATAAAATGATGAGATATAAAAAAAAATTTTCTATTAAAATTAAATTAATACTACGATATATACATTTTTATTTGAAAAAGTAACCAAGTATATTTAGAATTTATTTTATGAAAAAAATTTTAAATTATTGGCATTTTTAACAATATAAAATTATTTGATGAAAATGTAAAATAGTATTATATAAGAATAAGTTAGGTGTAGTAAGTTACTTATAATGAAATGCTATTGATCAGATTTCACAACGTACATTATTAAATCAATAAGTTTCATATCGTTCCTCAAATCAATAGTAATAAGTATTTTGTGCAATAGCTAACTGACTAAGATATTAAATGTAATATGTAATATTATAAATATATAAATTAATAAGAAGACAAAAATAAAAAAGCATGGAAAAAGTTATACTTTAATTTTGAAACTACAATTGCTTTATTTTAAGAGTATACTTGCATTATTAAAGATACAAACCAATTTTTGTTAAAATCTTTAAAATACAAATGTTAATGTAAAATTATTATAACTTAATAAAATTTGGTATGACTTTATATATGAATTTAAATAAGAGCATATATTTTATTAAGATAACAAACAGTTAGAGACCAAAAATGTATGAAATTAAAATAAAAACAACAATAAATCAATTAATAAAACAGCTTTAGAATTTTTTTGCAAAAAAAGTTATATTATTTTTACTAGTATCAACTAATCTTAAATTAGAATACATGTCAATATTTAGAATTTATATGAGAATATTAATACTTATACCGCTAATAATCAATTAAAATAAAATTATTTTACTTCGAATAGATTTCTTTTATAATAATTTGTACATATAAATATAAAAATTTTCAAGATAATGATATATATCTGACTTTGCGGAAGAACGATTAAATTAAATATAAAATGTTTTCGTGAATTCTTTTTTTCCCAAGAAATTAATCTCAAGAAACCTAGAATATATAATAGAATATAATTCATTACATTATTATATTACATATAGTTAAATTTACATTTTTGAAACTCGTTCATTTAAATATTATTGATGTATTATTCCCTAAAAGATTATTTATTAATAAAGAATCATTTTTTATTACAGTATAATATTAATATAATAGTTTTGCTTTGAGCTTTTGACATCTATGGAAAACATCTTAAAATAAATAAAAATATATGGATATTTTCTTTCTTTTTTAATAAACAAATATATTACAAAAATAGTTTTAATTAATAAATGTTTATGTTAAAATAATTCATTGTAATTGTTAAAAGTAGATGTTAGTTTTGAATATTTATTTTGATTTACGTATTTAATGTGTAGATTGATATAGTGATTAAATCGATGAACGCGAATTGTATTATTCGGGACAGTTTTTAAATGTACTCAAAATGAAAGATTATTGAAATATAGTAAGAATGTAATAAGGAAAAAAGTAGAATCTTTGTAAATTGAATGTACAAAGTTAAATTTAGATAAGAGTAATGGTTAAATATCACATCTATATATAATTACAAACACAACTAAAATACTAGATAGCATAAATTCAACTCAACATATAGTTAGTTTTAAAATTAAAGAATAATACAGATATAAATTCAAAGGTTAAAGTAGTTAAGATCTTAAAAATTAAAATTAAAAATATTTTGGAAATTTCCTTTAAATATATAATTATCATTTATACTTTTAACTTATATCTTTTTTGGAAATTCTAAAATATTTTTAATTAAAATAGTTTGTTATCTAAATTATACTAAATATTATGTACGAAATTTTAAATTTAGTAAAATTATTTCTGTAGATATTAACTGAAAATATTTCACGGCATAGAGAAACTTAAAGAAACTTCTGAAAATTAAAAAATATTCTTATCTCTCTTATTTAAGAAACCATGAAATAAATTGTTTAAGCTTCCTTTAAACACCAAAAAATTATTTAAAAAACATAATATTCAGTTATTTAATAATAGCTTATATCATAATATGTAGAATTGTTCATATAGATTTCTATAGTTCGAAAATACTGTAATTGACTATAGTTAATAATCAAATACACTTAATAACTTATAATAAAATCTAATATAGAAAACATTTTATATACAAAATTTAAAATATAATTTAGTAAAAAATGTTTACTCTAGAGTAAAAATTTTTATATAATTCTTTCTAACAGAATAAATTAAAATAATATAGTCATAACAAAATTTAAAAAGTTAATAGTACCTATACTTATAATTTTTTAATTTTTCTTATGTGATTCCATGTATTTATAAAAGATATTTTTCTCGAACTATTTTATTGTAGTAATATATGTGTGTGTAGTTTAAAATCAAATAATTATATATATGTATAATAATCGTAATAATTTGTGACGAAGATGTCATTTCTCGCTGTTACTGGTTGTTTTATATCTAAATAAGTTGCAATTTGCAATTGCTTGTTTCTCAGGTAAATGAGTACCGCGATTAAACTAAATATCTACAGATTTACTGGAGATAATAAAGGAAGAAAATAAAATTTTGGCAGAAAAGCTTGATACGGTACTTGTAGTAAATTACAATGAATAAATAATCAAGTATCCTCTGAATAGCACTTACGCAAGAAAACAGATAATATAACAGGGTTAACTTATTATTCTATGAATCCCTTTTTTCAATTACGAAAAAAGAAATGATCTTTTCCAAGTTTTCGAAAAATCACAGTCAATTAGACTTATGTATTGTTTGTAATTCTTGTTCTCAAAATTAAATCGAGTTTAACATAGTTAAAGTAAAAATGTTTTGAATAATCACATCATTAATAAATAATAAAAAAATATTTATACATAATAGTTTTAGTTATGATAAATCAGAAAGAAAAATTCATAAAATCTTTATCTTATGCTCTTTGCTACCCATGTCAATTGAGTGCAAATTTCCCATTTTTCTTTTGGTTGAAAGTCGCTTTAAAAAAGTTAAAAAACTCTCTTTAAATCATAATTTATAAACCATATTTATTTTGAATATCATAAATTTATTGTGATGCAAATATTGTCAATTTTAAGGTGTGACAGAAATTTTATTTTCTTAAATAACTTATTTAATTTTGAATAATAAATTTTATCTCACACAGCTTTTAAATAAAAAATAATTATAATGTTTATACTAAGTAAAATAATTTAAAATCAACTATATTCTGTACATTACAAAAATAGTTGGATCTTAGGATTAAAATGAATATAAGACAAATTATCTAAAATAAATAACAAAGATATATGATTATTAATATTAAGTTAATAATATTATTAAGATAATAATATTAATTACTTAATATTTAGTTTTTCTGTTCTTAAATTGTTAAATTGTTCAGATGCTAACTATCCTATATACCGACGGTTGATACATTCGAAAGTCTACAGGTATTTAATCTTTTACTCCTATCTGCAGATTATAAACATTATTTAGTTTCGTAAAAGATACGTACATTTGGATAAGATTCGTAATAGGTAAAGAAGAAACTAAACTATGACTTTAATTATTAAAAGATGTATTACTATAATTGAATGTAAATTTAAAATATTAGACTATTAAGTATTAAATATTATACAATATCATTAATAATTTTAATTGGTATGTTTTCCCAGTGATTTTGTTGTAATTCTTAATGAATAGGTAAAATTAAATAGCCTTTTGAATTTCTTCCTAAATCTAATCATTTTATATAATTTTAGAAATAGAAATAAAAAATTTAATAATATAATTTATTTATAATATATAATGATTAATCTATATAATTTGTAATTGCGATTACAGTTAATTAATAGATTTTATTTTTATTTCATAAAATTTTTTTATATCTTAGTAATAATTACTGTTTTTATTTGAGTAAAAAATATATTTTATTTCAATACATATGGAATAAATTTTTGAAGAATTTTATAGTTTGATTAAAAAATATTTTTTTAAATAGTTTTTATTATAAAAAAAATATTAGATAGTTTGCACATGATTAATGTATTCTCAGTAAATTGATGGAAGAATATTTTTTAAAAGGAATATACATAAAAAGATGTTCTTGACAAAAAATGATAACTTATAAGGAAAAAAGAAAAATTATATTTCTATTAAACTGAATAAAAAATATTTTTAAAGAGGATGCTCATTATCTTCATAATTTTAGGCGTTAAATAAAACATATGATCATGGAAAGCATCAAAGTTTAAGATTGTAAATAATGTTTCACCATATTTATTCAAAAATATTATATAAAAGATATTAAAATAAATAAAAATTTAATATTATATTAATTCAAAAAGTTCTTTCAGGCTCGCCCAATTGTATAAATATAAAATGCTAATATGTATAAAATTTTAAATAGAATATTTAATTCTAATGATAAATAGTTTTCGTTTTCGAAGTAAGTGATATTATAATAATTAATTAATTTCTGTTTTTATAAATTCTCAATTTTAAATAAAAGAAATGTATCATGAATATTATAAATTATTGTTACATAGTTTAGAAATTTTTGAACATTCGCATCATTTCCTCTTATATTTATTAATTAAAAAACTTTTTATCAAAACATTACGATCATTTTGTTATTAAAATATTTTTTACTTTATTATTTTAATTTAAATTAGTTTTATACAATTCGTGATTTTTAATAAAAATTAGCAGCGTTCACATACATTAAAGTAGCAAAGATATTACAGACTCCGTCAAGTTCATATGATGTGTTAAAATATTCAATAAACAATTATGATAATTTTATATTCATATACTAATATATTGCTTCAATAAATAAAATCAATTTATTTATTGAAAAGTATTTTTTTAAATAATTGTTTATATCTTTTAAAATTAAATTAAATTAAAATATTTTATTAATAACTAATATAAATATAAATAGTATTAAAAGCAAGAAGCGCTGAAAAGCTTTGGAGAAGATTAGTGATGAGACGTACTTGATGAAGGATAATTCAATTTTGTACATTGTAAAGTCTAATATACATGTTCGCAAATAATTTGCATGAATTTGGTTAAAATAGAAATTCTGTGGGTAGCATACATAAAAGTTTGGCAAATTTATATTTAATAAATGTTTTTATCGATAATTTTAATTGAAATTATATATCTACTTGGTAAGATGCGATTCTAAAACGTTTCATTGTTATTAAATTTAAGAATTTCATTATGAATTTTCGGTAAACTTAAAATACTTTTAAAAAAATTCATATGTTATTGTATTTTAAATTCTGAATAATTCAGTTTGTCAGCTTTATAAATGTATAAAATAATATTAATTATTTAAAAAATTAATATACAATTTCTATAAAAATTTCTGTGTAATCTATGATAAATTAAAGCAAAGTATAATTCAATTCTTAAATTAAACAAAAATTAAATTTAGAGAAAAATTAAAAAAAAAATCAATTATTAAAATATATAAAATTAATATTTGTAGTACATTATTAATATTCTCATGTTTAAATACAAGTTAAATATAATTTTAAGTAAATGAATAATTAGATGCGCATATAAAAAATTCTATATTAAAGATGTAATTATAATGTTATGTAAAATTTAATCTTATCATTTAAAATGTTTATCTCGTAATAACTACAATTATAATTATCCATGATTACTAAAATTTGAAAAGATTTAATGAAAAACGAATTTTCATGAATATTAAGTAAAACTTAATTACTTTTACAAGTCAATGTTTACAATATAATGTATTTATTCCTTGGTAATTTGCAAAACAGAATTCCTTTCCATAGTTAAACGTATAATTGAAAATAGTAAGCCTAAAAGTAACGCAGATGCGTAAATTGAATGTATGTTCGTCTCACTTCTCTCCCATCCAGATCTGAAGAGCCAGAGTCGAGTGACTGTTTAGCAGTAATGAAGGGACGTTGCAATTACGTAATGGTGTTCGCTTGGGAACCATCTCCCGATAGACAATACAGGATATGGACGTAGCCTACGAGTGAGTTGTTCTCGTATGTCCTCGTACACCAAATAGAACAATATTCTCCTGAACCATATTCAAATGCATCAAAATGACCTTCTGTTACTTTATAGGTATATGTCTATATTAAATACTATGTATATGTGTTAATAGCTTTTGTAACGTAAGTTTGACTAACCGCTAATATGTAAGAAAGCGTTACACCTAGTTAAAATTGTTATAAAAATGCAAAAATTAATTTATGAACATACAAGAATTTATCCGTTAATTATTGTTAATTAAAATATTTCGTATATCTTATAGTTAACCTCCAGAATACAAAAAATGCTATATATTGTAATAAACATAAGATTTAATATTACTTTGGTTTAAGTTATTTGTTCTGAGGAAACTCATGAAAGCATTCAGCCTCTCCTATTTGGCGTGCACGTTTGCATCATTTGATATCTGGAACCTCAGAAATCTCACCATTTTTAGTTTTCTTGTAGAATAGTTTTTTTTCGACAACTTGTGATTTTTATTTGTAAAAATATACTTAGATAGAAAGAAGAGAGGTCTAAAGACTAGGAAAATTGTTCGCCAAATTTTTGCGTAATCGGAACGCCAGAAATTACGAATTAGTCACGAAAAGTCTTAAATAATATTTGCAATTAATATATAGAAACAAATTATAAAATTATTATAATAAAAACAAGATGACTAAATACAATCATTCTAATATAAAAACAGAAGAAAGTATTAATAATCTATATTTGGTATTGATTCGGGCAAAAAACAAATAGGATATATATTAGATCAATATTTTTAAGAATACTAGTAGTCTCAGACATTCGATAAAATTGTTTATTTCACAGGTGTTTCAAGTTTCTAATAATTCAGTAAAAAGTAACATTTTATTCAAATTATGTACGAATGGGAAGAATTTCATGCTGCAAGTTTGGTAGCATAAATAACGTAAAAATCACGGTGACCTAAAGAAAGATGTATGAAAAATTATATCGAGAAAGTATGTTGGTGTATTATATTAATGTATTATATTATAAGTATATTATATATTGGTTTTAAAATACAGAAAATTATTAAGTACATTTTTTAAATTATATACAAATTATAATTTTTTTTAATTTTAAGTAGTAAACAAAGATTTTATCCTATAGAATGATCAAATATTGATTAATATCATGTTATTGTTTTCAGCCATATATACCGACGATTGGATTTTTTCTTAAAATTAATTATATATATATATATATATATATATATATATATATAATTAAATAAATGAATATAAATTACTATTATTACTATAATTATTCTCTTAATTTTTATAACGATATAATAATCATCTTATCATTTTTCAAAAAAAAAGAGAAGAAGCTTGAATGTTATAAAAACTTATTGGATTACTACGTATTGGATGGATTACACAATTTAGTACTATTGAATACATACATGAATATTTCAAAAAAAAATATTTTTTCTTCGCCAAAATATACAATATATGTCCAAAAACAAAGATATAAAAAAGATAGAAAAAAAAGAGCAAAGAAAAGAATGAAAAGACTGAAGGAAGAGATAGAAGAAGTGAAGGAGTCAAAAGAGAATGAAAATCTAGGAAAGGTATATGAAATGCTAAATAATTTTCAGGAGGGCATAGAAAACCTCATAAACGAAAATGTGTTAGTCAAGATAAAAGAGAAAATTTACGAAATAATGATTGAACATTTTGAGACAAAAACTAAATTTAACGACAAAATAAATGATATGCAACATGATGTTTTATTGAAAAAAAATTGAAAGTAAAATGAATTTTGAAATAAATGATTGCTCCTTAATTAATTTCAAAACTTTATTAAGTATTTCTATACCATTATTAAAAAATTTAGTTGCAATTTATAGTAAAATTTATTATTTATACACGCATGTATCTATATAAGGTATTTTTTACTTCAAGAATGTACTTTTCAATTAGTTTATTAAAATGTATATTTTCCTTTCATTTTATCTCATTTATTTTTTATCTATTACTTATAGTATTTATACTCGTTGATTTATAAATATTTATACATACAGTATATATTTATATATTTGTATATGTGAAAATGTGTGTATTCCTACGTACGTATGCATGTGTACGTTTAATTAAGATATAAATGTCGCAATCGTTAAACAAACAAAGTTTGCATAGATTTTTTTAAGTATTTTTATCATGAAAAAAAAATTCTTAAATAAAAGTAGAATTTTAATATTTAAAAAAATATAATGTGGAATTTAATAATAGCTAATATTATACAACAATTGACTAAGTTCAAATTCTCTTTCTGATATTTAGAAATTATTTGATTTAATTGTTGATTTGATTAATACTCCGAATTATATTATTTTTTTATTTTTTTAATCATATCATTGAAGAAAAATATTTATTTTCAAGTATATAATACTAAGTTCATTGTTCGTTACAGAAAATGTATACAAATAATTTGAAACAACCTTGTTAATCAATTATTCTCATAAACATTTTTATGGGTATTGTTTCTTTAATTTTGATTTAATTAATAAATAAACTTAAGATTTTTTATTAACGTAGATGTTAATTAGAACGTTAATAAATTGTTAATTCAATCTTGTATTATTAATTCCAAAAATAATAAAAAACTAAATTTCTTTTATAATTTATAATTTTTTGAAACATACGATTAGTTAGAAATTATTATTGTTAGTTAGTTATTGAAATTATTATGAGTTAGAAATTGTTATTGTTTGAATTGAAATTTCAAATAAAATTCTCAAGATTATTATTTTTTTGTATATTCTGAAAGTAATTACAATCTTTTATGATATATTATTTCCAAATAAGTAAATTTATTTTTAATATTTAATTACAATCTACTTGTTTAATTGTTTTATATTAGCAAATGAAAAAACATGAAATACTGATTACTAAAAATGAAGCTTTCATTATTTGTTTTATAATTGATACACCATATTTGTTACTGACAAAACCTGGGATTTAGCTTAGGATTGAGGGGATATATAAAATCGCTGTCTTCTATTTAATACTTTTTTGTTTTGCTGGTATTTCTTTACAAATTTTCGTAAAAAAATTATGTAAATATGGCTAAGCATGAGTGAAAAATCTAATTACAAAACGAGTAAATCCTGAAATTATCGAAATGAGATATTACCATTATGAAAAAAATTGGTAAAAAGGCCAAAAATCACTGCAGCATGGCGTCATGTCGCGGTTAATTTCTTTATTTTCTCTCTCCCTAATCTTCCCTGTTCTTCCATAACTTTTTATATAATTTTAAAGAAATAATTATTACATAATTTTACAGTATTCATATCAATTATTTACTACACAATTATGACAATTAATTAATTAAATCACGAATTAATTATCTCACAATATCATGCAAGCCATTAAAAATTACATCGAAGTTTTAAATATTGTTAAAGACGTCGGTAGATATACCCATACTATTACACTATTTCACCCGCCAGTCGAGATATTGTTAGTAGTTGATGCCACTGTCCACGACAATATCATTACATACGTTGGATGAGTAGACACTATTGATACGCTACTTTTTTTCTCTTCAACCATTTAAGCGCGTCATTTCAAATACTGCATAAAAATGTAAATTTATTTTATTGATTTTTCTTAACCCTTGTTCTTTTTTCCCGCACAAGAAGGCATCTTTTTTATTATTAGTGGCTGGAGACTTCGTATTTATCACTTGTAGCAAAATATCCTAAGTATTAAAAAGCCAAATTGTTATGAACAATATTATTAGCGTTTTATAAAAGATTATTATTATTTTACTAGTAGAAAATCTAAAAGAACACTGTATATGACTTACATTAGTTAATAAGCTAAAAAATTTAATTTATAGCTGAAACAAATATAGATTCCATGAGTTAGTACTTCATATTCTATATTTCTTTCAAAATATCATCATTTCGTTAACGTCTCATTTATTTATTAAAAATGGATAAATAATTTATAATTATACATGATTTATAAAAGTAAAATCTATTTTTTGGTTGTATTAATATAAAAAAATATTTGTATCATCTAACTCAAAAATATAAAATAATACAGTAATTCTATAAAAAAATTTATGTTGCAATCAAGTCTTTAAAAATAATTTTGAATAAATTAAATTTGAATTTATTATACGTTTTATATTTAAGAATATACCGACATATAATTATTTATTTATTGATAATTTCCAAAATATAATACACGTATGAAAATCATCAAAAATAGATCATAATAAAATAGTTTTTATTTTATTAAATGATAAAAAAAATAAACATTCAAAAGTTTCAGTGTAGATTTAATTAAATTCAAGGTAGTAAGTAATTAAGTTGTTTATTAAACAGTATAATTGTTATAACGCATTACAATATTTTCTGATACATATATATTATATATATATATATATATATATATATTCATACATTTTTCTCAATATATTAGTTTCCAAGAAGTTAAACTCATTATAAAATCTGCAATGAATACTTTATGCATTATTTCACTTATGCTTCTATCACTTTTTACTTCTTTTCATAATTTGGCAACAATCTTAATCCCAAATACAGATTTGCTTCCAATACTGCTCAACTTAATACATAACTTACTGCATCTTGACTTCTATTTCTTTATATATTCTTTATTATAGACACTTATTGTTCTAATTTAGAGTTTCACCTTTTTTTAATTTTAAACATCTATTTTTCTCCCGTATAAACCTTTCCCATCCTTCATAATTTTCACTATTACTTTTCTATTTTCCTCAGTGTGGGTCAGTTAGATAAGCCAGCTCAAGGCACATGGCATGGGCAGATATCTTTATTAACTTGTTATTTTCCTTTTTTTATTTTCTTCATTGATATAAAAGCTTCTTCCATCTCTATTACTGTCTTTCCTTTGTCTGTCATTTTGGATATATTTTTTTAATTCAATGTTGTGTTGTGCAATTTTATATCTTTTCTCTCTTTCCGATTTCTGAGTGTCCACACTATAAGTATTTTATTTTATTTTTCTTATCCTTTTATCCTTTTGCTTTTTAATGTGATTTATGCTACCTATTTAAAACTATTTTATTATGCGTTTCACAGAACTTTTTAGTTCTACTATTTAAATATAATAGTAGTACAAATAGTAGAAATGATGAAGAAAGCAGTAAAAGCTCTGTAAAATACGATATCAGTATAACAAATAAAAAAGAAGTAAGTATAATAAAAATGACATGAATTAAAGAAAAATAACAAATAAAGAGTTTTGACTGTGCAGTATTTCACAAGAATAAAATATTTAAATTTTTCTTTCATTTATAGTTTTGAATAACGAAAAGAATATGTACAACATTGAACGAGTACGGAATAAATAATTTAAAATCAGTTCACAAAATAATAAAATAAAAGAAAAAATTTATTTAATGAAAATTGTTAATGAAGATATCTTTTTCGTAATTAAATATACATAATGAGATATTCATTTTTTAAAAATGATAAACTTTGGGCATCTTGATTAACTTCTTTCTCATTGTTAGTTTTATTTAAATATATAAACCTACATAAAATAATTTTAATCTTTGCATACTTAAAAAGTACAAAAATATAATACTACTACTACTTTAATTTGGAAAATTATTTAGAAAGAGTTAATAATTTTTGTCTAAGTATAATATCTACAAGTTGATTAAATTATTCAAGATATTTTTATAGGTTATAAAGTAATTAAATAATCATATTATAAGACTTATTGTTATGAAAAAATTTATTATTCGTAGATCAATATTCATGTATGTTTATGAATTGATGAATTATTTAATTAATTAAATTTAAGCAGTGATGCACTCCTGTTTTATATTAAATAAATTAATAAAGTTCTCTTTTTTAATTTTAAAAAGTTATTGTCTTTTACAGTATCTTTTAATATTCGTGCTTTTAGGAACAAATTTTATATATCAAATTTAATAAAAAATATATTATTTATTAATTAAAATGTATGTATATTCATAATTTTAATAACGAATTCAATATTTATTACAATTAACTTATTTAATTATCATATTCTTATAAAATTTTGTGTAAATATAAATAATTTATAGTAACTACCCAATTATAAATCGGTAAAATATCACTGCTTCCTAATATTTGTTAAAAGTAATTTAGCATACAATTATTACTTGTACACAGTCTACCACCATCTTTTGCATTAGTCTAAAAAGTAGAATTAGCTTACACCAATTTACTAACGGCTCAAGTAGCATAATTAAATCATCTATTATTACAATTCGAATCCAGTTACAAATAAATAAATCTTTGATTACTGTTTATACATTAGTTATTAGTTTAATCTGAGAAAGAGATCGACAGAGAGAGAGAGAGAGAGAGAGAGAGAGAGAGAGAGAGAGATCAAAAGAATAAGAGAAAGTTAAAAGAAAATTGGTGAAAGCTTACCTATAGTAAAACTATATGATTGGGGCGGATTGACCTCTTCAATAAAAAATATAGAGCGACGATGAGGATGCTACTGATTAACGCATCTTTACTTCTGCTATCGGAAAAATTGAGAAAGAAATAACTATTCTTGATTGGCATGCTCCGTTCGATAAAATAAAGAAAGCTTCAACAGACCTTCAGAAATACTATCCATTCAGAAATACTATGTCAAATGCTGACAAAGTATAACCCTGCTTCTTAAGTAGAAAAACGAGTATATAGAATAATTCTTTTATAGTATTTATTAAATTAATAGAATTAATAGAATAATTAATAAAGAAGGCATGCATACGTTATGTATGTAATACTTTTATACATTTTCTAATGTATATAGTAAGAATTTCACGAATATAAATCATGAATTATTAACTTAATTATTATATAAGAACATGATACTTTATGTATAAGTTTTCTGTTTAATATTGAATCTGCTTTGTATATTTCTTATATAATATTATTATATACAAAATAATTTATAAGTTAACATACAAACTAAATGTACTATTATGAAATAGCTATTTATAAACATATTATTTTCAAAAATAGATGAAAGAATACAGTAAAAAAATAATTATTTGATTATTTAATAAAAATATATAGAATAGAAAATATTATGTGCAATACATAAGGTTTGAAAATTGTATAACCCATAGTAAAAGAATTTATACATGCAATATAAATAGACTAGAATTTGGTAATAACACATAAATTTTTTTCTATGTAACAACTACAAAATATTTAAAATATTATAATGAATCGCTAAATGTTATTAATCGCTAAACTTTTAAAGAAATTATTTTATCTATCGAATAATATTGTAATCTGGATAAAATGATTTATTTCAACAAGCTTCACAGATAATTTACATACACATAATCAATAAACAAATACATTTAAAGCGCAAATATATCTTTCTTTAATAATAATTCATCATGAGTATGTAAGATTCTTGTTTGTGAGTTTGAAAGTTCCAATATTGAGTTAAGAGAAGAAGAAGAAACAGAGCTATGTTTGAGGGGATACCGAAAGCAGGAGGTCGAGTGAATTAATTACCAGCATCTGAGAGTACTTTTAATTAAACTTCTCAGTGAACTGTTTATGGTGTGAGTTTCGTTACTACTGTGCCCGAAAAGTTGTGGCAGTAAGGACACATTTCTCGAAGCTTTCAAGTGGATATATGATATAGATAATACGTGAGACTCATGGAAGAGTAAAATCTGTAGATTACATGCGTACATCGATGGGTTGTATCTTATGAATTACGAAAAAAACTGCATTATATTATTGAGTACAAATAGTATACACGGAAAATTATTTTAACAATAAGATTAGAGAAAATCCAATCTTTATATTAAAAATAATATTAAAATATTTTAATGAGATTAGTTAACGAATTGAGTATGAAGTAAAAATAACGAAATTATTAAATAAATAAAACTAATAAAATACACAAAATTTTTAATAATTGCAGTCAAAAAGGTTTCAAGTGAATTTTATTTATCTTTATATAAATAAAACCTTTATCAAGTAAAAACTGCCCTTAATTATTAATTATAAAAATATACAACTTAGAGTAAATATTTAAATTTTTATAAAAAGTTTGAATCTAAAAAACTTATAAAGTTTATAAAATTTTTAGTTAATAAAATTTTTAGTTAATAAAATTTTTTATTGTATATTATAAAGTATATTATATGTATATTTTTGTTATAATTCTAAAAATTATATGATATATAATATCTTTCATAATATTTCTATATCGTTTATAATTTAAAAATATGATTTCAATTCAGTTGATATGCATTAATCAAAATATAGAATTTTTGAAAAAATGCTTTCATTTAATTTCGTATAATAATCTCAAAGTGTTATAATTGAAGATCATTATTTTGTAGTAATTTTAGATTTAGATTCAATAATAAATAAAAAGTATAAAAGTTGAGTAAAAATTTTCATATTTATTACATTTGAGTTTCTAGCTTAGTTTTTAAAATAACATTTTTTATTTACATTATTTATTATTATTATTTTTTATTTTTACATTATTATATGAAATGTATTTAACTATATTCAACTACAGATAAAATTCATAGTGTTCATAAATCAAAAAATTTTTTTCTTTATTAATAAACTCAAAATTTGTTACAGAATCTGGTATTTATTTACTTCTTTAATTATAAATTTAAATGAAAAAGTCACTTATAATAAAATGTTATTATGATAATATTATCTCTTCAAAAAATAAATTCTGCAACTTACGAACGAATGAACAAATTGTATTAATTTATTGTATGAAAGATTAATAAAAAGGTAGTCTTAAAAGATAGCTTTCCAATTTAAAAGGGAAATAAAGAATGATAAAATTGGCTAATTGAGAGGAAGAGTGAGAGAGAGGCAGCGGAAAGAAACTAGATATATTCGATACCTTAGGAATAGTATGAAATAATAAGAAAGAAGTAACTATGAATCAAATATTAATTGGAATTTCGTACAAACTAAATGAAAAAAATAAAAAATGAAAATGTTAAAAAAATTGTTTTCGTTTTTTTATACTGTTTATAAATTTAGAAAGTTTTCTCTTCTTTTATAATTGTCTTCAATTTTTTACTTTATATTTCTCACTTACTCATTCTTTATTATTTTTAAATCTAAAATTATTCCGAGAACATGTAGGTTGAATATTTACATGAAAATTTTCAAACATTAGATGAAAATAATTATATTATAATTTAATAGTAGTATTTTATTTTTATTAAATATACAGTTTAATTACTTTAATTTGTATATATATATATTACTAAGTTACTTCTAAAAATAAATTATTAAATTCTTAATAATTGTATAATCTAATTATATCTAATATATCTAATTGCAATAATGATATCTGTGTTTTGAACCAAGGATGTGAATAAAATCCTGAAAAAATTAATTGAGTATTCAGATATATATTTATCTTATTAAGATTCTTACTTAATTTTTTTAGTGAAAAAAAATTCTTGAATATAATTTATCTCAATTCTAAATAAATGGGTAAATGTGGAAAAGATCTTTCATTGACTCTCTTTTTGTTTTGTAAGATCTTTTGTAAGTTTGATATTAAAATTTTTGTTTAATTTACTTAAACTTAGCTACTTTTATGAAAATAATTTGACATTTATACATATTTTTAAGCTATTTGTATTTATATCATATTCTTTAATCAAGAGGCAGATTTAATTCTAAACTAACTATAATGAATTGAACAGTTCTAAAAAATATAGTTAGAGATGGGAACCTTGAAGTGTTTATGATTTACTCTGAAACTCAGTGATAAAGAAATCTAATGTTTACGTAGTAATCTAAAAATTATGTTCTACCCTTTGAATCTGTCTTTATATCAAATATTCTTTGCTTTAAGAATTTGTGAATTTCTTTTATCTTTCTATGCAAGAATGACTTAAGCTTAGTATATATTCTGATATCTATTAATTAATTAAATTAAAATAAAATTTTTCAAGCATAACAGCCCTAAAATAATCTTCACTGCGTTACATATGTTGTCTTAATCACCTATGTAATGTATCCTATTTTCTGGAGAATATCAATATCCATTCTGAAAACCTTAATCAACTAAAGATATCAGAATTAAGTTGAGTATGGTAATTATTTTCTTTAATTATATTTCTTTATCTAATTAAGATTGGAAAATCTTATAGATGCTTCTACAAGTTGCTACATATTTTCTTAAACTTTCATTCGATGTACTTCCATGTATCAAAATGTAATTCACAGTAATAAATTTGCATGCTATTCAAGTTTCATTATTATTTATACACTGCTAGATTTTGCTATTAAAAAATTATTTTCTATTTTCTGACTCACGTATAAAATAAAAAAATATTTAAAACCAAAAAAAAATATTAAAAACTACAATGGTAAGTAAGAATTACTTTATAAGTTTTATAAATACTTACTAGGCACTAATTTAAATATAAAACGAAAATTTTTTAATTTAATTGAAAAATTATATGAATTATGAAATATCAATAAAAATTTTTTATTATTTTTTTGCAAAATGATAATTTTATTCAATATATTTTTATTTCGAACATGTATTTTATACAAGTCAATATTTCGGGTTGAATATATTTAACAATAATGCTCGCTTAATAAATATAAGACAATAATAGTTTAAAATAATAATTTCACTTTTTATACGTAATTGTAAAATAATAGAGTAACAAATACTGATAAATCATTGCTTATTCACAGAAATTTTACATAATTATAGTGATCACATTATTAATGTTTAAAATATTATAAGTGTCTATTCAGTTAAGCCATTAGATCGACTTCCGGACGGAAGAATTCTTTGCTTTTACTCATATCTCTCTTTCCTCTTATATATCTTCTCTCTTTTTTCACATATGTACACACGTGTATGGGCATAGGCAATCACATACAAAATTATTTCTATATTAAATCAGGAAATAAAACCTTATTTATATCTTCATCCTCAATTATGAACATACAGGGACATATTTTTTAATGATTACATAATAATTAAATATATACCAATAATAATTTTTATTATTTTAAAATTTATCAAAAGTACATATAATATCAAATTTAATTGGAATAAAACATTTAATAGCAAATAATGATAAATAGTAAATTATTAAATATACATATTTTTTTATCTGGGCACCACGTTTAAAATTAAAAAATTTTTTATTTATTTAAAAAATCACAAAAAATTTTTAAAATTAAAAAATTTTGATAAATTACAAACAAAATCTAAAAAAGATCTTTAAAAGTTTATATCAATTTTTTTAAGTTTCTATTTAGTACAAGAAAAAATATAGTTATAATTCTTCGTTATCTTGTATAATTTGTAAGTAATAAATTGAAACTGTTGCGTGTAACTTTGATTATGACATACATTAGTTATATAGCATATGTTATATAGTATATATAGATATACATATATATATATTAAATATTATATTTTATTATATTATATATTATAATTTATATTTTATATATATATATATATATTATATCTATAAATTAATCAATAGATATTTCCTAAAGTATATTAAGAATAAATACAAATTTATGTACATATTAATATAATGTTTTATTTACTTTTAAAATTAGATATAAAAATAGTTCAACAATTATTTATAAATAAAATAAAATATAATAATTTAAAATTATATCGATATACATATATATATAATATAGATATATAATATTGTATAGTATTGTATATAGTATTGTATTTCTTTAAATATTTTATTATTAATATTTAAAGAAAATTATGATTAAAATATAACAATAAAATCCAAATAATAATAAAATAAAAATAATATAAATAAACAATTATACATTGGTTAGAAAAAAACAAATTATATTTTATACTTTAATAACATTTTTATTTTAAACTATGCATCTGATTTTTTTTGCATCTGATTTTCTTAATTGCTCTTTTTTTATACAAAACATTGAGAAGTTTACAATTTATTTTTAACGTATTATTAAGTAGATATTTTTTGTCTTGATCAATTTTATAATTGTAATTACTTAATTTTATATATTTGAATTTTGTAAACAAAATTATATTAAATGGAAAACAACAATGGAAAGAAAATTTATAATTTTTATGATGATTTCATTTTATAATTAATTGGAATGTAATTAATTATTAGGAAATATTTTTATACTTAAAAAAAGTTTATTCAAATTAGAAAATTAGATAATGTAAATGGATGATTAAAATATAAAAGAAATATTTCTATGTACAGCAATATAAGTTATTAAATAAAAGTAAATATTATATAGATTATTAATAGATTATTAATTTAAATAATTTATAGATTATAATATTTATAATAATGCAACTAATTCATTTTAAAAACATTTTATTTTATTTCATGAAATTATTCTATTATATATAGTAATCACTTAAATTATTTTAAATATATTGAGAAAGAAATATAAGTACCAAACATGTGTATAACTACCTACAATTATTTTATGATTCCTTTTTTTATACCTTAATTTTGCAAAAATTTTAATGGTTTGCTCAGGACATAGTGTAGTTTTGAAATATCTGCAACTTTGTTCAGTGATATGTTTAAAATTTGTAGGTAGATATAATTCAACTAGTCATATTTTTTGGTGAAAGTAAGAGTTACCAAAAAACATGATCAAGACTTCCACTGTGAAGATTCGTAATTAGAGATAGATCAAAAAGAAAAGTATTAATAAGTATTATCTTATTCAATAAAAAATAGATTATAGACAAAAAATTAAAAATTAAAACCACAAGAATTTAAAAAATGAATATATTTAAGAGACTGAAAAACTATATAAAGAATTTAATAAGTTTTGGTAAATCATATGTAAGCTTATACACTATCAAGACCGATAGATACAATATCATTGAAACATCTGTTAAAAATTAGAGATAATACAGATTAACAGTGACGAATTTAAAAATTAATTAATGACATCAAATCTAGTAAAAGATAAATAACACTAAGATTTAGAGAATTATCTTAGTATTCAAATATCACCTTTTATATTTATTTTTCAAAGTATATTATTACATTGTGACATAATTTTATATATTTTTTTCGATACACAAAAGTATACTTTCTTATATTTGGCGAATTATTTTAAGATAAATCTTAAAAAATAAAAAAATCTTATTTATAAAGAAATTAGAAAAAATATAAACAAGTATAAATAAAAAATTGAATTATTTATTGAATAAAAATATTGGCTTTTCTCGTGCAATATAAGATACAATTTTTTTTATTAAAAATTGATTATAAAAAAGAATGAAATTATAAGAACTTGCATACGAGTTATCGATGAAATGATAATTATTTTTCAAATCGAAAATTATTATGCAAGTGATCTAGTACAATGAAAAGAACTTTGCTATGCTCATTAAACTGGCTTAAGATAATATGTAAAAATTGCCTTCTTTAGTTATTTTCCTAAATAAGAGATGAGCTCTTTAAAGATGAAAATAAAGGGGCAGTACTTGTTTAAGTAGTCGTTTCAGAAAAATAATATTTAGAAAATAGAACAAAATTATTAAGAATATTTTGAATATTTCAATAAAACTCGTTGTCCCTTGTGCCCATAAAAGAGTTAGAAGATTTAAAAAAATTTTAAGAATATTTATTAATTCCTTTAAAAACTTATTTACATCTAAAGTTAATAAAAATTCTAAAGTTAATAAAACATTATATATGTTTTATGTAATGTATTATAGTGGTAAGTGTATAAAATTTACACTGACTTCATCTGTATTTTACATAATTTTTGCTTAACATTCTGACCTGTGAAATTCATTAATAAAAAATTTTTATAAATCTATGTTTTTCAAATATTTTTAATATCAAGAAATTTGTATTATTTATTTTAATATATTGCCTATAAAATTTATATTATTTACATTAGTAATTAATTTTGTTTTATTTGTATCATTACTTCAATTTCATAAATTGTAAAATATGGAAATATTTTATAGACATTTATTTATTATATGTATTTTTATTTATTTATGATCAATAATAAAAAATAATAAATGATAAACAATAATTAATTATACAATGAAAATATAGTATTTGAAATAATATTCCGTAAAAGAGAATGATTTAAGTATTCATTATTTTTCATGTATTATTACGTTTATAAAACTCTTTTTATTTAACATAAAAAACTACAAAATAATTTTATCAACTCCGATAAACAAAACAAACATTCAAATTCTAAAACTAAACTATTATGAAACTTCTTGAGTTTTATTTAGATGAATTTTTTAAAATTTATTATATGAAAAAAACGAAAAGATATAAAAATATTTCTTCCATATTACCTTTAAAAAAATGTTATAATACTTAATACTTTTTATTATTCTAAATGTTAAAATATCTTAAGTCAAGAGAACTAAATTCCATGATCCATCAATGTCTTACATTGATTTCTTTTTATTTATATATATAGTTATACGATGCCAATATAAAATATCTTTGACATAGAAAATTTTTCAATTTTGAAACTAAAACTCAATTATTACAGAAATTATTGTAAAAAAATTGATATCTATGTACAGTTCATTTATCTGTAAATCTTATGTATTTGTTGTTTCTTTTAATTTTAGAATTTGAAACTATCTAATAAAATGTGAATAAATGCCTGTACTTTAAAAGAAAATTTTAAAACCTATCTCGAATGAGTGATTAGAATCAATAATGTAAAAAGCAAGAAATAAAAATATTTATTCGATATAATTAAACTACTAAATAAAATATATTCTAATATTATTTTAATTGCATTGATTTAATCATATAATATGTTTTGTATGATAAATATAATTTTAAATTAAATTGCTAAATCTATCGTTAAAAATGTATTTTTAAATATTCTGATTTTATGATTCAATTTTAAGATTTATTTATATTAGGTAAAGTTAAAAAATCATTTACATTATTGAATATAATATAATTATTTAACTCAATTATGCATAAATGTGTGAAAATCATTAAATAAAAAATTTTTTACAATAAATTTTATTGTATAATCCTGATTACCTTTTTTCTAATTATTTAATTATGTCACGTGTACGTCCGAAAATATCCATAAAATGTTTTTATACAACAACAAAATTTAACGTTATAATCTATCAGAATTTTTTTTATTTAAAAAAGCTTTATAACCCCGAGATAGATGTGATCAATTGAATATAAGAAGAAACGAACGAAGAAGAAGGGCACAAATACAGCATGTTTTAGTTCAAAGAAAAGACAAATTGGTTTTCTGGCCACGATGCTTACGCACCTTCAATCTCTTTCTCTGCCGTTCTTTTACTTTTCCATAGAAAGTAGATCCTTGTCAATATTGAAACTTCTATTCAAGATTTATTTACAGTGCTCTTCTGTTTTACCACAATGATTTAGAACAGTAGTCTTATCCTGAGAGTCTTGGCCGTATTTCTATTTATTCTTAGTTCCGTAGTAAAGTATTTTAAAAACATTTCTCACTATTGTATTGAATATTTAAATGTTTCAAATTTATTATCTACTTATATACTTCTATGTAATACAAACATTTTATAAAAAGAAATTTTAAAAAATATGTATTATTATTGATTTTTTCGGACTAAGTTGCTCGTTGAATTAAGAGATGGAAAATAAGTCGATTTTAATTCTTTTTTTCCCTAAAGAATAATAAAATTCAATTTTTTATTTATTCAATAAATTTGAAAAAAGATAATTTTTAATGCATATTCTCATAATTTTATATATTATTTAATAATAAAATAAAATAATGAAGACAATTTATATTAAAGAAAGAAAAAATGATATGTATCTCTCGATTATAAGTTAAACAAATTTGTTAAGTTATATTAAAATATTTTTACTTGAATATTAAATATAAATTTTTTAAGAAAAACTATGTTTTAAATTAAATTAATGTAATTTTGAATTTTAAAAAATTAGTAATTATTTTGAGAATTTTTAAAAATTGTTTATCCTAATAAGAAATTTTTTAATATCAATGTTCAAAAAAGATTTTAAAAAAGTGTAAACATTATGTTCCCTAAAAAATATATAATTTAACTAAATGAACAAAGTATAAAATTAAATCCAGAAGACAAACATTTGATGATTTAAAAATGATATATTAATATTTACTTATACAAATATTTAAAAATAATTATTCAAATTAATATTTTAATCTTATGCATTTATTTAGAAATTTGTAAATTAAAATAAATGAGAAATAAACTAAGAAATATAAAATATTGCTCTATATATGTATAAATAAATATCTACATATATAAATATTACGTTCTTATTACTCAATTCGTCATCGATATTATATTATTGAAAGATAAATTTAAATTGTCATATCAATTATATTTTGTTATATATAGTAAAAAAAAGTATATCACATAAATTAAAATGAATAAGACAGCATGAATAAGAAAACGTTATTTAAGTTATATTTTTTGTTATATACATATTTATAAAAGACAGAAGATTAAAATATTATTTTAATAATTTTTTATAATCATATTAATTTCGAATATAAGGGAAGTTTTGAAAATTTTGAATTTCTTATATATGAATATAAGTATTATTATTTAAATATTTTTTTATATTATTAAAATGAAAAATATTTAAATTTAAGTATATTAAATATATATATATATTAACATATCATCTAATAAATATTTAATAAAATGTTAAAATATAAGTCATTCAATATTTTCTAATCAAGTATAAATGTTAACTGTGTTTAATTGAAAAAATTAGACATAAATATTATATGCCTTAATATGTATACTTGTATCACAGAAAAATACTGTATATCTGTAAATGTGCGTACGTACGTGCATCTGCGCGCACATTTGTGTGAAAATATACATTAATAAAAGGTCCACTTTTATTCTAATTTGATCTGAATTGATTTTTTATTGTTTACTTATAATATTTATAAGAAAAGATTAAATTGATTTTTTATCACGAATTATATGAGATTTAAATATTATAGATATCAAACTTTTAACGCAGAAATATTTTTGAATGTAATGTTATATTAAACTGTGCTTTAATTTATTTTTTCCTGAAAATTTTATTCTTTTCCTTTTTTTATGAATTATAATTATTTCAAAATTTACAAAATTTGGGCCGTAATTGACTTATTATTTTAATACAATATAAACAATGGAATAGAATTTCTGTTATTATTTCTCATTTTTTATTCACTAAGGCATTTTTTACAATTTTATATGATTTGAAGAAGAAAAAGTTATTTTAAAATTTATTTATTTACTGAACAGTAATTTAACATTTTGTATAAGTTATGTCTTACTGAAAAGTATAAATATATTTCTTTCTGTTTAATAAATATTCGATAGGTTAAATTTAAATTTAAATCATTTTAGATTGAATTATTTTATTGAACAATTAAAATGGTGGAAAAAATTTTTTAAGAAAAACATGTCAAACTGTTATTAGTAAATAATAGTTTATTGAATATTAGTAGAAACGTTTATTAATTTGGAAATAATAAATAATAATTAAATCCACTTATTCGTAATTTAAATATATGAAATTTTTAAGAAATAAATTTTGAAAACAAATCTTTTCGAAAATTCTTTAAGATTATTCTAGATTTTTTATATTTTACAGAAGAGTGCTGCGTAAAAAATATTTGATGGAAATCTGACTCTTTAAGTCAATTTCATTTTTTTGCAACTTATCTAATTTTAAGATTTTACGTATCACAATGCAAGCATATCATCTCATAAATCTTAGCAACCTAAAATTGCACTTCTTCGGGAGATCGATTTTTTCATCCTCATTATATCTTTAAAACCGAAGAGCCCGTTATACCAAAATGCATTCTTCTTCTTGGTGTACATTCAATATGAAGAAAGATGGCTCACAGTGTCAGTCCGTGTATCCTTTATATTATGTTTCGCCTCCTGCACCCTTTCTTCGAAAATTGTATTTCATCAAGGGTAAGACAACGTGTGAAAAACCTCTATTTGAAGTTTTATTTTTAGATATAAAAGTCACGGAGTGTACCGATTCCTGTAGTCGTTTCACCCTTCTAGTTTTGCTTAAGTCATTAAGCATGACTTATTGCACTTCCTTTATGTTCTGTTCTAAATTACACCTTATTCTTGTCTTGTGCCTTTGTGCTGCCCGAGTCATGATATGAGCATCATCTATAGATAGTTCTTCATCTTGGCACAAGCGAAGCGAGACTAAATCCAAGCAATAGCAGTAGTGTGAAGACACTCAATTCAACACGCGGATGATTCATGCTGCTAGCCCTGCCGTGATGCAGCTCAGCTAAACTTTCTCCTGAAACAAAGAAATGTACTAAAAAAAACTACTCTCTTACTGAGCCAATTCGCCTTAATCATAGTGAGAGTATTATTCTACTAGAACCATATGGAATTCTTTGTAAAATTTATTGAAGTAACAGAAATAAAATATAAGAAGTTTCCAAAATAATCTGAGTACCATTAAAATGATTATTTGATTCGAATTTTCGTGATTAAAAAATTAATTCTACTTAATTCTTTAAATAAATAATAAATATAATAAAAATTGAAAATATTTTCTTATGGAATAGAACTTTTGATAAATTTATAATTTTTTATTTAAAATAAGTAAAATATCATGATATATAATGAAAAATTTATTCATAACATTAATGGAAAATTTTAATAAATATTTTTTTATACTACAAATATACATAACTAATTGAATACATACGTCTGATAAAATAAAATAAATATTTAATATTTTTCTTTAAATATCACAATTTTATCCTGTTCTCTTTATAATATAATATCATGTAATTTAATATATTTTAGTTTTAAATTATATATATTTACGTCAATATTCAATTTACAATTAATACTGATTTTAAGAAAATTCTTTAGACGTACACAATTGTAACTCTTGCTCAAAAGTATTTAAAACTCATTGAGTTTTATATGTATTGAATTATATTATTTGTGCTTTATTAAATTTATAATTTACGATATTAAATTTAGTATTGTGAGTATTTAAAAAACAAATTTGAATTTTCTGTGTGTAGAAATATAATAATACGTAATAATTTTATCCACTCTAAAAAACGGATTTTTCGTCTTATCTGTGTATAATCTAGCGTAAATATTTTTTATATTTATTATTACAAACCGCAAAGTATCTTATAATAAAATTAAAATAATTATTGTTAATAACTTAGTATTAAATTTTAAATACAAGAAAATAATTAAAATTTTCTTACTTTAAACAAATTTTAAATGTATAAAAAAGAAAAAAGATTTTTTATCTCTGTTTTTCTCTCATTTTTTTAACTACTCATGTAAGATAATTCATCAAAAACAGAAATTTTATTCTAACTCACCATTTAGTACATGCACATGTACAATAGCTGGTTGCTCAGGCATGGTTGTAAGAGTGCATGAATAATTTCCACTATCCATCGGCCCGACCCTTGCTATGCTCAACGTGGAATTGGCCCCTTCTTCCATTAGATTTGTTTTGACACTAAAGATAAAAAATATAAAATACATACAGTGAAAAATTAAATGGTTTTCGTCGTTCTGTAGAGTATAAATATTTTATTGAAATATATAAATATTTTAATTCATTTTCAGTGATAAAATTGTTTAAACTACCAATAAAATACTTCTTTAACGAAGATTGAGATATCTTCAATGTGTTAAACAAATTTTTTAAGCTGTCTTCCACAAAAACAAGCAAAAAAGAAAGAACAGCACTGTCTTCTTATATATCGCAGTAGTATTAAACTTAGACTCGACAATAACATTTTTTTTACAATTTATGTAAAGATTTTTTTAGTTTAATTTAAAAAGTTAACCTTATAATTTACACATTAATTTTTTCTATCATTGAATCTCTTATTATTCGATATAATAAATGTAAAAAAAGAGTACATAATACGAACTTGCTGCACGGTCGACCAACATCTGTTGTTTACATACATAATTTGAGTATCAACTAATTAAGTTGAGATGCATCCGTTGCGATAAATCTTACATTTGCATAATAAGTTTATATCGAAGTGTAAATAGTTCTGTACTTAGGTGCTTACGCGACGGTCATTATGACTATTGAAATAATTCAGGATCTAGCAGCGTAGTGTAATTATAATTTTATATATGGAAATTTTGAAGTGCCCAAAATTTTAATTATTAGTTTCAATTATGCATAATTGTAAAACATTTGTACCTATCGTACGTGAAAAATGATTTTTGAATGAACTAAATTTTTTAAAATCTTCTAAAATTTTCAAAACTTCAAATCCGGGAATTTTATACTTTAATTATTTTTTTTTATTAGTGTAAATGTTCTACATCATTTTTATTTTTACATAATTCTTAATAAATTTACACTTTTATATTTTATATATTTTTTATTTTATATTCTTCAATAGAATCTTATTCTGTATGAGAATTAATTTTAATTCAATGTTAAGTATATTAATTAATCTTTAACTCTACTTGAAGATACGTATATTAATAAAAAAATACAATTTTATATCATAAAAAAACTCATTTTTTTATATTTTGACAAGAACTTTCTTTTATCATTTGTACATTATTATTCTATTTTTACAGAAATGAAATTATAATTTTTTTTTATTATGAAGTAAATTATCAAGAATTGTCACTATTTAAAATAAGTATTATTGTATAACTAAAGCGTGTTTAAAAATATAAAAAATTTGTACTCAATCAAAAATATTAATAATTTAACTTTAAACTTTTGCACGGTAAGCATATATATGAAATCTGTTTAGTTTTATTGTATTTTATTTATATTATATTATAATATACATATATATATATATAAGTAATTTTTACACTTAATATTATTATTATTATTATTTATTGAACAATATTTACATTGTTAATCCGTTTTACTACTTATTTTTATTTGTTTTGGTTTTTTATATTTTGACTCTTGTATAAGTATTTTAATAATTCTAGTATACGTGTTTAATTGTTTTACATTGTTCTTAATATAAACTATGAATCATTCATTTGCACATTTTGTCTTTTAATCACTTGCATTTTTAAGTTTTAACTATGGCTTGTATTCGTAATGCCTTTACATAACTACATCGTATATTAATATTTCTTTTACATATTACATTTTTACTTAACTCTTTGATATTCTTTATAAATCTTATTTTCTTATTTAATAATGTTATCCAAGTTTAGAATTATTGGATTAACTTCTTATATTTTAGGACCTGTTATATATAAGAACTACTGGATATGTATATTTTTTTTGATGGTAGCCTTTTTTTAATCTTAATGAATTCTCCTTTCTTGCTGCTATCGTATTTTACTACTAAACTATATTATTATAAGATATTGAATTAAATTTCTACAATTAACAGTAAAAATAAAATGTATTGATCATTTTTACTATAGAACTTTATTTTATCGGTAATTTCTCTATTTATTTATTTTGTATTTATAGATTTTATCTTTTTTAATTTTTAATTTTCACTTCATTTATTATCACCTTCCCTTTTTTGATTAGATATTAAATACTTTTTATTTTTACTTTCTTCTAGTTATAATTTTTGTAGCTAACTTGTATAAACTACTTTATGTTTAATGATACTAATTTATTATTATTAATGTTATCTAAATTAAATTTTATATCCCTATTTATTTTTACAACTGAACTTTTCTTAGTTTATTTATTGTTTTAATTTTTTTTATTATATCTTATGTTTTCACGATTTCACTCCTCAGTTATCTCTTACTTCTACCGCTTCTCTTCTTTTCCCCTCTCTCATCCATGGTATTCTGTATAGTTTATTTATATATTTTTTTTCCTTTCAAACGTTCGTCCAATCCATTGATGTCTCTTTTACCTCCCTAAAATCCTGGATAACGTGATTAAGCGTTTCTTTATTTTCTTTGCATATTCAACAATTTTTTCCTCTTCTGTCAACCAGTGTTGGTTTGCTTTACTTTGATTACCTATTCTATATCTTGCTAAGATCTTCTACCACTTCTTTTGTATACTCCTTCCTTTTTCGATAAATACAATCTTTCGTTCTTAGGTTGTTGAAATTACACTTTTTGCAACTCTAATTTCTACCGTTTGTTTCTTCGTTTCCAGCATTAGTAAGTCCGGTGTATAGACATTTAAAGCTAGACATCACTTTAAGAATCTTTTCTGAACTCTATCTATCTCCTCGCTATCATTCGACCCCCATATTTCTGACCTGTATAACATCACACTATTTACTAATGTATCAAATAATTGCATTTTCACTTTCAAGTTTTCTTTCAATCATTTCTCAGCTATGCCCCATGTTTTTCCTATTATGCAATTGTCCTTTCTTGCTAGCATTTTTTTATGTTCTTCATCTCTGTTATTGTGAGTAAAGATATAGCCTAAATAAGCAAGTTTGTTAACAGTCTCTATTTTACTTTTGTCTTATCTAAATATTATTTCTTTCCTTCTTCCTCCAGTTCTTTTGCAGTGAAAATTTTTGTTTTTTCCGTATTTAATTCTAGTTCTTTTTTATGTAGATACTTGCTCAGAATTCTTAACAGCTCTCTCATTTCAGTCTCATATTTTACTATAATCATTAGATCGTCATCATATGCTAACGATCTAATGCTTATTTTTCCGATTTTTACACCTGAGGAGCGTGATGCTTTAAGCTCATCCTTCAGATCTGACATTGGTATGTTAAATAGTGTTGGGCTTAAAGAGTATCTTTGCCTCACAACTACTTCTACCTTGAATCTACCGATTATTTCTTCTGCTATTTTAATATCTACGCAAATATTGCTGATATATTTCCTTCGTTCTTTCAATAAGTATTTTCTTTATGCCGGCTTTTTCCATGCTCCTCCAAATCTTCTTTCTTTCTATTCTGTCGAAAGTGTTGTAGATCCGCAAAACAGATAAATATATCTCCTTTTTCCTTCTTTAGTTGTTCATCTATGATTGTTTTTAAGACATATATCGCACCAACCGTACCTCTTTTCTTCCTAAATTCAAATTGTGTATCGCTATACCGCATCTACTTCTCCATGTCTTTTTCAATTTTATTTTTAATCAGTTTGGCATAAATTTTGTATCCAGTGTCCATTAAAGTTATACTCCGGTAATTTTTTACATTATCTTTTTCACCCTTTTTGAAAACCAGTAAAACAATACCACTTTTCCATTCATACGGTATACCCTCTGCATTTATTATTCCTTGTAGTATTTTTTATATGTTTACTGCTATACTTGCTCCTTCATACTTCAATATTTCACCCGTTATTTCATCCTTTCCCGGGCATTTATTTACTTTCATTTTTGCTATTATTTCTACAATTTCCTATATTTTAATCAATTCTCCTTCTATTTTTTCTCTTAATCTGTTCGCTTCTGTCCCTATGTCATTTCTCTTTCCTCTTGCCTTTTTTCTACCTTGTATGCATCTTAAAAATGTTTTATCTATTCCTCGTTGCTAATGTTCTCGCTTATCTTTTCTTTTTTTTCCCTGCTTCTGTTAATTAATTTTCAAAACTCGTTTCCTGTTTTGTCTTTTCCTGCTTACTTTATTTCTTCTGCTTTCTCTTTCTTTTTTTGTATTTTATTAATGACTTCTATTAATGACTCTTTATATTTTTTTCATTCATTTATGTACTTCATTTTGTCCTTCTCGTCATTATCTTTTTTCCCATTTTTTATGTATAGTCAAAACTTTTCTTTTTTCTTCCCAACATTGTTCATTCGACCAAGTTTCATTGTATCTATTTTTTTAATTATTGTTTTCTCGTTTTCTGTTATTTATTTATGTTGCCTCTTTCATTCTATTCGTAAGTTGCTTCCATGACTTTTCTTCATTTATGTCCTACAATTTTTTTATATTATGCTATTTCTTTCTGTCCCCATATATATCTTTTACTTGGTCTTATTTTTCTGTCTTTTTCATTCTCGATATTTTCCTCAAGCTTTATTATCATTGGTTGGTAATCCGAATCTGTGTTTTCTAATACTTTCATCTCAGCTATTTATTTATCCACCTCATGGTTTAATTATTTTATCCTTTGAAATTCATCTTCCTTTCCCCCAGAGCTATCTACCCATCTCCTATTCTCTCATTGGCGCGTGAAAATCTCCACTTATAATTATTAATTCCCCTTTGTATTTTTCATACATCTTATCTAACTGGTCTCCGTTCTCCATACCTGTTCATCTCATGTACACAAAAGCTATGTTTAGTATTTTTCCTCCAGTTTCAGCCTTTCTATTATACTCTCCTCTGACGTATTTATTTCCATGATTCTAATCTTTTCATTCCTTTTTACGACCAACATTAAATCCCCTGTCGCCCTTCCTTTTTTTTCAATTTCCTTACGTATACGAACACTAACTCAAATTCTTTAAGTTCATTTTTTATTCTCTCAGTCTTTCCTTGTGCTACCCACGTTCCCCGAAACCGATGATATCCTAATTTTTAAATATTTCCCACCCCTTCTTTTCTAAATTTAATAAGCCGTCTACGTTGAAGAATCCTATTTTTATTTGTCTACTCTCTTGACTTACATCTTCGTTTTGCTCTTTATTGTTTCTCACTGGTTTCGTAGTTCCGAAACCAATTTTTCTTTTTCTCGCTATATACGTAATTTCACTTCTTTCCTATTATTATGTTGACCTTAATTATCCAAGTGTCCCCTCCCTCTTTCAGCTTTCCATATTTCTCTCTTATATACCTTGTATTCTCTCTTTGAATAAATAGCAAGTCCTATTTATATATACATTTGTCCCCTTTAATTTTCTTTTTTTGTCATTACGGCGCTGACGTCAACTCCATTTTCTAATGCTGCTTCGCACTATTTAAAATCCCTTGCATTCCCATACCATATTTTTTTCACTCCTACCTTAATCTTCAGTTCATTTTCAATCCTTATCTTCATATCTTTCAAACTTTATTATATATTATTTTCAAACTTTGTGTCCTCAAGTTCTGTTATAATTATATTGTTTTTTTACTTTGCCTCTCTCTTCGCTCCATATTATCCTTTCTTTCAATTTATCCTTTTATTCTCCCGTACCTCTCTCTCCCTTTTCCGTTTCCATATTAATATTTTGATCTTTATCCTTACGTTCTTTTCGCTTATTCATCACTATGGCTCATACTTCTTTCTTCTCCTCAAGATCTTATATCCTATCTCACACTCCTTGAGCTTATTTTCTATTACTTCTAACCTACCGCTATCCCATATTAGCTTACTCTTTATCTCTTCCCATTCATTCATGCAATTTTTTATTTCCGTTCTCCAATTTTCTCTTTTCTTCTCAAAATATTTTTTAAATTCCTTAAGCTCGTGCAATATTTTTACTAGGCTTTCCTTGATTCCGCTATTCAAGTTTTTTTTCAGCGACGATAAAATCTTTCTTTTTTCATTACTAAATATCCTCTTTGTTGTATCTGATTTCTTTTTATGATTTTCATTGGTAAACTAATTTTTCTTTTTAGGCCTGCCATTTTATTTTGAATTAAAAAATTTTCTATAATTTTTATTCGATCTTACCCGTGTCTATATATGTTTTAGCTAACCTTTCTTACATTTTTTATTTCGCGCTTGCACAGAGCTCTCAGATTATATTTTTTGCCGCGTGCTCACTTAACCACACCTTATACGTTTTAATATTTACACTGATTTCTAGTTAATTACACTTCACTTTTATTCTTCTTCTATCTGTCGACTTCTCTATCACTTTCTTTCTCTTTTTTCTTCACTCTTTAACTTTACTTCTTTCTTAAAACCACTTTACTTCAAATTTTTTCCACTATGATCATAAGCACTACATCTCCCATTTGATTCATCTGATAAAAATTCTTTTACACTTAATTTATTCAAGTATTCTGTAAGTCCTTTTGATTTAAAATAAAAATTTTAAATTTATCATGAAAAAAAGCACTGAAATAGTAAATAAAACTATCTATTTAAAAAGTAAGAAAAAATGGACAAAAAACTATGCACACAATACAAGAAAAAAAATTAGCATATAAAACATTGAATTTTTAAAATACTCTTATATTTAATATTTTATTTTTTAAATTAGAAATTTCGTGCAGCGTTTTATCATTTTATATTTTCTTCGCTTTCTCTTTCTTATATTCAATATTTCTTGTACGGGCTTTTTTGATTTTTCTGTATACACCGATTATGAAAGAAACTGAAAATGATGCTCATTAATTTAATGTATACATTAAAGAAAAATGTCTTTAATTTATAAAATACTACATAAAAGAGTCACTCATTAATATTATTATTGGTTTTGCATGCTTCGTTTATAAAAAGAGAATTTTTACTTATCTGCTAAATCTGCTTTAATTTGAATAAAAGAAAATAATTATAATGTTCACTGCATCATCAATTATCAGCTTCAAATAAAATTTCAAGACTTAAAATTAAGTTGATTATGTATTACATAATGTTTGTAGTTAAATATACTATTTCAATTTTCATTAACCAATTACTTTTTAAAATACCATTTTATTTATTTCGAATAACTTATAAAATAATAGTTCTTATATAAAACATTTAATAGTTGAATGGATGAAATAAAATTTGAACTTTGAATATCAAGATTTAATAATATTGTTGTCTTTTTAAGTTTTTGGAAAAAATTTTTACTTTAATAATAGCTTTATAATTTCTTATTTTATTTTTATAATTTTTCTTTTTATTTAATATTTATATTAATATTGGAATAGGTCTACGTCTTTTTTTTATCGTGATAAATAAAATCTCAGACTATCAAATATAATTAACAATATTTTCAAAAATTCTTATTAAATTTAAATGTGCTTATTAATGAGTATATTGTAATGGTGCAACTGTGAAAACTGAATAAAGGGTACCTAGGATATGAGTTAAATTTATTCACGTTTACCTAATTCCTCCTCTAGTGGTATCGTAATTTAGTGTCCTATTTCCATGAAGCCACTGAACGACGCTGTATTGCATCTGCATGGCTATATGACGAACTACACACAAAAGCTCTATGGTACTGTCCGCTTCGTAATACTTGTCTCTCAGCAACTCACCCATAGCATCGATTATTCTTACCGATGGCGCTAAAACAGAGGGATATTACATTTATAGAAACATTCCAATAATTATTATCATATGGTAACTAATTTATTCAATTTCTTATTCTATTTCCTTTAATTCTTTATACAATAGTAACTACGTAAAAAATTTAATGTATATATATGTTAAGATACATTCTGAATTAAAAATAAATTTCACTATTAAATTTAAATTAATCATTTGCATTAGGTATCTACATTTTTATAAATTTATAATTTATATTTACTTTCAAAAAATGTAATATTTCTTTAAATTAAAAAAATTGTTAAAGTTAATATTAATTATTATTTTAATTAAATCCTTTAGTCATAATATATAAATAATTTTTTACGCATGAAATTTAATATTTTTATATTAAAAAAATACTGCCATGAACTTGACATTACAACAACATAATTGAAATAATTTTCTATTTTTAATTCTTATATGATATTATTATATAAGTATATCCTTTTTATGATAATTTTAATAATAGTGAAATTTGAAAAGTATTTAACTTTTCTTCCCGTAATATTCTTTATTAGAATATACAACCTGGACAACATGGTAGAGTTTAAAACTACATTTTACTAAACTATTGTAAGTTATATAAGCTAGTTCTTATAATACTTATCATTCATACAATACGTTAAATGCAATGAATTCACTGCCCTACCGGTGTGATAAAAAACTCTAAGAAACTTTTAAATCTAAGACCACAAATTGATCTATCATCTAAGTAAATAATATATAATAACAAGAAACCACTTATCTATCTAAAATACTTTTTCCTGTAAAGGACATAAGGAAATCATATTTTTTCCTATTTATCAATAAAACGAAAGCGCTTGTATTATAAAGTAAAAAATTAATTTTTAATTACTTTTTAAAGCTCTTGAATTATTAGACCATATAACTGTGTTCCATTGTTTTATTTAATCAATATAGTTTGAATATATACTATATATATATATATATATTATATATATATAAATGTTTTCCTACTTCATAAATTTTATTCAATCCCTAAGTATATCTCATAATTATGAAACATAAAAATATTATACAAAATATTTACTTCCAATCGATAAAAAATTTTTTAACAAAACGCGATAGTAGATTTTTTTTTCCATAAAAAACAAAGTTGAAACTTCACATATATAAAATTTACTTATGATGAATTATATAAATTCATTTTATATAAGAATAAATAATTAAAATATATATTTATGATTAATTAATATTGATATTCGTTTTTATAGATTATTTATTAAACTGTTACAAAGTTTATAATAATATAATCTTTCTTATAATTTTTGAGCAAATAAAAAAATCAGAAAAATTTTTTAATTTATATACTCCAACGAAGCTCTGATTTTGTTTCTTTTCATGTACAAAATTACATTTCAATATTTTCAGCGATACTAAAAGATAGAAATTAAATAAAATTCAAATTCTTATAATTTTCAAAGGAAATTCATTAAAACAACTTAGAATAATAAATGAAAACACCTCTATACATCTATAAGAGCCTGACGTAAAGTTGTAAACACATTTGTATTGAAAACTAAGTAAGCTCGCTGATACTTTTTTTTTCTTACTCCGTAACATTAGGAATTCTTATTGACTTATGCAACTGCTTTGCTTTTACCTGCTTTTTATTCGATTCCCAACGGAGTACCGCATGCCCATACTTATTTCTATATACCGTATCTTTTGCAAGCTTTGCGTTTTTAAACTGCTACTAACAAGTTCTAGATTTTCTTTGGTGTGAATCTAAGTTTTGTGATACTATATTGATATACTGTTATTCTAAATGTCTAAATTTTTTGCAAATTTAGTAACCAAATACATAGAAGATTTATTTCAAAAGTTCAGAAATTAAAGTTTGCGATAGTTCATACGAATATAAAAAATTTTTTTGCAATAAACTTTATCGATATTGTAAAAACAATTTTTTTATTTCTTTTTTTTATTTAGAAAAATTTAAGGTTCTTTTAATGTGTTTTGTCTATAAAAACATATTATTCTTTATCTTTCTAGATTATTTTCTCCTTTTGAAATAGATGTAAATCTTAGAAAGGTATTTAGAGACAAAATAAAATAACCGTATTCTCTGCCCGAAACACCTATAAATAAAGTTATAAAATACTTTATTTGATATAAGCATTTATTATTTAGTAATAATAAGGTATTACATTATAAAAGAAAACTTTTATTAATATAATAGTAAATTTGTTTATTTTAGATTATTTGTTATTTTTGAATGTTTATTTTTGTTTCAGAAACATGAATAAGTTAAAAAACATAAATATAATAATAGTATCAAAATCTATATAATTTTGTTTAAATAAATTTATTCTCATTTAACATTTAACTGAATTATGCTAAAATATAAATGTCAGGTTACCAATAAAAGATAATTCAATTATTTATTTAATTTATTATATTTAGGTCTTATTCTTTTTTACAACTTATTTTATGATCATAATTTACCGATAACTTATCTCATGAATTTATTCTTGATTTAATAATAAACTTTAATCAAAATATATTGGAGTTAAATGGTAAAATTGTAAACTTATACTTTGGATTTATACAATAAAAATATAACACAAATGTTTACCAATTTTGTATGTAAACTATTCTTTAATTATTTAAATTTTATTACTATAGAAATATAAAAATACTTTATCAAATCATTACTTTAACTGCATAAAAATTCACACAGTACAAGGAAATAGATTGACTCAATTGCTTACCAATACAAAATTACAAACGTGAAGTATATTAGAACGTTAATTTAACATTCTCTTACGTGACACAGTATAAATTTTATGATGTACAGTAAAATATAAATTGTGGATGTACGAGCCAATGATTTTCCTATGGACGTTTTTTTATATTACCGTATGAGCTGAAATATAGTATGATTTCAATTTATAATTAAAAGAATATTTTAAATGAAATTACGTTCATTAGTGCACCTTAATTATTTATATACGTATGTTTGTCACATCATTGTTATATGCAATCAAATCATGATAATTTCCGGTCGTTATTAATAATCAATAAATAAATATATGTGTGCGTGCATGCGTGCGTGCGTGCGTGCGCGCGTGTGTTTGTATAAAAACTACTTATGAATGCTATATGTTATAAATATATATGTAAATTAATTTATGACTTAAAATTAAATTTTGCAATTAATTTTTTTTAAACATTCGTTTATAATTTCTGTAAATAATAATAAAATTCTGTAAATATTATTTTCTTATCTTGCAATAAAAAATTTGTTTAACCAAGAATTCTACATCAAATTCTTATAATTTATATTGAAATATTATATTTTTGAAAGAACTAGTGTGTCCAGTGTTGTTTTTTTACATATCATAAACTTAAACTTTCAATTATTTAATTTGAATAAAGAGTGAAATATAATAATAATTATCATTCTTTATAACTTGTTATAGTTTCTTGTTCAATAATATAAAAATAATATAAAATAATATAAAAAATAATAATATAAAAAAAAATTGTATTAAAATTTTTAGAATTTTAGAATTAATAATACTTGAATAAAATTAATGGTTATCATTTAATTTTATAATTTTTCTGAAATCTCTTAAAATTTTAAACAACGTATATACTGAATTAATCTAAAAATAATTATTTTCAATATTCGGTTTTCGAAAAAAGAGTTTAGAAATAGTTGTAGAATAAAATTTTATAAACTTTTACAGATGTATTAATATAAATTTATATAATAAAATTTATGATTGATAAGGCAGACGTTTGGTAACGGATAAGAGAAGTGAAACAAAATTCGATTGAACGATATTCATTCGTGTATAAGACGAGAGTTTTATTATAATCCTTAAATAATAACTTATGTAAGTTTTATCGTCAACGAAGTTTTATAGTATACGTACCAATTACGTGTTTGCTTGCTGTTAAAAAGAAGTTTTAAAAATACATTAGGGTTTATCCTAAATAGTTATTTATGTTATTACAGATTATTATAAAATTTAAAAAAATAAACATTTTATATTCAATAGACGATAAATATTAAAATATAAAGAACTTTAAGATTTATTTTCTGTAAGCTGCATGATTACCATTAGTTTTATGATTGAGTTACCTTAATTATTAGATTTTAAAGTTATTTATTAAAACTTATTAAAGCTTAATCTATTGAGATCAATCATCCATAGTCAATTTTTAGTACGTAGCATAAAATTAGTTTACTTTAAAAAAACTTCGAAGTCTTAACAATAAAAATTGAAATTTTTGAATTTGCCTTTATTACAAGTCTTGTATATTAAGAATAAATAAATAAAAGTATATGATTCATAAAAGATGCTAATAATAAAAATTAAAATATAAATTTAATTAAAAGAATATAGTAGGTGAGAAAACTATTAGTCAATTTGGAAAGTAAATTTAAAAAAAATTTAATATTATAAAAAATATTAAATGTTATTAATATTAATATAAATTTTTATTTTATTCAATCTGTTACAATAATAATTAATACTTAATTAGAAAGTTCAATAATAATGAATTTATACAAAATTATAATAAATTTTCTTTAAATTTTATCACAAACGCATATATTTATTTATACATTTTTTCTTACTATAGTATAATATTATATTCAAATATTTCATTAATTTGAAAATAAAGTAACTGATATATCATTATGTATTATTCGATTTACTTAATAATATATTATAACAATCTGTAATAAATTTTATAAACAGATAATGTAATGAAAATTTTTTCTATTTACTTATATTTTGTAATCTTTAAAATAATAACTTCTCGGTTAAAAAATTTTTATTATTATCAATAATTAATAATATTTTTTAAATATTGTACATATATAATTAGAAAATGTTTAAATTAAATGTAAAAATGTACACAAAATAAGACTTTACACTATTACTTTATATAAAAGTAATGTTTATTTTTTATTGTATTTTTGAAAATATTTTCATGATTTTATATATTTTTAAACAAGCTGCTTTTTAAATTAAAATATTTCTTAAAATTATCATATCAGAATGAGATATTGATTTTTGTGTATTTAAGCCTGTGTAGATAGTTTTTATTCATTTATAATATTATAATATTGTATCTTTGAAGGTTTACAGAAAGCACAAAACAAAGGCACAGGTTACAAAAGCACAAAAAATATTATATACAAATTATAAAATCCTTTCAAACAAAGGAGAAGATAGTTTATTATGTAGTATCAATACTTTAAACATTCAGTGTCTTAATCAAAGTCTGACAGTTACTACTTTCTAATTAGTAATGATATTTGCAAACAACAGACAGCTAATCGCAAGCTATAAAGTAGTCTATAAGTCTTATAAAGGCATGGAATTCAAGTATATATGGAATTCAACGTATACATTCTAAATTGAGAACATATATTTTTAGAATATTTTTGATACTTCGTAAATAAACATTGAATTTTTAATTTTTTTACTAAAAGTTAATCAATAGGGCTAAAAATTTAGCATTTCTGCTGTTTTCATCATCGTTTAGATCAATGCTGAACTTAAATTTGCTTTCATTAACCTAGAACTTTCTAATTTCAATTGTTGAAAATACTTATTAATATATCATATTATATTATAAATATATATTATAAATCATAGTTATTTTTATTGTATTTAGCTTGATATTATATTTAGTATATAAATTTACGAAATAATATTCATTTTGAATATTTCAATGTTCAACGTTCATTATCAGTAAAGATTTTTTTTTAAGATTTTTAATCAGTTATTCATCACTGACCATAAATAATCAATAATATGAAGGTTTTAAAAGATAGAGTTAATGAAGCATAAATTGTTTGATAGGTCCTTTTACATTAGTGAGCATCTATCTGGAAGATCTATGAATATTCGATTTGACATCCACTTTAAGTTGATATTGTATAAAGATATAATAATGTTCTTTACAAAATGGATAGATAATTTTATTTCGAAGTTTAAACCTATCTAGTTCTACATATCCAAATACTTTACATAATAAGATATTATGGTTCTAATAGTAACGATATATATCTAACATTGTTTATATTAATTAACAATTTTCTTAATACTAAATATTATTAAATATATATTATACTATTTGGAAGAAAGTATACTTTAAAAGTGAAAAATTAAATTAGTCTAATTGAACTCTATTTATTATCTGATTTTATGATCCTAAAGACATGATCAGTTCAAATTCTTTTTTATTAAACGAGTAATAAAATTTTTATTTGAACCAATAAAAGTATAAAGCTTATAAATCACAAATTTAATGAAAAATTGGTAACACTTTTTAAGTATTTTAAAATAAATACGATCTCTATCTTATTTTAATGATTCATATCTTTTACTACAAGAACTATAAAAGTAAAGAGATAAAATAGCTCTTAATATTACAAATAAAAAATGACTTATAATATGAATAAATTAAAAATTAAAATCTAATTTAAAAAACTAATGTTATTGTCAACGTAGGTTGGGGCTCAGGATGAAATAATTAAATTTAAGTGTCGATTATTTAATTTTACTGTATTTAATTTTTTAGATACTTTGACGTGTTTCAGCCAACAATAATCGGCTGGCTCACGGAAAACTAAAAAATGTTCTTTATGCGATAAAAAAGAAAAAATTAATGACGATTGATGTAATATTTCGGGAAAAGATGAAGCATGTGTTGAAGTTTTGCGAAATCATCAACGGCGGTTGAAGTTCCGAGAAGAACATCAGGGAATTAGAGTTTATAATTATACAAAAAAGTCATCACAACGGCTGTAGCTCGCGAACATCTAAACCTTGCCGATGGGTGGAGGCCCTTGGCGTAGCAGCGGAAGCTCCTCAGTGATATACAGAGCGTATCATTTGCCATATCAAATTATTTCTACAATAATTAGTCTCTTCATCTTATCTCCTACTCACTTATCTATGCATGAAGATGAATCATACGTATCAACTTTGCAAATTATTTGTACAAAAAGAGAGATAGGTTGCAAGACGTGTATTGAAATTTGAACGTAAGTTTTAAGTGTTTTAATAACACAAGAAACAAGAATGCTTGTTTGACGAAAACAAGAATGTTCTAACAAGAGTGTTCAAAAACATTCTTATATCCGGTCGTAGATACCTCTTTTCTTTCCGGATTATACTCTCTTAATAATTTACATTAGCACTTATCGGCTACATCGATTTAATGTCTTACATTACGTAATGTAGGGATGGCGAAGATATAGTTTTACTTTGAAGCATTTTGTAATCTATAAATTACGATTTGTTTGTATAAAATCTGGGTTTCTAAAACTGGATACATATTTGACTTATTTATCTAAGCTTTGGCTTAAAATAAAAAATGAGGTGCGGATTTAAAACAGAAAGCCGAGAAATAAATGAATAATACCTAGAGAGCATGAAAGAAAGAAAGAGAGAGAATGAGAGATAGAGGTAGATAGATGGTATTGAAGAAGGAAAGGTTCTATACGATTACACTCAGCATGTGAACAATTTACGGTTCAAACAGATATTTCGTTTGAGTTTAAATATTATTTTTGTTGTTTAATATTTTAAAATATCTGCTCTTTTATTTGTAGCTTTCCAAAGAGCAGGATTAATCCTCAGGTTGGTTCGCAGCCTGAGTCGTTGACCTGGATTCTTTTCTTTATTTGTTGCGCCGAATCTTTTTCACTCATCATAGAATGTCCCTTCACAAGTTACTATTATAATGTATGGATTTTATCCTGTTTAGATTACTTTTATTTTTAAAAGAAAACATCATATTTTCTTTTCTTATTTATAGTTACATTCCCTACTGAGCACCACCAAAATTTATCATTCCTTTTAATATATAGTAAGTGATTTATCATCTCATTTTTATAAATTATATTGTTATACATCATTTCTCTAATATTCTTTTAAATTATAATTTAATTATTTTCTGTGACACAAAAATATTTAAAATAATCTTCTGATAAGTATGGATATTTAGAACACAATAGTCATTATGAAAATATAAAAAAAACGTGGTCTCTTAAAAGTGAAATTAATCAACTTGAATATGTATACAAAACGTTATTATAAAATTATATTATAGTTAGTTATCAATAATTCTAAAAGAATAATGACACAAATATTTTAAATTAGACTTAAAATATAATTTGCACATCAAATAAAAAGAACTATTTATATATTCTCCAAAAATCTGATTTATGCATATCAATTAATTACTAGAAATGAAGAATCTTTTATAAAAAAATTTTTTTCCATAAAAAACTATATAAAAACAAAAGATTATTTTTATATAGTTTAGATAATTATATTTAACCGTTTAATGTATTAATAATACATGCATTTCAAACGTCTTTTTTAAGAATAAACCTAACTTTTTTATAAATATCCTACATTAAAAAATAAAATAATGTTTATAAATTTGGAAATAAATTAATGTTTTTAATAAAATGAATTTATATACTTAATTTTTTTATAGAATAATAGTCAATATTTTTCTTATATTTCTCGTTCAAGTACAATACAATTTTAAGTTCAGTATATTATATTTTTATCTTGCAGTAGAATCTTACAGAAAAAGTATACAACTTTAATCAAATTATCAACATTAAAACCTATTGTAATTCTCGCGAATAAAAATATTAAAAATTTTACGGGGAGTCAACTAAAAAAAATTAATTAACCGTATTAATTACTTAAACCTCTAATTACTTAACCGTAATTTAAAAAACTTTATTTTAAACTTCCTAAAATTGAAATGAAAAAAGATTGAGAAGTAATTATTGTTATAAGAGTTATTATTTTATTTATTTAATAGTAAATATAAATATTGATAATATCATTTAAATTATAAATTGCTTATTCAATATATTATAAATAAATTTTTATTGAATATCGATTGTCATTAATAGTTTTATTTGGCTGATTTCGTAAAATATCACAACATTAACTTGCAAATTTTGCGCAACTTAGTTATTCTTCTTTGCAATGCATTTATTGTCTTATTGTGTATTGCACTGAAAAAATTTTTTTTATTAATTTTTGTGATAGTGATATTTGTATAAGAAAAAGATGGAATGACATTCAGGAAATGTCAATAAGAGATAGAGATAAAGAAGAGAAGAGAAGAAAAAAAAGAGAGAGTAAGAGAGGAAAATTAAGCGCGTAAGAGGGATGTAAAGATAGAATGGAGTAGATTTGAGTAAAGACAAACAATATAATTAAAGTGGCGATGTTATTCGCAAGAAAAGTGAAGATAAGCATATTCTTTATAATACCTAAAACCTTAATAATAAAAACAGAATACCACATAACAATAAGGGGAAATCAGCCTCTGCATGCCTAAATATCAGACTTTCCGATATGACCGAATAGTAACTCTGTTGATCATAACCAAGAAAAATACGAATCTTATAAAATTCCCATATCTATTGGGCTAAAATCAACTTTATACAGTAAATATTTTGAAAAAAGTATATATAAGTTCAAAATAATAATTAAAAAATATAAATAATTTTTCTTTTTTTCTAATCTATGTTATAATTGCATTTAATATGTATTTAATATTTTGAAAATGTCAAATGTATACGGAACTATTCTAATATATAAGAATTCATGTTTAACAAAAATTCTAAGCAGAATACTAGATTATGTTATAAAATAATCTGTATTTCAGCCAAATTTTGCAAAGCAAAGAAAAAGTAATGCTTTTCAAGCATTTAGATATATTTTAGTACATATTTAAAACGTACAAAAACATTCACTATTATTAAATTGAGCCACGCCTGGAGTCTAAAAGTGTCGAGAAAGATGAACTTTGCATTATTCATTACATGTAAATGAATTATCGTTATTATTTTTTTTATAAATTGATATTAATGAAAAATAAACAAAAACTTATAGATTATTGTGATTTTTTGCTTTAAAATAAAAATTTTGTTTTATTTATACAATTAAAGACATTTAAAAATAGTTTTTACCAGTTCTTGTAGTTTATAAAAATTAATAATTATTTTTAATATTTTAACTAGAAAGTTGTTAATAATTATAAAAACAAAATAAGAAGAAAATATAATTTCAAATTTTTAATAGATAAACTAAAAATAATTTTTTTCCTTACAGCAACTTGGAAGTAATTTAAGAAATTTTATTAACGTTTTATTAAGTCGAGGTATTATAAAAAATATTATTAATATTTTATATTTCAGAATTATTGAATTATTTATTGTTATATACTATTCATTTTTAATTTACTAAACTAATAATTATTGTCATGAAAACTTCAATAAATTAAATTTATTTTAAAGTAAAGAAAGGAATTTTTAATGTTACTAAAAAAAAATAATTTAGAATTTTTTAACAAATATAATTAAAGATCATTTGCTATTATTAGGAACTGAGTAAAATTTATAAAAATTAATAATAGATGTTTTTCTAAATTTTTTATAGTGACTGCATAACAATTTTCAATCGCTTGTACTGAGAACGTTAAGTTTAAATCTATTATGGAGTATTGCATTAGCTCTAACACAAGTCCTTTTATAGGATGAAAAATATAACGAAAACGTTGAAAAACTTTTCCTAATATCATTTAGAAAAATGCAGCGTCAGCATTTAACTGAAAACAAGGAATAAAAGCAGTTTAAGATACGACTATCTGCGGAGACGCTTGCTTTATTCTCGCCTGTTTAATAAAAATGTATTATAAATATACTTTAAAGTAAACTAAATAATACCTTTAATTAACAGTTAGTTGTATAATATTTTTTCAGAATAATATCTTCAAGATTAATCAATGCTCAAGACAGATAAGTATTTGTAATCGAAATTCAATGTTGAATTTCACTTCACCCCTATTCTTTTACGAAAACAATCTTTATTTTACTCAGTTTACTACGACTTACAAGATGATTTCGTTTATTGAAAGAGTCTTACCAGTAACAGTATCATTTATTGAACTTTTTTTCGAAATAATATCGTCAAAATTAATTTATTTATATAAACGTAGTATAACTGAGTATATTAAAACTACTATCCACCACGACATACCATTTTGAAATTAACGATACCGTAACATTTGTAAAATTAGATTTTATAAATTTTTTGAATTTTTTAAAAATTAATAAAAAAGTTTATAGGCTTTACGGAATATATTCTATATGTATATTATGAATCTTTCAATACGAAATGACAAATATTTAAATTTTTTCAGAAAATTTAAAGAGATTAAAGAAAAAATACAGAGAGAATTAAGGAGATAAAGAGAAACTAAAATAAGTATAGTGTTTAATATACTCGATTGCAAATAATAATAATATTTAAGAATATACGTACTTCATCATATATCAAAGGTTTACCTGAAATATAATATCCTACATATCCTGATGAAGTCGTATCTTAACAACAATACTAAATGAATAGTGTATTAAAATTTTCTTAAAAATATTTATCTGCATTTATCACATTCACTTCTATACTCCTAATATCAATACATTTCTCATATGTCTAGCTTTTATTATCTTTTTTAACTTCTTCATGAATTTATAATAAATATAATATTTATTTTTTATAGGGAATAAGGTAATAGGTGAAGAGAGTAAATTTACTTATAGCAAAAAAAAAGAGAATACAGAGAGAGGAGGAAGTTATTAAAATTAATAATGTAAGTAAAAAAAAAAATAAAAAAGTGGTAAAATAAAAGTGAAAATATATAAAATAGAAAGAGGAATAATGAATACGAAATGGTCAAATGTATCGAACAATGAAAGTTGATTCATAAATCAAAAAAAAGTGTTACAATATTCTTGTACACAGATTATGAATAGTTTATATGATTTATAGAGTGAAAAATAAATAAATTATAATATACTAGAATAATATTCTAGAAATAATAAAAACGTTCCACTGAAAATTTTCGGAAATTCAAAATTTAGATATTTATTACAAGTATGAATATAAAATATAACTAAAAAATAAATATAATCATAAAAATTTTATACATATTATTATTTTAGTTATTTTTGCATATTTGAAATATGTGTTTTTATAATTTTTATAAAATATTAAATGATAAGGGTTACGATTAAAATTAGTTTTTTGGAACGTACAGTAAAAGTTCGATATTAAAATAATTAAAAATCAGATATGAATGATTTAATATTTTATTATATAAAATAGATGATCTACTTCTGAAAGTGATTAAGAGAAAAAAATTTAAACATTTGTAACTAAAAATAAATAAATATGAGAAGTTTAGGGGTAACTTCATATTCGAACTTCGTAAACTAAGTAATTATATCGTAGAAAATAATACTATTTCTCATTAAATAATTTTAAAGATGTAGTACAAAAGGGAGATAAAATAAATCACTTACGAAAATTACAAGGAAATTACTTTAATTAAATAGAAAAAAGAGGTAATAATTAGAGATGATAAGTAAATGTCACAGAATTTTATTTTAAAATTAAATTTAAATTAATAAATTGTGTTGAAAATGAAACTAGTTGTAGAAATATGAATGATAAAGTAATGATTTAATATAAAAATTGAATAAGTAAATTGCTTTTGGAAAAACTAAACACCAAAAAAGATAATAGGAAAATCTATACGTGATGATTGAGATATTTTTAAAATATTGAAAAGAAGTAAAAAGGGTGGAAATATAAGTGAAAAAATACATAAATTATTCATGCATAATTTTTAAGTTGAATTGAAATATGTAACAACTGAGATGTTGAAAAATGTATAGAATATAAAAATGTTTAAGAGAATATTGAAATGTATTATAAAAATTATATATTGTTAAATAAACATATCTATCTATCTATCTATCTATCTATCTATCTATCTATGTATCTATCAATTTATATTTATTTATTTTCTTTCAAAATATATTACTTGAAATTAAAATAAATTAAAGTTAATTAAATTTTCTTATAAAATATATATTGCAGATAGTCATGGAGAGGTTTAAAAAAATTATATACACATATACTTAATATTATATTAATATTTTTTGAATTTCTAATATAATAAAATAATTTTAAATAATTTTAATTTATCAAATCCATGCTAAATTATTAATTATTTTATTATTTTTTCTTTACTAACGAGAATAATTTATTACAAGCAAACTAAAAAAAGTAAAAAGTTTCGCAATTACCACGTACTCACCATTAATATGAAGATTAACATGAATAAACTTGGGCGGATGTGTACTGATCTGGCACTCGTACTGACCCTCGTCACTGCTGTTGACGCTCTTGATTTGGAGACGCCAGTTGTCTGGATACTGAAATTCTACGGTATACCTTGAGTCACCAGTGTACGTCTGTTGCCCTACCGTCAACAAGTTCATCTTCTCGCCGTTGTCTTGTCGACGTACCCAGGACACCTGAATAAAATAAGTCAACAAAACATAGGCTATGTATGTAAAGGATAGAAAACTCCGTATCGTTCTCAAAGTCCACAACTCTTTATTAGTTGAGTAAATAACACTTAGCTAATGAGAAAAAAAACAAAAGTCTATGCAATAAAAAAACAATATGCAATTTGTCATGATATCTTCTTATACATAAATGTATTTGGTACATTTTCATTTAGATTGCAAATAATTACTATTTATTTAAATCTTCAATATATTAAAACATTTATTTTTTGATATCATTATAATATTGTGGAAGCCAACATAATGAAATTAAATGATGAATTACTTCAAACGTTTAGTTAAAACAAATGCTTTCTCTAGTTATCATTTTTATATTCAAATAGTACAAAAAAAATTTCAAAGTAATGATTAAATTAATTTATATATATTTATATACCAATATTATACAAATTCAATTTATACTAACACATTTTTTTTTATTAAAATTGTAAGATTTAGATCAGTGGTACATAAATTAATATAAAATTGAATTAAATTATATGTATGCATACTACGTTTGATTATCTGTAATTAAACTATTTTTTTATTTAAATGAAGAATATAGAAAAATAAATAATTTTATTTGTAATCAATGTAAAATTTTCTTAAATAATAAACTTTAAAAATTAGTAAAATTATTGCTAACTTTTAATTGAATTAAAAAACAATTGTCTTTAAATGAACAAAGTATTAAAACGATTGATCAAACTAGTATTTTCAATTAAAGTCATTGCTGCATTTATTTTATTTTTCTTTAAAACGAAAAATAGCAGACAGAATTGAAAGTCTACAATTAACTTGAATTAAATGTCATTAAATCAGTGACTCGTTGCTAAACGAAACTGCGTTTTAACTCATTCTAGATTAAGTATTTGTGTTCATTTAATCCAAAACTATCATTAATTACAATAAAATTTAAACGTATAACTAGTTTTTCATAAACAATATTTTTACTTGTTTGGTCATTTTTGTGGATTAGGACTAGTTATAGATTAGACTACGTAGGTTTTAATTGCCGTATTATTCTATATGCTACAAATTTGTGAAACTTGTAATTTGGTTGAAAGTTTTTCACAAAATTTGAATTTCACGTTTATTAATAATATTTGAATTATAAATTGTTATTGTACAAGATCTTACTACATAAAAAAATGTTAATTATATATTCTAAAATACAATTTTTATAAAGTATAATAACAGTTCTAATAAGTGTATTAATTTATTTTTAAACAATCATTCTCTATTTGAAATAACAATTAGTGATTAGATTTTTGGTATATCTGTTAAAACAACAGTAAAGCAGTGAAGTTGTAAATGACAATTACTTAGTACATTTTGTTTGATACAGTTTCATAATAATATGTGTTATTTAATAAGATTTCAAATATAAATAAATCTATATCCATATTATTTTAGATATTACATCACATTATAATTAATTAATATAAAATTTTATAAATAATATTTCTATTTTTAGCACCATATTATTTTAATTTATTCAATTAATTACTTTATATTTATATTATTACTACTGTTTCTTGAGTATCAAGTTTCTCCAAAATCAAACGGAATTATAAAATAAAAAGAATTTTTAATAAATAATTATATTTTTTAAATATTAAATAATCTAAATGTTAATGTATAATGAAAATTAAATACAATTTTTCTAATAAAATTGAAATAATATTATGTAAAAATATAAGAAAAGTAAAAAAAAAGAAATTTTCAGATAAAGAGTATAAAAATATTAATAAATAAAATAGTAGTTTTATTTAGTTCTTTTTTTGCTTGTATAAATTCGAGTTTTATAATATGAAAACGTATTTAATATATTTCTATAGTTTAAAAATATTATATAAATATTTTTTTTATCAATTTTTGAACAGAAGTATTCAAACTTTCAATAAAAATACAGAAAATCTCATAAGCGAATAAATTTAATCGAAAGTCTCTCGTGAAAATTGAACTTTTATTAGAACTTTATAAATTACCCAATATATTTTTATATTTTTAAAATTATTAAACACTTCATAATTCTTATAAAATGATTCGTTATATAATTAATTAATTCAATATATAATAATTATACAATAAATAACAAAAAATCATGAAATGGAAGATCTTTGAAAAATATCATAAGGCAAAAGTACATAACAATTAAGTTTTATTATTATTGTAATTACTCATCTTTTTTATGGGTATTTGGCAGTTTTAAAAAATTATAAAAAATTAAATTAAGTAAAAACGTTTTCTATAAATAAATTAAATTTGATAAATAAACAATAATATGTCAATGTTTGAAAAAAATTTTAACATTTACTTATATAAAAAAAAAAATAAATTCCATAATGTGTCAATGATATTTAATATTAGCTCAACACATGATTTCAGAAAAGTTAATTTTTAACTAAAGGGTGCAATATATTTGCTATATGTTATTTTTATGGCACAATATGGGATAGATTTTTTTAATTAGTCAGATTTAATTAGCCTAGATAGAAGTTTAACACGGATAGACTTTGTAATTTAACGATACAAGTTGCACAAATATCTATTCGATTAAATAAAAAATTAATATTTTTTGTTTTATAATTTAAAAATATTAACCGATCTTTATCGTACAAATTTTAACACTAATTTTTAAAAACTAAAGATATATGCACTTACATTTAAAGTAAAAAAAAATGTAGGTAACATCTTAGAAAATGTAAAAAATAAAAATTTATTTATAAATATTATTACATCATTGATATTATAATTTTTTTCTAATTATGGTTCTACACGTGAAAAAATATTTTGAATGTAACTTTTTGTAATTTAAATTCATAAAAAGTATTTTTTTAAATATATAAAATATGTATATATATAATCATATTATATAATATATTATTTATATTGAATTATTTTCATCAATCATCACTCTTTAAATTTTATAAGCCTAATAATGAATTCATATTGAACTATTCTGATTAAATTATAAGTTTAAGTTTGATAGAATTTCAATTTATTATAATGAATGGTTTTATTATTTTTTGTAATTTACAATTAAAAAAATAATAACATTTTAATTCGATTTTTAATACGCCCCCGAATTTACATAATTGAAATTATCTTAAATATATTACTAATTTAATTTATTCAATTATTATCTATAATTGAAAATAACACGTTTTATACCTAACATATACTTTTTAATATACAAATAAAAATTATAAGTAATATTATGAAAATTATATATTTTTAGTTTAAATAAATTTAGTTTCATGAATATTTGCATTTTGTACAATCTTTTAAAGAGGATTCTTAATTTTATAATTTACTTGACTGTAAATAAATATAACTTTTACATAATCTTGTTACTTTTATTTAATTTATAATAAAACTATTTTACTAAATAACTTGTTCTTATTTTCATCTACAGAATACTTTATAAAAAGTACATTAGAAATAATGAGACTAGTATTTCAGAAACTACTTTTAATTAAAAAACGAAGTTATAAATTAAATTATTAATCGTTGGAGTACTCATAATGCTTATTATGTCAATTATGAATACTTTATTATTATAATTTATAATTTTATGAATAGAGCGTAAATCATAATTACAATAAATAGCTTGTAAAAATATTTTTGAGTTCTTATTTAAATACATTTTTAATATTAATTAAATAATATATTAATATTGTAAAATTTTATACTCACAGTTTTATCTTGTAAAAGCGATATTCGACAGTCCAATGTAACATTGGCCCCGGCCTGTGCTGTTATATTGGTACTCTTACCCTCGAAATGTGGACCCCAGTGGTGATCGTGATAGTGTTGGTGTTTATTGTGATTATTATGAGAGTCAAATATATAATTCAGCATAGGCGAATCTGTTTGGCCAAAACGTTTTACCGTTCCAGCTTTTTTTGTCATTACTTTTTCGGTTGTTGTGGGTATATCTGTAACTAATTTTTATGGATTATTCGTATAGAAATAAGAGAAATATATTGTAAATAATGATTAAACGATAATATCTCTACAATAACTTATTTGTGATTAAATTCATAAAATAAGTTATCATTTATTTACAATTTATTAAATTTTTAAAGATGTTTTTAGCTTTTAATATATTAAAATTATTATCATATAAAATATTAATAATTCAATCTATAAAATAGTAATAATAATACATATTATTACGAACTATGAAGAAGCATTTTTTTCAGATATTTATGTAAATATCAGTTTTAAATTGAATAAAGTATTTTCAAATAATAATTATATATGAAATTCTAGATAAAATAATTAACAAAAAAGCAAACCAAACATTTTTTATTTTAGTTTTTTTTATTTAGTTTGATTTTTAATATTTATTTATAAAATTAGTTTATGCAGTGTACAAGGAGAATATTATCTTTATAAAAATTAAATTTATTTTTCATAACTTTTTCACAATATATATGTATCACTGACTTAATTTACGTATACAGATTAGCATTTATCATGTTCCGAAATTTTATACTAGTAAAGAAAAATATATAAAAACTGTTACTTTCATAAATTAATTCAAAATTGTTTTATTTTAAAACTGTAAAAACATATTGATTTAAGTTTCATAAAAGTGAATACAATTACTCATAAAATATTACGCAAAAGAAATTCCAGTGTTTACACATAATCCATATTATTTTCCTAAAAAAGACAATACTAAAATGTAATTCTTTTTTAACTATGCATAACAATAGATGATAAAAGTTTTATTACATGAAAATACTCACGCAAAATGAAATACAAATCTATCTCTTTCCAGATTACGGAAGAAGATTTTATGACAAATTCAGCTTTTCCAAGTAGAATTCGAAAATTCTTTGCTTCAATGTACAGAAATACGTGCCCAAATTCGAGTCACTGGGAAGTAATGCTTCAATTGAGCAATATCTTGTAAAGCTCGTGAAAGCTTACGTATTGATAATAAACTTCTATGTGCATGTGTGACTGTATATATGGCTTCAGTTACGTGAAAGAAATCTCGTCGGAAGTATAGTAGATGATTCTTTGACATTAGAAGGTATGAAATGCGACAGAGAATGCTTCATTACAGATCTTTTCCTTTAGACACTGTAGAAGTATAGAAGATAACAAGCACGTGCGAGCATTTCTAAATGTTCAAATTTTTATGAAAGAAAAGGCAACTTTATTTACCGAAAGAGACAAAAAAACTATCGATTATTATTGGTATGGTCAAATCTTATTGCGATCATTGATCTTAATTAAATTATGAAAATTTGAAAAAATCATTACGATCAATGGGAAACGTTTAAAGATATAAATGATTGATGAATTCAAAAGAAATTATAAAAATAAATAAATTATATTATATTATTGAAAATTTGAATATATTTATTTTTAATAAATTAAGTAACTATACAGTAATTTATATTTAATACTTATTACTATCTGTTAATCTAGTTCTTTTTATATTTTTATCCAAATAACACTAAAATTTAATTATGCTAGTGTATACTAATTAGAATATTCATCTTATTATAGACATTCTTCTTTATAGGAAACGTAAATTATCTTTGTACAATTTTTATTAGTTGGATTAGCTTAACATATTGTAATCGGCTATAGTTCAATGTCCATCTATAATAGCAAAAAAGTTTGTATGGTGACCTAAAACTTTCACTGATTATTATTGATATTAAATTGTTACTGTAGAAATAGATAAAAAAGAATAACACATAATAAACGAGAGTTTTTCTTGTAATATGCTAAGTGAGACGGTTAGTTTGAAAAAAGTCAAGGTACCTATCATCATAATATGAAAGAAAATTTTTAATAATCGTACTTTTAATGTTATATACATTTGACATATCCCAGCTTACAATAATCAGGCAGCCCATAAAACACATTAATAATATTCTTCATGTGCAAATAAAAAAGATTGGGAGAATAAGATATGGTCGTGTAGGTTTTAAGAACCTTGAGTTTTTAAACCTCGACAGAGTTGTGGTTTTATGAAATCATCAACCACCGTTACGGTTTTTTGGAAGAAAAGCGGCAATTATATTATATAAATGAGTGGAACAAATATAAGGATAACAAAACCTCTTTGCGTATACGCAGAGCGTATCATCTGTACTCAATAATATTAATTAAAAAATTATTTGTTTTTTTTTTTAATCCACCTCCAAAACCATCCTTTGATGATGAGGGAACATGTCATGTTTAAATGTGTACTATTTTTCATTTGTTGCACAATAAATATTTAAATCTAGATTCAACTTTTAGTTCAAACTATTATAAGAAAAAATATTTCTTCTAACAACTTAACGAAAGATGACTCAATAATAAATCATATACTACAGACGTGTTGCGGGGTTACGTGAAATAATTAAAACTGAATTTCACGTTAGTTATTTATTTCTCACTTTACAAAAAAAATATATATATGTATATATTGCTTAGAGAATATAGATACACTGAGAGGCGCGTGCAATAGAATCGCTTGCACTTTTCCAACTGACTCAAGTGCCGTCGGTGTCGAGCCCGAAGCATTTGGTTTTTCTATTTATTACATTCTGTTTATAATATTTAAGTTTAAGTAAAACTAAAACTAAAACTAAGGGCATGTGTCCGTAGACACTCGAAGGTTCGGATCGCCCGATCTTTATTGCAGTTCAGCCGCGCCAAGTTGACATAAATCTCGGCGCGCGACAAACGATGATCGGCCCTGCCGCTTGTATGCGGCGCATATTTTCTTCGCTTGTACGCCACATCACTCCCTCACCAGTGACAACGTTTCAATTAGATATTTTGGTTTACATGTATCTATATATTTTGTTGTTGTTTTTTTTTTTTTTGTTAATTGAATCTGGCCTGAAAGCACTCGGGAAAGCGACTCTGCGGTCAAGCGGTTTTTTTTTGCGCGTTATTACTATTATTATTGTTATCATCATTATTATTATTATTATTATTATTATTGTTATTATTATTATTATTATTGTTATTATTATTATTATTATTAATACTACTAGTAGTAGTAGTTGTTGCCGCTGGAGTTGTTACTGTGGTAAGATATTCATCATCAGTTTTACTCGCGTTGTTGTTAGCGTTGACTTTCTCCAACTCTGCGCACAACAGAAAGGCTGGTTTTAATCTATCAATTGAGACACAAACCTTTCTGTCGTTCATTAGAATTACGAAGTTTTTATTGCCGCGTTCGATGACTTGGAACGGGCCTTCGGAAGAAGTGTCCCTGGGGCTTCGCACTGTATCGTAACGTAGAAACATAAACAGTGTAGTTGCGAGCTCTTTAAATACAAAAGTTTTATTTTCTCCATGTCGAACTATACTTGCAGGTTTTATTTCTGAAAATTTTTTCTTCAAATCTCTTACATAAACTGTCGTAGGGTTACAGTCGATTGTGTGGAAAAACGCCCCAGGCAAGCGCAAGCCGGTGCCATAGAGTAACCGATGACGCGCTGAGGTCCTCTTTTATGACTGTTCGTATGCCGAGCAGCACCGCTGGTAATTTCGACACCCAGTCGATACCGTCGTAGCATTTAATTGCGGCTTTTAGCTACCTGTGGAATCTTTCCACAAGTCCGTTCGCTTGCAGGTGATAGTAGCTTGTCGTGCGAATGCGCTTCGCACCAAGCTACATAGTTCGGCAAATAAGGCGGATTCGAACTCCCGCCCCTAGTCGGTTGTTATACGTGCAGGTACGACGAAACGAGCTATTCACGCAGACATGAAAACCCTTGCGACGGTCGCGGCTTTAATGTTGGCGATCTGTTTAAACTTCGGCCATCGGGAATGCGATCAGGTTTAACACGCAAGTCAGGCATTACCTGTAAACTTGATAGTAAGTCATGATTATCAGGCCGATGTGGAGGTGTTTGAAGCGGCTGGCAAGTTCTTTAAACTGCCCTATGGGTGCAGAGACATACCGACTCATCTTGTTCCGCTGGCATGGAGTGCAAACGCACGTACACTTTTTTGTTTACTCCCGGATACACAAAATGCGATGTTATAAGTGTTGTTGTATAGCGTGGAAGCCAGGATACGACAATCCGTGCAAGGCGTCAAAAATTTTTCACCTTAAACTCGCCGATACGGACGGTCTCACAACGGTGTTCGTCGTGTCGCAGTAAATGTCCACGCCGCAATCGGAAAAATAGATTTTCCTCAATTGCAGCGCAGATTTTTGTTTTACTTATTAGTAATTCTTGACACTCGACATCTCGATTCTGCGCATTTGATAACCCGGCATAATCGAAGCTTGCTGAAAAATATCTTCGACGCGCGATAATGCGTCGGCAACCTTGTTTTCGGTACCTTTGATATTCTGTACATCGGAAGTGAAGTGCGCGATAAAATCAAGATACTCGAACTGCCGCGGAGAATACTTCTCCGGCTTCTAGTTGAAGACAAAGGTTAATGGTTTGTGAAGTGTAAAGATCGTGAAATTCTTACCTTCGTCCATATGCCGGAAACGCTTCGTGCTCATATACACCGCCACAAATTCACGATCATAGGCACTGTACATGCGTTCGGCGCCTTTTGCATTCACTGAACGAGCTCGCTTCCCTTCTTCGCACTGGAAAGCATCGCGTTCAGTGAATGCAAAACTGTTGTGACGTTCTAAATGAAACGCCTATAAAAGTTGTACATCCCCAAATATCGACGCAGGCTTTTGGTTGTACTTGGTAGTGTGAATTCGGCAATCGCATCTACTCGCTCTTTTGATGGGCAAATGCCCTTGGTGTTTACGGTTTACTCGATAAATGTGATTTCTTTTCCACTGAAAACACATTTCCCGGGGTTTATTACCACACTATATTTACTGAATCGATCGAATAACATTTTCAGGTGTTGAAAATGCTGTTTTTCGCTCTCAGATACGATCAAGAAATCGTCTATATATGCATAGACGAAGTCGAGGCCACGGATGATCTCGTCCACGAAACCCAAGTTTGCACAGCATTTTGCAGACCAAACATCATCAATGTTGGCTCAAAGAGGCCGAATGGCGTGATTATGCAGCCTTTTCGGCGTCTTTAACGTACTTTTAGTGTAAGTTTAAGTAAAACTAAAACTAAAACTAAGGGCATGTGTCCGTAGACACTCGAAGGTTCGGATCACTCGATCTTTATTGCAGTTCAGCCGCGCCAAGTTGACATAAATCTCGGCGCGCGGCAAACGATGATCGGCCCTGCCGTTTGTATGCGGCGCATATTTTCTTTGCGATCATGCCACAGACAGTATTCATTAGTAACAAAAGTGTACTTAAAAAATATAAAAAGAATAAACTCAGTTGTATTATAGAAGAATTAATAAAATTTTTTATCACAAAATAATTTATGCCATAAAAAACAAAATATTTGATATTTATCAATAATCCGTTTTATTTAAAATTATAAATGAGCCTTATAAGTTTTTTTATGAAGAAAATAAGTTAATTTTTCAACTTTAATCAATATTGAAATTTCATAGTAAATAAATATTAAATAAAATTCATAAATATATGTAAAATATAGCCTGTAATAATAACTAATAGAGTATCAATAGTATGAAATATAAGAAAGTATTTAATATATTTATAATATAAATAATTGTATCTCATCAAATACAAATGATCCTTTTTTATAATATGAGATATTCAATAAAGAGCAGGAGAAAAGAGAGAGCTACAGCTCACGAAGGCAGAAATAAGAGCAAAACAAAGTTACTTACACAGTAGTAAAGTCATACTATATAAAGGTAGTTTCTTCTATCTTTAAGAGAGGAAAAAAGCAAGAAGAGTGGTATTAATTCATTTGGAATCGTCGATTTCAGTATATAAGTCGACTGATTGTGCTGGATACTCACAGTGTATATTGCATAGATAATTTCATTAGTAGCTGCATGTTGGGTACTTGACACCTTTAGTTGTCAAATTTTTAATCTTTTAAAGTAAAATATATATGGTGAAAAGAGTTCCTTTCCAAATACACCTTGACGAAAGGTTTCGAATATACGGAAAAAAATTAATAAATCTCATACCAAATATAAATCAAATTTTTGCTTGTTTCAATAATTTCAGTTTCAAAGAAAAAGTATTTCGATGATATATAATTATTTAAAGAGTAATAACTATTAATTAATGTATCATAAATAAATTTAATTTTAATTAAGTTGATATTTTCACGAAGAGCAATACGAAACAAATTCAATGTTATATTTCAAAGTATATTTCATAAATATCTTTTGATTAAATACTGTATAACGAAAGTAACCGATAAGATCTTCTTTTTAAATATTTTTTAGCCATTCTGCCTTTTGCTATAATTTAAAATAATTGATGTTACTATGATACAATCAAATATAACTTACAGGATATAGAAATCTTAGGATTTAAATATCATATAGTATCATGATATGAATTTACGAGGAATTAAAATAAAATCTTATTTTAGTATTAAATAACTTTTAATTGTGTTATTTTGTTTTGAGAATAAAATTACTCATTTAATAATGTATTACGTATTTATATAAAATATTATATGAATATAAAAATTCTAAAGAAAGAAAATATTGTACAAAATTTTACCATTGCATTCTAACGAACATTTTTAATAAAATTATATTATATATATTGAAATGCTTTCAAAATTATTTATAAAATGAATTATTAGCTATAGAAAATTATTAATCTTTGGTAAAGTATTGAAATAATGTAAAAAAATAAGTATGGATTTAATTTGAACTACTGCATTTAATTAACTACAATCATAAAGCTATTAAGTAAAGTAACGGAAGAATCTTATTTGAATCACATTAGAGCATTTTAAGATAAGCAAATTATTTAATTAAAATTTGATTTTTATTTATAGATAAATATATTGTTTAAATCATAAATTATTTGAATAAAAATATTCAAAAATAAGTAATAATAAGTTCAATAAATTTGAAGTTTCATTTTTTCGTTTGTTTGATTTGAAGTTGATAAAGTTGATTTTATTCTATAATTTTTTATTTTTAATTAACATTGATATTTATTAATTAGCAAAATTATTACTTTATCATTAAGCTTATATTAAATTATAATCTACTTGCTCATAAATATAACATATAAATATGATATTTCACTTAATTATTCTTTTTGTATATAATATCTTAGTTAGGTTAAAAGTATGTTTTTAAATTAAATTATTTATAATTCTTATTATACATTAGAATTAGAATTTTTAATTTTGGTTGTTTTCGATAAAGAAACTTAATATAGATATTTGAAATGTTAATATATAATTCTATTAAATATTAAATTATAATTTATTAATGCATCATTTGTCAAATTAATATAAAACTTTCTGTATAAATTAAAAAAAAAAGTTATCTGTATCAAAATTTATGCTCATTTAACCTTTATAATAGAATATATTTTCAATTTTTAATTTTTATTTTTTGTCTTATTCAAATGATTTATTCTGCTATTCTAGTGAGTATCGATGAAAAATATTTAGGGCTTTGTAAGAAGAGAAAAGCGCAAATTAAAAATAAGTGAGAACAGTGAAAGAGAGTTGCCAACGGTAAGAGACTACAAAAAAGAGCGAATATTTATAAGTTATTGATAGGTTGGAGCCGAGTATTGCAAGTATAACTGCGAAATTTTATTCTCTACTCGAGGATAAAGCTATTCGATAGTCAATGTTATAAAACTATTTAATGAATTAACAGAAGTTTATAAATTAATGAAAATTCATTAAAACTTTTAAAATTTTTATAAGAAGTTTCTGTAAATATGCACGGTTGTACAAGTGGTGCAAATGAAATAAAAGTAAGATGTACATTGGCATATTCATGGTAAATAGACTCCATTATAATTATAGATAAACAAACAAGTTTTGTTTGCGATTAAGCAACGAGAAATAATCATCAAGATGATCTGAAAAAATCATTTAAGTTCTATTGTATACAAATCTTTATTATTTGGATAATCGTGCTTAATAAAGTCCATTAAAACTTTTATTTTTACAAACGAAAAAAATAAATTTACAGTGTTTCTGAAAGAAATGTAAGAATTTAAAGAATAGTTTTTTGTCCAATACAAATATATCTTACATATAATAAAAACGACTAGGTTTATATAGTTTAACTTTTGTGAGGAATGATGTATTATTTTCTGAAATACATTGTGAGTCACAATATATAATGTATGTCATTCCGCCAAAAATAAACTATATATATTGTATAAATACTAAACGTATGTTGAAATAAAATGAATACATTTTAAAAATAGAAGAGGTAGAGAGAGAGAGAGAGAGAGAGAGAGAGAGAGAGAGAGAGAGAGAATATTAACAATAATTGAAAATCTTGAAAATCTCTTTTATATTTTTAAAATTATATTTTTTATATTTTAAAAATCAAATGTTTCAATATTAAAATTTATTATTTAAGTAAATAAATCTTTCAACAAATATAATATAAATAATTGTAAAGATTATTCTTAAATATTTATTATATTTCATTTTATAGAAAATGGCTGGATATATTTTATATTAATAAAATATGTTTTTTACACTATTCAGGGCTTTGTTAAATAATAACAAAAATTACATTTGAATCAGTCATCAGAGGATGAATGAAAACAATTATAATATAATGAAAACGGTTATAAATATTTTTGTTAAACTATGCGTTTGATCAATATTAGTTTTATCTATATATTTCATTACAGAATAACAAGTAGTGGAATAAATCAAGGAATTTTACAAGCAATAATTACTTATTGATAAATAATGCAAAGTACAATAATAACATCAAAAGAACATTTCGTACAAAAATCATCATTTTATATGAGAATATAAAAAATATAGCTAAGGAAATAAAAAATTAGCTTTGTAGAAAGGAATTCGTAAGGAAGTTCTCTTTTATGATTGCAAAAGAGAAGCCGAGAAAACCTTATGAAGGAAAACATATTTTGTCCGGAATCGGTTTGCTAAATGAAAAATAATTAAGCAAACAAAACGAAGCCTTTTTAAAGCTTTTATGCAACGTCAAATGAAATTTTATATGTCTCTTTCTTACTCTTTTCCTTTCTACACTTATATTTTGTGTTATGCTACTGTATACCTTTATATTTTTTCTTTTCTTTTTTTCTGTATTAAATTAGTTTCCTAATATAAAACAAGGAAAATGAGACGAGTAAATAAATCAAAAAGTGAAGAAGAGATTGAGAGATAGAGTAAGAGAAGAGTGATAGACAAAGAGAAAGAGAGAGAAAGTGTTAAGGATTAGTAAAGCAGGAAGACAGACAGAAGGGTGAAAACAAGAAAAACTGATCAGAATTCTAATGCAGCAGTTGAGAACGTGTTTTGGTTACATAATGAAGAAATTCTCTCACTCCTTTGCACTGTTCGTTCATCTCTCGCATTATATCTTATATTGTTTCATTCTCTCTCTATTGCTCTGTTCGAAATATTCTAGTTCACTCGTGCATTATCCAAATTATGGAAATTATAGTATTATGTATATTTCTTACTTTCATTTTGTTATAACCTTCATTTCAGACTGTCATAATTTTATATTGCTTTACTTTATCAAATTTGAAATAGCAAAGAAAATCCATGCATAATGAAAATAATTGAGGTAATTTCTATTTTAATATTTTTTTTGTTAAATTCGATTATAATCCAAATTTTGAAATACTTTGAAAATAATGTATAGTAATAATATATAGTAGGATAAGAAATTAAATTTTTCAATATAAATATTTTTTAAAAAAACTATATTTGTAATTGTTACATATCCAAATTATTTATTTACATAATTTTTTTACAAATATACAATTTGAATAATTTTAATTTGAAAAATATATATAAGGAACACAAAAACTAAACTCAATAAAATTAAAAAATTTATTTATTAAATTAATATATTTTCGATTTTTTCTTTTCAAATTTGGTACGAATACTTTTTACAATTATAAAACTTGTATTTAAGAAGAATAAGAAAATAAAAACTTATTATTATACTATATAAATATAATTATAAATTTAATAAAAACTTATACAAATTCTTAATTGATTTTACTATAAAAAATAACTGTTTTCATACATCAAAGAAATAGACAATAAAAACATTTTAAATTTTTTATTCATTTTTACCTTATCTGCGATAAATAAATTTTCTTCTTTGATAATTATAAAATTGTTAAAAAACATCTTAAGAAATAAAAAAACAAATATTTATTCTTTTCTATTGTATTCCAATTTTATCAATGATTCACCGTACTTTAAGTTTAATTTTAGATCATTTTAGTTCGAATAATATCTAGTTGATTTTTTTATAAGAAAAATTAATTAACTAAGATTTGATTTTGCAGAAGGGAAATATAATTCTTAATTTTTGTTTCACTTTTTCGTTATAAGTAATTTATACAACGTATTATACAAAGATTTTGTGATATGAGCTTTCTAACATTAGTTTTTACATTTATGTTTATACGGCATTTAGTGATTATGTAAATTCGTATAGAGATGTTCACATTCAAAAAATTATGAGAGCATCACTCCCGTTTTACAAAGAAATTGCTTACATTCCATTTAGTAAAACATACAGGTTAAAGTCTCGATTGTACGATTCCATACCTTTAGAATCAAATGTAATTGTTGATTAACTAAGGCATTCTTATGGATGACTGTACCTAATTTAACTTTTTTCGCATAAATTATTATTATATTTTTCTATATACTTCATGAATTTAATAATTTATTGAATTTGTCGCACAATGTGAAGCAGACGCACACATATACAAAATAACTAATTTCATTAAAAAAGTTTTTTATAATTATATATATAAATATATAGTATTAACCAGTATATATAATGTTTTGAAAAAAGTTTATCCAAAAATTAATGTATTAATTATAAAATTAATATACATTAGCATAAAACAATTGTAATTTTTCATAAATATAATTTTAATGAATATAATATAAAATGAAGGAATATAACAACTACGATATAAACAAAAATTATACTCCCAAACAGTATAAAATTATAAATAATAATGAAATATATATGCTATAATGCAAAAGAATGGATATTGAATAGAGAAAATGCTATTTTATATAAATACTATAAATTATTATTGTTAATTATTAATATATTAATAATTAAATTATTAATTACATTCTGATTACAAATATTGATAACATGTTTTTACATATCTTTCAATCGTATATCATTTGTTAAGATAAGATTCTTTCCTCCTCTATACATACTACCCTATACATATTTCATTCATATTTATATTTTTTCTCTATCATTCTTTTTGATTATATTTATAATACGCTTAATTATATAATACAACTAACTTAAACACTATTCTATAAATATTCGCTGTTTTCTACATCCCCCTTATCGTTAATTTACTATAATTTTCAATTATTGCTTCAATATTACAAATACATCACGCATTTTTGTATTTTTTCTTAATCTCTACCTTTACTATAGATTGTATTAATTTTAAAATCATATTCAAACTCTTTTCATTTTCAAAATTATAGTAGGTCAAATGATGTAATATATTTGACTATTTATTTTAAAATATTATTTTAAGTATTAAATTATATTATTATACTCAAATAAATTATATAGAAATCGATAATATAAAATTTTTTTAAAGAAACATAATTTCATAGCCATTCCTTAAGCGGTAATAATTTTTAAAATTAATTATTAATCAAAAAAAACATTTACAATTCTTATCTGCTTCTAATTTATTAGTTTTATATACACAGGTTAATTAGGCTTTTTATTACTTATACTATACAATATTATTGCAGTATTGATTAATAAATCATATTTTAAACTTATATTGTGTTATACTTAACCCAAGGCTTAGTATAGATTATTACATCTTATAATATTATAATATTATAATATTATAATATTACATCTTTTTAAGTTCATGAAATTTAAAAATGGATATCTTTACGTAATAACTCAGTGTGTATAGGGAAAGAGTTTCGATCCACACATTTGAATATGAGAAATTTATGATTTTTAAATTATTTATTAATATTTATTAATTAAACTATTTTTATTTTTTAAAATTGAAAATTTCATCAATTTAAAAGAATAATTGCATTTAATAATTCAATATAATTGTAGAAATTTTCAATTTAATACTTCTATTGTAGTATTAAAATGAAGCTGATTATAAACTATACATCTATTAGAATAGAATTGCTTATAAAATAAGCTGTTAATTATAATGTAATATTACTGGTCGCAAATTAATTTTATTATCAAAATAAAAGAGAGGTGAAGAATTGGAGGTTTATGTACAAATGAGTGCCGAAGTATAATTTACGTTGCATTTTTTATTTAATAGGATATGCATACACAGCAATATACATTATGTACTTATTGACGTATTTATTCTACCATTATTTGAATGCATCGGTTGATATAATGGAAAAGCTTTTGGATATTAATAATAATCGATTATTCAAAAGTACAAAAAGCAAAGCTGCGTAAAATTAACCGATTTGTTGTACAGAATAGGTACCTGTACAATATATTATTAATGCATATGTTAAAAATCCTTCAGTTCTTCATTTTCTATTGTTTGAAGCTATGCTTATTGTGTAACCATTTAATTGTTCAAAATTTTTTCAATTTTAAAATAAAAATTTCTTTTAAATAAGTTAAAATATTTTTGAAAATTTTACGTATTTTTATTTGTAATTAGTATAAATCAATTGTAAAATTTTCAATTGTAAAATTAGTTCATTAATGTTATCATATTATTAACAACTTTTAAGTTTTAAATCTATTTAAAAAAAAACAAATTTTTTATTCGGAATATTAAAATTGATTTAAAAATTTTTTATATTTTAAATTATTTGATTAATATCCAATAAATGTTCTGATTCCTTCTATTTTATTTCTTTGCTTTGAAGAATAAAAAATATTATTAACTAAAAAATTCATTATTTGCATTATTGGTTTTAATATTTTTTGTATTAAATGCAATTTAATTAAGTTTCAATCCATGAATAATAGTAAGAAAAACTAATACTATATAATTTTCAGTTTGATAAAATATATCATTATTTTTATGTTTAATATTATTTTTATAATATTTCAAATATTTTTAGTATATTATAATAAATATTGCTAATTTTATAAAATTATAAATAATTTAGTATTTTTACTTTATTACTGCAATAATAGGTTTCAATGTTTATGAAGTTTTAATAATGAAAGAATTAAAAGTAGATTACTTTATTTCAACAAAGAAGTTCGGATAAGTGCATATGCGCGTTATTGATGCCACATAAAGACAAACGCTTTCCTGTTCCGGAGGAAGTCCCCTCCCTGCTCCTCCATTTAGCTGAATTCATGCTTGTAATATTATTACATCCTATTCTGCAAATATCTGTTTCTCTCTCATTCTAGCTTATTCTTTTTTCAATAATTACTTTTTTACTTTTTTTAAATAGTTAATTAAGCTACGGTTTTACATTCTCAATTTAATATAATTTTTTAATTAATTATTATTCATCAAAAACATTAAAAATTAACTTTTTTAAAAAACAATATTTTAAATTCATAAAAATTGTTTGCAAATACATTGTTATTATGTTTCTTTGTAAAATTCAATAATTTTTTGCAAGAAGATATTTGACAAGGGTTTGATGGAGTTGCTTAATAATTAAGAAATAGCTTACCTTGAAATAATTTGATCGAATAATTTAAAAGAAAGATTTTCCAAATATTATAATAGAATTTAAAAATAAGTTTTTAATATGAAATTTTTATTGATCTAATTTAAATATTATATAAAACTTATTACTTGAATAATTTTAATCATGATAGAATTAAATTAACAAACAGTATTTATTATACTAAATTTTCCTGCATTGTTAAAAAAAAATTTATTTTTTAACTGTATAAATAAATAATTATCTAAACATAATTATTGTAAATAATTAAAATATTTTAAATTACGTAATTTTTATGTTTGTTATTGTTGAGAAAATAGCATGTGCTTAAGACGTACTCCCTTCATAGTACACGCACAATAGCAATGTTTTTTTATGATATGCGTCCTTGTCCGTGCCGCATATTTCTGCACTTTTTTTAGGTACTCCTACGCAGTTAGTCTTTTTGACTAGGCGGTCAATTGTCCGTATAGAATCAGTTGCATTCATACAGTCTTATACCAGTCATTTAACAGTAAGGACAAATCAGTACTGTACCTTCTTTTATATTTAATATTAAAAGAATATTCAGTCTACTCATTTATATAATACAAATACATATAGTTATAATACATGTATTGGTGTCTTGTGCTTTTAAATCAATCTCACACACATGCATCCTCATCCGTTGATAAACAAAACCACGCTCTGATACCACCAGTACAATAGTTATTATTAATACATTGATAATAGTTTGTTATATTTATACTTACTTAAATTTTTTTACCAGAAACTTCTTTATAACTTGATGTACTTTCAAAATTCTCTATAGATTAATGATGCAATCTTAATCTATATTAGGAATTTCAGATATGCAATACTTTGACTATGCTTGTAAAAGAAAAAAACCACCGAGGCATGAAGCCGTGATTACAGTCGTGTGCCATGGTTAACTTATGTTTTCTACAGCATAGAGGAAAACGTGATCTTACATGCCAAAAACGTAGCTGTTGTGCAAGAAGATTTTACTTGATAGAGTATGATTATTAAAATATTATGAAGAAACATGTATTCATATATATTATACTTTAAGTTTGCTCAATTAATCACCTTTTTATCCATTTTATCAACTTCTCTTTATATAAATAAGCAAGCCTTGAAAAATCAATAATCAACAAGGCTTTTTTCTCAAAAGCAATATATTTCCTTATGTAAATACATAATACTGTAACTAATAGTTAAGTCTTCAATTATTAAAAGTACTAATTTTAATATAACTTATACGATCTAATTATAAATGTTATAATTATAGATTTAATAAATATAATTATAAATATATTTTGAATAATAAACAATATAAGATGATTTTATATAAACTGCTTTCGATATATAAGTGATGTGTAAAAATATATGTTTCTGTAGAGAGTTTACTAAATGTTTATGCGTAAGCCGTTACATTGTGTACTTGCCACGTACTTTCCTTCCTACGCTTTAATACTTTTATTGGTTTATTGCATGGGAAACATGCAAACTAAATGTTTCAGGCTTTTCCAAAATCTTACCGTTAGCAATACGGTTCAATATTATATTATATTATTTTGTCTCAGTCTCATGACAGATATCTTTCTGTGCACAAGTATCTTATTATTTTAAATATTAAACACTACATTTTACAAAATATAATCATATTGTTTACATTTATCTTTAAACAACAAGTATTCTCTGCGACCACCCGTCCAATAGTTGCATTATGTACTAATAAAGTATTTGCATTAATCATAAAGTTAATATTCGGATTAACAAAAAGAAAAATATAGAAGAGACAAAAGTAACATTTATCAAATTAACATCATTAACTATGTATATAATCTTTAAATAGTATATTCAGAACAAATAGGAAGAATGAATGAAAATGATTAATTTGGTTTTTCTTATATAATTATTATATTATTAATAATAATAAGATAAACCATCATTTAGATAACAGTGTAAACATAAAAAAAAATTATTTTTAAAATGTTCAGATTTTTTAAATGAAAATATAACGTATTATATTTTCAGTTATTATTTAAGTATAGAAGAAAATTTTGTATTATCGTATTTAATGGTGTTAAAATTTTTACGACTCTAGATACAATTTTTTTAGATTTAAATCATTGTAAACTTGCTATTTGCATAAAAAAATTTAATTATTATGATTTTTACACGGGCATTAACAATTTTATGTTTAGGATTTGTTTGATAATTGCAAGTTTTTTTTCCAGACAAGTGCAAAAATATCATCAATAAATATTATTAATATTTCATTATTTAACAATATATATACATATATAAAAATAAGATGATAATATATTAAAAGAAGATTGTACTTTTTGAGCACAATTCTAATTTCTTCTAATATATCATTTTTTTACAATATAAGGAAAATACGATTGTTTAAGTTATATGATTATTTTAATATATATAGTCGTGTATCTCTTATAAATTTTGTAAAAATTATAATATTGTTTTAATTATACCGGATTTGTTGTAACAAATATATTTTTATTCCAGAAATAAAGAAAATTATAAAATAGCTAAAAAGCAATAATTCGTTATCTGTATAACAAGATATATAAAATTTTTAAATTCCTTTTTAAAATGAAGTTTATTATAATTTCATTATATTTATATTCATATACGGATTTTAAATTTAATGAAAATATAAATAAAATAGAAATTGACGATTATTATATATATTAATATTATTATATATTTTAATAGAAATTATAGAACTTTGAAAGTTACACATATATAAGATATTCAAACTGTAGTTCTCTTTTTTAATAATTTTATTATCATTTTCAGAACGATAAAATCTTCTTAATAAAAGTATAAAATAAATTGAAAATGGTACAGAACTGGTAAATACTATAATTAAGATAGCATACTAGTAAAATACTATAATTTTAAACTAAAAAGTCTATTGTAAAATAACAAATATTTTAAACTTAATTCAATATTTAAAAACTACACGTACTTATGATTAAATAAAATAGTTCCAGCTACACATTATTTTGAAATAATGACATTGACTCAGTTTTGTAACTAATTATGAAAATATTAAGGAGATTAAGCAGTTTTTAAATTTTTCTTTTTTAAAAATTTTTTTTAAATTACACTTTCTACCAAAAATTTTTTAGACTATAATTTTGTTAAATTTTTATAAAAAATTTTGAAATTGTTGCTTTGATAATTGAAAAGGTAAAAAGATGAACTGATTTTTAATACATTTAAATAACCATAAACGTGTTTTTCTCTAAACTTTTTTATTCATTTTAATGTTCAAACTTTTATGAGATAGAGTTGATAAAATTTTTAAATGTAAAAAGTGTGTCATTACATAGCATAACTTTTTTAAATTTATAAAAATTCATATTTTTAATAAAAAAATTTACAGGTGAAGTTTTCTAGCTGCACCTTTAATTTTTATTTTATATTTAGTACAACATTTTTATTAAGATTAAAATTTTTTTAAGAATATCGATTTCATAATTTTCTGTATTTTTTTTAGACTTTATTGTAGATATATGTATTTACAAAAGAAAACTTGAAAAAAAATTTTAGTTTTTAATTTTTATATTTTCTAGAATTTTATAGTAATATATAGCATTTTTAATTTTTACTAATCTATATAAATTTAATAACTTTTACATAAAACAAATTATATAAAATTCTATATATTATAAAACACATTAATTCAATGTTTTTAAGCTTAAAGCTACAGAAAAGAAATTTCTTTAGCAAATAATATTATTACTAAGCCTTATTCTAATAACTCCAAACTTGAATTTTTTACAAGCAATTTGTATAAATAATGAATTGTTTATTTAACTTAAATCTCTATTGGTTTTGAACATTATTTTTAAATATCTTACACTTGGTAGTATTGTTTTAATAATTAAATGATTCTTATACGTTGATTAAGATCAAAATTAAAAACTCGATAGAAATTTTTACAAAAAGATCCTTTAATATATATAAAAGATATATATTAAACGATATATAGGATTATAAAAAATATAATATAACGATAATAAAATCTTTTAGACAAAGATTATTGAAGCAATTTATAATTTAAATACTTATTGATTTTGAAAAATTTACTTATTATTTCTGAACAAGATAATTTTAAAAAATTAAAAAATTTGTTATATGAGCATAACATGAATATACGAATATTTGTTTTAAGTTCATGAAAATAAATAGGCTTATTCATTTGGAAGACATATACGTATTTATTATTTATCATAGCAATGTTATATATAATATAAAATTATAGGTAATAAAAAAGTTAAGTTTTTAAATAATGATTGTAAAAATCACATGCTATTAACAGTATTATTAACTCGAAAGTAATTGTGCATCTTGTATTTCTAATTTTTGAAAATAACAATATAAATTTTATATAAAAATTAGATTTGATGAAAAAATTTGATATTTAATAATAATAAATAAATATAATATATAAAGTGTAAATGAAACACTAATCTAAAATTCAAGAATTAGCTAATGAAAGATAAAAGATTTACTAAAATTAACGTTTGGAATTTTTAATAATTTTATAATTAATTTAATTCTATTTAATTTTACATAATACATATTTATTACATACTTATATATATAATCTTTTTATTAAATTATATCATATATATCGTACTATTATTTATATTGCATTTTTTATTATTATTATTTTAATTATATTTAATTATTATTTTTATTGCACACAAAATAAGATTTGAATAAAATATAAAACGAAACAAATGAGTTATAGTAATGAACAAAGGGAACATCATTTTTCTTATCGTGAAATTATAAATTTCTTTCACTTGAGGTTATAATAAATATGTTTTTGGCAGTATCGGGGATTGATATTACGAATATTCAAATGAATTAGACTGAATTTGATATTTGATAACAATGATTTATTTTGAGATTTTTATAATATAAACTACTTATCTCATATCGGAGAAAGATGTTCTCGAGAGCTTCGCTCTCGGTTTCATATCCTTCTCGTCCCTCTGTTAATATTGTATCTTTCCTATACACCACGGTCAACTGTTTTCGCAATAGCGCGATTGTCGTTTATTTATTTTTCTCTAAGTCGCTGTTCCTGTCATAAAAAACCTCCTGCGTGTCACAAATAGGGAGAAAAAGCCTTTTACATTATACATTTCTTTTATTTAAAACGCAACGATGGAAAAAGGGAAAGATAGAAAATATAAAGCTGAAAAAGAGATAGAGGGAGGGAGAGAGAGAGAGAGAGAGAGAGAGAGAGAGAGACAGAGATAGATAGATTGTGTATAAGTGTAAGAACGAAAAAAAGAAAAAATAGACATAAGTAAGTCAGAAGGCTCGTGCTGCGCAGCACAAGGTGAGCAAGACAGAGAAAGAGAGAGGGGAGATGGTATAAGTGTAAAAGATGGAGAAGGAAAGAGAGAGAGAGATTATAAATTTAAGATATAAAGAACGAAAGCGTATAAGTGTATGAGAGAGAAAGAGAGAGAGAGACAGACAGACAGAAAGCGAAAAATAGGGGAAGAATAAATAATAGGCGACAGCTACGTCAGTTGTTAATTGAATTAGTGACGTGCTTTGATATTGCGGCCAGCGGGCTAACGTCTAATATGATCGGTGCGTGATTTATTTTCTAGATAATATCTGCTTGTATAAGTCCGCGCCTATAGTTTTAATGTTGATTTTCTATTACACGAAATTCGGCATTCGTGAATACAATTACTTCTTTTTAAATTTATTTTTATTATTAACAGTGACGATGAACCTGTTTCATCATTTATGAAAAATTTTTTACCTGACATCTATAAAATATATTTCCACTATTTTTTAAAGGGAAAAAATTTTTATTATAAGACAAAAATAATTTGAAAAATTACGTTTTTGTAAATACATGCTAACTAAAAAATAGCATTGTATATTTAAACTTGAGCACAAGAACGTATCTATCTACATATTACGTTAAAATTTGTATTTTAATTGTACTTACTAATATTGAGTCTGTCTCTTTCAGGTTTTTTTAAGATTTATTATAATTATATAATTACAGAAACGAAAATTTTTCGGTATATATGAATTTTCTATATTCAAACATATCAAAATTTAGAGATTAATGATGTTTTGTAACCATATATCCTAACTATAGACAATGAAAGAAGCAATAAATAGGACGTTAAAAAAATGATCGTAATCAATTATTATCACTTCATTAAGTTTATTCATGATGTATTAAAAATTAAAAATTATTAAATAATGATAATAATTTCGAATAATGATTATCGGATAATTAATTAAAAATGAAAATATTAAATTTATTTTATAAATTAGTATTTTATTGAAAGTGAAAAAATTGATTTTATTTGCATTAATTATCAACTTCTTTAACTATATATTGTTTTGTAATTTTCTTTTAATGAATTCTTAAATTTAATATACATAGGCAAATTCATTATTATTAAGGTATACTAATTTTATATATTTCTTATATATTTTAGTCTTATATTTCATGAAAAATTTTTATTTTGTAAAAATATTTGTTTTACAAAATAAAATTGTTAAATATTGTTAATAAAAATCCATCAATAAGATTAAATAAAAAAAAGTTTTTTGCATGAATCTTATAATTATCATTATTCATCGAACATTAAATACAAATACACTGAACATTCAATACAAAGCTTAAGTAAACTTCATAAAATTCTAGCTGTATTGAATGTCTCTTTTCTCATTTACTAAAAAAAATTATCACACATTATACTGCTTAACAAAAAGTTATAATTAAATGCTTCACTTTTTATCAAAATATTTTTATGCAAGATTAGTAAGTTAATTTTATGCTTTGCTTTAAATTAAAAGTTTTTACTACGTGTTATATAGATCAATATTCTGAATTTTCTCGAAGAAAAAATAAAAAAATTTGGTTTTTTAAATTTTTAATTTTTTCAAAATTATCGTATTTAAAATCTAATATTTTAATAACAAAATTACTTCTATTAATAAGATTCTACTGTTGTAAAGTTAAATTTACAATATATTATATTAAATAATTGATTTAAAACGCTCGTAAGACTAATTTATTTATTCATAACAAATTTTCAGTAAAAACGGAATAAATTTCCATGAATATGACTTTGAATACGTATTTAAAACATGTAATATATTAATAAAATGATAAAATAACGTAGTTTCAATATAATTATTCTAATTCGTACATTTTAAAATATTCAAAATTTATAATTTAATAGTAAATTAGCAAATATTTATTTTTAATCTCTGTAAAATATCAAATTTATCCAATTATATACATACAGATTTCTTACACAAAATATATCGTTTTAATTTTATTTAATTTTAATTTATGTTCGAGAGAATGAATATTTAAGAGTATGAATAATTATCTGATTTTTGAATTTTTATAATTTAAATAATAATAATATATGTAATAATAATATATAATATTCTTCTTATAATTTGTTATTTTATATTTTTATTCATAGACTAATAAAATGAATCTGAATTCCTGAAAATTTTTTTCTCCTTGATGCTTTTTTCACCACATAACAATTGTTATTGTTAACTACATGTAAAAAAAACTTGGAAGGTGATGAAAGCAAAAAAATGATTTGATGTTTTATCAATTAAAATTATTAATTAATTAGTGACACAAGAGCGATAAATAATTATAAAGTTTATTTTTACAAAGTTGATCGAAAAAACCTGAGACAGTAGCTCCAACCCTGCCCTCGGGGTTATATGTACTTCTCATCCCGCCCCTTTCTTTTTTTTCCTATTCGTGCAGAGAAGCACATGACATTGTTAATGTTTGTTACTTTTGGTGCCAAAATGTAACGAAGTTGGTTTTATAAGATTTTTTCTAGACCGCTTGAACCTAGCCTAAAAAAACCCCTACGTGTTACAACAGAGAAAAAACCTTTCACAACACTAAATTTCCCTATCTTTCCGAAATGTAACGAGAAAGAGAGAGAGAGAGAGAGAGAGAGTAGGAGAAAACTATGGCAGTTTTAAGCCCTAGTGACGTAGATATGAGTGTACGAGAAGGGATAAAACATAGGCTCGATGATACAATTCTTTACACCGAGCGTAACTTATTTTTCTAAATGCAAACATTTGACACACATCTGACGAAATCCAAAACCCTTTTGGATTATCTGAAACTAACTAAGCTCACCGTTTATAAATATAAAACGTTTCCTATTTAATAATATTAAGTATTTTTTTTACTACGTCGCGACTGTGAACCCATAAAGTCGTCAACATCGATAAAAAAAATTGAACAAATTTATGTTGCTAGGAGATAAAAAATAGCTTTGATAATACGAATATAGTTTACATAATACAAAAATACGAATAAATGTTTACACATAAATATTTGACTACTCGGCGTAGAAAATTTTTTCTAAATTTAACAACTGAAAATTCAAAGAAGGGGAGAGAGAGAAAACTGGTAGGTAGTACAGTACAGAATAATTAGAGGGATTCCTAGAGTCTTTACTAAAAAAGATATCTACTTTTAAGATGTAAATAAAAAATCGAATAGTGGCCTAATAAGGAAAAATTGATGCAAAGAAAGAGTCTAAAAAAGAAAGTAAAAGGTAAATTGACTTACACTATCTTCTTAGAGGCTTTTTCTAATACACAGTCTGTCCATACGCCTATAAGTGTAATGATATCAAATTTCATTTACATGTTTATTAAAAAATGCACCTTTGGCTCAATATGATTATACACGATTTTATTATTATAATTACGGTTTTTTTTTGTTTTACTCTTTTTCTAACTTTATTATATATTACATTAACATACAATTTTAAGCACTTATATTGGCTACTGGTTACAGTGTTAAAGATGAAGTGCATGCGCGGGTGGGTCACTGATCCGGTATGTGCAAATGTATTATGAGTTCTAATGGAACATGTGGGAGTGATACGCTCTGCATCGACGAGTTCTCGTTACATATTTTATTAGTATACATATTTTCAGGTGGGAATTGGTTTTAAAGAAATACTTCTTTTAGAAAAGTTTTGCTATTCCTCGAAATTAAAATATCATAAAGTTTCACAAAAAGTAGTTGCAAATTTTCTGAGTACTTGGTAGATTATATTAAAGTTTATGTATGATATATTTTATTATTGATAAGAAGATTCTAATTAAAACAGAAGCTACTTATTTAAAGGCGATTTATTTATACTATTTTGAATTTAAAATGAAAACTATTTAATATTTACTGACAAAAAACCTTTAAAAATAATTAGAAATCATTAATAAAATTAACTACATGTTAGCGTATCTATTTAATGAAAATTGTAATAATTCTTTATATATGAGTATATTTAATAAAAATAAATAGCAACAAGATATTAAAACTCTTATATTTTATGCAATATAATCTAATGAATTTTAAAAATAATTTTTACAATATTTTACAATATTTACAAGAATTCAAAATTACTTTACTTAATTATTTTTTTAATTTGATTATAGTAACTTACATTTTCGTGTTTGAATATTACCAATTGATTACAAAAAAGATTACAATAAAATATTTTTGGAGAATAAGCATACCATTATCTATTTATTTTTTTATCCTTGTAGAAGTATAAGCTTCATTTGTCTTTGAGAACGTGATGTTAGAACATTGCTATATGACAGTTATTACTTAGGTGATATATAGAATTATAATTCAATACATCATTTATAAGAAATTATAAACTGCAGTTTCAAATCAATACGTGTCGATGTCAAAGCTAACACAAATTAAAGTAATAAAAAACAATTTGCTGCAATAGAACACAATAAATTAGAAAGGTGACAACCGTTTAGTTAATTTAAATTAGTGATGATGACTTAACATAGAAAGTGAGAGTCTAATTATAGAAATTTCAGTATTCCTTGTATACTAATGAATATTAAATTCATTAAAAAGTCTTTAAAGGTGGATATCTATGACAACTTGTGCAGGTAATGAAGGTCAACGATAATACTTAAGTACGTACAGTAGATGAAAATGAATGAAAATCAAGATAATATATCACGTATATATAATTAGTATTATTAATCATGTGAAACAGGAAAGAATGTTTTGATATAAAAAAATATAATACAATTATATTAATTGTATTTACTCAAAAGAATATTATGTAAAAGTTTTCTAAAGTTAAATAAATAATAAATAAAAAAACTACAAATGTGACTAGAGCATTGCACAGACTATAATTAAAAACAATGAAGCATAAAGTTTAATTTATGCATGTAATAATCACGTGTATTCACGTTGTTACAGAATAGAAGTAATTTCAATGATCTTGGAAACGTAATCTACGAATTATCGTTGAAATAATACTGAATTAGTACAAGAATAATAATTTTACTAATTTGACTACATTTTAAAATACATAATTGTTCTGTTCTTATTGATCTTTTTAAACATGCCATTTAAAGAAATTGCTCGTTTATCTACATTATATCAATATCAGTGTCAATGCACAAACCAAGCTTTAATAGTTTGAAGATAGGAAAGTTACTTGCAAAAACGCTTCAATAGCACAAAGGCTCGAAATTTGCGAATGAGTGAGCAATGACGTATAAGCTACGAAATACACGGCGACAGATGTGCAACTGCGTGAATTTAGATACCATAGATGCGAAAGATGTGACTCCAAGTGTGCGAGCACAGCAGCGAGGGTGCACAACGCGCGAAACACTGCACACGAGACATAATGTCACAAAGAATATTGCGCATGACCACGTGACCTAAATATCTTGACTGACACGTGTGGCTGGTACAAAATAATAAACAAAAAAAAAAAAAAACGACGGAGTATAGGTCATTTTTTTACGTAAATAATAAAGTATGAAATTATTTCGAAGCCATCTATAATGTTTGCTGTTGAGGAAAAGAAGCACTGCATATATGACAATATAAAAATTGAATCAGTAAAGGACGATATGTACTGACTAGCACATTATAAGGTAATAACAGACTGACAACAATCACGAACTGGTGTTCATAATAGTCTTTGTGTCATGTATCCCTTTGAGAACAAAGATCTGAATTTTCAGAGCTGCTCGTTTTGTAATCATAAAACAAATTTCGACCAATGATGAACATATGTTTTTCTATTTGAATAAGATTATTTTAATAATTTTTCAAAATTAATATTTAGTACCATTAAAGATACAGTTAATTATGAAGTTAATAAATGATTGTCCTTAAGTTTCACAATAAAAAAATATAATCTTTTACATTAATGTTTCTTTATTTCTCACATATTAAATAATTTCCCTGTCCAACTTTTATGCTCGTGCTTTTTCCCCCTTATTATTTATATTAATTTTTAAGGACTATGATAAATATTAAGAAAAAATTATGTACTTTCAACTTTATCATCAATAAATTATATAAATGTAGAAACTTTATGAATCAAATCATTATTTTTTTTAGCCCACACATATATAATATGATGTGATAATTTCCCAAAATGATGCTGCATTTTGAATGATATAATAGAAGATAAAATTAAGCCCAATCGAATTAAAAAGAGAATCTGTTTACCAAGAATTCTTAGTATTGTTTGAAAATTAATAAAAATATTTATGAATGTGGATAATATGTTTGTATGTAAAAATACTGTATGAATTGAGTATTCTCTCTTTCGTACCTCTTTTGATTTCGTTCGTGATAGATAAGAGATGTAGACAGAAACTATAACTACAGAGGCGTCAACGTCGGGTCAGCAAGGAGATAATGTGACTCAAAATTATAAAGGTTCTTAGAACAAAGTCATCGCGGATGAAGCGTGCACGCTGAGGCTATAAGTCACGTGAAAAAAGTTACTGTGCTGGCTCTACTCCAGCGCTTTCACCGCTTACATTTGCAAAGCGAATCAATTTATTACAGCGACGACCTGATAAACGACCACCTCTCTCTTCCTTCCTCTCTCTCTCTTTCTCCCTCTGTGTATTTTTTATCTCTATTTTTCTATCTATCTACTCCTTGTTTATGCTTTTTATTTTTTCTTTGTAACTATTTTCTTTTTATTTAATTTCTGAATATTTCATACAATAACTATTTACTGACAATTTGTCTTTTTTATTTGGTGTTCTATCTCGTGTTCTAATATTATTGAAATAAAAAATAAAATTGTACTATTTTTTCGAAACTTATGTCAAACATTCTTAAATTTATTATGTAGTCAAAAGGGAATCTCTTTAATGTCAATAATTGTAATAAAAAGTAAAAAAATTTATTTATGAACGAACACATACCAAACATTATGATTAAAGCAAATATAATAAATTATCTTAAGAAGTTCTAAAATAATTGTTACAATTTTAAAATCTATGTGTAATTAGAAATAATAAATTTTCTCAACATATTTTTTCACAACTAAATTAAACTCTTACAATACATAAAGAAAATTATCTATAAGAATTTTCTGCAAAATTTCCATATATATGCACATAATTCATAAGTTTTGATTTAAATAACATTTGGAAAATGTACGGTAATACTATTTTTACTTGTAATTCACATTATATTCCTAAATCATAAATACTATTTTTTTAATAAATAGATAAGTACCGTAACTATAGATGTTTTCTAAGTTTTAATTTTAATTTTTTTTTCAATATATAATGAAGTTACAAATTAAAATTAGAAATAAAATATATAGAATAAAAAATCTTACATATAATATTTGAATTATATTGAAAAACTTATGTTAAAGCTTCTGTGATTCTATATTCTTTTAAAAATTATTATAAAAATCTGATATACCATCGTAGTATTGAAGAAATAATATATTGATGATCGATGTCAATATTTTCCATTGATAAATTATTAAAAAACACTATAACTTAAACGACCCTAACTTCACAGATTATTGAAATTAAAAACTCAACCATGAAATCGTTTTTTTTAATACACATATTTAAATAAATAAAGTAAATAAAGTTTCATGTAAACTAGTTTTACACGCAAAGTTTATCTGCTGAAATTAGAAACCTGAATAATACGAGTTAAAAAAAATGTTTTCGGTAATTTTTGAGCCGATAAACCATTCTAAATTTATTATTCTCTGAAAGAAATTTACTTTATAAACTGACGAAAAAGTATTATTATACTCTAAGTATCTGAATACAAAATTTTAAGTTCATGTAAATTATACAGAAATGAATCAATTATAAAGTTCTTATATGTTAAATACGTAATATCTTAAATTTACATTTTGTTGAGTAAATCTCAGACGCATAAAAGCTTATATAGTAATTTCACAAACTGATTATGCTTAAAATTCTCAAGCATATTATAATCATATTAAATGTTTTTTCAAATAAGTATTCACATTAATATATACAAAGTTTTAAACGCACTTCGATGGTTTTTAAATAAGAACAAAAACAGTGTAACGTGTAATCTATTTCGAAGTTGATATGATTACAAGAATATTTTAGTGTAAAAATTATTTTGATCAAAAACAACAATATGATACAATGTTGAACTTTTTCAGTGTACATAAATTTATATGTAAAATAATGTTTGGAATCGTTATATATTAATATGGAATGAAATAAATATAAATATAATATTATTTAATATTTTTTTACTATATTTTTATTTCTTTTACATGCTTTTTATTAAAATTAATTCGTAAATTCATTATTAAAATATATACATATATATATATATATATATATATATATAATTTCATACAATACATAATATTTAATACATGTTTATGTTTTTGTTTTGTTAAATAATCGGTCAATCGGTCAGAAAAAAATAAATTAATCAATATTTAAACTAAGTATTGAATTATTGGATAATAAATTACCGTTAAAATAAAAATCCAAATAAAGTTTTACTTTTTATTAATTAAACTGAATTTATTTAACGGATAATTTCTAAAGTAAAACAGTAAAATATTTTTAATTATTTATGAATACACTTATATGTTATTTATTATATACAATTCTAGTAAAAAATACTCTCAATATTTCTAAAAATAAAAATTTCTTTATAATATTATTTTAATTATATTTCAAAATATGATAGCAGAATAATGAAATTAAAAATATACTTTCCACTGTATGTACTTTCATATTATTTCATATTAACTTCAAAATAACTAAGCCATGCATTCAGTTTATAAATGAATTATATGGTCTCGTAGTTTGATTTAATAGAACGTAATTGGCGTGGACATCATATCCATTACCCCGAGAAAACCTCAATAATACTTATGGGGATATTTTTCTTTAAATTATTTATTTTATAGATAAATACCAGAATTTGTAATTGTTTAAAAAAATCTTCTATGTATGTGTTGTTTTTAAAATTATATTTTCGTTTAGTTATACTAAATTTATTATACTAATTTTAAAACTAATTTGAATGAATTATATTTTATACTTATAAAATTTAGTTTTTCTTCCTTAAAAATGTAATAAATCATTGTTTTTAATGAAAATGATAAGATCTTAAATTATATCATTATCATTCACGTTTTTTAGTTTTTTTACAGAGATTTCTTAGTAATTATTAAATCAAATAATTATTATTGTAGTTAAATTTTTAATTTAAATTATACCAAATTTGATTTTAATTAGCACATGAATGTTTAATAATTTATATTTGTAATAATTTAAAATTTTAAATAAAATAAATTAAAATACTTAAAACATATATCATAGTTTAAAAACTAATAACAGTTATCTATATATTCGCATACCTGTTTCAGATTGTGTTGCTGATAATATTGCAAGAAAAATATATACCAGAAGCCACATGGCTGCCTTGAAACAATTTGTTTCCACAAACGCCCGTTAACTCTCTAACCCCACTCCCAAACCTGCGGAGTCGTTGAGGTCATCTGAAAAAAAACTATATCATACAAAATTATAAAATGTCGTTTAAGATATTTATTAAGATATATATATATAGAATATTTTGCATTCTTATATTTAATCAGTATAAAAGTATATTTTAGATCTATATAATTAAAGTTATATTATATAAAATTATATTAACTATACTTTACACTCTTAATTATGCACGCATATGCACAGCTATGATAAAATAATAACTTAAAATTCTTGATAATTTTTTATGTGGAACTACAAAAAGAATTCCATTTTGTATAATGAATATTTAACAAGTGTATTCTTCTAACGGATATAAGGGTTATTAAAAGGAACATAGATATGTAAGGTTTATTTTAAAGTCAGATATTAGGAATAAACAGTAATAAGGTATTGATTCATGCTAATAATTAAGATTCAATGTGTACAATCAAGATACAAGATTCTTAATAAAATATGTGATAAATAAAAAATATAAAATTGCAGTTATTTCGAGATAAAAATGCGATTAGATATGTAAAGATTTTATGTAGAACTTAGATCTAAGATAAATGTATATATGAGGTAATAACTCATGACAATTGTAATATTGTTCAATAAACCATTATACTACTATACATATATACATATGTATGTATGTTATAAGTGAAAAATACATAAACTATGTAGACGTAATTTTAAGTTGAATTTAAATATGTAAAAAAATCAAGGAGTTGTAAAATATTTAAGAGAATATTTTAATGTATTATAACAATTAATATATTATTCAATATACACAAAAAAAGGTTATCATTATCATTATTATTATTATTATTGTTGTTGTTGTTGTTGTTAGTATTATTATTATTATAGAAAGATTTTCTTATATCGTTGCTTTTATTTTACTCTTATGTTTTGTAATTATGCACGCTATATTATTTATTATATAACAAAAAATATCTACGCATTGTAAAACATAATAATATTTTTGTTTTTAGTATGCAAAATGAAATAGTATGTGTAATATATTATAATTTATTAAGTTCATTGTAATATAATGCATATGGTCGGAAATTGCAAGATTATGCACATGGTATAATTATAAAACGTTTGAAGGTTCTTTCGCTTGATTGACTTCTGGTCGGTTTCCAGAATTCGGTGCGACTTCTTAGAAAATAAAATAAATTATATATATATATATATATGTAAGTAAGCAATTTAGAACCTGCTTCTCTGAAGGCATGAAAGATCTACACGTACATGATTTAGAAAAATTTAATAGGATCATAAATTCAGCGGTGGATGGAGCAAACTAAGGAATTTTGACGGGACAAATCTACAGATTGTCGCATTTTTCTAACAAAGCAGGATTGTGCCTACCGTTCTATACTTACGCAGTATTCATCGTAAACACCTTATAAATGTAAAGACACCCACACTACGGTCGTAGTATGGGTATATGTTTTACATACACGAAGATATACGTAGTAATGTGGAACCTTCATATACCATTTTTCACAAAAGCTAATTTACTAGTGTACTTCATCTATACATATATTCTCAAACACCAAGTTATTGTTGGTCCACTCGTACATACATATAGTTGTGTATTCCAATAAGTACAACAGTGTGGTGTTTACTGACTTAATGCAGGCTCATTTACACTCGTAGCTTCCATGGATACGTAAATATACATATTTGATGTATGCAAATTTGCAATTACTTAAAATTCCATACATTTATCATATATTTCCGTTTAATTACGATTGATCAATTTTTAAGATCTATCTATCGAAAAGTTTCTTCAATTTTGATGTATTAAAAATAAGTAATTTGTTAAAAATATTTTAAATTACGAAAACTGTATTCATTTCAAAATTGTATAATTAAGTAATGCTCTTAGTTATCGAGAACATAATTTTTATTTTTTGTTAACATGCAATCTAACTCAATATTTGTAATACTTCTGTACTTGCCTATATTATTAATCTAGTCATTATCGTTAATAAAAATACAATTATTCAAATTGTGTTGATATTTCTTATTGTATGTTGTAAAAAATGAACTTTCCAATATTTTAAAAAATACGTAAGTTTTCGTGAGATATTAACTCCTCTCTAGAAAGGGTTCGTACCACAATGATTTGTTGAAATTGTAGTATTAGCGTCAGCATAATTGAGATCGTTAAAGTGAGGTTTTTAGTGTACATCCTCCTTAAGAACGATAAGGTTAAAGTCAACCTCGACTTTTTGCAGCTGTTACCTGCTTTTACGGATACGCATCCAAGTAGTAAGAGAAAACAAGAAAACAAGATTCATGAAGTAAGATGGAAAACGCGTCAGAGCACTGCTGTCGCAACGGGTTGCGAACACCATGGACGATTTAGACGAGGGTCCGGAAAAATGTTTCTCTTCTCTGGCGCCCTGTCCAAACAGATATTCGGGATATTTACAGCCAGACGCGGCACGATAATATGCATGGAAACGACGCGAAGTGAGAACGACGAGACTAACACGTTGCCGCTAGCTAAACACCAAGCAGTGTTGTACGCGTGCACATTATACCAGCGTCGCATCGTACTTGTCGTGATGTCGTGCATCTACGTAACTCCGATAAAGCTAGGTCATCTAAATTTAGGTGATATCCTATTTTTTTCATTTTTTAGACTCATGCCTTCTAGACTTCTCCTCTCTCTCTCTCTCTCTCTCTCACTCTCTCTCTGTCTCTTTATCTATCTATCTACCTTACACATTTTCAATATTATTTAATGGATTTAATGGACATTATTTAATGAATGTATATAGTGCTTGTTTCTGAAAACTTCTTGATCTAATTTATAATAAAGATAGAAAAAAATAAAGAATAAACAGTAGAAGAAATAGGCTTTTGTTTTATCTAGAATTTATTGCCAAAATAAAAAACAAATCTTTTATAATTTTTTGATTTTGAAAAATTACTAATAACTACTAATTACTAATAACAATAATTATATAAAACTCGTATATGTATTCAACAAGTATATTAAAATAAATATATATTTTGTCATCCAATCGATGTCAAAATTAAAATTATATTCATTAGGTTATTGTAGTTTATCTTTTAATAATAGACTGTACTAATTTTTTAAAAATTATTATTATAAGAATATTTAGTATATAAAAATTTATCTTTCTAATTAAGTTCACGACGTTCCGATGATGAAAAATAACACTGATACAGATTAGGTCATTTATTTATCTACGCATTTTTGAATTCTAAGAATTGATAAATAAAAATTTGAAGAAGGAACTCGTTAACGCTTAATTTAATGCCGTAACTAACGTAAACGTTAAAAGTTATAATGACTCTATAAAAAATATTTTAAACACTTATAAATGAAATTAACAAACTTCAGCAATGAAATAACAAAAGACACTTTTTAACAATCTTCGCTTCAAACTTCTTTTAGAATGAAGTCACTTTATGAATTACCTTTAATTATAAAAATAGTTTAACTTTATCTTTGTTTATAAAAATTTTATTTTTAATTTATTTTGTAGTTAAGAAAACTAAATATACTTTTAATAATAATTGTAATAATAAAAAGTAAAAACTTATAAGTATAAACAACTAGTAATATATAGTAAGAGAATAATATTACGTAAATAGCATTATATGTCTTGATATAATTTTCCGCTTATTCTCGACACTGCAGAGATAACAATAACGCATGTCATCCTCCATCCTTTACTCTTACGAATATTAAAACTCTGAACTTCAACGTTTATGGTACATTTATACAAAACAGTAAAGGTGTAATAGTAGTAGTATCAGCGGTAACCTTTCATCAAGAAAACTCAACACAGGCCGTAGACATCACCTGTGAAACATTTGCTGACCTATTTTCTCATTTATGCGACACGGTCTCACTTAATGTTTCTCCAAATATTTCCTTTCTCTCTCTCTCTCTCTCTCTCTCTCTCTCTCTCTCTTTCTGTCCCTAAATTCTCTTTTCTAGTTTTATTTAATCTTGAATATTTTTAAACGAACAATTATTAGTCATTGTCGGACAGAATTTAAATATATGTTATCCTATATTTTGCAAATTTCAAAATATGTTATAATATTGGAATTAAAAATATTTTTTATATTATTTAGAAATTCAATTTTTAATTCAGATTTTTTAATATATGCATATTTTCAAATTATAATATTGAAACAAATTTCCTGAATAACTTAAAATGTTTAAATTTTACAATTTTCAAATAATTTATTTATAAATTAACATTAATTTAAACAGTATATATGTAAAATACAAACATAGCAATACAGCTTTTGCATGTATGGTTTCATTATTTATTTGTAGAATTAAAAAATGTAATTTTATTACAAGACAATGATGATTAAATTTAATTATCATATCAATATATAAAAAAATAATTTAGAAACTATTATGTAATGTTTATTATAGTGTTACTAGTAGCAGTAGTTTTTTGAATAATATAATATATTGTTTTAATGATTTACATGAATATGAAAATAATATAATGTTTACATTTAATCATTTACAGATTTACTTTCCTTTAAACTTACATATAATACAAACTATACTAACTTATACAGTTAGTATAAGTTTTAACATTATTATTTTTACTTGTATGCTATTTACGTTCAAACTTGCATTAGATTATTTATTATACTTTTTGTAAATTTATCATGAAAACAAGAATTTCAATTAATAAAAATATTTTTGTCGAAATAGAATTTATAAGATTTTGTGGAAATACTTTATATTAGATATATTAAAGTAATTTGAAAATTTTATATTAGGAGTGATGAAATATTTTATTAGTAGTATAAAATATAAAATAACATTTACGGAAACATAGACATATATCTTGTATAAATCTTCCTGAGTGTATATATACGTAATCGGTATGAGTAATAAGTAATAATATTAGTTTATGTTTGAATTTTAAGTCTTATAACCTTTGTTAAAAGACTTCAGTTTTCAATGAATAGTAAATTTCATTGACAATAATACCCTGAACAACCGATTATTTATTACCCCTAGTCTACAAATCTCTAGAGAAAAAATAATTATTTAAAAAAAAAAAAATATATATATATATATATATATAACTATATAAGGCATTATTTATTAGTGTATATATATATATATATATATATATATATAACTATTATAAGGCATTATTTATTAGTATATATATATATATATATACATATATCTAAAACAAAGGTCAATTTTATTTTAAATGAAAACGAGTACTTAAAATACTCTTATTTTTAATTATAAAGATTTGAAATTCAAAATAATATTGATCTCTTCTTTTATTAAATAAAACAATAAATTTTCAAAAATTTATCAATAAGAATTTTTTATGATTTCTAGTATATCAAATTATTTTATATAATTTTATTTATTTTACGTACTATAAATGATATAAAACTCTTCGTGATATATGTAATACAATACTGTAACACCTTTTCTTAATTTATGTAGAAACTTTCATGGTTCAAAAAATGTAAATGTATGTAAATACTTTATTGACTAAAAGAGATACTTTTCTTTTTAAATTATCATATTTTAAAAGTCTTCATTTAATTTCATGAACAACCAATTTTTAGTTTAAAAAAAAGTTTTTGGAGATAATAATTTAATTATTAAAAGTACTTCAGCTTTCTCATATGTTAATCATTTCCTCATAGATTCTAGTCATTCCTTTCTCAGCTTTTTTTTATCTATATTTCGTTTTGCAATGCATTTCTACTGTCATACTTTTTTTTGAAAATCTCATAAATAAATATAATAAAATAGAAGCGCATACTGATACACAAGTACAATTCAATATTCAATTATTTTACGTAGAAGTTCGAGGTCATTGTTACTATTCTTCTGTTTTAATTCTTCTGTACTTAAGCATAATGTACTGCTTAAGTTTTTAGTATTCTCAGATGATAAATTTTCTATAAAAACTATTAACTATTGATTAAATTTATCTTTAAATATTATATCTATAAATATATTTCTTATAAGTATAATTACTTATAGCTATATTAGTTCAATATATAGATATCTATTTTTTTTCAATACATAGAAATTTTTTTGTAACTGCTTAAATTATAATTTTGTAAAATATTTAAGTATAATATATAAAAATTAATGAACAACATACTACAGTTATAAATTAAAATTTTTTGAAATAATTGAAAATTAGTGATAAAACAAAATTTTAATAATAATTTTTTATAATTATATTCAATATTTTTTTAAGTAAATTATAATTTGAAGTTAGAGATATAAATAATATAATATAAATCTTGCATTACATATTCTTTCCTAGAACGGTGATAAAGATAATTTGCGAATGTAAGATTTACAAGATCTCACATAACTTTTTGGTACATATGAAATCTAGATGTTTTCTTGGCAGAGCGCCCAATGAATAACATGATAGCTGTTCGTTTATGAATCTTAAAAAGATAAAACTTCGGTAAGATGAATTACACAGATTTTGATATAAAAATGCGAATTCGTAATGTAATAGCTGTATGTATAATTTTTAGTGGTAATCTTTCGAAAGAATTTAATATATTGATAAGCAGATTTAGACGTTATGTAGTAGCTGTATTTATTCTTTTTTATCTAGAGTCATATTTTAATTGCTTGTGGCTATTTCAAGTGCGTGCGCTTGTGATCAGTGGGGGACAGTTGATGATTTGTAACCGAATGCGCGAAATAGAGTAGATACACACAGGTCTGAGAAGCTCACTCGGTGGAGGGGGCGAGATCACAGTAGATTTATATGCTCTGTATGTGTGAGTGACGTAAGAGAATAAGTGAATGGCGTAAGAGAACTTCGGTACGTTACATAATTTTCTAAATTAAATAATAGTATACGAATAGTGTATTAGTCATTACCATTTTTTTTAACCATTAAACGATATATATATATTGAACAATAATTAATTTTTTTATTACTAGATATAAAAATACGATTTATTTAAATTTATTTCGATATTAAAATCAAATATAAGAAATTATGATAGCGCAGGTACTTCAATATGAGGTGAAAATTTAATAATTTTTTTTGTAACATTTTTATTAAAAAATCAATATAGGTTTATATATATTACGTACACATGTATTTAAAGGAATTTAATATGTATGTTGGCGACAGAATCGGTGTATTCTGTCGCCAGTTCCGAAGAATATGCATGAGCGAGTGTTAGATTCCTCGACGAAATCAAAATTATATATTTTGTTTATTTTATAACCGCCGAAACATAATACTCACTCAAATGCATTCTCGCGAAGCGAAACCCGTGAGGAAGTTTACTCTTGTCGTGCGCCCCCCGTCGGAAACGGACTAGCACACGTTTTTTAAAAATATTCGCACGCACATTTTCGAATAAAACAATCCAACAACGACGGCCGAGGTTCCGAAAAAGGAAAAGGATTAATGAAATTAAAAGAACCTTGTTACAGTTGAGATTCCGAGAAGTCTTGGTTCCGTTGAGGCTTCGCGAAATCGTCAAGCGGCTGTAAATCACATCGCGAATTAAGCTATATAAAACGGCTCTGAAAAATATCCGAACATCAGAAACCCCCCGACCATGTCTGCGTACTTTAACTTTTGCCTGTTAACTTTTGCAAATTTTTTATAATATTTAATATTTTTTGTAATACTGAATAAAATAAAGTGCTGAAAAACACGGATAGTTATTTCACCTGCAAACCGTATCTCCCTCGCGCGATTCCATCGTTAAAAATGTAAACCTACATATATAATATAAATTAATAAGTTTCAACAACTTTTTAATATTGAAAAATACAAAGAAATTTTTAAAATTTTTTATGCTACCAGATTACAAATGCATTTTTTGTTACATGTTTTCTTATTATATATATATATATGTAAATGATATTAGTATCAAAGTGTCTTATATGAAAGTATATAAAACTTAAATACTGGAGATAGTTATTTCTTGGTTTTAGTTACCTACGGCAGCTCATTTATATTAAACTATATTTTAAGAAATTTTTATAAGTACTTTATAACTCTTTTCAAATTTTCCATGTTACATCTTCACAATTAATATTTTTTGTATATCATATTATAATTATTTATATGTCTACTTATTATTATACATTACATAATTTTTTATAATGCATTATAATGCATTTACATAAATTCATCAAACGCGTAAATTTCATAATGTTGAAAAAATAAAATAATGCATTTTTTTCGTTCAACAGCAAAATCTGAGATAGGTATGTACAGTAAAAGATATGGGTAAAACTATAATTCATGGAAGTATCTGTGTTGTTATTCGTAAATTAAATTTCATGACCTACCTCTTTTCTCAATGATTAACTCAAAAATTTCAGAGGCATTTTTCTTCTCTACTCCTTTAAATTTTTATATTTATTTTTATGCACTAACTCTTGTATTAAATTCAAGTTTTTTCATCGTAATAATACAATAATAACTAAATGTATATTAACAAAAATAATTTATTAATTTAAAAAAATCATTATTTATATTGCTCATAACATGTAAAGATAACCATACAAAAATTATATTTTATATTTTATAAAGAAATATGTTGTCTCGTGTATTATTATTATAAATTCAAAGCTTCAAAATATGTACAAGTTTACGTTTATTATGTTATTACGCGCTATAATGAAGCAGATATTTTCATAAAACTATTAATCATGAAGTATAGTAATTTTACTTAAGAAATTCTTCTTATTGAAAAATAAGCTTTTGGGAACCTGAAAGAAAATGAAGAATAAAGTACCAGCTACATAAGCTATTTAGTCAAACTAACGAGTTTATTCACTTTAATTGCGTTGAAAGTTGTACGAAAGTTTGAACTAGAGAGGACGAGGAAGGATTATCAGTTTATCTTGTTTTTTCTTGCCTCTTTTAGTCTTTGTCCTTAAGGTACATAATACAATTTTACATTCTGTTCTTCGCATCATTACTTCTTTAAATATATTACGAAAGAATTCAGGAAGGATATTTAAATTTTTCGATAAAATAATATAATAAAAGTATATCATAAATTTAAAAAATTCTCAATACCGCTTATACTCTAACAGCTAAGTAATATTATTATTATTAACAAAAAATATAATTTCATGAAATAAATAATAAATTCTTAAATTTAGATTTTGTATACAAAATCTTTATAATATTATAAAATATTTTGATAAGAAGAATTACAAATTCTTTACGTTACGCAACATAATAATATGGACATATTTATGTATATTTTAACTTGTTATATTTACATGTAAGCCATGGCACGCACAGGTGCAATCGCGAAAATTTTAATAAAAGAGAATTCTAGCCGTATAGATTTACTTAACGTGAAATACTTATATTACAGCAACTAGTTTTACTATTCCGGCTGCGTGTCACATCGTTCAACGATTTTTAAATTCTTCTAGGTTTTTAGTTAATATTATTACTACATCATTGCAATACTGCAAGACTATTTTTTCGTCTTCTTTTTTTTCTATTTTTTCATCTTCTATTTGAGAGTCAGTAGTCCACAAGCCGTAAGAACATATAGTCCTAACAGAGGCTTAACACATAAAGTTTTTTCACGTAAAGTAATTTCAAAGATTTTTAATATATTGTGTTGTGTAACTTGTAACTATTCACTGTTAAGACTGCAATCTCTGTATATTTTTGTTATTACATATTTGTGTGTTATATTAACAAATAAAGTGTATTATTGAATCTATACAAGTGTGCGTTAACCCTTTTATTTACGACTTGTAGACTTCCAGCTTATACAATGATAAAAGTATTAGTTTGTTTAATTAACATTGAAAAAATTCTTTGAATATATAAAAATTGATGTTAAAAAATAAATATTTCAAACTAGTTCATTCGAAAAATTACATAGATTGATGTCAAAATACTTACAAACAGACTGATGTAGCCTTCTTCTACTAAATATCGACTCAGATACATTTTACATTCGACGCTTCGGTACGATTCTTATCCATTAGTGAAAATGCTTTTATTGTAACATATCAAGTGAATGTGAAGAGTGGAATTCCGAAATATTGCATCGGCTCGAAAAGAAAGTTACGACACTGCCTGAGGTGGATATCTTTATCAAACTCTACAATGCTTCTAAAGAGACGATATAATTACCACTTATTGCTATATATGACAAACACGTATAAGAATACAATCAAATATGCAGTGTGTAGTAAATACGTAGTGTGGATGTGAAATTATATTGCGTGTCTCTTACATTTCCTACAAGTACCACGATTGGAGCTTAACATACTTTTTCTGCTTGAATAAAATCAGTTGTTATTTCTAAAATTCATTGACGTTTATTATAAATATTATCATTAGATAATATTTTACTTTTAATTTATATTATTGTACAAATATAATAAAAATATTTGATATCATCTTTACAAAATAAACATAAAATTTAATTTCATTTCATTCAGAAAAAATAAACTTATATAGAAATAGACTTAATTTGGAAATATTAGAAAGCTAATACACAAAAGAAAGGCAAATATTTACATAGAACACAACTGTACACAGACTTAGTGTATATATTTTATGATAATATTAATTTCAGAACATTCTAAAGTAATGATATTTCTAAGTAGGAAGTAATTAATCTGATACAACGACTAAAATATAGAATCAACGTTTTACAAAAAAAAGAAATTTTATATTTATTTTTTTTAAAAGAACAAGTAATAATTAATAAAAATATATAAGAAATATCGTGCTATAAAATAAACGCCTCGTAAAGAATTTTATAAAAGTTTTCTGGATAGTAAATGAAACTGTATATACTAAAAAATATTTTGGTGATTTAACCACGCGGAGTTATGTAGTAAAATCGAATTTATATTTTATGGAATTTATGATATACTAAAAAGCTTTTTCTTCAGTAACCGCTATGTGTAATTTCTAGTAATTTACATACCTAATACGTCTCGCATGGACATCCATTATCTATCCCGTGTACTGTAAGTTTAAACACACGCGCCAAACTCTGGATAAAGAAAACTTACGCAAGTATCTATTACGAAACTTAACGCATCATTTTCTTATCTTATTATCTATCTTGTATAATATACGCATAAATGTACACTTCGTATACTGTTATCAATCTTTTTTTTAAAATTTAAAAACTATCTTTTTTTATATATTTTTTTGCGTATTTAGCGTAATCCAACTTTTTTGGATCTCTCCAAATTCTATTGTCTCTCTCATTCGCAATTATACTTCTATTAGAAATATTATTATTTCTAACGGATATATTTTTGGTCCTTGACTAAACTGGAAACCCCATCATGCATCGTGAATAAGTATATAAATTTGGTTCAATGATTATTAAAAATTATTTGTAAAAGTATAGGAATATAAAATGATCATAAAGTTATAAATTAATAATATCTATAATAATCAACTATGGTTAATTGTTATAGAATATTACACTGAATCATATTATATATTATAATAAATTATATGAATGAGCATACTAATCACGAAAATTAAAAATAATATTATTTATTAATTGATGTATCTATCCAGTAATATCGAATAAATAGAATACGAAATAGTCGGCAGGATTTTCAAAATCTCCATTTTTAGAACTTTGGCGCCGTTGTAGTTTTACGAAATCATCAACGGACGTTGGAGTTTTCAAGAAGAGCATCAGGAATCGAGGTTATAGTGCAGCAGAAGCTCATGAACAGCTAAAGCTTGCCGATGGGCAGAGGCCCTCAACGAAGCAGCAGTAACTCTGTGAAAAGCAGCCGAAAATTTTTCGCAGCAGCAGCAGGAGTTCGCAGACGAACAGAAGCCTCGGCATCACCAAGGAAGCCCTCGACGCGGTAGTCGCTCGCAAATCCAGAAGCTTCCAGATGGGCTGGAGACTTCGGCGAGCAGAAGAAGCACCGAGATGAGCAAAGACCAAAGAGGGTAATAGTTCTTCGATAGCGCAACGTTGATGGAAGCCAACCGGCGAGCTGTAGCCCTGGCGCGGCAATAGGGATCATCCGCGAGAACAGCCTCGGCGACGCGTTGTATACCGTGCCATATAAAAAAACCTGTTCATCTTTATTTTGAATTCATCCCATCACCACCCATTCTTTCTTTGACAGCAGCTCCTACAGGAGCTGACTTTGTCAATATACCATTATTTGTATTCTATATTTTTTCTCTATATTCTATACTCATGAAAAAATAAAATAAAAAACACTCATAAAAATTTATTTTCGTTGGAAATGCATCAGTATTACTTATTTCTACTATAAATTGTCTCTTATTTATAGTGGTTAGTGTATCATATTTAAGGATACCAGGCCTTATGAATATACACATATCAACATAATTTTCTAAAAAATTTCGTTATTAAAAAAATATTTTATTATATAATTAGCTTAAATTTATATTATTCTAAATATTACTTTTAAAACACACATCAAATCACACATTTATAAAACCATTTTTAAAATGAGAATGCAAAAGTATTGGATTACTTAAATTTAAAAATTTGCTTTTATGTTTACAGAGATTTATCTTGTGTATACGTTAGATGCAAGAACATAAATAAAATTATGTTCTTGCATCTAACGTATACGAAGTATTAATAATTATTTATGAATAATATTTTTGCTAATTAAAGTAAAAATTAAATGTAAATGATTTCTTTGATTTCATATACGCATAAAATTGTACCTATCTGTGGCGTCGAATAAATTATCTTCAATTTCTATAGAATTTCGCAAATTTTATACGTTAAATGAAGTAAAATCTTATCGATAGAATAATACATAACCTCCTTTGATTTTCGAATTTTAAAGTATAAAAAATTAATATTCAAAATGGAAGAAAATGTAAGGTTTAACATTAACTTAAAAGGAAACTACTTCTTGTTTAATATTTTATAAGAATAAAAAAATATATTCGTTTGTCTCTTGAAGTAGAATAAATCTTGAACTATATCTAACTAATTCTGATTTAATAATCTTTGTAGAGTATTGATATTGTTGAAATTCTTACTTTGCATAAGAAATAAAGTTTGGTATATTACAATTAATAATTTATTTATATTGATTCGACACTTTTTTTTAATTGTAAATATACCCAAATTTATACGCTAATCATTATGTATTAAAGTATACAATAACTTATAATTTTTATAATCAATATTTAATTTATTCGTTTTTATAAAATAATGCATTCGTTTTTATTTTGAATTAAAGAAAAGTTATGTAAAATAATAATAATATGCATTATATAAATAACTTTTTTTGTATTTCTCTAAATATATAAATAATTTTCTTATATTATCATAATCATATCCTGAATATCATATATACTTAGTAATGTGTGATAATATTCACTTTAAAACTTTTAATAATTTAAAATATATATAACTTTTATTATAACATGTCATGTACACTTTTTGAATGATTAATCGTTTTCACTCTATCCATTTCTGTTAGTTTTTAAGAATAAAAAAATTTTTAATAGTGAATGGATTGAAAATATAAGCGCTTCATAACAATAGAGGAACAATAACGTATCTGTAGAAATTCAGCTGCGTAAAGTCGAACATCAACGAAAGAAAAGACGACAGAGGTAAAGAATAGAAGTAGTACAGAGTAGAATCAACAAATGCACTCGATCCGGACCTCAGAAGAGGTTGAAGCAAGTGTATCAGGTTGTTCTCACTTGGGATTCGAGTACGTGAAAAGACTGTATGACATTGTCAAGAAGAACTAACAGAACCAACTTCAAACAAAATATTTCACACGTGCATACAATTTATACGTATATAGACACCGTTTGTACAAATGCAAAGTGGAATATTGGAATTGTTAGGTCACATCGTGGACATTTTCATTCTGTTTCTTACGCCATTTTAATTGTAATTGAGGCTTCTGTGCAATGATTATCAATTTCCGATTTAACCACGATCGAACTCAATTAAAGTAATCGGTTTTCATTCCACTTGGTTAAACGATAAATTATAATATTTATTCTACGACATCTTACTGAAAAAACTCAAAGGTAGTATGAAAAAAGAAAGAGGGTAAAGAAAGACAGAGCATTGTAATCTATTTTTTAATAGAAAATGAAATAAAATATTTAAAAAATATTAACAATAAATTTAAAAAAATTAGTTTACAAAATATTTGAATTTAAATTATAATATTCTGTTAAAATAAATTATTGTGTTTACATTATATAAAATAAAAATTTTTTTTCAATCTTTTTTTAATATTTTTCTATAAAAATATAACAAATTTATTAGCGATTATGCTTGATTATTGATAATTAATTGATTATTAAAATTTTTACAACAGATTCCATTTTTAAATATTTTATATTTACAAGATTATTTGACAATTATACAATTAGAGTAATCATTTATAAAAATCAATTAATTCACATAGGTAAACAAAACAAACTGAAATATAATAAAATATCATTAATTCTTCTTTAATATTATTTTTTCTAAATTTTTTAGTCGATGTTAATTATAATGATATTAATATAAACATAAATGAAACATAAAAAAAATTAGCATACTAAAATACAGCTTAAAAATACGCTGTTTTACATAGGTGATAAATTGAATACATAGATGAACAGCGATCTGATGGATTCGTAATTGAAATAATTACTTTAGAAACAAATAATAATTTATTAATCTATAAAATATGTCATTTAAGCAGCTCAAAAAGTAGATATTTTTATAACATTCTTCAATATTAAATTAATCATCTTAATATATTTTTCTGATAAACCTTTGTTTTAGAAACACAACCTTAAAACGATTAATCAATGTTTAATAATTAATCACGTACAAAGAATAAAAAAATGGATCAGACTTTGGTGGTATGAAAAATGTCACGATGATACATTTACTTAATAAGTACGCTAGTACCTAGTGTATATAAAATGATGCTTAAAAGAAAATCATAATTACTTTAAAATTTAACTGAATTAAGAAATAATTATTATATGTACATTTGTACTAAACAATATTATTTTGTGAATTTTTATTAACATACTGAAATTATTTACTTTTAAAATTATTATTTATTTACATTTATGCAAATTTATGCAATATTCTTGAGAATATAAAAAAATCTCTTTTGAAAATTTCCTTTTTTTACCGCTTTAAAGTTAAAATGGTATTATATTATGACAAAACTCACGAACTCTCTTTAAATATTGTAAAACTATACTGTTAAAATTTACTAAAATAAAAAAATGGACATTTTCGTATTTAATATTGAAATTTTATTATATTTTTAATGCTAAATAAAATGAAAAAAATTCCATAAATATTAAAAATTGCAAATTCTAAACCATTATAAATTTTCAATAAGAAATTATATACAAATACAAATATAAAAAATATTTTTATAAATATTTTGATATTACAAATTTTGAATATACTTTCAACGTGTTTAATTCTAAGTATTGATATAATCTAATAACTTTATATTAATATGTTAGTTTTATATTAATTTCCAATAGTCAATTTATCCACTTTATACAAATGACATTATCTTGTAATTATTCGGAAGTAATATTAAAAAGTCACTCCTTAGATTACATCTGGTACTGAAAAAAGTTTATTAACGAATATATTTTGAAGTATTCATTCTAACTTTATGCATAAAATAATGATCATCATTAATAGAATTTTAATACTTAATCATTTAAAATAATAGTAAATATTCTGAATATTTTTATTATAACACGAAACTTCAAGGATATTTCTTTTTGAGTCTTAAAAAAAAATTAAATAAGAAGTAGTTAAATACTGTAGATATTTTATGTAAAAAATTAATATCAAATATGCACAGATTATATGATTTTTCATCTCAGTAATTAAAAAACTTAATATACATGCAAAGCTGTTGTAATTTTAAGATTAATTGAATTAATTAAATTATATTAATTATAATTGTGAAATAATACAGAGAATAAGGAATCTATGAATCAAGAATGTTGCGCATTAATATAAAAAAATAAACAAAAAGACTAAAAAGTTTCTAAAGCACATACTTTTGAAGAAAAATCGTAGATTTTATATTAAAATATTAAAATTAGAATTATAGTTTTAAACAAAATAAAAAATAATTCTATAAATAATGAAATAATCTGAAATAATCCAAAACTTATGGAATATAGAAATGTATTTCTTAAAACTTAGATATAAAAAATAAAAAATTAAAATTCGGATGCATAGATTGTATTATATATACACACATACATAAATTAAGAAAAAAACTAACAATTTTAAAATTTAATATGCTTTCATTTAGATCTACAAATAATAAAAATGATTCACTTTTGATGACTAAATGATTAATATAATTAAATTTTATGTTATGCTAATGTTATGCTATATAGAATATCGTATACATGTCAAATATTTTGCTGAAGAGAAATTAATACGAAAGATCAACTTTGTACTAATATTTGTAGAAATAATATATAGGTAATTTATGAAGAAAATGTACTTTGCGCATGTTAGCTTCTGTATTTAAATAAATACATTTATATTCAATGATTTTATAATCTGTTTTAAATGTTATACGATGTATATTCAGAATAGATTCTGAATTGCTTGAGAAAATTGTTTAAGGTAAAATGAAAGATGTATAATGAAGCAGGATCATCTAAAATTTAATTTATATATAAATTATTTCCCACATGATACCATTTTGTTTGACTAAATGGCAATATGCGTAACTTGTGCATATTGTAATGTTAAATATAGTTGTATTTATAATTAAGACCGTAATCTCGTAGCTTTAATAGTTTTCAAACTTATATTTATTCAATGTATAAAATTGTTTAATCTTCATATATTATTTTTTAAAAACTAATTATTATAATTATAAAAAATTATGTTTTTCCAGGAATAATTTTTTTTTAATTTCACATTCAATGTGTGCTTTTCTTGTATTATTATTTAAGAGATTTTGGATATTGTTACAGGACGTTATAAAGACCTTCTATTGTAATAGTGTCATATTTATATTATTTTTATAATGAAATATTTCGTACCCTTTAATGTTATATTCTTCTTTGTATATATAATTATATATTTAAACTCCTATATAAGAAAAAGAAAAGAGCAACAAAAGATAGAACGAAATCAACAAAAACTCTTTAATGTAGTCGATAGAAATATTGCATCAGTTGGTCGGTGCATGACTAGAATTCCAAACTTTCTCCACTTTTTGTCTTCTTTTCTATTTCGATTTCGTTATTTTGATCTTTCTCTGTATTCAATTTTTCATTTGTTTTTTATGCAATCTAAAATTAAAATATAGTTATATACTCATAAAATCAAAGTCATTCGTTACTTGTAAAGTCATTGTAATTTAAATACAGTTTTCTTAATATATTTTATATCATTTTTTTAATAAGTTCATATTATAATCTAAAATAAGTTACTAGTTGAAAGACTTTAATATATATTTATATGAGATGAAAAATAAAAATATTGTATTAAAAATCATAACAAAATTTTGAAGAAAATTTTTTACTTTTTACAATATGTTTAGATAATTGTTGATAAATTTATTATAAATAAGATAATCTTCCTTAAAATATGTAAATTTATACATATAGTTCTCCGCTTGATACTAAATTGTTAGATTAAACTTTTTAATTAAAAATTATAGTTATATATAAAAATTAAATAATTTATTTATAATTATTATTGAAATTTTTTAGGTAAGCAAATAAAGAACTTGTATTCTATATTGTTCAGATTTTAAATATTATTTCTAGATACAAACTTGCACATTTTTAGATTTATTCTTATATTTCATAGGTAATGTATATATTTCAAACATTTATGATACTACAGTATGTACGATATCTTTATGACCAAGGTAAATCGAAAACATTGAAAAAAGAATACATGAGTATAGTTAATACATTGAAAAACTAAAACGTTTAACGAGCAATAAAGTTCATTTAATAGAATTGAATTTGAATTGAATATAAGTATAGATCTACCTTTAAATTTTACGTTACTAAATAAAATATATTTTTGAGAACATTAATTTGATTATCTCTTTAATTGTTCTATTTTATACACTTATAATTTAATTTATAATTATTAATTTATAAATAATTTAACATTTATAATTTAATTTCTTTATGTCAATTATTTTTGCGACTCAGAAATTTGCTTAAAAATATAAAAGATTTATATTATATTAAAATTACGTCAGAAATAAAGATTTTTATGATTTAAATACAATATAGTTCATACAAAAATGTAAAAAATTGAGATAATATCCAATTAAGCTCGTTTTAATTAAGAAACATGAGATTTTAAATTAATGAACTAATGTGATAATATAAACAAGAAAAAATATATAAGTCAAAATTAAAAAATAAAGGTGAAATTGTTAGCTACAAAAATGTAGTAAGATATAAAATGGATAAAAAAATTCTATCTCTAGTGAAACTTTATAAAATAATGGCGTGATTCAAGAGCAGAAACTAAAAGAGTGAATAGGATCGAGCAAAAAATTTTAGCCTTATGTGTAAAACACAAAAAGTTTGCGCAGTTTCCCTTATTTCTCTTATGTTTCGTAAGAGAAGTTACTTTTGTCGTGTAGGCTACGTGTTTTCCTTGACAAATACTTTTCTCGTTTGCAAAAGAAGAGAAATTTCATTAATACAACGATAAATCATTCGTGCAAGTATTCTTTACTACATATTTATTGAAGAGATTACCGAAAATTCTCCAGAGCTTTTCATTTGCGACTTTTTAAACAGTGTGAACCTGTTAGCATACTTGTACTGGACAATACAAAGAAAAAGAAACAAAACATTTCTAGAAGTGCTGTCAAGGATCAATTTTATAATAAATAGAAAAGATAAAAAAACTGTAATAAATTACTGAATTTACTTTAAGCTTTATTCATAATAGAGAATTTTTTTCTCTTTTAAATTTAAACATATTTATTCACAATTCAAAAATATCAAAAAATGAAAATTTTATCATTCTGTTTATCTTCATAATTGAATTTCGTATGCTAAAAATATTTCGTTATAATACATAACAATATATTAATAATACAATGCATTTATTACGTTTTATTTACAAGAGTTTACTCAAAATAGAATACAAAGACTATATACAAAATTTATTTAATTTAATTATATTAAATAAATTAAAATTAAAAAATAACTTATGTCAAAAATTAATTAAAAATAATAAAAAATTAATAAGAAAAACACATAATAATACATAAATAAAAATACCAATATATTACATTAATTATATTTATTATCTTATTCTTATATAAGATATCATTTATAAATATAGGAGATCAAAATTATCATTTAATATGAACAATGATAATTTTTGATATTTTATAAATAAAATCTTAGCATTAATATTAATTAATATTCAATTATTTTTAATACTTTATTTCAATATATCTGTTTATCTTTGTCATCAAGAAAATCAACAGAATTATATAAGCATCAAATAATTTACAATTTTAATATGCTATACTATTGCATGTATTTTAACTTTACGTCCAACGTCCTTATGGCAAGTAACCCTCACGTGCAGTCCTGTATCGGCAGCTCCGAATGTCTGCCTAAAGATATCTTTATATGCTTCTATAGAGCCGTAGGAATTTAAGTAAACGGGATTACTAAATTCGGTTTATATTGTTATAAAAATAAAGGATTATTAAACTATTTAGAATTTACAACAAAGCATAAATATATTTGATAATGATAGCAGGTTAATACACATCAAACCACTACTAAACCAACTAGATAATGCTTTGTACCTGTGTATACAGTTACAACGTATGCCTCTGACCTCTAGATTATCAAACTATGAATAACAATACATAAATCGTTAATACTTGCCTCTTTAATTCTTTAATGATTTTTAAAATTTATTTTATAAAATATAATATATCGATTCTTCTCTCTCTCTCTCTCTCTCTCTCTCTCGCTTTTTCTCTGCCTTTTTCCATCGGTCTCCCTATTTTTATTACTCTATCAACTTCAAGTAGTTGCTAACTGTTTTCGCAGTTCCGCTGTTAACAATTACAATAAATAATTTATAGTCTAAACAAATTACGATTTCAACAAGTTAGTAACAAATAATATTTTTTTTCGTAATACTTACGATCACTTTTATCTGACTATTTCAACCTCTCTTGCTTATTTTAACCCCTATTTTAACCCCTATTTGCTTCTGTAGATATTGAAACTATCATAACCCATAGTGTAAATATTATAAAAGTAACATATAAAATATATATGTAAATATTATAAATATTATAAAATTCATTATAAAAGCCTGCATTTTCTATTTATTTTCTGTTTTTCAGCGTATCATGTCATGATTTTAAAAAGAAAATGAATTTTTTTTAGTAATGTATAATCATTTAAAGTAAATTTTTTATAATATAATTTTTAATTCATACAATGTTTAACCAAACGTAAAATAAAAAATTTTTAATTATACGTTAGTACAATACTGTTAAAGATAAATATCACTATACGTGTAATATTTTATATTAGTAAAAATAAAAAGATTTTGCACAATTAGAAATTAAATTTAAATTTTCATATTGTATTAAATTTATTTGCGATCGACTATAATTACAATACGTCGACAAATTTATTTCACATAAGACAATTATAGATTACATTGAATAAAGAGTATCTGTATTAATATATTGAAGTATTAATGAAAATTATAGAAAAAATTATATTTTCTATAAAGTAAATAAAATATCGTGTAATAATAGCTATTTTTGAATATGAGTAAAATGCTTTAAAAAAGTATAAAATTGAAAATAAACAGATCCTATCATGCGAAAAAATGTGCAATATTCGCTTTTCAAGTATCTAAAGACCAAACAGATTTCTCACGAGGATAGATAGTTTTTCATATATACAGAGATCTAAATAGAAAGTGAAATCGATTATTCATACGGGACTTTTACCTCTATAGGTCTACCTTTACACTCTTCATACTTCGAAATCGTAAATTTTCTTTCAGCTTTACATTTCGAACGATTACTTTATCCAATATGATACACTCATTGCTTGAGAGCAATATTTTTCGCCCCATCATATTTCTATATATATATATATACATACATACATATATTTTCCTTGGATGAATGAATAAAAGAAGTATGTATTTGTTTAAGCTTAAGAACATAGAATAATATCTATTTGTCCTATAAAAAATAATGGATTATTTTATACTCTTTTCCCTTTTGAAAATAATACTTTTTAATCTGACACCTAGACAAAATTTACTTATTTATTGAGCTTTTCTGAAAAAAAACCTTTATTTTATTCGAAACCGTAGATTTTTGCAATGAAACTAATGGACACTTTGTATTTTTGAAATCCTTTAGTTTTCAAAAAATCGAAAATATACTTCACTACTTTTATCCAGAATATAATCAATTTTTTGGTTACATTATTAATATCAAGTTTTAAATATGGTATTTATCAAGTGATTAGAAAATAAAATTAATATATAAAATAATAAAAGACAAAAATTATGTTGAGAAAAATAATTGTACAATAATAATTAAAGCGTTCGTACGGATATAAATTTTTTACTATTTTATAAAATAATAATAAAACTAATATATTGAATACTGGTATTTGTTACCACTTTTTTCATATTTATTGATGCACCTTTCTTCTCTCTTTCATTTTGTCTAACTATAATTTTTTTTTAATGGTCAGCTTTTTAATCTGAATTATGAATTTGTATATATGTATATAGCTAAATATATATATATATATAGCTGTATATAGCTATGTCCATCTAGCTTTTTGCATTCAAGCAATTTTTACTATTAAATTTCACGATCCTTGTGCTCAACTTTTAACTAAGTTTAATAAATAGTCATTGCATATTATATTTTTCTCTTTCTATTAAATTTTAACTTATTCAAATTTTTTATACTTTCAATCGTCAATTTATTTTTTTAGAATAATATTTCTATACATTTAATATACTTATGATACAAGAATAATTTTGTTTTTTAAGTGTATGTATTCAAAAATACTTTTCAATTTCAATTTGATTACAATTTTTTTAAATATAAAATAAAAATGCCAGTAGTTAGATAATAGTTAGGAGATACTTATACGTTACAGAATGAACAAGCTTTAAATTCATAAGCGATGGGAAGTTAACTGTAATAGTAAATCTCCCTAATGTGTTAATTCCATTGTGAAGACGGCAAATTTTAGTTTCTTTATTTAATCTTGCAGCTAGACTTTTTCATTTTAGTTCATGCTTTCAATGTCATTTGATTTCACGTGAGCTTTTAACAAATGCAATATTCATATGCACACTGAATTAGAATAGCTTAATACTTATTTCCTATAATACGTATTTCCTTATTTTAACTTTATGCTATCCACTATTATCTCAATTTATAGTTTCTTAAAGCAAATTACATTTTTTTTTATTTTTTTTAATTTATAAGATAAAAATTATTTGTCAGTTAATAGTTTTGAGGCAAATATATTTATAATAATTATACAAAATTATTAATTTATGTTTTCATTATGTTTTATATATTTATATTCTAATTTTCTTTTTCGATGATCTAATAATACGTTAAGAAATAACAGAATTTATAAATTAGAGATGAAAGAAAACACAAATTTATTTAAGTTACAAGTGGTATTAATTTGTATTTTACGTAGTATTAAAATATTAATATTTTTCTACTGTGTTAATATATAACATAATATGATAGTTCTTAAAAAAAATATTTAAAATATATAAAAATAACTACTAAATCTCGAAAAACTAAGCTTATTTTCTTTAGAATTAGTTACTATGATAATTTCTTCTTATGATATAAATCGTCAAATGATAATTCAATACCATGGTGAATAATACATGAAGAGCCTAAAAAAAATTTAATTTATGTATAAATTCAGAATAAATTTAAAGCTGACTTGCCATTGAAAAGTAATTTAATTTAAATTTCATAAAAAAATTAATTTAAAAAAAGAAATAAATTATTCTTTTAATTTTATTTAAGATTCTGCTTTAAATTATAGATAGCAATATGAAATTTATTATTGTAGAAATTATCATTACTATTAAAAGCTGCTGTTGAAATCTTCAAAGTTCTTTATTGATTATTTATAAATCATCGGTTTTATAAAATTGATTTAAAATAATTAGGTCTATTGTAGTTTTTAAAAATTAATTTTTAAATTATCTCGTATCTTAGTTTGAAACTACTAAGAGATATTTAACAGTCAATCTTACATGCTTGAATATTATATTCTACTCCGTTATTTCGGAATTTTACTATATAACTATCCTACATTAATCTATATGATGTAATAAAAATAAATAAAGTATATAGTTCTTTGAATAAATAATTTTTTCAATTTAATTTTTCCACTTTCTTTCCATATTCCAAATTTTGGAAATTACATTATCAACTTACACATCATTATGAGTATTATAAGAAATATACTGATTTAATAAATTCTTATGTAAAAATTACTAGAATAATAAAAACTTCAAGTATTTTTTTAAATAAAAAAATCTTAATTTTTTTTATGAGTGTACTATATAATTATGCTCAGATACTTTATGATTTATGATTAATTTAAGATTTTATTAGTAACTGTTGTGTAAATATTTGCTATTATTTAATTATAATTCACTAATAAAATTTTTTTTGTATATTATTTATTTGAATCTTTTCTTATTATTTATATCGTATCTTACTTTATATAATTGTGTAAATTTTTTAATGAGGATTTTTTTCTTATTAACTAAATTAAAATTATATATACATGCTTGATTTGATGTAATATTAAAAGTTACATCTTTATCAGTTTTTACATAAATTGATCAACATGTTTTAAACTTAATTGCAATAGAAAATAGATATTAACACATCATATTATTGATAAAATAATACAGATATGCATACTCAATTATTTAATTGTAAAACTACCAAAATTATTATACTTTATATAAAATTTATTTTCATTTATTCTAATATTTACGATTACAATATTTTCAATAAAAGAAATTTTGATAAGAAGTTATGATCAATTTTCAATAAAGGCATTTAATATATTAACAATACATAGAAAATATATTCAAATCATTAAAAAAAATTTTTTAATAATGCTTTTAATATAATAGATGGGAACTTTTTTGCATAATTTATTTTTATGACTTGAAGGAAAAGTCTCACTTCTTAGCGAAGGTATATAACAAGTAGCGTGCCTGCGCAATAAAAGTGCTCTTTATTCCGATTACACAACTTACGCCTTTTATTACATAAACGCATCAAGGAATGAAAAAGAAAATTCTCAAGGATAGCTTCTCGTCGACTGCTCCTCTTTCATTTTCCTTGTATAAACGAAGAACCGTTTAATTTGGCACAAAATGCCTCCCGAAGAAATTAAACGGCATGAGAAAAAAATAAAAAAAGCTTAGAAACTCAGGGCCAGTTTAATCATAATAATTTTAATTAAGCAGAAAAAGTACTGAAAGAAAAACTGCGAATACATGAACAAAGAACGATAATAAAAAGTTTGTACGTAAACGTAAATGTGCGTGAGATCTAGCGAAATATACATGTTTGAGATATTCTCTATTTTAGAGTATGGAAAACTGCTATTAGAATCTTATATTGAGGATGCACAGATAATTTAAAAACTACCGTTTTTGTTTATTTAAATTACCATAAATGTAATTTATATTTATATTGTTTATCATTTATACGCTATAAATTAAGTTCCAATCTCTTCATTATTTCAGATATAATTTTTTCATGATAATGAAACAATCTTTCATTAATTTAATTCTTTAATTTGAATTATTGATATTATAATATTAATTTAATCATAGATATATTGATACAATTCATTCATTTTAAATTTTAACGTCAATATTGATTAATGAATATTAGATATTATGAAATTGATGTTGATTTTAAATATTAAAATTTTCATCATGTATTAATTTAAATCATATAGAATATAAAGGATTGAAAAATAATTATTTTTTTACTTTAATCTGAATTTTTTTTTATTGTATTGAAATATTTATCTGACATATTTTATTATAAATTTAAATTATTTGTATTAACAAGTGCAAGCTGAAATACCAAAGTTCTTATTTTTATAAAAATATTTAATCTTTTATATTTTAACATTTTTCTTTATTATAAAATCTAAGACAATTTTTAAAATACAGGTATCATAAAATATTTTGGAATACACATACCTTACACAAAATGATACTATATATGAATTCTACGATACTATATATAATTATTATGATCCCTCCGATTAACATTAATTTTATTATGATTATAAAATGAAAAATTTAACATGTGAATAGAAATAATAATTGTATAAAAAAAATTACGAAATATATTCTTTTACTATTTTATTCTATTGGACAAGACTAAGCAAAGAAAAATGAATTTAAAAAAGGAAAGAATTTTTGGCACATCCATCATAAAACTAAAGAGAAAAAGTCTTTAGCTCAATGAAAGTTTACAAAGAAAGTAAATATAAAACGAATTTTGAGGAAAAGAATTGAAAAAAATACTGCAAAACTTTATATAGGAATGATAGAAGAAAGATAGTAGAGAAAAAGTACAAAGAAAGGAAAAAGAACTTAGGATTTTACTGACTATTTTGGGCTTCGGAGTGAAATCGAGATTGAAACGTAGCTAAAGAACAAGAGGTAGGTATGACAATCGATTCATTTTTCGACGACTTTAATTCAGAATAATACTACAGACAGAAGACATTGCCACTATGAACATCAAATTAGAGCAGTGAATCATATTAAAGAAGAGCTGTTAGATACATGTACGTGGATGAAATAAGTTTTCATTATCTTTTAGTCCTTGCTGAAATAATAATTTAAGGCCAAATAACCAATGAACACCAATGATATATAAATTATATAGAGTATGAATATCATATATCATTAATGATTATCCAAATTAGTTATGCAAATTATTATTTACTTATTTATAATTATGAGAAATTATATATTAATTTTTAGTTTTACATAATTACTGAATATTTAGATGTGCAAATACACATAATCATTGCAATTTTTCCTAATATATTTAAAGCTATGTTTTTGTTTAGTTATGAACATTAAGAGCAATTAAAAAAAATTATATTAAATAATATAGTTTTTAATATGTGACTTTTTAAAATCAACCATAGATCGAGCACACTTAATTTTCTTCTTACATTCGAGTGCAATTGATGTTAAAATATATTTTTATTAATTTTAATAGTTACAACTTTTTCAAATCTTAATATTTTAGAATACAGATATAATTACCATATTTATTAACTTTATTTTAATTTTGACTTACAAACATGTATTCTAGTAATTCCATTTCAAATTAATAATTTGTACATCTTTAAAATTAGTTTCAGTAAAATCAATTACAGATAAGTTGTACGTTTCTTAAACGAATTTATTATCAGAAGAATATATTAATCAATATTTTTATCGGTACGATACATTTAAGAAAGCTACTTATATAACGGTACATATAATTTTTTTACTAAATTGAAATCAAACTAGAATTTTGGATCTTTTCATACAAAATCGTATAAAATGAAAATTTAAATATCTGTAAGGAAATTCTCATGGAAGCATGCGAAAGTACACATAATAGTACATGTGATAGAAAGATAAGTCTAGAAAGAAGAGCATAAATCATTGGTTAGAGAAAAAGGAAATATCGCAATGCAGAATATAGACTATTCTGAACTCCGGCTGAAGATCAACAAAAGATCTACTCTTAAATCTCAGAAAGATTCCTCTTTTCTAAAATTCAAGGATGAACAGATACGCGATTTAATTTAGTTTTAAAGCTACTGCATTTTCCCTCACCTGTTTATGTATACACACCCACGTCTTATCTTTCCGCGGAAGCTGAACAGGAAAAGTGCAAAGTGGCACGTTCACAAAGTGACACCGAGACTTTCCTTCGAGTACGACAACGACGACGAAGGCGACGTTGAAACGATGCGCAAGGGCATTTAAATGGTAAGAGAAAGAGTCGGCTTGCGAATAACAGCTAAGTACGGAAGCGCAGTTACAGCGACAATCACTTTAAGATCCTTGACAAGTGGAGTATTCTTTCAAATCCAGTTGAAATCTCCTTCGAATTTTTTTCCATTTTATTTTTATTTTCTTCTTCTACACGTGTTCTAAGCAAAATTCTAAACAATAAATAAAAAAATGTTTCTGTTAATTTATTAAATAACCACAGCTAGAAAAGTATGTAATCATTCAGTAATCCTTCTGTTTTGTAAATATTATAATTTTTTTTTATTATGGAAAAGTACAATACAAATATTTTTTACATATATCGTCTAAAATGAAAAATTCGTTTTTCTAAATATTTCAATATTGTAAGAGGTTTTTTACGTTCTGCAAACCATGGTAAATGTTCAAGTTTAAATAACTAATAATTTTGAAAGGTCCTTAAAATAGCTTTAATAGAAAATGTATTAAAATTATATATTTTAATTTTTTAAGCTTTAGTTAATTGATTTAAATGAAATTAGTTTCTAATTCAGTACTACCTTCATTTAAGAAACAATAATTTTGTTGTATGATATGCTATATAGGAAATATAGTAGTAAAATAATAAATTCTTAATTAACTGGTCAAAATATATGAAATTATTTTAATTTTAGCTATTTTATAATAAAACTAAATATAATGGTCAATTATAGTTTTTATGCAGAGTTCTTATTTTTATCTAATATTTTTTTAACTCTGTATGATACAAATGATTAAGATATAGAATAAGTTACTTTTAAAAATAATATTATTTTTATAATATACATAATATTATTTTTATATTTTATGTCATTTTTAGGTACAATTATTGTAACGTGTTATAGTGAGTTATCAAGTGTTCATATAAGAGTCGAGGTAATAACATTACAGACAGTTTAGATGAGGTTTTAAAAAGAATGATACAGATATGTTCAAATATAGATTAACTCCATAGAAATTGAGGAGAAAGTTTTCACTTGCAATGAAGAATGTCTATTTTAAAAAGTTAATTCAAGAGAAAAGTTAACGAGTTAGCTGGTGGAACGAGGCTTATTTGATTGTTTTCACAAAATATAAAGTTGTATATTATAAAGTTACTATTCTATTTTCCTTGCTGTTAATCTGCGAATTATTACCTCCAAATCATTTATCATTTATCTATTATTCAAAATTATAATTCATTTTAACGAAAAAAAAAATTAGTAATACATATAATTTATTTAAATTTATAAATTTTATTATTATTTTATATTGTAAATTATATTTAATATTTAAATATAAGTATTAGTATTAATTAAAAAATAATATATACTTAATATTTATTACTATTTCTAAAATGCTAATTATATATTCTTATGTAGTGAAATAAAAAAAATTTGTGATCCATTTTAGATTTTCCTTAGAATTATATGTTGCATATAAAATGAATAATTTACTTGAAATTTATCAAATATATCTATCAATTTATGATATATTCTATAAATTTACAAATTACATTTATTGCGGTATGTTATTATTTTTAGTCATATAATAAAACTTTATTAATAAGTTAAAGTTAATGTTTTTCCTTCTTGTACACATATCTATGAAAAATTTTTACTTCATTATTTTTATATAAATAAATAAAATGATTTCAAAATATGATTTTGAAAAAAGTCAGACAAAACTAACAAGCTATTTTATTTTTTTCAATTATTACGAATGGAAACTATATAAAGAAAATAAAGAAGCATGCTGCATGGCAAGTAGTCCTGAATATAGTCACGCATCAACTTCCAACAATGTGCCCACGGCGTCGTCTTTCTCCCCGTTCTCAAAGTAGTTGGACTGAGTCGATGGTGTACGTAATTAAGAGAATAACAAGTGAACGAACATGATAGAATTTTAAGTTACTGGAGGTCTATTGAGAGTGCGTTTGGTTTAATTAATTATAAGACTAAAATGAAGGAAATAGAAGCAGTTGTGTGACACTTTTAAACTTAGGCTGTGTTAATTCGTAATTTACTCATTTAAGTTTCCTTACACTCAAAATTTTTATTTTAGCGTATTATAAAATAATAAGGAAATATGTATTAAGAAATTATCTCAATCAGTAATCAATTATTAACATTTTTCTTACTACAAATGTAACTACTTTAGATAATAAGATAAGACATAAATACAGATCTTGTATAAATTAAAAAAAATTCAAGATTCTAGACATATTTTATGTTTCCAATTCATTTAAAATTAACTAGATCTAAAAGCTTCTTAACCGAATATAACTATTATTCTAAGATTCCAAAACTTCGTAAGAAAACTTTTTAGTTAAGAGAAACTCTGTGACAAATATAGTATTTAATAATAAATAAAAGTAAGTAAAACATTTAGTTGTAAAGACCAGTAAAAAACAATTATTTATTAAATAACGCTCTATATAGTACAATAAAATTTGTATTAATTACCGATATCTAAAACTTAAAGATATTGTTAAGATATTTAATATGATTACTAAAAGAAAAAGAAATTCACAGTAAATATATAATCAAAATATAAATAGGTATGCATTATATATTTTTAGTTTAAATTAATATTACTTTTCTGTATTTCATTTGATTTATATAATTATAATGTATAATTATTTAATGATTATTCCCCTGATTTTCAAAATATAGATTTTATCGAATCATATTTTCATTGAGCAATACTAATTGTCAATAGTAAAAGAAATTACGTATACAAAGTTATTTATGCAAATAAATTATATATAAACTTAGATTTTAATTATTTTCATTACTGTCATTCTTTTTTAATCAATAATTTTTTTATTTTTAATCATTCATAATGCTATAGTTAATCTATAATTATTTACATTGTAGTCAGCTATTCTAATATAGTAATTTGTTAACAAGTAACTAATATAGCCATAACAACATTAAAAATAAACTGGTATTTAAACGATCAATATTATTTATTTTATGAAATTTAATTAAAATTTCTTAAAAAATATAAATTTCATTGGTCAGTACGTGAAGCACTATCAATGTTTTCGTATAAAAATAATTTAAAAAATATAATGAGTAACGTTATAATACTCCATTAATTTACATTTTTCAAATTTAAATATTTTATATTCTTCTATCCATATTTTAGTATTTTGTATATTTTTAGATAACATTTTAAATCATCTACTCATAAAATGATTATAAATCGAAAATAAATTATTATTTATTAAGATAAATCTATTAAAACATAACAAGACGAGAAGTATTTCATAGGACGCACATAATGTTGAGAATCGTGACTTCACGAACCAAGCTTTGTAGTTAAATTAAATGCCAACATCAGAAAACAGAGAGTACCGGTAAGAAGAAGGGATAATCTCGCCAAGGACTCCTGAATAAAATTATGTAAAGTTCATTAAAACTAGTCCCTTGGACTACATCACGTGGAAATTAGTTTTCTACATACTTCCTATACTTTATCTTCCTTTTTCTGTTCAGTCTACGTATAATCTCACTAACACTTACTTCTAAAATATTAATTTTTTTTCAAGATGTAAAATTATTAGTTAGGATACAATACTAATGTAATACTAATTTAAAATATATTTAATATAAGTAAAGATCATTCAGATCGTTTTTTATAAAATTATTGCATTTATAGGCCGTATTATTATTAAACTTGATTGTTGGTAAAAAGTTATTAAAAATCTATTTATTTCAATTATATATATCGAGAAACGGTTTCAAAATACTTTAAGAAAAAAAAAATAAAAATAATAGTTTTCTCGAAAACTACTACTATCTCATACTGTTAGCGATAGAAAGGTGAAAATCGTGGTAAATAATATTATACATTTCCTAAATTATTTCAAATTAAAATACTTTATCTTTACGCAATTGCGGACTCGAATTACCCTATCTTTCTACACTAGACTCGGCTCCTTCATCTACAATCTTCTTGAGTCTGGAATTCCGGCCCAACTTGCCAAGTTGTACATGTGCGATGGCACATTTTTATCACACAAAATTCTTTACCGCGATTTCACCTTTCTATCGCTAACACACATCATCTACAGATTGGTAACAAACTATTGGCCAAGTTGTTTTAATATGGGTGAATTGACGTTATTCTTCCTTTCACTTTTATATAGGTTGATATAGAATAGTGCGGCAATAGAAATATGCGATAATGAATGAGGCGCTGCACTAAAGTTCATTACTAGGCTATAAATAGAGTGAGAGACCATGACTTTTTTGGTCGCTTGGTAACGACGACCCTTGGTAGCTCAGTGGTAAAATCCTGAAAGTCGGTGTCAAATAACGGTGGTTTCTCGGCCTACGCCCACGAGATTAACGAACGGGGTGTAATTCCGTAGACAAAAGTATAGGCTGTGATTCTTGTTGCGCTTCTGCTGGTGTCATTGTTCGTGACTGTTCAGGTGACTTTGCGCTTGAAGTTGCTGTGTGAATTTCCTCTTTTTGAGCAATATATTTTCTATTATATACTCTCCATGAAGAAGATTGTCGAAGCAATCAGGCACCATCATCCTTTCTCTCTGTCTCTCTCTCTATCTCAGCCTCTCTCTGTTAAGCGACATGAATGAACGCTGTGACGTCAATTACCTTTCTCATTAATGTTAAACCATAATATATATAAATTATTTATTATTTTTATTATTATTATCTATGATATTTACTTATTAAATTTTAAAAAATTTCAGAAAATTTTAAAGCCATAATCTATACTTGTGTCTAAAATTAAGATATATTAATCAATACCAAAATAATTTATAAAAATTTGGTTATAAAAACATCATCGTCGATTATTTCGTTTGCATCAAAACAGTAAGATATAAGATACATTACATTGCTTTATAGCAGAATACGAAACTTACACTCTATTTTTAAATCGTGTCTTTTTCTTTACTTTCAAGCCACGAAAATTCATGCAATGAGAGGGAAAAATTCCGTATTCAGATAAAGTAAGAGAAAGGTGGTACACGATGACATGAAGATATTCAAAAATTTGACTCCTCACCTCTAGATGCACAATATGTGCATTGATATTCTAGCGTCTTTAATACTTTGCATATTTTTCCAATTTCTTTTTGACACATGTTCGCGCTTGCGCGTATACTCATAAAGAGTTCAGAAATTTTATTTTACACATTTTAAATTATTTATCTATAAATCATAATGCTATTTTTTTTAAACATTTAAATTAAATATTATATATTATACATACGTAAATTTTATAAATTTATTTATGAATATAATTTTCTATTAAATATTAGATTTTAATTATATTTATTCATTGCTAAGATATATTAAAAATCAATATCAAGTTTTATATATATATATAAATATATTGATAATAGTGACATAAAATTATAAAAATTTATCTTTATTTAGGTTATATAAAAAATAAACCAATTTACTGTAAAAAATAAGTGCCTAAATATTATTTGATATTCAGTACATATGAATTGAGGAGAGTTAAAATATACTGATTAATATTAGTTACTCGAGTAGCTGATCGTAACACCATTTTATGTTTTTGACTTATTTACAACTAAAAAATTAATGGATACCTCTAATTAATATTGATGATATAGAAAACTTTTATAATTTTTTAAAATGTTGTTATTTTATTTATTCTAATTGTTCTTAGTTATTAATTATAATGAGATAAAATCTGTTTTATACATTATGTATATAATGTAAATTTCTATTAGTGGGACTATCAAATTACAGCAGCAGATCACATGATAATAATTTTTATAGAATAAGAATATTTTATTGCCTCCTAAATATTATTAAAAATAAAATTTATTGATTTATCTTTTATGTATAATATTTATAAATAAAATAAATCTATATATATGTTTTTAAACATTTATTATTTATATAATTATCGACTTAAACTAAAAATGTTTAAATACATAATAATATAATATTATAACTTTACTTTTTGTTCTACTACTTCTTCATAAGTTTTGTAAAACTTTTTTTCTTAAATTATTTTACTTTATTAGAATTATTCCAATTTTTATATTTTATTAAAAAGAATCTGTACTGAATGCAGCTTATATCATGACATTAATTTCTTTTATATTTTTTAAAATATTAAATTTAATAAACGCTTTATTTTTGTTCTGAATAATAATTGATCTTTATACTAAATATATTATAGGGTATTTATATTTCATTTATGTCACTATTGATTTATTACTGTTTTTTATTATATTTGTTAAAAACAGCCTGAAGTTTTTCAACAATCTTCTTCCGAAATCCTTGTAATTGAAACACATACGAAAATGCTACCTTTAAGTGATCTAATTTTTGTTTCGACATAAGTTTATAAACTAATAAAGAAGCAAAACATGAAAAAAATCCAATTAAACGCGTATTTACACTTTTCACATTTTATCTTCAGATGCTCGCTTTTATTATATTCCTTAGTCTTCCCTCGTCCGTACAGAAAAGTCCGCGTAAACGAACTTATCTTTTCTTCCTCTACTTCTAAGAAAGAGGTTTCGAATTGACCAAGTCACGCTCTCTGAAAACTGGTGACGGAACTTGCGATTTTTCGCGTTGCTCCTGTACGACTACGTGACGTCTTTCTTTGCTGTTACGGAATTTTACAACAACGTTTCATTCCTGATGTACTAAAATACATTTTCAATAATATATTTATGCTATTTTATAAATATCAATTTATACTACTTTTACTTTTTTATAAAAAATATTATACTCAAGAAGTATTTTTAAATGAGATAAATACTATTATTCTAATTATTCTAATTATTCTACTATTATTCTAATTTTTTTCTTTTCGAAATTATTTTAATTTTTTGTGAGTAGATAATGTACAAAAATTAGAAAATATAGCTTTGCTTTTAATTTAATATAAGATATAATTATTATAGGAATAATTATTAAATTATCAAACATGAGATATTTTCTACTAAAATGTATAATTTAGAAAATTTTAGTCATCAATATTTAAGAAAAATAGTTTTCTGATTTGAAAGTCTATATTTTAAGTTCTTTATATTATCACGTATATGGCATAACGCAAGTACAGAATTTTTTGTTATAAAATAAGAATAACGCTTAGGCGTTAATAGATCATCTGTAAGAGAATTTGTCGGAATTACAAAAAATTTTAATTTGACTTTTCGAATAAACTGCACATCTTTTTATTTGAACTTTTTTTCAGAAATATTATCCTTTACATACGTAATAATAATTTATATAATTTTCTATACAAATTTTTTTTTATATTTTATATTATCTACTTTCTCATTTTATGTTACATTTTATTTTTTTTAAATGGATAGTAGGTGTATAATTTAGTTTAAATTATGAACTTGTGTATGTCGGAGAATTTTTAATAAACACAGAAAGTTTTAATTCTAACATAATTATACACACACATTTACATGAATATTTACGAACATCTACTATCTACTTATGTGTATATAGAAGGATAATGCATTCCATATCTTACCTTTCCCAATAATACGATATAATGCATACGAATAATTGCGATAAAAAATAATTACTCCCTAATGTCATATTTTTCGCTAAAACTATGCCGTGAAAAATTTTCCTAAGAAACTTGAAAGATTAAAAAAATTAATTTTAACTTGAAAAAGAAGTCAAAAAGTTTACGAAAATTATTGTATATAAACTACAAATAATTTATAAAATTATAAAACTATAACTGCTAGTAATATTTTATTTATAATTTTAAAATAGATTGATAATATTTCCATAATTTTTTACTACATTATCTTTAATTATATTAGAATAATAAATTAATTCCATACTTTAAAAAATTTCATAATTTATCTTAGCTTTTAACTTAAGTAATTAATATATTATGTATTTATATGTCATCAAAAATAAATAGTTTGAATAAAAAATGTAATAATTAAAAATATGCATTTTATAATAGTGTAGACGTACAAATTCTTATAATAAAAAATATAGAGTAATAATAATTTTATTTACATCCTAAAATTATTAGATAAATAATATAATTTCTAGTTAAAGGATTATTATTTATTTACAAGTAAAACTAATTTTGAGAATATCGATCCTGAATAATAGCAAAAAGAACGTTCACTGTAACTGATAGATATTCGGTTAAAACTGCAACAGCTTATTGGATCGGCGCAATTTAAAGTCTGGAAAGGTCTTGAAGATTACTAGAACGATATGACTTGGCTCTAGAAGGAATTCGACCTACGATAACACCAGATGGTTCTCGTACGCATTTGCTTCTCTGAACCCAAATAGTATACGCAGGTGATACCGCATATCATCATATATTCACCTGGAATATCTTGTGATTTGAAATAGGATTAGATACGTGATTAAGGGCTAGTAGCGATGCTTCCAAAATTAATCAATTTCAATTTTATGTATTTTAATATGTGTAAATATTTTTCTATAAATAATATTGTTATCATTTTACGCATTTAATTAAAGTTTTTTAAAAAATTTTTCTTTTTATTAAAGTAATTTATTTCTACCATCTCTTAATTCTTCTATTTCATTGAATATTGCCACTTCTGTACACAATTAAAAGCAGTATACAACTAAATAATCGACGCCTCGCCAATATTAAAAAAATTTAAAAAAGATCGTTGAGTAAAATGACCATCTTCTTTAAGTGCTTAAAAAGCAACTCCTTAAGATATATATGTTAAAATAAATATATAATATTAAATAAAAATTTTATTTAACAAATATAAATTTTAGGATAATAATAAAATTATGTTTTTCTAATTTAATGAATACACTAAATATTAATAAAGTATTAGCATAAACAAGTTAAATAAAGTTATTGATCTATTTTTAAAGATAAAACTAAATGATTGTTAATATTATAACTTTCAACGAATATAATTTGAAATTCGGTTATAAAATATAAATTTTAAAATATTTTATTATGTTACGAAACTATCTTTTACATTTAAATAATATAAGTTAATTTCATGATAATTAATAAAATAAGTTATTACAAATTAATATTCAACAAATTTTGTAAATTGTATGAATTTTTAAATGTTTCATTTTATATTTATATATCATAACGTGCAACAATATTCTATATTCTAAGTTAATTTATTAAGCCAAAGCAAAATATGAATATATCTATGTTCAAAGATCAGGTTTTATTTTTAAATAATTTTTTAGTATCAATAACATTTCCTTTGAAATTATTGATATTTGTATATATAGAGTCAAAGTGATTTTAAATTCAAATATTTATAATAATATAGTTGTGAATAAGATTAAATCATTCTAATATTTTTTTTACGTGTTATATATGTTATCATACAAAAAATAAAGATTTAAAATTAGTATAGTACTAGGCTTTAAATTAATTATTTTGTCATAAATATGAAATTTGAAACTTATTTACGTAAACAAATATTTGCATGAAATTAATGTCTGTCTCTGAATTGACACATTTAAACATTATTTTGAATAATACCAAATTCTTGATTTGCTTATTTCGCAAAACCGAAAATGTCATTTTCAAGCACTAGATTATTCCATTTTAGATGTACTTTGTTTTATAAAACTTCGTACTGAGATATCTTTGTTATCACGCACAAAAGCGACAGTTAAACTTGATTTTTAGTGTTTACCGAAATGACAGTATAATAAACTAATTTAAATAACTCCATTGTATACTTCTTTCATTGATATTTCATAAAAATTGCTCTATTTCTACTAACACTTGACTAATTGAATAAATAAATATATATATACATAATTGCTACATGAATGTAATATAAAAAATCATATTCAAGTAATAAAATTAATAATGCTAGAGAAAATTTAATAATATTCTAGTCTATGAATAAGCTAATATCTTATAAAAGATAAAAATAAAATTATACTTATAACATTAGTATTAATATTGTATATGATAACAATCTTTGATAGTAATCCATTATGTTCCAGAATAAGAGTAATTTTTTTTTCGTAACTTATTTTGTAAGTTCAGTAATTTATCTTATTTATTAGAACAATCACAATTTTCAGAAACTGAAAATAAAATATCTACATTTTTATTTCAAAAACTTCAAATATACATTTCTAAGCTTCTCTTGAAAAAGTACATTTTAACTTCTTTTTTTAAAACATTGTAATTCTTGCTTTGTTTATGTATCAGATTGATTCAGTTTCAGATTTTGTATAGTTTTAATACTATTTTTTATAGTTGATACTATATATATATATATATATATATATATGTATATATCGTTATTTATAATAAATTTTAGTCATATTATAAAATAATAACTTTCGAACAAAATGATATTTTCAATAAAAGTTGTATAGTACACATCATGCAATGATTTCAACCTAATGTTACATTATTACTTAAATGTAAAGAATTATAATACAAAAATAAAAAAAATAAACACAGGATACACAATTTTTTTATCAATATGAGACTATTTTATTAAGAAATAGATTAATTGTATTTATCATGAAATAAACGACCATTCTTGTATAAATTTATATTCCGAAGATTATTATAAAATAATTGTCTAGGTTTGAAGTCGAATATTTAAAAAACTGTTATACATTACTACTTCATTAAAACAGAAAAACTCAGGCATAATTTTAGATTAATAATAAATCATTACTTAAATTTTTTCAAATTTTATTTTGAAAATTTTTAATTCTATATCTAAGACTTATTTACAAAAATGTTTAAATTTTATTTTTTATTAGATGATATCGATTATTTTGTATTTTTACTTCTTTTATTTTATTAAAATAATACATTGGTCAGGATTATATATTATATATTATAACCATAATTACTTTTAATAATTATTATATACATAGCACATTCATGTTATTGCATAGAATTATAATATAATGTTGGTCACTAAAATAAAATTTTAATAAGTACTTCGAAGTTTTGACAAACATGATATGTCTAATCTTCAACTATTCATTAAATTTTTCATGGACGGACATTTTTTGATGTTGTACTAAAATCGAATAATCGACGAATATTAATGCCAATTAATCCAACTAATGGATTTCATTGATATTTAATATACTCGTACAAATTTGTGAAATACTGAAAATTTTAATTAAAAGTTAAAAGATATTAATTTTTTGTATTAAATATTTTTCGTTTATAATTTTTTAAATAAGTATACATATGTATACTAAAATTAGATTAAAATAAACTTAAATATATTAAATCTAGATTTAAATAATTAAATTTAGCAGTAGGTTCAAGAAGTATTCTTATAAAATGTCTTTTATATTTTCAATTCATATTTGATTTAATTTAATGATTAATATTGTAACTGAACTTTTATAAAAAATTTGTACTGTGTTTATATAATACAAAAGTATTTATCATCTTCTAATTTAATTTATATTTTTGATAATTATTTCTAAAAATAAATTTTACGTTTAAAGGAAATGAACGATATATAGTAGCTGATATGAGAAAAATTATATAAATACAATATAATTAAATGATTATAAAATAAAATTATAAAATGTTTTTATAGACTTTCAAATCAAACTATATTTTTATCCTAATAATCACGCAAATTATCAATATTTTTTTCACAATTAATACTACCATATAGCGCAAAATTCAATACTATATTCTGTATTATTTACAATTTAGTTATATTCGAGCTCTAAAGTAATGGTTATCTATTGATTGACCTTCTATTCTAGTTGTTTAAATTTCTAAGTTCGTAACTTCTTACACTTAATATTATAACTATATTGAAATAATTTTTACTATATATATATACACTATATAAAAAATTAAATATTTTAAACATTTTTTGGAATAAAAGCAAAATTGTATTATGTAGAATTCAACACAAAAAAGATATTTCAATTTTCAAGTGTCGGTAATAAATAAAGAACGTCAACACTTGATTAATTTTAGATTTATAAGAAATAACCAATTTTTTATACTAATAAAAACATTATTTCGATAACATTATACAGTAATATGTTTTGATGTATATACCGCTATTCCGTCAAACAGTATTTTATGAGCAATATTTTAATATTTACTTTCTATCAACACTGAAGATATAATTCTTCATATTTAAGATAGTTTATAATATAGACAGTTCTTAGACAATGTAGTTAGAATTGAAATGGCCAAAATATTCACATCAGTATAGTAATTTTTAGTGAATATTAATATATATATATATACTAATATAAGAGTAAAGTAGACGAAATTGATGCAAAATATATTCTTGACTTAAAACTTGTTCTTAATTTTTATTTGCAATTGGAAATCATAGAATTTAATAGCATTACGTTTTCCACCTGAACATAAATATAAACTTGACGCTCCTTATATAGTATTGATATTTATTTAATAATAATGCTTATTTGCTTCAATAAATGTTATTTAATTATTCATGAAATTTATCGTATATAAATTTAACGAAAATATCTTCATATGATTTAGAGTTTTAGGAGATTTATATTAGGAAATTTGGTTTATAAGGTATATTTTTTATTAACTATTAAATTTTTAAATTCTGTTTCAATAGAAAATAAAAAACTATATACTTAACATAAACATAAAACAATCTGCATTTAAACTTATTCATAAAAAAATTTTTTAATTACTCTGGCAAAGCATAATTAGATTTTCAGAATAAAAAATATTCTATATACATAAGACCTTTACACATAGCTATATTAACTATAATATTCCTTATTAAAATAGTCTCATTAGTATGCGAATGGTAGTGAAATCTTATACAGGCAATTGGATATAATATATTATATATCATAATATCAAATACTAGATACATAATAGATATAACATTTATAATAATTGTATATTTATTATATGACAAACTGTAAGAATTTCTAGAATAAAATCACAAAAATTTTTGAGATTCTTTTTGTATATGTATATTTAAGAGTTATACTATTTGAAGAAAAAATAAAAGCATTGACCTTAAAAATTGTGGAAATAATTCATAAAAATTTAAAGTATGATAATGTTATGAGATATCTTAGGGCTAAAAAAAATAATAGAACAAATAAAAAAATATAAGTATATTACACAGAATAATTCTATGAAAATTTAAAACATCAAATTGAAGAAAACAAAAATGCGGGTCATAGTCATTTGTCCAGTAGACAGCTATTTTTCTCGCGAAACAATTTTCATCTTCAGTTATATCAAAAGGGAAGAAAATAGTAGAGTTCAAGGATTCAAAGTACTTGACAGATGGCTCGATCTTTTGTTTGGTTACGAATTCTTTTAAATAAGGCTCCGAAAAATCTCTATAGAGTAGAGACAGCATGGTATATTGAACTAAACTAAATCTGGATACCTTTAGGGTGTCAAAAATTGTCATACGTTAAACGTAGGATTAATAATAATATTATGTAAATTAGAGATCTTAACCAAGATTAAAATGAAATAATAAACTGTTAATAATAAGAGGAAGTTATCATAAACAATTTAAACTAAAAATATAAAAAAAAATCTAAAATTTTACATTTTTATAACATAAATTTACAAAACAAATCCAATAATAAAAATATATTAAATAAGTATTTGAAAATTATCATTAGTTAAATACATATTATTTCATTTAATTTAATCATTAGAGAATATGGAAAAAGTAGTTTGTATTTATTATAAAAAGAAGGAGTGAAATTAAGGGAAGGATTAAAAATTTTGGTGAGATTTAGAATGGGCAAGAGAATTGATTCTTTGTAATGAGTAAACCATGTAATCAATTTCAGTTCATTAAAATCTTAAATTTTATACTTTTGAATTATGTCCAGAATTTTTCATGTATTATTTAGAATGCTCTAAATACTCTTACTCAACTATCTTTTGTTCTTCTACACCTATTCAATTAATATTCTATCTTTCGAGTTAATTATGGTTTAATTAAAATTCGTACTTTTGTATGAGTCCGCGAAAAGTTTGAAAAGTTAATTTCTACAGATTCAGCAATACATTCATATTATCAAAGCAATTGCTGAGCCTCTGATTAAACTGACTTAATTAGGTTATCGTCATACAACTTATTATGCATAAATTAAGACTCTAAGTATTAGAAAATAACTTGAAAATTATCTAGAATAGTTTTCAATATTTTTACGGTTCATTTTTCTAAATAGTTTAAAGTGTATTATTATAGTAATAGGTTTTATGTATAGTGTATCAGAATAAATTTATACGGGACTATAATTATTTACTTAACTTTACTAAAAGTTGTTTATAAAGTTACTGTTCGGAATTTTAAATCAATATGCGAATTGTATAATAAAAAAGAGTTTTTCCGTTATTAATGCCAGTACTTGATTGACGTATACAAATATATGATATTTACATATCACCGCTAACAAAATAATTCATTTCTATTTTTCTACTTAATATCATATTATTTCTAAATAATACAAATTTTGCTTGATCATATTCATTAAATTTATATTAAATATACTTGATGATAATAAACTTAAATAAATTTCTAATAAAGTAATTACGTGGAGGAAACACTTATCTATGAAAGTTTGAGTTTCGCACAATGAAAGTCACAAGATTTTTTATGAGTTATGTGTATTAGAAGTCTGAGATTAATTTTCACGTCCAAACATCGCGCACAAAGATATTGTAGAGAACACTAATCATTATGTAATAGAAGCAATATAACAAGCTACGATTTATATGAAATTTAATAACAAAATACTAATTACCAAAGACTTTGATCAGGGATTGTTAACAACAATTGCTTAATCAACTATTTTTTTTAATTCAAAAATAGAAATAAAGCACCGTATAAAGGAGAGAATAGAAAAGGAACCAAGAGAATAAAAAAAAGCACCAAGTTACTCGAGATACTTATTCTTTACTTTTTATAAAACTATTTGTTTACACGTAAATTTACTATATAAATTTTATGTAGTATATAATTATTATTTCTAAATTTATCTGATTAATATATATCATATTTTATAAAGAAATAATACTAATTAATTTATTTTTTGACTTTCTTAATAATAATTTGGAATGATATAAAACTTTGTTTTTTTTCTTTTTAATTTTTAACTTTACTGAAATTGTGTGATATATTCGATACTTTCATCGTATACGAAAAATAAATTTGACGTGTATACTGAGCAATACAAATAACATCAGAAACAAGCCAGAAAATCTACTGTACTATGACTAAGTACAATATCGAAGTGCAAAAAGCACTCAGTGTTGCAACGGAATACATTGAAATGGAAGCTAAAAGTTCTCAGCTGTTATCGATGTAGGGTAGTTTTCTCTTTGCAACTGTCTTCTTTGGATTACTTTGTAAGTATAAGAGTTTCGTGTATTCATATAAGGTGATAACGCTGATTTTTAAACATCTATCTGTTCAATCGTCGTCATAGCTGAAGGGTACTAAGTATCAGAAAATACCCAGTGTGCTTCAAATTCTTGTAGAGACAACGGTACCTAATTAAAGAATAAAAACGATATACGAATGCAATTCAGCTAGGCATTACGAATTTCTTTGATTGCAATTCCTCATTTCTTTTCATCTTACATTTTTTCGTGCGTAGCGAACTCCGGCTTGCATAAAAGTTAATTATTTTAGAAAAGTGAAAATGAATAATATAGACAGCTTTATAATCTACTTGACGTATCACTTGAAGAAACAACATCAAACTAACCCACTTCATAACTACATCAAACAATATTCATTCAAACACACACACACACACACACACATTTGAACAAATTAAAATTAGAAATAATATAAAAATATTATGTATTAATTATTCTGAAATATTTTTCAATAAACATGTATATCACATGTAGGTCACCGTATATATCATCGTTATATTCATAATATAATATAGTAAAGCTTGGTCTACTAGGTGGGCTTGCAAAAGACACATGGCGTAGGCAGTAAGTGAAGTAAAATTTTGAGATAAAGAAGAATACAAAAAAGAATAGTTACAAAACGAGAGAAAGTGTCAAATTAATTGGTAGAATGAAGGCTAACAAAAGTTATGTCTTGTAAATGAGAAAACAGTAAAAATAATAAAAGATATAAAAGGTGTGATTATGTAGCCACGTGGCAAAAAAAAAGAAAATAGGAGAAAGGCAAAAAAAAAGTTCTACGTGAGCTCGTAGTAATACAGTTTAAAAAATGTACGATAAAAATACATTAAAAGGCAAAATAAGTGAAAGCACCAGAAAAGCAAAATATACACTTATAGTGTAGATGCCCAGAAGTCTACAAGAGGGGACAGAAAGAAAATAGCAGAAAAGAACAGTGAATTAAAAAAATATGTCCGAAAAAATAGAAAAAAGGAAGACAATAGAGATGGAGTAAGTAATTAACAAAGGCATCTGCTCATGCATGACTCTTGGGCAAGCTTACTTAGCAGATCCACATTGAGGAATATAGAAACATAATCTTGTAATATGTAAATCAATCTGAAAAAGAAACAACGAGAAACATAAGAGAAGAATGCAGATAATTTGGAATTAAATATAAGTGATTGGTAAAATATTATAAAAGAGAATATAAAATATATAAGTCTTCACTATAAAATGTACTGAAAGAGAGAGAGAGAGAGAGAGAGAGAGAGAGAGCAAGAAGAAGATAGATAATTAAAATATAAAAGGTAAATTAAAATATAAAATATTTAAATTAAAATATAAAATATAAATTGTAATTAATTACAACAATAAGTGTTTATGAAAGAAATAAAGGCCAAAGTGCAGTAAGACATGTGTGAAGTTGAGTAGTATTGGAAGAAAATCTGTATTCGAGGATTAAGATTGTTGCCAAATGATGAAAAGGTAAAAAGCGATAGAAATATGAGTGAAAGAGTACATAAACTGTACATTGTAGATTTTAAGATAAGTTTAACTATGTTGAAACTAATATGTTGAGAAAAAGTATGAATACAAATATGTATCAGAAAATATTTTAATATATTATAACAATTATATTTTGCAATAAACAACTTACTTAATTACTATTTTTATGCATTTTATCGACAAAACTATTGGGTAAAAATGTGCTGTCGAAAAAACCTTATATTTTGAAATCTTTCGATATGTATCAACTTTCTCCGAAGATTAAATAATGTTTTAGTCATATCTACTTTTATGCATTTACACCAAAAAACCATTGTGTAAAACTGTTCTATCAAAAAACTTTGTATTTTGAAACCTTTCGATATTTATCTTTTTTTCTCTGAACTCTAAATATTTTATAATTGACTTCTCCCACATATAAAAACTCCTCCGTTCTTATAACAGGACGCTTCCATTCTTACCTTCTTCCAATACAGTTCTTTCCATACCTTTGACCTATTTTCACTGCATTACTGCCTAAGCCTTATTCAACTAACACAATTCTAAGTCAACATTATCACTATCGAAAACGGTTATTTTTTACACGTCTTTTATTATATCGAGAATTAATTACTTCCACAAATTATTAAAAGTTCGAGTCGAGATTTTCCGAATAAGTGAAATTATTATTATTACAAGAATTAAAAAATTTAATAATAAATAACTATTTTAAGAGGTGATAAAATGTTATTCAAAACGAAAACATCCAAACTCTGGCCCATACATACATGCAATTAAATGGGAATAAAATAAATATTTAATTTAACTCTAAATTCCATAATTTTCATGGTATAATCTGAATGTAGTAAGATCCATTCTAAATTTATTTTTAATCTTCAGTTATTTAAAATGTTTTGTACTAATTTTAAATAAAATAATATTTGTACAATTTTATAATTTGTAATTTTGGAAATTTTAATATCATAATGTTACATTAAGTTTAATGTTTGTATGTGCGAGCTTTTTTATGAACTAATAAATATATCTTTTAAACATGTGAATACTGACGTATAAATACAGGGGATAATGTCTATTCTAGAAGCATAATAGTCATAAAACCGAAGGTAAGGTGTATGTTTTCTATTATATAGCCACACATCAACTTTCCTATTACTAACTAAAAGCTACATAAATATAGATAATTCAGCAGCTGAATATCGATTATAAACAACTATCTATGTAGATTTTTGGTATATATCACAGAATTATATTACTTACGGACAGATATTAGTTTCATGTTAAAATAATAAAATACTTTATTTTTATTATAAAAATTAATATTGTACTATAGCTACAGAAATCTCTTACAAATATTACAAAAAAACTGTATTATACAATTACTGAATAATATTGATTATCACTGTTAACCATTTTAAAAATTAAAAAACCTAAACTATTTTAAATAAATTAATTTTTCAAATAAATAATTATATAATAATAAACTTCTATACCTCAATTGTTTATAAAGATAATTTTTTTAAATCTACAAACAGATGATAGTTATTTTTTTACATATTCTGTAGAAAATAAAGACGAGTATTCTATCTGTCTCACACACTATCTCTCTCTTACTCTCTCTATCTCTTTTCATATTTATTATTATAAGCATCCTTTATTATTTGAATCTAAAATGAACCAAGTACATTTAAGAATTTTAATTCCAAGTATATAATATGTTACATGTTTTTAACACAATTTTATATCTCGTTTTTAATAATAATCTATGTTTGATTTTACTTACCTAGATAAAGATTATACTTTGTAACAACAACGATAGCACCAACAATAATAGCATTAAATAAAAAAGCTTGCAGACATCTTTATATCTTCATTATTCTTTGACGATACTAATATTTTACTGGATGCTTACTGTTGATATTAGTATACAATTAACGGATTCAATAACACGAAGAATTATTGACCAGTATACCTGTTAGCATCATTCTGAAATAAATAAAGTTAATTTGGTTAAAAAAATTATTAATTTATGAATTCTATTTCATAACTAGTTTTATATAAATAAATACTTTTAAATAATAATATATATATATATATATATATATATCGTACACAAGCTTACTAAATTTGAAAACATGCACCGAGTAAGTAAAAGTATTTATAGTTTTTCATAATTATTTGATGCAAATGATAAAAACATTATTATTGATTTAACCGTGTAGATGAAATATTGAAATTAGTTTTAAAATAAAATAATGGTAAAAAAACAATAAAAATAGAATGACTAATGATTAAAATATTTTAGTTTAATAAAGTTTAATTGTATTGGGTAATCCTAAATAACAGTAAAAATTGAAAAAATATATTGTTTTAGTCTCTTTGTACACCGCATCAACAAGAATGAAGGGAAATAAAAATGCGACATATCTTACATGTTATTATAAAGTTTGCAATAAAATTTAAAAGTAAGTTTACTATTTCATTTTCAACTTAAGCGCATTGCTCTTTTGAAAAACCGTTATCAATGACAATTATGAAAATTGTGGGGAAGAAATTTTAAAGTCAAATTTAAATAAATATACCAGTAATTGATTCACCTTTAGATCGCGTGCATTATAACATTAATAGTTCTTAATCTCTCGATCATCGAAAAGATGATGATATATCTCAAACAAGAAACCACTATCGTTCATTGGCAACTCGTTAACCACTGATAGCATCGTTAATGGCGCGACATGCAATACCTCGTATAAGTGAGTATCTATGCCTATATATAAAAGCTCTTCGTGTAATTTATGTCCCCTTTCTATCTCGCTAAGTCTTGTCCGATGAACGGAAGGTATACTCGAGTCACGTCCCAGGAATTCGCAATCTAATGTTTTAGCCAGAGCTCTCCTACATCCCTTTAATAATTATACCAGTCTATAATGATTGTCTTTGGTGTATGTGATAATTTATGACAGTAAGTAATAAGTACTTATTGCATGATTATAAATAAATTTAGTGATCATTATGTATGCTCTAATTAAAATCTAAAATTATCTTGTATTTTAATCATGTAAATTAAAAAAAAATCTAAAACAAGAAAATTAATAATTATAAGTATATACAAGATTATCACCTTAAAAAATAAAATTTATTTATATTTAAATTAATTTGGTTTAATTTCTTTAAATACCTTAATAGGGAAAAAAGATTCTCTATTTTGCAATATATTAAAATTATAAAAATAACCAAAGTTCAGTAATTTAAAATCTGAGTTTTCAAGACTCAAATCAATAAATAGTGTACTTGTAATTTATTTATATCTAGATTAATACTTCCTCTTAAATTTTATATAAATGTATTTCAGTTGCAATTTTTATTACAAATATATAATGTGGAATGAAAAATACCATTTTCAGTTTATTATTCTTGAATATAGATAATAATTAATTAATACATATAAGGAATTATATTATTATGATATCAAAACCTACGATAAATTAGTAAAGCAAAATTTTTAATATTTATTAAAAAATTTTATAATAAAATAAAAGAACTTAATAAATTAAAAATTCTATTATATTAATTATAAACAATATTATTTTTGATCGATTGTGAGTTAATCTAAAATTTCCATAATAAATTTTTAAAATAAGTCATTAATTACAAATTAAATGCATCACAAAATAAATTTCGTGTTTAATTCTGGAAATGAATTATTTTGTTTTGCTTGTACTTTGCTTTATCAGGTTGGTATGTATTCATATTGAAATAAGAATACAAGATTTGTATAGAATAACTTTAGAGACAGCAAAACAGAAAGACGATTCATTTAATAAATCAAGGAATGAGAATTAGAAGATTCAGGGTTTACCGAAAGTTCACCAAGTAAAATTCAGGACTAGAACAAGAATAAATATAAATATAAAGGGTTTTTGGGGTAGAGTAATCAGAGGGAAACAGCACATTTTCGTTAGTCATCGAGAGTGAAAGTTTATGTTGTTAGTAAGTTTATGAGAAAGAAAAATTTATTCCTTATTACCCACATTAATAACATTTTTTAATTATTATTTTGTAGATTATTAATTTCGCGTTAATAAGATTTTAAGTATTAAAGGGATAAATATACATTTTTGAAGTACCATCATATCCATGGCTGTATTATAAACTAATTTTTTTCACATATCCTCAGATACCAGTTTAGAAACGGATACGTGAGACATTAGGTAAATTGCAAGTAAGAATATGTATAATTGCACTCTATGTTTTGGGAAAACATATTAGAGCACAAGCTTCTTCCCTGAAATTGTCAGTGGAAGACAATTATTCCATTAAAATTAATAATATTATAATTTTTATTGTCTAGTATAAACATGATAGATTATATAAGTATTTATATTATATGTTGTAAAGAAAAACTAAAGCCTTGTTATGACGACCTTTGGAAGGAATAGAGAAGATAAAAAGTGGAACATGTAGAAAACTCGTATAACATACAAAATGGAAAGAAAAAATGAGTAAAAAGAAATGAGTAGAAAAGAGCAATGGGATTCAACATATGATTTTATCAGTCAATAAAAAAAAGACTTTTTTATATTTGTCATTAATTTTTTTTTTAGTATTAATATGTTTTTTCCTTTCCTTTATTATTTCAATTGTCTTGCAAATATTTCCGAGTAAATGATTTTAGATTCAGATAGTTTTTCTTAATTCGTTATAAAAAGAAGTTTCATAAATCGACTTATATATTATTTTATTTTTTAAATTATTCTTTTTCTTTTTTATAAGTCTAGTACTCTTCGTGCATATTCTGCCCAATCACCGTGTTCTTTTAACTACAAGATGGATAAAGTAAATGAAAACGTTTGAGGAAAATTTCACTAACAAACTTAGTAAACATATCTTTTAAGTAGATTTTGCGTAAAAAACTATTGTTGAGACGCAAAATATATTCATAAATTTTAGTACGTATGGAAATATTATTTCTATTAATACTGAAAATTTTAAATAAATATTTTTAAATAATTTAAAATTTACTTTTTAATAATATTAAAAAATGGATATATATTAAAGTAGTAGTAGTATTAATAGTATTAGTAGTAGTAGTAGTAGTAGTAGTAGTATATAACTATATATACGTAACTATATATACATATATATGTATATATATATATATAAAATTTGAATACAAGTTCTTTTATTTATACTTCTATTTCTAATTTTATATTTCTTATTTTAATCTTACACTACACTTATTTGATCTTATCTCACTACACTATGATCCATTACATATCTACTCTCACCATATCTTATAAATATGTATTGAAAGCTCTTATAATTTTAACTGTTATGTAATTATTTCTTTAAATTACATTTGGTATGATGATCTATTTTATATTTAATTTCACAATATATTATAAATTATGTAATTAAAGTTTCTATTTTTCATGTTATAATTTTATTTCTTTAACACATATTTAATCTTGTAAATAATTCTTATATTTACATATTTTGTAACTATTTTACTTCAATGCGATCTTAAGTACTATGCATACATAGTTCTTAAATATTTTACATTATAATTTCATATCTTAAACTTATTTTTAATGTTTTTATATAAAATTTTATATTTATATTTATATTTAACTTATCCATGTTTGCCCTCAAACTTTCAATGAGTAACAGTATTTTTTAAGATATTAAATTTAATTTATCAATTTGAATTATTATTGAAGAACATATTATTCAGATATGGAAATTTAATTAGAAAAAATTATATTATATTAAATAATAATTTATTTTCTGATAATTTATATATATCTTTAATTTTTTTTCTTTAACTCATCTTATTTCAAAGTTTATACTATTGATCCTATTATTCTGAACAGTTTTCTTGTGCTACTTTCGAATTGAAAGCACTGACTTGTAAAAATATGTCAACACTTTACATATTTATGCCTTTATTTCTATTTCATAATCACACATCTTAAGATCACTTTTTTATTCATCATTCTTTTAATTTTCTACATTAATTCTGCTCGTCTATAAGTGCATTACATCACCAAAATATTTTATTAATAGTAAGTTTGCTATTTTTTCTTAAATCATAAAACTAAAACTTATTTATACGAGTTTTACAGAATCTTATTCTAAAATAATAAGATGATAATCTCTTATATATAATTACTTAAATTTAATGGAAATTAAATATAAAGTTAAAAATTACTGAATCGAGGTTTTTATTTCAATTATGGAATAAAATGGTGAATACTATAATTTTTTTTGTCGTTCTTATTATTGTCATTATAACTACATTTATTAATTTTTAGTTAATATAAATTATGAACACAATTAGTTGATGTAATAAATACAAATTTTTAAATTTTGGTAAATATAAAATTCTCTTTGAAATCAGTTTTATAAAACATTTAATTTTATGATGATATCAATAATTTATTTCGTATTAAAATCGATAGATAAATAAGATTTATACATTTTTATTTTACGTTTAAATATATATTTATTTAGCTAATTGTCATGAAATTCATAAACTTAAAAATACGAATAAATTTAAAAATTCATAGTTGATTTTAAAATCTTTGACAAAATTTTAAGTTCGTGAAATATTTTATTTAATAGTTTAATAGTGTTTATGAAAATACAAATAGAATTATTTCATATAATATCTATATTTAAAAAAATTTGCATTTTATTTTCAATATAAAGCAAAAAATATCTATTATCTAATTTCTATTTTTATTTTATTTAAACTTATGTTGTTTAGAGTAATTATTTCTTAGAATAGAGTAAAAAATTTTAATTAAATAATAATCTGGTAAAGTATTAGAATAAAATATAACAAGTAAATGAATTTAGCTGTTTTAAAATAAGAAATATACACGCTTCTAAATAAGTATGCAAAAATTATAAGATTATGAAATATACAAAATATTGCTAGAGAAACACTTTCTAGAATGTAAATTGAAGCATTAATATCCTTAATCATAAATAATAGTTCTTTAATATTATTATAAAATAATCGAAGAACTATAATCCTACATTTAAAAGAGCGCAATGTTTCACTTTTATTTCATTTAAATTCTTATATAATTATAAAAATGCAATAAAATGAATAAAAACTCATAAATAAATTGCAATACAACTATGCCGACAAGTATTCTTTAATTTTTTAAGGAATGCTTTTCTTTTTATTCTAAATAAATTAATGTTTTTATTACTATTAACCATTAACAACTTTTTCAACCTGTTAAGAGAAATTCTTCAATACGAATATTCTACGACTAACTAGTTTAACACAGTTATGTACTCGCTGCGTAATTTGAGAGATTATCCATCATCGCAAGTGAACCTTTCTTCTTCTAGTTTCTTAGACAAAATCGCATACTTTATCATCTGTAAGATAGCATACTTAAAGTTTATTGAAAAGCGAAGGAACAACGAATCACTTAGGAGTTGACTTACGAAATCGAGATGCGTGGGAAGCAATTTTACTTGTCACTATGTCACTTTAGAGCTAATATTTGAACCCTCAAATAAACTTGCTTACGCTTTACAAATTCTAGTTTTGTATGCATAAAACAGTAATATTGTAGGTCGTTTATACAATCATTTACCTCAATATCTATATGATATAATATATATTATAACAATTTTTATATATTTATTATTAGTTATTATACACGTTTATTATATGTTGTTATATTATTAATTGTAAAACATATTTTTATTATCTGATTATACATTAGAATAATTTAGAAAGGAAAAAATTGACCTAGTTTGTATTATGAAAAAAATATATATTTACAGCACAGTACAAGTTTTTAAATAAGTATTTATAAAAATAATTTGTATAATAATTCGATTTTTAAAATTTGATATAATATTTCAGAAACTTCTATTTTGCCTATTTCTCATATTTAAGTTTTTTTCTTAATTCTTTTATTTAAATATTATTAAATAAATTTAAAAATCAATTAATTTTTCAAACTTGTATATAAACTAAAGTTTGACTTTTACTAAATAAATAAATAAATATATATATGTTCTAATCCGATCGATTACAATAAAATAATTCATATTATAAGTAAAAAGAATCAAATGTTATAGAATTTCTATACTTCTATACCTGCATATACATTATTATAAACGTTTTCGATGGTACAAATGCAGTAATAATTGATAATAATTATTATTTGTAAGAAATTAAAAATTAGAACGTTTTAAAACTAAGATTAAATTATCATTTAAATACATGATCGCCCTAAAATTTAATTAGTACAGAACCACCAGTAGTATTTCATTTCTAAGTTTATATATATTACAATCTGAAAAAATTAAATTAATTTTACGAATACACATGAAACTAAAAGTTTCTTTTATACGTAAAAATATTTATTGATTCTTAATATAATTTTTATAATTATATCAATATAAAAAAATAATATTTAAATTAATATAGTTTATATGTTTTTATATAAATTAATTAAATTATTATAAAATATAAACATATTGAATTCAACGATAAGTGAAAATACAATATAATTGAGGAAATGTATTTACTTAATTTAGTCTATTCACGATCATAATGAAATAATGTTTTACGAGATAAAATTGAAAACTTAAAAAATTTAACAAGATAAAATTTTTTAAAATAATTTATTGATTTATCAAATCATGTGAATATATGATGAACATTGGTGAATAAATATTCCTTAACCGCTTGTTATCAATGTATGCTAGACTATTCTCCCTTATTTCCAATAAGCGCAATACAATCTGTCAAACCTGCCGAAATATATCTAACCTATATGTTATATCTTCACATATCAATAACTCTCTTGAGATTAAAAAACTATTCTTATAACTGTAGAGACTTAAATTGTTATTAAAATAGTAAATACTTTTATTAAATAAAAATAAAAATATATTTTTCATTTGCTTTTGAACAATTATTCAATAGAAAAACTTCCAACATATATCTAGTTATATTTATCTTAAGGATTATAGAAAGTCCAGAAGTAAAGACATTTTTTCTTATAAATTATGTAGAAAGAAGAAACAATAAATTGATATATCCCGGCTATCGACGACTGGCCGACGCACGAAAAACTAAATAATCTTTTTGATCGCACGTTCAAAATATGTGATGGTTTTTTTTAATAAAAATAGTTTTCTATTAAAAAAAAAGTCGATAACTATTTTATATTGAATAAACAATTAAACGGCCGCTGATGTTTCAGATAAATTACAAAACAACCATTCCAGTTTCTAGAATGATATCAAGTGTCTAGCGTATAGATTCACGAAAATAACATGTGGTACCAGCAGTAGCTGATGAACTTCAGAAATTCGCCAACCAGCAACCCTCGATGCGCACGGGCCCTGGACACGAGAGCAGTAGTTCCTTGGTAGAAGTCCGCCGACGAGCAAAGACCTCAACGGGATATTAGAAGTCTGCCAAAGGCGGAGATTTTGCGCTACGCAGAACATATCATGCTACAGAAAATAGAAAATATCTTAACCATCTTTATTTCTCCCTTTCATCGTGTATCCTACCTTGACAGCGGTTCCTAGTGGACCGACACTTGTCAAAATATTAATCATTTTTTAAATTGTTTTAGCTTTGTTCGCCATAGAATTTAAAAATTAAAAACAAAATACGTATATCATTACATACATTAAAAGCTATTAATTCATTTTACACATACATTATTTTGAATTTTAATAAATTCTTAAATATTGAAATATTCTGATCTTTTCCATTTCAGAGTTTCTATTCTAGTCTTATTTGTTAGGTTTGTCAGTTTTGACAAACATACTCTACCAAAAGTGGTCCGTTTCTAGTGTTTCAGAAAGAGGAAGTTTCTAAGGCATCTTGAACGAGGTCTATTGTTTCAGAATCTCTGGCGTGACCGCACAAGGTCTTCAGTACTAATACCACGAGGCGGAGGTGTTGAGCTTTCGCCACTGGGGGATGTGTTTGACGCGACGAAGCTTTAGGAGTTACTCGTGTACTAATCGAGATTTACTTATGTGCATTGGGATGAGTTAACCTATATTATTAACTATCTTCATAGTACTTTATGTTTAGTAGAGATCTATTTAAATATTCATGAGTTAATTTCAGTGAATGAAAACGCAGAGTATAACTGTGCTATAATTGTTACACAATTCATTATCATTCAATAAAAATGTACCACCTAAGCTATAAATTTATAAATTTAAAAATAGATAAATTATATTATATTTATTCATATAATATTATATATGAATTTATATGTATAAATATAATTTTTTTTATTATTAACGCTAAATAACATAGATTTAATATTTTAGATAATTATATGTTACACATATTTATAATATTAGAAACATTCTAATAAATATCTATATTTCATATGATTTTTTTGCAGAGTATTATCTTTTATAATAAATAAATTTAATCATTTAAGTTAAATGATTGTTTTTGTTTTAAATTAAAATAAATCGATTTATACGTAATTTTAATGCTTAGATTTCCCATCGAACAAATTACTTTCTAAACTTCGAACATAATAAAGGATGTAATTAAGAATCACTTATTTACAACATACAATCTTATAATCTATTCTAAAATGATATTAAATTTACAAAATTAAAAATTCGTTTTTAATGATAAAACAATAAATTTGATAATAATGATTTAACAATAAATTTAATAGAATTCATTTAACAATTTATTGTACAAGTTTTGTATTTCTAAGCCTATTTTTATTTTATTATAATCTAAAAATTTTGTATGTTTGTTTTTAAGAAAGTATGATAATAGATTAAGATAATTTAATACACGATTAAATTCGTTTTATAATTATAAGGCTTGATTAAATTTTCTAAGACTATATGTAAAAATGTATTGATAGAATTCTTCAATCATTAATTTTATAAGAACAAATATTTACATATATAAAACATAGTATAAAACCTTCTTATAAACATAATTTAATTTCATAAATTTATTTATACCTATTAAAAATAAAAATGTTATTTTATAATCGTTCTTATACCGACATTTTTTGCAATGATGCAGTATTTTTTAATTCTACAGATACATTAATTTTCAATTTAATAATGAATAAATCTTTAAATTTAAAAGAGGCAATTATACTTTGAAATCTTGATATTCCCTATAAAAGAAAAAAATATAAATAAAAATTTATTTTAAAGAAAAAGATATTTGGGAAAAATTAAAATTAATTGTTGAATGAAATTCAAAAAATTAAGATACAAGTTTTAAGAAAAAATTTATAAAATAAAATTATCCGAGATATGTGACATAAAGACAGTCATAAAATTAGATTAATTAAAATTATGACAGTTTTTAGTTTAAAAACATTTTGTGTTTCTTATATTAATTACTAATAGTTTATAATAGGGTAAATTTATAGTCGCTAATGTAACATTTAGATAAATAAAAACTAAATTACAAATGACTCAATTATGTAAACAGATTTTTCACAAAGTTATGAATATTAAATTCATTATGCTTTATATATTTAAATAATTTTCAATGAAGAAAGTTTTGACAATTTTTAAGTACTATTTATGAATTACAAATTTGTAGTTGAATAGCTTCTGCAATATTTTTCATGCTATCATCCTTGTCGTCAAAATTTTTTCCATGTTATTCCTCTTTGTTTGTTACCTCTCTTTGCTGATTTCCTGTACTGGCTTTCTAAAAAAGAAAATAAATGACAGAACGTCGATAAGTCAATACAAAAGTCTAGTAACGTACTTAAATGGAAGAAATAAATCGGTTTCTATCATATACAGTATTTGAAAATTATTGGAGTGTTTGCTTCAAAATTTACTTAATGTATATATCATAAGCGTAAATGAGGTTTAATAATACTTTTAAACTTTACGATCTCTTTAGTCTAGCAATTTTTTGAATAAGATATAATTTATACAATTTACTTTTATTAAAAAAAAATATATATTGCAAAGAAAATTTTTCCAAATTTTTGTAATAAAGAAATTATTATTGTTTTTAAATTACCCAATTCATTAATTTCATGAAACGATTAGTTCTATACTGAATTTATAATTTAAAATTTCTAAAGTTCTTTAGATCATTAAATTTTTTCAAGTGAAAATAAATTTTAGTACTTCTTAAAATTAATATATCAAGGTTAAGAAATTTATCAACTCAAAATATTTTATTTAATTCATATTGTTATATTAATACTATAAATAAAGGAAATAGTGACAAGTTAACAAGAATTTTAATTTTTTTCTATGAATATAGTTTAATTATTTACTTTTCTGCAAAGGCTGTGATGAAAATATTTTTTATATACGATTTACAAACACATTTTAACGAATTTTTACAAAAAAATATTTATTTTTAATGTAGGTTATTTTAAAGCATGACAATATTTATTTGCGATAACTCATTAATTCGCATATTTTCTTTGTAATATTGTAACAAAAAATACATTGTGAAAATTCAATATATAGTGAGAAAGCCTATTTTTTCTGAATAATGAAATCACATTTTAACAAACTTTTCCATATTTCAATTTTATATATAAATTAGTTTATAGAAGAACTTAAATAACTATTTTTTCTTCTAAAATAATTTAAAACAGTTCTCTAAAAGTTATTAAAACTGTTATTAAAAATGTTAGTTGAAATTTGTAATTACATTGAGTACATTACAAAAATAACTGTAAAACATGTACAATGAAATAAATTTACTATTTTTTACGGATTGATAAAGACTTTAAATATAACTATTTACACACTGAGAAACATTCATATTTTACATTCTAATATAAATTTATTTTGCTTTTAAGGTATTGTAATAAACTATGAATCAATTAAAATAATCAGGCATTAAAGACAATTAATAAACGGTTCAAATATTTGAATATATTCTATAAAAATAGAAAATTATTATCTTTACCTAATTGAAAGTAATAATAAATTTTGTTATTTAACAGATAATAACTAACACTATCACATATTAAATTTAATAATTAAATTTAATAATTTGTATTAAATATATTGTTTTAACTTTACAACTTAATTATATATATATAATATACTTTATTATATTTTTTTAATTTAATGACAAAATATGTTCTATAAGTGATTGATTTCAAATTATTTAGCATCATATAATTTTAATTTTTATATTTAATTAAAGTGAAAAATTTTGTTAATAATAAATAATCTTTTTAATTGAAAAAATTCAATGCAAAAATTAAATATATTTAAAACATAATATCTCTTTGTGAATGTACATAGAAAACTTGTTTTTAAATTACATGTAATCAAATTTTGTACTACTTTTAGTATAATAGCTATATAATTCACAAACTCCTATTCGAAATGAAAGAAAAGGTTGTTTCTTATTTGATAATATTTTTCTTAAATCGTTAAGGAATTTAGTGTGTAATACTTCTTAAAATATAAATACAATAAAATACCTTAGAAATTATATTTATTTTGGTAAAATGATTTAAAATCTATAAAAAAAACTTTATTATTTGCTTCTAGATTTATTTAGTATTAATTATATTTCGAAATAACAATTTTTAAAACGTTGGCACATGTTTTCCATTAATGTAGTGATTCTACCTCTTCAAAAATATTGCTTTGAATCAACTGTGTTCTCACATCATTGTTTTCGAATATGAATGGAATGTATAAAGAGTCTATGTTATTGTTCACTTTTTATAAAGAAAAGTGATGAGTGCTAGTTGTGTGATGTTTTTTTATTAAAAGAAACGAAAAAAGAAAAATTTGTTTAAGGTATGCCATTATCAAAGGCTAAAGACCTTTTTGATGCGCACTTTCAAAAAACATTGTTTTCTCATTGTATTCACCTTAGAAGATTTGAAAGATAAAATAGTAAAAAAGAAGCAGAGAGTAATTTTGACGATAGTTAATGAAAGTGTTTTACAAGGCAACGAAATAGAAAAAGTGAACGTGCTCTAATGATTACATGACATAGTCGTTACTCCAATTAAACTGTTTGTTATTTTTTTCTTTTCATTTATATTTATGATTATAGTTTCGATTAATATTAGTTTTAAATATAAATTAAATTCACTATTTTAACATTTCATTCAATTAAATTAATTGTTGCTATTTTCAATTATTATATAAAGTAATTAATTATAGGTTGAAAAAAAATATAATATAATTTTGTATAAACAAAAAATATTATTTTGTATTTGAACATATAAAACTGTTGGCGACAAAAACCCGACTGTCAAATTTTTATACGACAGTCGATTTAGACCATCTCCGCGAAACACCGTATCACGAAAAGGTAACAGCCGCAGTCGCGTAATGACTAATAACAACCGAATAGCAGTTTTATAGATAAGCAATTAGAATGTCAATTTATGCGATTTTATCCGCGCAAAAATGGTTTTTGATTCTTAGATCGCTACTGAACATACAATTATATTTTAATGAATTTTAAATAATATATATATTACTTAAAAAATTTAGAAAATATAATTTTAAACTGATGACATTCATTGATATAAATACTAAATTAAAAAAAATCTTTAATATTAAATGCATTAGTATTTCAATTCAATTCTTTCTTATTATTTATTCATTATTTTATTATTTTTATTTTAAATGTTTGTATTTCAAAAAATTTTTTTTAATTATTATAATCAATTATTTTTTAAATTATAGATGAAAGTAAAAAGAATAATATCATTTTATAAGTATTTTTTACAATTTTCGTTTATTTTTTATTATATTCGTCATATGAACTAAAGAGCAAAAGTGAAATAATCCATTCAAGTAAATAACTTTAGCATGTGTAACATAAAAAATTAACACTTGTTATAAAAGACCTCAAAATAATGTATTAGAATAGTGCTATAATCTAATTATCAGCATCTGCGTTATATCAATTTCATTAACCTAATCATTAGATAATACAGATCAAACTTTATAGTATTTTGAAGATATATTTTGAATGGTTAAAAATCTTAATTGAATAATCTTGCCTTTGCATTAGTCTATTCCTATTATAATAATTACAATAAATCTACTTAACTATTCCTGATTTTAATTTTAAATATAATTAACATTAATACTATTAACGTAAACTAACTAGAAAGTAATTTGAAGTAATTAAAGGATTAAAATTATCTTTGTAAAATTACTTTACTTATATTATTTTACAAAGAAAAATATATTATTTTAATAAAATAAACAAAAATAAAACTTATTTTTAGTTTATTTTAATAATACAATTATTATTATAATCCTTTTACTCAGAATTGAATTAAATATTTATTAAATTATTGTTTGAGAAATGATCGATTGAATACAATTAAATATTCAATTTCTTTTTCATTTTCTAACTATTTAGTATTAAAAAGAAAGAAATAACTACAATATTTAATTAATAATTAAGATTTAATTTAAATTCGAATAAAGAATCATTTAAAGACATCTCTTCAACATTAGATTATTTATAAATAATATTTAAAAATCAAATTAATGTAAAAGATAACGAAATCTTTAGTCAAGCAAAGGCTGTCATTACACTATTTCTTGCAAAACTCAGTGGTTGATTGTAATATAGATATTATTATTACTTTAAAGAATGATTACAATAACAGTAAAAATTGAATTCATTTAATTAATTATTTAATTTCTTTATAGTAAACACAATATTTTTAATATTTAATATAAAAAAAAATTATGCCTTCACATAGGCATATTAGAAATTATGCCATAGAATGCAAATATAATTAAATTCAATACCTTCAACTATTTTCTTAATTAGAGATAAGAACTTGATATATCGAGAATATCCAACGAATAACGATTAATTTTGTAATAAAAATTAACTTTGTACTTTTCATAAAATTATATAATCTAGAATTATCCGTTTCTTTAAACAATACTTTTTATATAATATACTCATATACAGTCATGGAAATAATAAATCATAGAAAAATAAAAACGGAACTTATCACGGACTTATGCATGGCCTGTTGTTAATACTCTTTATAAATTTGGCTACTCAGCTACAGATGCTCACATTCTCTAGACCTAAGTATATCTATCCTAATCTTGCAACAAATGTCGCTAAAACTCATCTCTGCAACCGTCTATGGAGTACTATTCATTTATTTACTTTTTATATAAGTCTTTCAAATCATAGTGTAATGATATAATTTTTAATTTGCAATGATTCATTATTCAAGGAGTTTATATTTTATTAATAACCGAATGCTTTGAATGCAATTTTTCTTATATAATATTGCGAGAAAAACTATTAATGAGAAAATATTTAGTAACAGCTTATAATTTGCAGTATTAAAGTAATTACAAACTTATCACAGCAACTATACACGACAATGAAAAATGAAGAAAAAAAATATTAATTTTTTTATTTTCATACTAGATAATAAAAAAAATTAAATTTTAAATTTAAGCTGTTTACCGATGAAACACTCATACGTACATTTTTTTTAAATTAGTATAATTATAATTTATAATTATATACTTAATAGAGACTATAGTAACCTTTTTTACTTTTAAAAGTAAAAATAATTGAAACATTGTCATTGATGAAAAATTTGTGGAAAAAATTATGTATAGTTACAAATATATTTAGCTAAAATGACTTTGAAATTTTTAAAAATTAATTTATTTTATAATTTATATTATATTGTATATAAGAATAAGATTATATAACTGAACAAAAAAAATTTTTATTTATAAGACACTTATCTTTAAGAAAATATGAATAATTACTATTAATGTATACATGCTTAGACATATTTGAGTTCTGAAAACAAATTAAAATAATTAAAATTTTATATTTTTATACTATTACTGAGCTCTGAAATATTATTATACTAATCAATTTTATGCAGAAGGAAAAATGCTAGAGCTTTGCATAGGTTGCTTGAAATATAATGATTACTTTTGCCTTCTATTGCTGAAGATAAATGTGAAAGTAATTCTATCGATTATTATTCTTCACATTTTTATTTTTGAATATATAAATTCGAAGCGTATTGAATAACATTCAGATATGATAAATTTTTTAGTAATAGCAAAAAAAATTTGAAAATTTAATTAGTCTACTATTTCTAAAAATGAAGAAAAGTTAGAATCTAATTATGTTTTGATAATAAACAAAGCTAATTTATTATAGCTAGTAAGTTTTGTCAAAACGTAGTTTGTTAACTCAACATGGAAGGTTCTTCAAGCTTTACGTTGGTTAAGTATTAGGTAAGTTTATTACTTATTCTAATGGATAAAATTAAGCTATTTTTAAGCAGATTAAAAAAGAAATCAATTTAAAATTAAAATACAATTACTTACTCTTATACATATGATAAAAATACTAAAATTATGAAAACTATCATTTTAAAATATTGATTAAAATTATATATAAATATTGATAAAAATACTAAAATTATTAAAATAATTATTATAAAATATTGATTAAAACTTGACATTCAATAAATCATATTAGAAATTATAAAATAACAATATAATTTATTTATGAATTTTTTTAAATTTAAAACTTAAATCTTTTTCTAACATTGAAAAACCTCTAACTATATACACTGTATTTATATTTATTTTTCATTTTTGAACTTTGAATCAAAAATTCTTCTTTGAATTAAAGATTTTGAAACCTTGAATTAAAAATTTTACAATTAATTAATTGTTAGCTAAACACGAATGCTGATTACGATTATTTCTAATTTCTTTATATTATTTATTACAAAAACTTTAATACGATTATTTGATTTTTTTGTAGAATTAAATATTTATTCGTTTATAAATTGTCTTTTAATTTCGTATATTACCTGTGAAATCTATTCATAATTTCGTTTTCCCTCCATTAATTTTAATTTTGTATACCTAATACAGATCAGCATTATACGGGTTATTTTAGTCCTTGGTTTTCTTTAATTCATTGCAGCCTTTTATGAATTTACAAATCTTTGTATTTCTGTTGTCGATTTTTATAATAAATAATATTCTTATTAATACGTCTTTTATATGAAACGTATGATATTTCATATATCTAAGAATATCAAAAAAGAATTTGTATTTTTATAAATCTTATAAATATAATCATCATTCTCAAAATTAGTAAAGTATTTTGAAACTATTAAATAGCAAAAATTACAAATTAATTTTTCTAAACAAATTAAAATCATAAACTCGCAATTAATACAATATTATAATTGTATTTTAATTCGTGTTAATTTATAAACATTAAATAATAAAGTATAATAAAGTAATTAGTATTTTTAATTAATTTATATTATACGCAAGTTCCTTATTATATTTTCTGGATAAAACCATTTTGTAGTCGATGCGTTTCATGTTATATACACTATTGATCGATTTTTTATTTTTAAATTTTATGTAAATAAGATCATGATCTTCTAAACAATATATATGTGTGATCAGGTGAGGGAAGAAACGAATTTAAACTCGCTTACAATTAACCTTACAATATGTTGACGCATTTACAATATAATCGCCGACAACTACACACGTTCGAGTCAAGGAGGCCACCCATAGACTGAAGGGCCCGCCAGGGGTCAGTCAGCTGTGGGGTCGTCTCTTCTTTCGCCGCCGCATATCACACCACTTGGTGCGCACGCATACCCACACTCTCAACTACTCACTCTCTCGCACTCGTACTGACACGCCCACATACATATTTTTTACGCGTGACTATTTTATAATTATTTTCTAATTTTTACATTTAAGCCAATATAAAATTCTTTTTTTTTAAATTTTTGCACAATCAATTTAATTTTAATAAAGTCATCCAGTTTATAAAATAAAAAGTCTTTAATAATAAAAAAAATATGCCAAATGTTATCTAATATTATTTAATACTATTTAAAACATACTTTTTAATAAATAATTTTATACGTTCAATTTTTATATTTATAAGATTTGATTTCAAGAGATATAAATATATTCAAATAATAATAAAATTATTTTTATACTTGTCATTTATGAGTTTTCATTTTTTAAATTTGTAAATTTAAGAAATTTTCAAACTGCAGTAGAATTTTATTAGTTTAAATAAAAATAATATCACTCAATCTATAAAGTATTTCTATAGCTGAAAAAATTAATTGACCTATTTATTTTGTGAGAGAATAATATTCAAATGAAAATGCAAGGAGTCGTTTGTATGGCGTATATGAATCGATGTGTTTATTTTGTAAGTACAATTGTTGTGTTTAAGGTGGAGTTAATTAATCCAGTATCTTGTTTTAATTATTTATTCTTATTAGTTTATTAACAATGTAGACACCTATACATATATATCGCAATGGATATATATATATATATATATATATATATACTAAACGGCGCGTGCAGTTTAGTGGCTTGCATAAATCCAACTGTCCTCTCGTTGGCGTCGGGTCGAAACCCTTTTCGCTTTTCCGCTTATTGCCTAATCTTAATATTTACTTATGCTCTAAGTAAGACTAAAACTAAGGCTAAGGGCCTGTGTCCGTTGACTCTTGCGAGTAAGGGACACCCGATCCCTTTTGCAGTTCGGGCCGGGCCGAGTTGACATAAACCTCGGCGCGCGGCAAAAAAAAAAAACACAATTTTGCGTTTACAAATGCGGCGACTACTTTTGATGCACTTGACGTACTCTCCCTTTTTCCTCGTGCTCGTTCACTTTTATATAGTCCCAGTTTCTACCTGTCTTCCGGGCGGCGAGGGTCGAGCTGCACTAGTTCGGATATGTCGGAGGTTTTCCGCGAATGCTATCTGCTGTTTTATTAGGGCAGCAATTACCATTCGGATTAATAATTTCTTATACGTCTAAAACTTTAAATCGAAACATCTGTCGGTGGAAAAATACCGCTACAAGAGAATAATTAATTAATGTAAAATTCAGTTTTAATTATTTCACCTAGCCCCGAAACACCTCATAGCAGCATGCAGTTCGTCTTAAGTTTCTTAATTGATTAGTAGCTTTCTGAGTGGCATGAATATACGCGTGCTTATTAGATATAATGCTGTAGATTTTTGCGTTCAAAGCCAGAAAGCGCTAGAGATAGTAAGTGTCTCTTTATCATACTATGGTTGGATTATTTGATAACATAAAGTTTAGCGTCCAGCTCGAGGTATACTGCTTGAATAACATTGGATGAAGGGGTGGTCAGTATAAACTTTCATGAACTTGCCTATGGAATGCAAAATTCTTCACAAATTGTACAATATTCCCATCATTACCCCACTTGGTATGGTTAAACTAACTGATTATGGACACAACAATATGAACTTCGACGAACAATTATATGGCTACGGAATGTTAAGCTTGTGACCTAGAATACTGAATTTACTCTTTAACGATGTTTTGTTTTTTATTGTTTTTGATTTATGTACATTTTTTTAATTGTTGGACTAAATTTATTTTAAAAGCTCAAATTAAAAAAATTATAAATTGCCAAAGCAAATATTTGAAAATGATTCTATTACTACATGTTGAATTAATTTATTTTAAAATATAATTCTGATTTTATTATTTCTACTTTATATTAGAATAACGAAATACCTCTGATAAAATTTTACAATATTGCTTTATTATCAGAATACCCGTGTTTAAAACTTCTTAAAGTAACAAGTATAATGTATACATAATACAAATTTTGATATTTTAAAAAAAATTTCATTTCTTTAAATAAAAACAGTAAAAAAAGAGGAACAAAAAATTACAGAAAAAAGATTAATATATAAATAAGAAGTGTGAGAAATGTAAAGTAAATTAAAAAGAGACAAAAGAGTAAAAGTTAAAAATGTAAATTAAAAAGAGACAAAAGAGTTATAATATATCGTTTATTACCTTAAACAAATTATTAGATTATTATTGCATAATTAAATTTTATAAAATTTTATTTTGCATATTACATACCATTATTTTTGTAATATCTTTTAAAAATTGTATCATTCAAAATCTACTCTTTCACGTATAATCGAAATATTACTGTTGTCAGTTACAACTTAAGAAAATATATAAAAATAAATTTTTGTGGTGGCACATTGTTGACCATATACAAATGGGTTCCTGACAAAACGTAGGAAAATATAATAAGTTCTTCAGTAAAAATATTTATATAATTGTGAGTGATAGAAATAATAGGATTTCGGTGAATAGGTCAACGGATTGCGCGAAGGAAGGTTTATTAATACATAACAAAAGTAAAGTTTTGTAAACATTGAGCATACGTTCCAGTCTGTACATCTCTCTCTCTCTCTCTCTCTCTCTCTCTCTCTCCTCTCTCTTTCTACCAATATATATATATATATATATATTATATATATCTTTTGAATACTTTTCTGTATGTAGCTTTGTATATATATTTAGTTTTAGCGTTAATAAAGAAGTATAACTGAGCACGTAAATATAAATACTAAACGTAAACTCTTGATTAAGAGAATCAATTTTTATACGTATTAACAAAACAGTTAATTGAATTCTTAAACTACTATATTTTACAAGATAAAAATGCACGATTGTTTACATATTTTTTTGTTTAAAGAATGTTCGACAAACTTTTTTAATTTAAATTTTTGTTTATTTTAATTTGATAGATATATAGATATGTTTAATGAACTATTTATAATTTTTATAATGCATTAAAATTTTCTATACTTTTTATATTCCATACATTTTTTAACAGCTTAGTTGTTACGTATTTAAATTCAACTTAAAAATTGCATACCAATAGATTATATGTTTTTGCGCTTATATACTTTACTTTAATATGTGCATAAATTTTATTCTTTTGTTTTCACTGTATAAACAATTTTTTATAAATAAATGCCAATATACTGTTAAATTAGATTATAATAATTTTTGAATATTTAGTCTTACATTTCGTAATTGTACAATTTACACTTTAGGTTGAATGTTTGCTTCAAGCAAATATTTTATTACTATGAGTAATGTTATCTTACCAGTAAAGTTAATCAAAATGTCTATACATATCATTCATTACTGCACTGTACACTAAAATATTTCCCATATAATAACGAACTATTTATATTTAGCTTACAAAATGTTGATCAATGACAACATTTTTATTAAAGAAAAATTAACAATAATTGACGAAGATATCTTTGCTAAAAACAATTAAGAATTATTTACTTTGAAAATGTTCTCACTTATTGAAAAAGAAAATAACAATAACGAAACCAAAAAAATTTAAATCTGTCATACACAGTTTTCTTAATTATTTTATATCGAAGCAAGTTATTTGTTTTAATTATTTTGTGAATTAACAAATGACAATGCAAAAATCTAAGTATATGGAAATCAGCAATAAATTCAAATAGCTATTTGACATACTTTTAATAAAATGTCTGTAAAATACAGAAATAAAAATTTATTTCCATATATATATTTTCTCATTAAAAAAAAAAGAAAAAATACATTATAAGAATTTGTACAGTTTTTATGCTATTTTAAAAACAAATTTCATTTTATTGTTAAATTATATATTTTAAATACTATAATTGAAATACTGGATAAAATTTAACATTTCAAAAATTTATTATGTAGTAAATTGTATTAAATTTTACTTTCTGTTATACTAATGTATTCATATCAGAATTTTTTAGATAGTATTTTAGAATTTTATAGATTTTATACATAAATAATATATTTGGAAAGTTATTTATTTAAGTTTATATTAATATTTTTAGAATTTTATTTCATTAAAAAATGTTCAAATAAAATTGTTTTTTACTTATGTTAATTTGTAATGCTGCATCATATTATGCACAATAATTATTATCATCATTAAAATAAATTTTCCTTAATAATATTAAAATGATAGTTAAACAATAATGAATTTATCAATGAAAAATAATGTAAATTTTTGTATCCGTACATGTGTATTATAGTTATAAAAAAACACTATGTTGTGTCCCGCGTTTTATTTCATAAATAAAATCAGTATCGATTTATTGTTTATATCTGAGTAGCGTGCCGAGGTACTCTTACGTCACTCACACATATAACACATCTATACGGTTGAGCTAGCGTTCTCACCCCTCCGCCGAGTGATTATCTTAAGCCTATACGTATCTACTCTATTACGCGCATTCGGCTACAAGGCGTCGACTATCTGTCACTGAACACAAAACATGCACTTGAAATAGCTATAAGCAATTAAAATATGACTCTAGAGAAAATCATAGATCTGTCTATCGATATTTATCTCTTCCGAAAAGTTCATTCACCAAATTTTATACATACAGCTACAAAATTTTTTGTGAAAAATATCCCGCAAATTTGACACCAGTTTTAAAAGAGTCAGGATATAAGGATTACCAAAATTGCTTTTTATGTATTATATTTAAAAATATTATTTATTTAAAAGAGTTATAAATTTAATTTTTACAATCTAATATAAAAATTTGCTCGATTGAAATAGAGTTTGCAAATATCAAATTATCAATACCGAAAGTTACAGGTTAGATGCGTAATATCGAAATTATTAATGCTGAACGCTACTCCAGTAAGATAGTCAGGGGTTTTTATAAGATTTAATTATGATTGACAAAATTTTGCACTTCGCAATTACATTTTGGCAAGGTAAATAAAAATGATTTGAGAATGTAAGATTTATAGAATATCACATAACTTATCGGCACTTATAAATCTAAATGTTTTCTTGATAGGGTGTCAAATGAATAGAGTCTGTCTGTGGTCATGTCATAATAGCTTGATCGTTCGAAAACCTGGTAAACCAAATTTTTCGGTAATTTTTCGGTGAATAAACAGATTTTGATATGAAAGTACGAACTCATTACGCAATAGCTGTATGTATAAAATTTGGTAAATAAACTTTTCGGAAGAGATAAATATCGATAGACAGATCTATGATTTTCTCTGGAGTCATATTTTAATTGCTTGTAGTTATTTCAAGTGCATGTTTTGTGTTCAGTGACAGATAGTCGACGCCTTGTAGCCGAATGCGCGTAATAGAGTAGATACGTATAGGCTTAAGATAATCACTCGGCGGAGGGGTGAGAACGCTAGCTCAACCGTATAGATGTGTTATATGTGTGAGTGACAAAAGAGTACGTAGGCGCGATACATCTATCACTTCTCATATTTTTTCTCCACCTTTCTTCCTGAATATGCATAGAAATTTATGATGAGCTGCAAAGTAGCCAAAGATAGACAATTTAAAGGATCTAAGCAAAAATTAATTAATTTTAAATAATTTTAATTAACAAATTGAAATAAACTTTTTAATATGTCTATATATAAATATATAAAACATAGTTATTTTTTTTAATTAAATCTTATTTATTCTAGATTATAAATAATATAGATAATGCACATCTGTTTTTTTCTTTATTATGACTAGCAATAACAAATATATATTTCAATTTTATAAGCATTTATGTTAGTACTATAAAAATACGTGAAAATATAATATTTCTAATCGTTTATAATTTAAAAAAAATCTTAAATGGTTTTGTCATCAAGACTTGACTTTTTTTTTATAACCATTTAATTTTAAGATACGTCTACGTATATTTATAAAAATTATAAATAAATAAAAATAATGAATTTTAAATTTATTTATAATTTTAAATATATATATAAATTAAAACTATGCACGTTATACACACGTTATAATATTTGTAATTAATAAATAAGCGATAATAAAAAAATGTGCATTATGCACGATAACATTTTTATAAATAATATGTAAATAACATATAAAATACCGTTGTCTACCTTAAAATATTATATTTTATAATAAACAATAAAAAATAATCAACATTGATTTAATTGTTATACGCACCGTAAAGGATGAAATAACTTGGGAATACGTAATATATTTTAATTTTATGAAAAGTTCATGTAAGTAGGAAAAAATTACAATAAGATAACTTTAATACAATTTTTTATCAATATTTAAATATCAATAAAAAGTAAAAAAATTAATTTTTCAGCTAATTCCAATAAAATATTTATATTGATAGTTTTACATTGCGTCATATATAAAAATACTTTAGAAGTACTACTTAAAAATTAGAAACAAGGAATAAATTGTAATAAACACATAGAATATAATACATATTTATAATTTTTCTACGAATTTATTTTTAATAATATTTATCTTTATTCATTCAGATTATTTTTCAAAAAAATACAATTATTTGTTTAAATTAATAGTATAATTTTTATTGCTTGGATTAAAATATTCAAAATGCATCGAATCCTAGTAAATAATTCCGTATCTTTCACTTCACCCATTTTTATTTTTAATGAACAGATTAATATTGTTAAAATATAATATAATTAGTTTGTTTAAAGGACTTTATGAACATGATAATATAAATGTACTTTGTTAAGTTTATTATAATAAAAATTACAATAATGATAATAGTTTTAAATGATAAAAATCAATTAAATGGAACTTACTATTATTTTTTACTAAGTATATTTATACTTATTATTCACTTTTATCTGAATGCATGTTTTAATCTTTGAAATATTAATTAATAATTAATAATAAATAAATATTAATAATATAGTTTAAAATAAAAAAATTTTTTTATAATAAAAATAATATTATTATGTCTTTCAAATTAGGTTAAATTAATTGATTTAAAAGTTATTATTATTCGGTTTTATACAAACTAATATTTGTTGAAAAGTAGCACAAACTTATTAAAACTGATATCTGCGTATGAAGCATGCTTATTACATGATTTTACCGCAAAATATCCATTTACATAAATTTTAATATTGAAATTTCTGTTTCAAAGATTATTATTATGAATTAATGTATGAATTTATAATTGAGCAATAACTGATTTAAGAAATATTGTAAGAACACACATGATATAATAATTATATTCGTAAATAATTGTCATTCTATCTAATTAAATCATTTAGTAATTTAATTGTTATTCTGAGAATAGTTTTTATTGTTTTTCTTTACAAAATAGTTTTTGTATAAACATAATTTTTGAATAAAATAAAGTTCCTATATTATTCAATATAATGTTGCTGTTAATTGTATAGTTTAAAAAATAAATTTAACCAAAATTAAATTTAAAGATAATTAAATAATGTAAGTTAATAGTGAATGTAATACAGTGTAAGGAAGTTAATTACATCAAATGAATTTAACAAAATATTTAATGATAGAATACGAGAACAAAATATATTTTATTATTTTTAATAGTTACATATAAAATAAAGTTTTTTATTGATATCGATAATTCTTAGCAAATATTTCTTTATAACATGAACTTTATGAAGATACCAAGTACAATAAGTTATAAATAGTATGACACACTAGGTGAAATTGACAACGTTAAAAAAGACAAACGTAGGTAAGTATAGAAAGAAAGAATAGGATACAGAAACGTGCTTGGACTTCATGGCAAGTCAAAAATTAATTAAAAAATAATATTTAAATAATATATATAAATAATAAATAATATACCTAAAAAAGTTAACGGGTACTCAAAGAATAGATTAATGTACTAGATAATTAAAGATCTATACTTTAAAAATTACCTTGATTATATGTAACTAAAAATATTAAAATGAAAGATTTTTTAAAGTTTGATAAAAAAAGGGTAGCTGTAAGAAAAATAAATTATGATCCGTTCATCCTAGATCTAATTATAGTATCAAGGAAAAAATAAGTGGAATAGAAATATCATTATTTTTATGTCAGTATGATCGACAGATTCATTTTCAGATCTGAAAAGTTATTTTAATAATTAATCCAATGGAATTAGCATGATTTAAGAGATTAGTAAGAAAAAAGTTAGAGTTGCAATCCATCCTATGCTGCACTAGCTCTTAATGTTTATATCTAATCAATAATTGTGTTTATTTTTGTAAATACATAAAATCTTAATTGAAATATTTTTGACATAAATATTGACATTTGATTAAAATTATTTTAAAAATGCAACCTATTCGTGAGACATTGTATAATTAATAGCAAGTTTTCAATATTAATTTTAAATATTAATCCAAAGTATCAAATTCAAATGAACTCTACATTTATAATTAAGATAAAATAAAACTTTTTAATAGATAATTTAATATTATTTTTCTTTTTGTAATATGTAGAATAATTAAGCTTTCGAATCATAAAATTGAATATAAATTTTGGAATTATTATAATAATATTTTATTAATTAACAACGCAAAACGTACTTTTGTAAATTTAGTGTTTGTTTATATCATTGCTATTGAATAAAATAATTGTGTGTATGTATGTACTTTATTATTACACAGATTTATTCACATACTAATTTTTTCTTAATCAATCAATATATTGGAGTTGATTTATGCATTTTAATTATTAAAAATGTGACATATTTTTAAACGATTGTAAATAAATATTCTATATTTCTATTATTATTTATATAAAGTTAGTTATATAATTGATAAACTCAAAATTTTCATTTTTATGTAATTAAAAAGAAAAATTTATTTTAATTTCAAAGATAATTCTTAAATTTATTAACTTGATACTATATTGAAACCTTATATTATTTATCTATCAAAATATTCTTCTTTATTTATTTGCTTCATTTTGAATAATTAATTAACATATTCTGTAACAAAATAAGAAAAAAATCTTAGTTTATTTTCTTCTATAATTATGTTACATTCATATTATAATTATATCCTATTATATACAGATATCTATTGATTAATAAAAAAAAAATATAACTTGAAAAATTAAATGAAATATCTTCTTGATTCCCATAATTACTAAACAATTATAATTATAATTTAATGTGTCAGAATTCTTGGTTTAACTTAGACCGATAAACAATTTAATTACTGAATAATCAAAATTAAAAGCATCGACACCATTATAATAAATACAGCAACTTTTTTTATTATTTTGTTCTTTTATTATTTCTCATGTAAGCACTTATTAATTTATTTCAATGTCATTCTATTTTCATTTTTTTATAGTTTTTTTAATTTTGTTTCTCTGTATTACTATCTGGTTATTGTTCGAATTTATCTTTCGTTTATATCAAATTTTTTGTACTTTATTCTTGTCTTCAATGCTTTTATAATTTATCATCACAAAATAGAATTATTTTATGAAAACAGTTTTATCTTAGTGTATGTAAAGATAAGTTTCATTCTTGTAACTAATTTATATTATAATTTTAATGCACTATGTTTAGTTATATATTTTAATTTATTCATACATCTAGTATTTATATATATCACCATTAAATTTTATAAAGCAGTAGTTACTACTTATTTACATTCTTTTTTACTTTAATTTTTATTCTTTCTTTATTATTTGTTTACGTAAATAATTCTGTGAATTAATTTGATCATTCGATATTTATTGTTTTTTTATCTTTTAATTTTCGTCTTTGTTATTTACTTTTTTTTTGTTTTTTATATTTTTTGGTATTAGTTTTTTTATTTACATTTTTTGTATCTTTCCTTAATTTTTTATTCTTCGTTCTTTATCTATGTTTTGTCTATTTCGTTACTTTTTATGATGTTATTCATTCTATACACTTTTTCTGCTCATTTTTTTTATTTACTTGTACTCATTTTTTATTTCCATTCTTATCAGACAACCAAATAACATAATAGTAAGGTTTTAAAGTTTTTTAAAATAGCAAAAGAACTCGCTGTTACGATTATTTTTACAACAGGCTGTTATACTTGCTCTTCTTTACTCTCATTATTATTAAGACTTCTTTGCTGCTACTTTTTATCGTCGCATTCAATATATGTTATTATATACAATCATAGTAGAATGAAATCATATAAACACATTACATAAATGAATACGTTTGCGCACGTACGTGTGTGGGTGTGTAGAAAAATATCTCGGCATATTTAACATAAAGTATAGTTACAAATAAAAAATTATGTTTATTCTTAATACAAAACAGATATTCTTGACAAAAATAACATAATTGTTTTATTCTTATTTACTATCAATTAATTATAATTTTTCAAAGATTTTCCGGTATTTAATTAATTTATATTTAAAAAAATGAGAAGTTTAATAAGAATAATTATTTTATATAAAAAGAATATAAATATTTGCTTGGAATTAATAAATATTTTTCTTAATAAATTATAAATCTATGAATAAATTTAGAATAGATCTGTAATATATTGCCAACATATTATAAAATCTCATTTTCCCAAACTTAAATATAAAATTTATATATACTACAGGTAAAATTATACACATTTAATAACAATTTATTTATTTATTTTTATTATTATTTTACCTCATCAATATTCAAATACTTATGAATAGAACTCGTTTTGAATGACTCTACAGAGAAAAGCTTATTATTTTAATCTATGTCATAATAGTTATCTTCGCTTAAATTTTATATAATATTATATTAGATCAGTATTAATTTCTTCATTTTTGTTTTTAAAGAAAATGAAAATTTTAGAACCATATTTCTATTATAATCTTTTCTTATTTAAAGACTAAAATCTTAAAGAAAAAACAAAATATTTTATTTATTACCAATGAATTAAGAAATAAAGTTAATAATTAATTCTTATATCAATCCCGTGCAAGGAAATCAATTGAGATTATTTAAAAAAATTATTTTTATGTTTCTACAACAAAAATAAATAAGTTTTTTTTAAAGTCTTCAAATATATAAGGAACATTTGATTTTATATTTACTATAATTCACAATTATAGTAAAAGTTATGTTTCATAATATATGAAAAGAAAAATTGTAATATACTGAACATGTGAAGATAATTATTTCAGAAATAAAAAAAACAGTATATTAAGTAATGATATATTTAATTTAATTATAAAATACCTAATTAATTTTCACAATATTTATTAATCATTATTAACCTTTAGAATGATCTAAATAAAATAAAATAATTTAATATTGCTCTTTTAAATTTGAAATTAAATTTATGTAAATTTATGTAAATTCATATAATTTATTTTTTCTTATTAAAAAATGTCAAGATAATAATCATGTAAAGAATAATTATTCCTGATTATTTCTGTATAATTTCTACGAATATGTAACATAAATATATTAGTTTATTTTTTATTTACATACCTAATTATATTAAAAAAAATGAAATATCATTTTAACTTCAAATTATTATTAAAATGTATTTTACTTTATTTTTAAACCTATTATACATTAAATTTAAATAACCGATTCTTTTACTAAATTTTTTATTGCAATGAATAATATTTACCGAAATTTATTAATTTCTATCTAAATATTAAAGATCTATTAAAACAATAATAGACATTTTATTGAAAAACTTAAAATAACTTAAAATTCGCGTCTTTTTCTTAAATAATATGTTAATCGTTTTATATTATTTTTTCATTCATCATTTATGAATTTATTTATTTTAATTTTATGAAGAAAGATTGACAATTAAATATTCTTATTTGATAATAAAGTTTTACATGCCACTGGATTTTTAAATCAAATTTCATCCTTCAGACCTACAAACTTTCATTACAAATTATAATAAATATTTGTTCAACATCTAGAATATTATTCTTATACAACTGCTATGTCAGTATTGAATATATCATTTACATAAAAAATATGAATTTAAAAAAAACAAATAGAACATGAAATTATAAAATAAGTTTTTTCATAAAATTATAAATTTATATTATGAGTTTACTTCTAATTATATTACTATTTTCCAATAAATTTTTAAATATATTTTATTTTATCAAACAACTGTTATGTTTTAAAGTTTGTAAAAAAATTGAAAAATATATTTAAAATATATCTTTAGAAAAGAATTTATGAAAGATATTCCATTAAATTTTTTCAACGATATTTCTATCGAGAATACCTTTATATAAAATACCTTACATTTCATATTCATTGAATAATTATTATAATTTTTTATAATTTAAATATAATTTTCACTTTAGTCATTTATTTTAAAAAATTATACTTTTATCAAAATTTTTTATTTACTTACTAAATTTCGTATTTATTTAAATAAATACGTATTTTATCGTGAAAAATATTTATAGATATGTACAAAACATTCTATTTTGTAGTAAAGTTGAATTAAAGATATTGAATTATTTAATATTATTCCATATTTCCTTAATTATATACTATTAAACTTTATTAAATTTAATACTTTTTTGGGTTCTATGTTAAAAAGGTCAACATAATATTAAAACATGCAGTTGATATTCAAATAAATGTAATCGTTATGTTTATGTTACAAGTGGAACCCTCACGTCGCTGAAAATTTCAGAATTAGTAAATCTAAATCATACCGTAAACCATCAAAACTGTTAGACTTCGTAAGTCTGAAGAATTGTCTGAAGAATCTATCATCATTTAACAAACTACTTCTTTTTGTAATCTTTGTCTATAAAGTTTAATTTTTTCTTTAGGTATAAAGTATTATTTTTATTTCTATTTTATTATTTTTATATTGCAAAAATTATAAATAATATTATAAATTAATATTATAATTTTTTTTAGTAACTTAAGTTTGGTCATTTTTAAATAAATTATAGAGGAATTTTTAAAATATTGAATACGGGAGAAAAGTTCAACCATATTAAATACTAATGTTGATATAATCATTTTATAAATGGTAAAAGCAAAGAGACTTAAACAAAGAATCTTGAATTGTTTATGAATTATTGTGGTACTGATGAATCATTTTTCACCAATTAATTAGAAAATAAGAAAAGAAATACAAGTAGTACTACTCAATATGTAAGTTGGCCAAACTTTTTCTTTGTTAATGACCAGGCTTCCTAAAACTGAAAATAAGAAGAGATTAGAAAGAATTAAACAGTTTAGTTTATAAGATATCTATGAGGTTTTCATAAGCGTATATATATATATATATATATATATCACCTTGTCAAAAGATAATTAGCTATAAGAGCTTAACACAATGGATTTGAGTTTCAGTACTTGATATGCTATTGTTAGACAAGGATACCAAGCCGTCTTTCATAATGCATTACAATAAATTACATTAACTAATTTTGTTCTTAACTTTTATTATACCTATGAAGATTTAAACTAAAAACTATTTTAGAGCAATAAAAAAAATAAAATATAATATTATGATGTATTTTTTACCAATAAAAAAATACCGCTGTTACTGCAATAATAAATTAAATTTAATCGATTTATATGAATATATTTGTTTACGATTAGTATACTAAATATTCTATACGTTCTTAAAATACACTAAACTTCATATTATGTTTTTCTTTAAAATGGCTTACTTATATAGTATTGAAAGTTAATAATCTTAATAGTTTAGAAGGTATTCAATATATTTTTATTTTTATGCAGTTATTACGATAAATTTAAAACTATTTTCAATTAACTTACTTTTAAAGTTACGAGATAGTTAACATGAGTCATCAAAATTTTGAAGTTTAGAAAGATATTACAAAAAGTTAATTGACTTTATCCATAACTTATTTTACTTGATTCAAAATCTTTGGATGCTTTTTTTTAACTTCAAGAAATTACATTTTTTTACATTACTTTGTTTTACACCTAAGAAACCTCTTTTAAGAATTTTGTATAGAAATAAAAATTATTCGTTGCACAATAAAATTAACATATACGATAATTATAGATATATTTAAAAAATAATTATTTTAAGTCTAAAAATTATTATTTTAAATAAACTTTTATAATGAATTTAATACTTTGGAGCATACAATTAAAAATACTAATTTTTTTTTTAATTTTGAGCTAAATTATTTACTTGTTTTATTGAAATTGACATTTTTTTTTATTTTAAAAAATGTATCTTATTTTTAATACATTTATATGTGTGTGAGTGCGCGCGCGCGCGTATGTATTAATACTATCGCAATAAATATTGAATACTTTAATAATTGATAAACTCTTATAACATCAAAATTTTAATAAGAATAAATAAGAATAAATTAAAAAAAAAACTAGTAAAATACTATTTACTGAAAGTGCTCCCTTTGGCCAAACTCAATAAATTTTTTTCTTTAGTTAGTCCCTGAAGCAGGATTGGGAAAGAGAACCTAAATACATGTTTAGGTAAGCTATACGGATCATGTGTTAAAGGGCTGCACCAGTATAAAATAGAGAATGACATCAAAAGCAACAGCAGAAAGAAATGGGGGAGAATACGAGTCGAGGAAGAGAAAACGTCAGATTCGACCTGATCCCCCGGACCTGGTACCACCGTCCTTACTTCCCAGCTCTATTGACACTATATACTCCGGGAAAACGAAAATAAAATGATTTAACAAAATTAAACAAAATTATTTATTTTTTCGCCTCCTTTTCCTTTATCGCTTTTTTTTACCTTCATCGCTATCTACTGTCCTTGAAAAGGAGACACCAGAATTGTAGGCTGGTCGAGTAGAAATTCTTCCCTCTTCTTCTTACATTGTATTTTGGTAAACATACCGTATTAGATTTTATCACATTGCTCTACGTAATATCTAATTTAATTCACTATTTTTAAAAGTAAATACTAACTTTTATTTCGAACACGAAACAAATGATTATTTTGAAACATTCGAAATTTGATTGGAAATATTAAATTCTAAATATTGTATTATAATAATTATTATTACTTGTACATAATAATGAAAATTACATATAAAATTAATTATGATTCTCTTTTTATTCACTGGTAAACAAATATACGAGAATACTAACACGGCAGCGTAAAACGAATTAAATAGTATCAATTTCTTTATTTCAAATAATATTAGAGAAATTTGTGTTTTTTAAATTAAAACCAATTAAATAATTTTATAGAAAAATATAGGAATATTATATATATATATCGGTAAAATAATTTATGCCATATAACTTTCTTCCTTATACAAAAGAAATGAAAAACTGTTTTTAAAACTGTATTTTATATTTCTTAAATAACTATATTTCTATCTTGTCATTCATATTATCTGAAAAATGAACGCATATTTAATAGTAATTAAAAAACTGTAAACTTGTTTAGTATCGTTAGTACTAGTTAGTTACCGTTATTATCAGAATAGGATTTTCTCATTCTTTAAATATTTTTTTCATAAAATGCATATTATATAGTTTACTAACACTATTGTAATATCTACGGATATAACTATCCACTTAGAATATCGATCACAAATCCTTGAGTCAAACGTTTTTTCATATCGGTGAATGTTTTCAAATTTTAACTAATCTGACAGAGAATTCTGAAAAAGACTTAACTCTGCACATAGTCTTATATAGTTGGAAAAATAAGGAGTTAGTAGACAGTGAAGCAGTTTTATTAAGTCTATTTATTATTATATTATGAATTTTAATTTGATGTAAAAACGATTACCAATCATTTGATTCTATAAAAATAAAAAAAATTGCATTAATAAAAATGATTCATTACACCATTATATTTTTATTTTGAATAGGTAAATAAAAATTAAAAAAAAATTTTATTAAGTTTACTTTCACAGTATTGTTTAACTTTAGTTTGATGCAAATGAATGGTATGAGATTTGATTTGATATATTTATTATAAAAATTTTAATTAAGCGTTGATTTGTTATCATTTAATTTAATACTTTTATTTTTTATGAAAAAAATTTTAAAAAATTAAAAAGTCTATTAAATTTACTCAATTATGCACATCAATTAACATCTGGATATTTATTCCTAAAAAGATTATTATATGTATTATTATTGAAAATATTATTAATTTATTTAAAATAAATATTTTTCATCAAATTTTAAATATTGTTTAATGGTAGAATCTTTACCATAAATTTATTATATTTGAAGCTTTTTAGTCATTAAAAAATTCAATCTTTAATTTATTATTTTCATCAAATAAAATTTTGATATTTATAAATCAATATCATATTAAAAAATTTAAATTATCTTATGAATTGTATAAAAATATGATTTTTATATTACTTTTGATTGTTATGATAATCAGTATCACAAAATACTTTCATATATTTACAATATAAAATACATAAAAAGAAGAGTTTATTGTGCTGAATGTATTATCTTCTAGGTCTAATATTTTGAAATTTTTATGCAACAATTATAGAACTAAATACAATGTGTATTTATAATTATCCTTAGCATTTACTTATATTTTATACATGCTCTTCTACTTACATAGTTAGCACAATTATTACCTTTTTAAAAGAAATTTTTAACATATAATTTGTTTAATTAAAGAAAATCGATAATTTTTAAATGTTTAAATTTATTAATTTTATTCAAAAACTAACAAAAAATATTACAATAAACTATAAAATTCGAGTCTCTATCTTTCTACAGCCATTTTTATTCACAGAATATCTATTTGTTATTCGAATTTTATTCGCTGTTTTTACTATTAATACAATATTCTATACTTTAATCCGTTTTAATAAACGCGGGAGAAATTCTAATAAAAACGAGAATTTGTTTTTAAAATAGTTTCTTTTTGAAATAAAAGTTTCAAACTAATACCAAAGTGATGATTGACTGAAATGTCAATATATGAAATATGAATAAAAAGATACATTCTTCATGAATATAAAGATATCAATGAACACAATAAATTCATCATAATATCGAAAACAATGAGTAGAAAGAATAATAATAAAAATGATAATATCGAAAAGCATATATGTCAATATATAAGATAGAAAAAATAGATAAATAATATGTGTTTTACGAGTAAAACTAAGTTTGCAATTAATACGGGCCAGTAATAACTTTAATAAATCTATTAAAATGTTGACATTTTCAAAGTAATATAAAAATAATATCAGCAATATCATATTTTTAACGGAAATATGTTTAATTTTCCGTGTTGTAAATAAATTTTTTATTTAAAAAATGCTGTGTAAGCTTTGAAATTTGTAATTTCAAATAATTTGTAATTTCAAACAAAAATACACGTGTTTATTTATATAATTCTAATTGCATTATAAAATATTGACTGATAAAATCGAATTAACTTGATTCAAATATAATTTTTAATTTATTATAAAAATTCAAACTAATATCTATAAATTTTAATGATAAAGTATTTTAAGAAAAAATTAAAAATATTTTCTCCATCCTTCAGATTGTGATTTATTTCGAAATTTGAATTTCATAAAATTGAAGTATGATGAGTGAAAATTTAAAAAAATTGTGTTTCATTTTCTAAATTTATTCTACAATTTCTAATTGTTCAAAATTAAAAATAATAATAATAAAATGATGAACTAAGTATTAAGGGAAAATAGTCATTTTTAGATAAAAATTTATTAGATTATTATCTTGAAATAGCTTCCATTTAGAAATCGCTTAATATTTTTTTCTTCAAATAATATGATATTCTAATTTAAATAATTTTAAGATATTAAATATTGATTCTTGTGCGCAATCTTTGTGCGGCAAGTGATAATACTACAAGATGCTTTCTCTAAGTAAGCGACTTATCCAACAGGTGTTTAGGTTAAATCTACGCTAAGATTAATTTCTTTTTTCTAAAATATTACGTGATCTTCGAGTGAAAACTTTTGTGTTCACAACTTCCCGCCCTTGCATAAAAAATATCTTAGAAATATATAAATGGTGACCTTGAGATCAGGTCGTTAAAAATCACATTAATTCGTCAAAGTAATAGCTACCAAGAACATGCTTTCTCATCTCTCCTGTATGCAATGAATATTGTAGTTCATAATTTCTGAGAGCAGTACAAAAAATCTTTTAATTTCCATAGATCGCATCCATTGAGTCGTATTGAAGTGCCACAAGAAATGCGATGCATGTATCGACAAATCGAAGATGAATCACATGCATATATATATATATATATTCTAATTTTTATTACAGTTAGATTTTAGAATAATACTGTTGAATTATTATAAATGAATATACGCAGAGTATTTTATTTAAAGTATTTATTCGTTGAATAAAAATGTAGAAGATAAAATACAAAAATTCACTTACTAAGCTTTAGCAAGTGACTTGTCGTGCTTATGTCGGAAAAGGGACTGCAAGTTTTGGGTACGTTGCACATATTTGTATATCGCCCTAACAAAGGGTCAATATCGGGTTAGTACTAGAAAGAAATAAAGGCGTTAGAAGTAACACGAAGCCATCATAAATAACCACTTGTTGCATGCCTCGAACACTTAAGTTTTAGTTATTTATATTGGCTGAAATATAAGTAGTACTTAAAATTAAACATGTGGAATTGTTCTAAATTCCAACAAATAGATAACAATAATTAAATGTTATAAATGCGATGGACAAAACATATGTATTTCTCTAACTACTTTAAATATGTTTTATTATTTCTTGTAAATAATTTAATGAAATAGCGTTTGTAAATGAAATATAGTATTAATCTTCAATTTTTAAATATTTAAAAATCTATATTAACAGTTCTAATTTTAATATCACATTTAGTAACAATGAATTTCTTCATTTATTCTCATCACTCTATTCTTATTAAAATATTAGAAACTAAATTAAAAACATAATTTCCGTCTAAAAGATACACATTTTCATATTGATTCATTATAATAACAATTCATTTCTTATTTTATTAGAAACTTTATGATTCAAGCAAAAGTTTTTTCGAATAATTGGTGATTCTTCCACCCTACTGAACTTAGATGTAGGAAAAGCAAAAAGCTGGGTGTGCTACGTGTTTTCGGGATCCGGTTAATCGGATGGCTCTAAAATCAAGATCACGTTAGAGTGAGATGAACGACTTTCTATCATCGATAAATTAAAATGGCTCGGTCTGCAGCTTGATTTAAAACCGAATAGATGTGCTTCCTTTTTTGAGCAACGCAGGCGTATTTACGATCTAATTTGCACGAATAATTCAATGGTAACGTATTAGTGCAAAAAAAAATATTACAAAAACCACTTTTATATGCTTTCATAAAATTATTGAAGGTTGAACGTATACAATAAAGTAAAATTTTTAAAATATAATTCGACAAATTTATTGATTCTTATTAACCTATAAAAAAAATATTACAATATTAAATAATATTTGTAAAAAAGTTTAATTAAAAAATATAGCTAACATTAAACAATGATTTTATGACTTTTTTAATTGCACTAATAAAATTCTAATATTAATGACAAATCAAATCGATTATTAATACTATCTTTTAAACAATAATTATACTTCATTTCAAGACAACATGTCAGCAATTTCAATTTTAACAAACCTGATTACACCCAACTTGATAGTATGTACATTTTTCTTTTATTTATTTATAACAAATTAAATTTTTAATTTTTTACAAACTCTTAAAATTAATTAAAGATCTTAAATATAAATAAAAATAAGTTAATAAATTTTACAAATTGACATAATATTCACATAATATTTGCATTTACGTTAACTACTCTCTGTTGGCATAATAACGTTGAATGTATTTCTCTGTTCTACTTTAGATTTATTTATATAATTTAATACATAATTATTAATGTAAATTTATTATATATCTAGTATGAATTTATTACTATCTTTATTCGCTTATAAATAAATAAAGTACCTCAAGTATCATTCTTAGAAAAATTTTTCTCTATGAATATATATTTGTTATTATACTATCATAATATTAAATAATAAATAATCTGTTCGTACATGGTGTAAATGTATTTTATTATATTTCCAAAATTGTATTGTTCGAATATCTTACAAAAATAGTATGTTTACATTATATAATATTTTGTATAATATTCGCAAAATATTTACAAAACTTAATTTTGTAAGCAGCAACATATTTTAACAAAAATATATAAACTATTAAATTTTTAAATAATAAAAAGTAAATTAAGCAATCAAATTTTAAGCGAAAACTACAGTACTCTCATTTTTTTTAAATACTAATATTAAAGCAACTAATAAATTATATTGTTTTCATCGCATAATATAACTCGTCGCGTACTTAAATGGTTTACTAGTTAATTTAATAATTTATTCGATATAGATTTTTTATTTTTATGCAATTCTTTATTATAAATATGTCAATCAATGTCTAGAACATTCACATTCGAAACTTTGTTTCATATATATTTTACATATTATTGGTAATAATAAAACAAATTTATGAATCTAATATCTTTAAAAAATATAATAGTTATGTTTGTATACTTTTTTCCCTTCGACAAAAATATATATTTTGAAAACGATTATATATAAAATATATTTGATAATTGATAAATAATATTTCAATAATGCAACTGTTATTTTTCATTTGACATTGATTATCATTTTTATTATAAATTAAGAAGAAATAATAAAAAAGAAAATATATATAACTAATAAGTAAAGATTTATATTTTAAAATATTATAAATTTTTGTATTACATTAATTAAATGTAGCTACTATTTTATACTTTGTTTTATTATATAATACTATTGCGTAGATGGAGTGTTATATGTATATGTATATATAAAAAAAAATAATTTTACTTTTACGTATAAATCTAATCTATAATATATATGTATACGAATTAAATGAATCAAGGAAGTATTGATTAATCTTCTTACACTGTCTGTCATTCATTGTAAGATATGAGGTTCCCTCTGATTGCTTGATTGGAGAAATGGGAGTAACATTAGGGAATTAGATTAGCTATCTTCCGTTCTGTTGCTCTTTGATCGAGTTCAATTCGTGTTGCAAGCCTTCGGTCGTTAATTACTGTAAATTTTCCTCTACTGTATGACAGACTAGTAACTATACTTAAAATGCCTAAAGGCATCTGAATGTTCAGTTAACTAATATGTAGAAGCGATTCAATATTCTTTGCAATATTTTGAACTTTCAAATCTGAATTTCTTAATATATAAAAAATAATAATAATAATAATAATGAATATAAGTATTGATGAAGCGTAAACTTACAAATATATATGTGTGATTTCGGAAGTTTTTAAAAACTTCTTTAAGAAGAAGTCATATTATAATACTACGAAAATATATATTGAAAATTTCTAAAATGTAGTTTGGATTCTCCTTAACTTTTTTTCTTTGCACGAATACTTGTTTGTTTCGACAAGTTTACAGATAATGCGAAAGGTTCTAATCTACCATGTATACAATGCTACATTTAGAAATAGATGTAATTTATCGAATTTCATAAGAGCAGATACGTCTAAATCAAGGGGTTATTACCAAGCTTTATTAATTCACTCTTGCATAAATTCATCAAATATTGTCTTATCTCCGAACCTCAATAAAGTAAATCTGGAAATTATTTAAATTATTATTTCCTTAGAAGTGTTAGATTTTAAATAATAATTTAAACCTTAAAATCAATAAAGTTAGTAATTCTAAATTGGAAAAAATATAACGATAAAAGATAAATTTATGAGGTATTATAAATATTACAAATCGAATGTAGGTATATGTAAATCTTTATAAATACGGCTTATAAATGTTTCTGTATGATATAAATTAGTATTAAAAACAATATTATATTGCTGATAAAGTCTAAAATTAAAAGTGTTATAGTATTGTAAAGTGTTATTATTAAAAATATATTATAATTAACTTTTTAACAGGGGTTAAAAATATGTGTTACAATCAAGAATACTCGGTGAAAATAAACAGACTTTAAATATTTTTTAAAATATCAAAAATAATAAATATAATTAAAAAATATTATTTTTAAAATATTGATATATGGGAAATAATTTTTTTTTAAATTAAAATAATTATTTTTAAGGCTTTTAACAACTTTGCCTTCATTTAATTTCAATTAGAATCAAACCGAAAACTTATTGAAAATTATCAATCTATTTTTAAAATATAGTGTAAATCATATTTTTACACATTAAATATATCAAGTTACGATAGTAATTCTGATGTTTAAAAAGAAAAGTAAACATTAATTTCAAAACTTGTACCAAAATATTTATTTGACAGCACATAAATTAAAAGTTCTAGCAACTACATCTGTGCAAACGTTATATTGAAGAGCTTTTCATGAAGAGAAAAATTTTCTATTTATACTAATGTATATAGTTCTACTCACTAATTTGCACTTTTCTAGCTTTATATACGTATATATATAATATATGCATGCAAATCCAAATAAATCCGAATTTGTCTTGTGTCGTATGTATAAATACATTCAGTACATGAAAAGTAATCTTCTATTACGACGTATTGCCCAAACATTCCTAAGCATACATCTATCGATTTTCTATATATAATATATAAATTCTACATTCTTGGATACCTATATGATGCTACCATTTAATCACTCTTAATATCTATTTTACTTTTTACTTTTGTAATTGCTTTTCTCTTTTTATAATGTATTTCTTTATTTTTATATATATGATTCGTTCTTTTAATATCCTTTTTTATCTATAATTTAGATTTTTTCCCTTTCCCTACCTACCCACCTCTCAATATTTTCTTTTCCTACACTTTTTTTCCTCTTTCTATATAAACATCAAACAATCTTTCCTTTTTTACCTCATTTAGCAACAATAAGGAATTCAAGCAATACAAAATATTGAAAAAGTATATACGACATCAAATAAAATCTAAATAATATACGCTAAACAGATTAATTTACAAATAAGATAAAATAAAAATATGAATAACAATATTTTTATAATATATTATATTTACAATATAATATCAGTTAAATTTAAAAAATAGTCTTTTATTGCATGTTCATATAAAAAGCCAAAAATATATTACTTATTTTACTAATTCTTCATATCTTTTAAAAAATTTTAAAATATATAAATTATTCTATTTTATTTTACAAATTAAACACCTGTTTTATTCATTCTAATTCATGGATAATAAAACATTTTTCGAGTATATAATTTAAACGAAATACGTAATGGTATATTCCATGATTATACAGAAAACCGAAAAACCTATAATTATAATGAGCAATAGATAAGTATATAAGAATTAAAAATTAATTGTTAGTAGATCTTTTCATCAATTATGCTAATACTAACAGATATAAAATTTTATATGAAAAACAAAAAGAAATATCTTCAATTTCTTCATACAAAAATTTTTATCAGTATAAAAATATTTATAATTATAAACAAAGTAGTATAGTATAAAAACATAATAAAAATAATAATGCACATATTATAATCCTCGTAATTTCAAATATTTATTCATTAATTTACGTTATGATTGAAAAAAAATTAGAAAGTCTATTTATAAATTTACGCCTAAAAAGTATAATAATTAATTATTAAAAACTACTTAATGGTTAAGAATCGGGTTATTTTTCTTTAAAATGGAAAATTACCTCTATTAAACTTTGTCCGATCCGAAATTTACCGTATCACTTATTTGCAAAATTAGCACAGTATTTGATTACAGCATCGAGGTATATTTCGGTACATTACATCGTTCTGTATTCGGAGACTGTTGGGAATATCAAGCAAAGTTGCTGCCATCCGCGTACGGATAAACGTTCCCCTTGTTATGATCCATGTTTTGTGGCTCACTTTGCTTGGGCACTGCGAATTTATACCGTCTCGGCTTTGCATGATGCGTCAAAGTTGCTCTGCTCTCCTATTCACTATTAAAATTCGTGCGCTCTTGAATATTCCGTTAGTCACATTAGCAGAGCGTGAGACATCGCTTACAAGAGTGAAATTTAATAATTGCGTTAAAACGAGAATAAAAATTTAGTTATAGATGCATAACAATGCAATGAAAACTTGAACCATTATTAGAGTTAAAACTCGTTTGATATCCAAAAAAATTTAAATTAAAATTACTGCTTTGATAGCGTGGTATACAATAAAAAAGTTACATTGTATATTTAAAATTTATGATTTTTCTAAGTATATCATAGCAAATAAGAAACGCTTGATTTTATGTTAAAGGCTAATTCTGAAATTCAAAATTAACTCTATGTTATTTTAAAAAGTTATACTTTTTGTTTTGAAACACATTTATTAAAGGACCTACTTCGTTACAATAAAATTCTATAAGCTTTTGTCTTTAATATTTTGTTTATTTATTAAACAAGATAATAAAACAATAAAGGTATATTTTGAATATAATGTTTAATATTTAGTTTAATTTATTATGTTTAAGTTTTTAATTCTTTAAATTTTAAGTTACAGAATAATAGTATTATTTTATAATCGTTAATGTTACATAAATTTCTAATAAATTATGTGTACTATAAGTAATTAAAAAGAGTATAAATGAATTTAAATTCTTTAGATCCTAGCACAGTTAATATTTTATTTACAATTCACTTAACGATACAAAACTTATATTTATAATACTTTCCATAGATATTTCACATTCGGTTAGATATTAGATGAGAAAAGTTAATGAAATCTCTAAATTAGAAAAAGCTCATTCGCTCTGTAACTGACTAATGTAGACCTTTCAACTTTCAATACATTGCTCGTAATTTTAAACATATGCAAATTAGCCAATCCGGCCACACTCGAACTTGCTTCAAATTAAACTGACAAAATATAAGCAAGAACAAAGAAACATAAAAAATAATTCTGAAATTATCTATAGCCATGTAATCATGGTATTTTTTAGCTTAATTTGTTTGTTTATTCTTTTATATTTTATAAAAATGTAATTTTAATTTTAGTAATTTTTCGTATCATATGAATATCTTCTAGTCTTGTCTATGAATAATGAAGTACATATTTATTTCATTTCAATTATTTTCAGATCAAGGAATGTTTATTTAATTTTTTTTTAAACAAGAGTATTATTTAACTTTAAGAAATCTATTTTATATTTATGATTAAATTTCCTTTTTTGTAAATATTATTAAAAATTTAATAAGTTTATTCGTTGCAATAGTATTTTAAGTATTTATTGCTTTAGTTAGAATTAATAAATATTTTCGATAAAAAATTTTTTTAAAGTAAATTTAATGTAATGTTAAATATTCCATGAGTTCAGGTGTAAATATAAATTGTTCAATCGTATATCATACTTAAAATATACAGGAATAAAATTATTATCTGAAGTTATAATTAACGTTATTTATATTATATCTTAAAATAGGTGCATAAATTAATAGAAATAAAATTTATATTATAATAGTTGTGATCAGAAATCTTTTAAATTAAAACAAGTTGAGATTATTACCGTTGATATTCAGTATGTCATACAAATTATATCACTTATATTAAAGTAGTTTAGATACTCAAAATCCAGTACTTAAAACATTATTATTATAGTTATTAGGTAAATATATTACCAGAAAACGCATGTATCCTATTAAAGCTTTGCAATAATTATTAGTTTAAAAATAAATATTTTTCTATTTTATGTTTAATAAACTATATACCAAATTATAAATAACTTGGTTTTCATTTTCGATTTAATTTCTTGGTTTCAATTTAAAAATTAATTTTTAATTCATAACTAATCGTTTGTATAAGGTGTCAATGTTTAATAGAAAAGATATTATATTTTTACAGTTTTATTTTTTATATTATATTATATTTTTATAAATTTATATTTCTCAATAAACTTCATCTTATTTCTATACTATTTGGATATTGAATGTATTAAAAATTGATGAAATCATTTCAAACTAACTCAATACCACGAACGAATTTTTATATATATTTCTTAATTAAAAATTTCATTTTTATCAATATAATTTTTATAAATTAAAAGTAAAGATTAGTAATTAAAATAAGTAATAAAAAAGAATAGAAGAAAATTCACAAGTTTAAAATACCTTAAAAATAATATGAAAATTAAAGCTTACCAAATTGGATAATCTTGCTGTAAAATTAATATTAAATTCATGTTAGTTTTAAAAATATAAAATATAAAACTTTTAATTGGTATCTTAATAACTTACATGCGAAGAAAATTAATGATAGTACAGTAGTGCTACAACATAATATGCAGAATATAATTTTGTAGAATGTAGGTACATGCCAATTCTGAACTGTGACCATTCGGATCGTATATAGATATATTATGTGCAATACTATAAATTAAAAAGTAGTTGTCAATATTTTTATAAACTGTAAATTAAAATAATTTTAATAAATTAAAAATATCCCTTATTCATAACGTAATATAAAAAAATTAATTATTTAAGTTAATTTCCAAGTGTAAAATAGTAATGGTAATCAAAAAATGTTTTAAGAAATTTTTAATTTTTATGTGAATATTACATAAAAATATTGATTATTCTCTAAAGTATTGATTAAAAAACGTAAATAAATAATTAAAAAAATTTTTAATAAGAAATTTCAAAGACAAGTTTCGGCATTGATGTTTTCTAATAATTTTAAATAATATTATTATTTTTATAAAATATTTTTTCAATATTGAAAATCGTTTATTTTGAGTAATAAACACTATTTAGTTTTTTCATTGTGACATAAATAACATTTTTCATTTATAGTTTTTAAAAGTGTTAAAAATTTTGTTCTTTTAATATTAACGTTATTTTATGAATTTATCAACTAATTAAAAGTTTAGTCAAATCTATTTTCATCAATTTTTATTTGTAATGTTTATAATACTATTGTACAAAGTAACATGACTAATATAATATTTGATAACACTCTTCACACAATAAATGAAAAAATTCAATTGTTTATTTCTTTATCCTATTCATTGATATCAATATAATATTTATTATTAATATATATAAAATATTGATATAAAAAGTTTAATCTCCAAATTTTCTGAAATTTTTCTTGATCGAACTCGTTTCTTCTTTTATCGAAATTCAATTTATAAAACATAAATTATGAATAACTTATCTAATTTATTATTAATAAAATTTTTTTTCTATCTAATATCAATTCTATCTAACCGAATATCAAATAAAATATAAATAATAAAAAATAAAAAATTTATGATTGTTCACTAAATAAGAATTAAATTTATGATTAAATTTTACCATTTATGATGAAAATTATCTTTTCTTTCATTATATTATTAAGAAACGGATCTTAAAATACAAGATTTAAGTAACTGAAGCCTCTTTGCAAGACTTCAATTATATGAGTACTCTCTTACAGCATTCTATTTTAAATAATGGGGAAAAATGATACACTTTTAGGTGAACTTTCGAAATGAAAACAATTTCAGAAAGATAGTTTTTCTTTTAATAAATAAATAGATAATAAGTACAAAATTATTATTTTTTATTATTTAAAAAAATTATATTCAACTAAATTTTTCATATTTTTAAATTGATTCGAGTCAATAAATAATAATATAATTATACAAATTAATCAATATTGTATTTTAAAAATCATAATAAAATTCTTGTAGTATTTTTAATTACATTTTTCTTAAATATAATTATACTATACATAATAGCCCAGTATTCATTTAGTTAAGTTAATATTATTGTTACAAAATTATTTCGGTTATTTCAAATATCTAGTTATTATCATTTTTTAAATTGTTATATTTATTATTTATTATCTATTTTACAATGACAATTGAGAATATTGGTTCGCATTTTTGGGAATATAATATAAAATTCGTTCGCTTCTCATAAATTTATTATTACATTTGCACAACTGTAAATATATCAGTATATAAGCATCAATTTATAAATTAAAAATATTTTATTAAATAAAATATATATAATATTATCATATTAAAAATAATATAAATATCAACGAGTGGTAAAGAATAATTACATGAATTGAAAAATATTTAAATATATATATAGATGAAATTATATTGCATTATATTATATTTAAATAAAATTGACCTTATCAAATAATATATTTATAATTATACAATAATTAAATTTAATTATTTTATAAAATGCTAATACAAACAATGAAAGAAAATAAAATTAATAATAATTCTTAATGCTTACAATTAACCTACAATTAACCTATGAAAATACTTTTTGTTTTTATGTGAAATTCATGATAAGAATAAAATTTTGTATAATAAACATATCAATTAATAAAAAAATTTATAATAGTTAGTTTTCATAAAATCTAAGTTAGAATGCACTTTAATTTTATATCAATTTAAGTTCTCGTATATTTAACTCAATGGAAACTTACTATTCTCTCTAATACTAATATTAAACAAATTTAAACTTTAACTTTGTGTGTTATGTGATTGGAGTTTGAATAGTTTGTAATTTAATGAAAAATATTGAGATAATATTATTTGGTTTAAATAAAAAATATTACGATAGAACTCAAGGTAAGATAATGCATGTACTTAATAAAAGCAAATTAAATATACAGCTAAATTTTGTAAATGACGATAAATATCGAATTATGAAAATAAATCTATTTATCTATATTATCTGAAATAAAAATATACATTTTTTTAGAAATTAATGGAAATTTCATGATTTTCTAGAAATAAAATTTAACTTAAAATTTAGAATAGTGGTTTATAATAGCTTCTTAATACTTAATATTATAAATAACCTATTATAATTTTTTTCCAATTAAACTCACTGATTATTATTTAATATTATAAATAGTACTATAATACTATAAATAATATTATAAATAGTATTTTTTATATATACATTACATATTGTTTAATATCATCTTTTTATTTTTATTTTAATTAACTCTGAAAATTTGTTTGATATATATTTAAACAAAAATAATTACGTATAATTTTTTACATTCTAATTTTAGCTTCTATCTGTCCACTACTATTGAAGAGGTTTCTGTATAAGCGCATATATTATGTAGGACAGTAACATGACTTGTTTAAAATATTATGGAATATAACATGAATCTGATTAAGTACAAATGGATGAATACGTGAAAATGCTGCTAATTTGAGTCTTCAAATTTTATGAAAATAGATGATAACAATTCTAATAATAGAAATTCTCGACCTAAATAATAGGATCCACATGAACACTATATGAGAATATATGTTTCATTTCAAATATATATCAGAAGATATCTTATTCATTAAACTGTTTTGAAGTTAAATTTACAACTCAGAGTTATATCATGGTTCGCATCGTAAGCAAAGATAAACTGACAAGGTAAACGCTCTGCTAGTAGTCGAGTCATTTACTTTTAAATAAGAAACTTACACTGATATAATATGCATAACGTAAAATTGGATTTTATAATATCTGAAGGCCGTTAAGTGAACTTGTTTGAGAGGTTATGCAAAAAGAAGTCATATAAGCTCCTATAAATGAAAAGATGGAAACTAAACCATGCAATGTTTTACTATCCTATTAGCCGGTATTGAAATTTTCTTTGATATAAGAATATTGATTTTTGAATGAATACGTTATATTTTATATGATCATTAGAGAAACAGAGATAAATCTTCTGAATCTACCAAAGTTAGACAGATTGATTTTGTACATTAAATTTTTATTAACGAGATAATTAGGAAATAAAGTTTCGAGTTACGATTTAATAGTCACTTAATTTTAAAATAAATAAAAAAATTTAAAACAACTTGATCTCATAAAAAAAAAAGTACACATACAACAAGTTGGTATAATTATCAATTTATATATCGATTGTCTTTGCTCAATATTCAAATATCAGCAACGCTGTGTCCAAGTCTATAATCAGATACTCTTCTAATCAAATCTAAAAAGTTCGATTCTGGGATCATAAATAGGAATTAATAATAAATATGAATATATCAATCAAATTGCAAATATCTCGTTGACGTTTGGAAGGAGAAAAAATTTCTAACATTGGTGAATTTTACAAAAAAATTTCCTCTTACTTTGGAAAATATAATTAATCGTAAATAATTTATTTTGCTAAAAAATATTAAAATTTACTGAATACTTGTCTTTCATCGATTTTCAAAATACCATCTTAAGATATAGAAATATAAAATAAAGGCTTAAAATATATTGTAGCTGTTATTTTCCAATTTTAATTATAATCTGAAAATGCAAAGAAAGAAAATTAATATATTCAAATCTAATATAAGAATAAAATAAAAACATGCATAAACATCTAGGAGAACTATATATTTATATGTCAGCTCGTATTTTGGTTATGAAGAACAAGCATCATGCTTTGAAGTTTTAACGACACTTAAACTTTGTCCCATTTCACCTACTCTCTTAATGTATATAATTGCTTGTATTTTCTCTTTCCTAATCATTTAATATCATTGAAATTTGAACTGAAATATCACAAATTAGTTTCAAAAATTAATTTTTACTTTATTGTTTAATAAATTTAATTTCAATAATCGATTTGAATAATAATATTTAAAAATCTAAAAATATATTATTTTAGAAGAAGATAAAAATAACTTTACAGAAAAAATATTTTTTAACTACTATGACTTAAAAAATAGAAAATAATTTGAATTTTCTAAAAATATATGTCCCACTTTAATTTCTTCAATTTAATTAAAAATAAATCATTAACATAAATATAATTAATTAAATATGCAAATTTTGAAATTTTTATTATCAAAAATAAAAATAAAGAAAACATTTAACCACGCTCTTTAGAAAATTATTTATAAATATTTCTACATTCTACATTCTACTAATTCTAAATTCAATTAAAAAAGATTTTTATTTTATATTATTGATATACTGTATTTAATAATATTAAATACATTACTAAATATAAAAATAATAATCGTATACTAAATATCTACCAGCACTCAATATTTAAATTATTCACAATAATTAATTAATTTGTCTAGCTAATTTCATTCGAATCAATTGCTCTACTACGAAAGCTAATAATGATTAAACTATTCAGATGAACTGTATATTATTAAACTTGATGATTCATTGTCACGTTTAGCCATCATAGGTATCATTAAATTTCTCTAACTTCTATTATTTGGATGGATTTCTCTCTCTAACTTTATTTGTCGTTTCCTTTTGCTTTCTCTTACCGTTTTAGTATGAACTAATATCATCGTAATGAGTTTCTTCTCTCAGAATAAACATTTAATTTGATTTTTGATGGTTACATGATAAATGTGTTTGCGGTTTAATGAATATTCGAATGATGTACATTAGCTTAAAGTAGTATGTAAAGTAATTTAAAATGTTTTTAGTGGTTTCTTGATGAAAAATTTTTTTATTTTTATTCTCTTTTCAAATTTACAATAATTAAAATACTAAAAAAGCGAGTAGAAGAAATTACTAATTTTACAATAATTTTGAGATTTTATGTCTGATCATATTTTATGCAAAATATTTACGTTTGTGGAAAAATACTACTTTTGTGGAAAAAATTATATTATATTATATATTTAATATTGAAAGAAATGGAAAAATTCTTGTTTTAATAATTTTTTCATAATGCAGTTAAGGGCATATATATTACTTTTATTTTGAACTAATAATAAACTAATGAATAAACATTAAATTAATTTTGAAATGCTTGAAAAATATTGAAATTATACTTAATATTTATGTTTCAAGAGATTAAAGAAAATTAAAAATTATACTGCATATATAAAGTTATTAATGTTAAATTTTGATAACATATTAATTCAATATTTATCAATATTTAATACTTGAAATATATTTGAAATACATTATATACAAAAAATTTAATCTTAGAAATTATATATAAAAATTTTTAATATTATTAAAACTATTTTTATTTTATATAATTTAACTATAAATTAAAAGTACAAATAAAGCTTCAAAGTTATTATTCTATTACTATAAAGTAATAAATTAATTTTTATATTAATTTATATTATTAAAATATGTCATAATGAACTTTACAAATTGCATTTATAATTGCTATATGTTTAAACTATACTTTGGATACAGTAGAGATCGCGTGCGAATACTGTTTGTATTGTACTTATAGCCATGTGGCTACGGAAGCTTTCCACATTGAAATCATGAAGTTGTCTCTGGATTAAGCTTTTTTTTCTTAAGTGCAGATAGAATACAAACTTATTCTTTTTGAACTCCTTTTTTACTCCATTTCTATCATGAAATTGTATAAAAGAATTCGTTTAAGATTTTCTGGGTGATAATATTATGAACAAATAATTTATATAATTATTATAAAAATTAGTATTATTTTTTAACGATGTCCGGCGGGGGATCTAAAGAAGACAGGAAAATAAAGAACGTGTTAATTGGAGTAGTATAACAAGGATTGGGCCAGGCCGGTACCACAGTAGATTTATAAATAAATTTTTAAGTAAAATAAATGAATAATAGCAAGAAGAAGAGTGAGGCGAATACAGAAGGGTATATGTACCTGAATGTGTTAGGAGATTTTTTTTTAAATTATCATTATGCTTAATCTTAGACTTTCATTAACAAATTATTATTAGACATGGAGTTTTAGCTTATATTTTTAAATTGATTTTGATTTTATGGAGATTTTCTTTAGCGACCCTATTCTAATATAATTTTATTCTATTAATTTAGAAAATTATTTGAAAGTAATATTCAAATCACCAGGTTCATACCACGAACAATATCGCGCATATTGTGCAAAGAAGTGATGGTGATAAATAAAATGCCTTCTAAGTTAAGACATGTGGACAAAATTGGAATGAAGCAGCCCGTGGCGAAGAAACCGAAGACAACCAAGCTACCAGTGTAAGGTTCAGGACTTGAGGTGTTTGATTTTGACAAACTTTTTTTGTTGTAGCAATAAAAATAATTTTTTATTTCATTTAAAATTTAAGTTACAAATGATAATTTGTATAATTTATCATGACACAGAGTTACAATGAATAGTATAAGCAATTAATTCTTCACATAGTAAAATACTTGTCGAATAACTGAGTGAGACTAAGAATTGCAATGTAACTTAGAATTGGAATAGCTTGTTGATCGGTATGAATGCAAGCATGGAAGTTTGGAAGTGTACCTGTGAAATTAGAAGAGCTTTTATAAGCTGAAAGATTCAAATGTACTTGTAAAGATATTTAGTCTTTCAAATAAAATAAATATAGGGTAATTTACGAATATAGTTATCGAAAGTTAAGAAAATAATAAAAAATAAAGAAATGATCGTGCGACAAAGAAGTTTTTTTAAGCAATAATTGAAATATTATTTAATTTTGGGAGGAAATATATAAAGTTTAGAAAATAATAATACTATTTACTGAGTTAAAAAAAAGTTTTAAATAAATTCACTGAGAAAAAATTGGTTTAAATAATTTTAAATATTTATTTTAATTATTATTTTAAAATGTACGAATAATATTTTACTGAATATGATTCTGTAACAACAAAAGCTATAATATTATAAGTACATAATTATATTATATTTACACATATTTAAATTTAATGAAATATTTAACGAATATAATTATTAAATTTGTACATTGTTAATATTATGAATCATAAATAAATTAGTATACATTTATTCAAACCCCATTTATGCTTGTTTGCCTGAATGCAGATATCAACAAATTTTAGCATTTAAGATTGATTATCCCTCATATTTAAAAAAAAAATAAGAAAAAATAATTACTTTGTGTTACAAGTTTATTCGAATATTATTTTATTAAGTGTACACATCATTGTGTTTCCCAGTATTTTATATCTATCCGTTTCGACATCCTACAGGCGATTTGGATATTTTACGTAAGCTAGTAAACAGTAAAAGAGACAAAGATAAAGTTTGCACTAAGTATAGATGAGCACAAACCAAGAAGAAAACTTAAATCTACTTATTTGTAAGTTTGTTACCAGATTATCCCTACTGCTATACATAGTATTGTTACCATCAGATATTGGTACATCTAAATCTAGCGAAAGAGAGCAACCGACGTGTCTTGGAAGAGAATTGCTTACATAATCTTTACAAAGAATGCGTATGGAATGGCATGGATTTTCAAAGCGATAAACTTTTATTTTCTTTAATATGTCTATTACTGGAATTTGTAATTAAAGATATTGTACTTATAATTTCCTGCTACTAAATTTTAATTTAGCTAAGATTTAAAAAAATTTGTTAAAATAAATAATAACTAAATATTTGATTTATTTGATTTATCTTATTTACAAATATATTCGGTAACTAATAAATTTATAAATTTTATCAAACTTCAAGATTTAATTTTATGTTGAAAGTTATAATATTTATATTGTCTAATGTACATACTAAATTTTCGAAATATTTGACAAATTATATTTTATTAAAATATGAATATTTACTTGAATTTGTAGTAAAATCAATCTATTAAAGAATCATGCTTGTCAAAGAAATAGGTAAATAAACTATTGTTTACCTTTTTTAAATAAGAAAAATACGAATATTAGGGCAAATAAAAATTGGTCATTTATGCTCAATTGTCTAACTATGCCTATGTTTTTATAATAAATTCAAAAGACTTGATTAAATAAAAAATTGTTTTACAATTTTATTTGAATTATTTAAATCTTGATATTTTGTAAATATAAAAATTTATAGAAAGCTTAAAATAATGATAATTTTTAAAATGTAATATTTATTGAAGTGTTGTATAAAATAATATTTTAATAAATTTAATAATAAATGCCTCTTGTATAATATTGTAGATTGGTGAATGATCTACATACTAATTCTTCTAATTTTATTCGTATCCATGATGAAAAAATATAATTTGATACAGAGTTATAATTGAATTTATTGAAAAATAACTAAAATATTTGTATTCGATTGAATATTTGTAGTTACATTCGTATATGATCAAATTTATGTGCTCACTGTGAAAAATATGTTTCATAATATACAATGAATGCATTTTACAATTATTTTCATTTAATTACTTTCTAATATTTTGTAATATTAAGTTAATAATATAATTATAACTAACTGGTTAAAATACCCATTTGAATTGTTTACAGATGGTAAATTAAAGATAAAAAGAAAAAACTATTATTTGGTAATACATTTTTTCTCGCCTAATTTTCGTGCCATTACGATCAAGAGAATATTTTTATATAAATAGATTTGAAATATTATTTATTTTCAAATTACTTATATATGATTGCATTAAAAAAATTAACATAAATGCGGCATACAGTTACAAACTAAGACTAGCTTTCAAAATACAATAAAGAATATTGAAGTAATAAAATTTATAATAATTAATTTAAAAAGCACGTTTTTATTTAAGCTATCCTTAACTAAATTAATGACCATGTAAGACAATTATATATTTTATTTAATAATTACCATTTTATCGATATATTTCATTATTTATGATTCTTTATATTTTAATAAACTTTTATTTAGAGGTTTAATAAATTCATAATGATTATATAATATTATAGTTAAAATCAATTTACTGCATTTACCTTTTATTATTAAATTTCATATTTTTAATGAAAATTTTAACTATGTAATTATTTTCTACACGAAGCTGGGAGATTTAAATGAAATTTTTTTTAATTTTTCAATGTTTCATTCATTGTCTTATCTATTTATTATAGAAATCACAGATTCTTTCAGATTTAAAATATCATTCGTATTTACAGTCTTTTTTTGTTCTTATTTTTATTATAAAATACAAATTTTGTGTTTATGCAGAGACTTGAATCTTTTAAATTATTATTTTATAAGATTTTTAGATTTTAAATTCTAACCACAGCATCTTATCGGAGTAATACAGTGTATAATGGTACAAAAGAGGTAAAAAGAATCAGGTAAGTGTTGAAATCTTTGTAGAAACATAACCATACCATCAGACAGTGTGCCATGGCAGATAAAATGCAAGTATCCGTTGAAAAACCATTTAAGCTTATCAAACACCATGACAAGTTAAGATAAAATAAGTCAATGAATATCGTCACCAATAAATATTTGGATGAATAGAGAGAAAAAAGAAAATGTCACCGATAAGCTACTCTAATAAGCAATCCTAAAATATGTAAATACACGCATTTACTTAATATACTTTCTTTTAGTTAATATAAAGTCTCATTTGAATTATTTAAAATATTGCATAAAAATTTTTATACTTTATGAATTATTTAGTAAAATTATAATTGGTAATAATTGGAAACTTAAAAATCTTTTTTTTACATATTATTTTGTGTGCACATTGCAAATTTTATGCGTTATAAATTCATGAAAATAAAGAATCTATTTATCATTAAAATTGTAACATTTATTTAATATATGTTCTATTATTTATGCCAATATTTCTAGAGCATATTTCATCACGAATAGTCATTTTATATTTTTTAATTTTTTTAATATGAAATATGTAATAATTGTAGTACAAAAATATATCTACAGCCACAAACATTTTGTCGTACACTACCTGTCGGTAACAGAAAACGTTAACAATCTTCGTACACACATTTGATAAAATAAAATAAAAAGAACGAAATGAGAATTATCCAGCAGCGACTGCCAAGGTTTTTAGAACCGCGAACCGTTGGGATTTAGAAAAGTCTATTCCCGTTAACATTTCGGGAAGTCTCGACGCCATTGAGGTTTCTCAAAATCAACAACGGTTAGCGACCGCCAAAAGAACATCGTGCTTCTAGCGTATAAAACAGTTTTGAAAAATATCCGGAGCAGCAGAAACCCCTCATCTACGGCTGCGTATTTGTTAACTATAATATCTCGTAAATAATTTGTAGTTTTATTTCAACTCCCTTCAATAACCCGTGACGATTCCTCCCCGTAATGAAAAGAACTTGTCAATCGGTGCCCAACGTGGGGCTTGAACCCATGATCCAGAGATTAAGAGTCTTATGCTCTATTGACAAGTTCTTTCACTAAAAATGCTAATCCGTTGGCGACGGGCAGCGCATGACAATTTATTAATAAAATTATTATCAAATTCATTGTCAGTATCAACCAATAATTAAATACAGACTATCATCTTTCCAATAATAGAAATTCACACTTGAAGTATTATGTTTCTATCTAGAAAAGGGGTTCTAGAAATGAAAAAAATACAATTACGAAGAAAATGTTTATGAAGAGTTCGGAATGATAGAATGTCTATCTTTAAGAGTTTATTTTTTATATTACATGCTAAGTAATCTTTTAGTACATACATAATTTAGTAATATAGAAGCTATATTAATTAATTATTTTAAGTCCACGTATAAATATTTTTCATAAGAATAATAAATAATAAGCTACAATGCTAATTAACTATTTTTAATAATTATTTTTAATAATATTTAAAATTATTTATTTCATATCTCATTCATAAAAGTTATCAATTTTATAGTTTTAAAATGTAAATAGTAAATAAATTAATCTCTGTGCATTCACAGCATCTGAATGTAACCTAAATTTATAATATAAATAATATATGCTGATTATAGTTTCTAATATCCAATCAGTATAAATACACACACACACGCACACAAACAAACACAAAAATATATATATACATATTAGAAAAGAAATTAAGCTATAAAATTAAAAATAATGCCCGAATTCCATAAGATTTTATTTTTCCTGTCTTACAGCTTCTAAAATGCTCTTACATTTTCATGATTTATATTTCATTATCACCGCCTCTTCTCTTTTTATTCTTTTTTTCTTGAATTCTCTTAAATTTTATATTTTTATTAAGAATTTTATACACATTTTTTTATTTATTTATCATTATTAATTTCTATATATATTTCTATATATATATATATATATATATTTATTTAGGAAAACATTAAGTACAATTTAACTCGTAGTTTTTACACGATTAATAAAAGAAAATTATTTTGATAATACCTTTTTAATTAAGATAATATCTTAGTGAACGAAATAATTTACTGTGAACATTTTTATCTTATACATGTTGAAAAAAAATTGTTCAGCTAAAATATTTTATATAGTTAAAGATTTACTTATTTACAATAAATATAATTAGAATAATTGATTTTAGATGACTAAAATAGACTGTTCTCACGCTATTTATTTTTATAAATTATTCTGCAGTACACTGTAAATTCAGATGTAATTCCATTCTTTCAATAACCTAATTTTTTTTTAGAATAAGTTAAAATAAAGGCTTAAACACAGAAAGAAACTTAAAAAAAACAGGCTTTTAAATACGTATTATTTAACAGAATATTGTATAGCTTAAGTCATTGCTATATAATTGCCTCGCATATGTATTTTATTTTATTATCTGCTCAATTTTTTTTTTATAAAACTTTTAGGAAGCAAAAATATTTTTCTAACGATCTTATAAAAAAACATTAATTTATAAATAATCAACCGAAATATTACTAATTTAGAAAAAATATAATATTATTCCAACGTTATTGGGTTTATTTTTATTTATTATTATTTATTAAGAAGATTATTTATATATTATAAATTTCTCAAATATTAAACTTTTTTAGCATAACTTCAATCATTCATTAAAAATCAATATTTATTAAAACTGAGAATATTTAACCTTCATAAAAAGTATATATTTTTTTTCGCATTTTATAAAATTATGCCCAAGAGATCAATTTAAGGTTTGAAATACAATCGAGAAATATAAATATAAATGAAAAAAATTTAAATAAATAAAAAATAATCATATTTAATTTGAATTATATTTGTTTCAATAACAAATATTAAAATTTATTAGACGCAGTGTAAATGATTTCACTTAATTTGATTTTTACCATTTTTTATAAAGTTGTAATGTATTTTTTAAATCAAACCAATATTTTTTATGTACACATATATAGCTTTTACACATAGATAATTTTTAATTAAAAAGAACACAACTAATAAACTATTAAAATGAACACAACTTTTCTGATAATACAATCAATACATAAGTAATATTTATAAAAATAATTTTAAATAAATTTTATGTTTGTGAATTTAGAAAGCCTAGTTTTTATACTGTTTTGAGATGGATGTAATGTGGTCTTGGCAGCCGCTTGAATTTGACATTAAGCGAGTTTGATAACGAAAACAACTAAAGAGGAGAGTGTTAACTCGTGCGCCTCTTAACTTTCAGACTAAAAGAATAATCGCACGTAAGATTTTTTTCTATGCATTAATAATAGTGTACAGTAGTACAGTATACAATAAGTATAGTGATATAAGTGTATTGTCGATATTGAAATATAAAAGCATCGTGTTAAATCCATCATTCTTATTCTTTGTTGATAATTTAATTGTGTGCATGCGCTATATTCTAAACAATTCTCTAAGTTCATGTGAAGCACTTGATGTTCAATACTTTATGAAGTTGCAATATTATCTGCAGACTACTTAGTCAATTACGCCATTACTATACAAACTGTGTTCTTTTAATACAGGACGTATTCCAAGTATAGTTTTAGTTCTAAAGTCGGTCCTATTAAAAAATAATAGAAATAGAATGGATTTTTTTTTTATTTTACACATTTAATCTTTATAAATATAATGAAAACCTTATTATGAACTTAAGTGATTTTTAAACTTTCAATTTTTTTTTGTTTTTATTTCTTTTTCTAATAAAATTTAATTGCTTATATGATGAATTATTGAAGTCTCATTTTATTTATTTTTTGGTTTTTCAAAATTAGTATTTTACATAAATTTATTAATTATATTTTTTATATTCAAGATTAATTAATGGTATAAATATAAAATTAAATTTTATCATATTATTGGTTGTAATTAATTTTATTTTATTTATCTTTTTAATTGGAACAATTTTTTCTAAGCTTGGTTAAACAGTTTCTCTATCGATAACTGAAATCTATCATTTATCACTAAAGATACTAAAAAATATAAAAATATATATTTAATATAATAATAATTTTATACTAAAAGATATATTTGTAGTGTATAATGTACAATATAGAATTATTATAAAATTTTGAACTATAAAATATAATTATATTTTTTATAATCTAAGTAATGTGAAAACATAATTTAGAACAAGAAATATATCAATAATAACAGATTTTTGAAAATAAGTATATAATCTATAATAAACAACGTCTAGAATTGTCTATGAGTCTTATAGACTATAAAATTTTATTTTCAAAGATTTAGAGCTTTTAAAATATTATTGAATAAAAAAAATTATCATTAGAAAATACAGATCATTAATAATACCTTAAATGAAGTCTAGGTCTCGTAATTAAAAGGTTAAAATAACCAAGTTAAGTTTTACCATTAGAGAATGACCAACTCAACTACAGCACAATGTCACATTCGTAGACAAAGTTTCCCGTGTGTTACTATTCTCTCTGATGAATTTATCATTTTAAGACTTGGTTAGTGTTTAACTTGTTTGGTGTTCTCGACCAAGCCACGAATCTTGTCACCGTCTCAACTGTCCCCTCGAGAATTTATGAAGAGAAATTACGAAAACAACGTACTACTCAACGTAATAGTTCACTCAAAGTAATTAGTCCTATCTAGGTCTTATGGGGTTCAACTACATGTCTTATTGTAGATTTTGAGAATTTTAAAAATAATATTGAATTAAAATTCAGCGTCTGTTCTATCACAATATTTAATTAAGAAAATAATCAAAATTTCGAATATAAATTCTAATTAATTAGCGACAGTTTGCGTTTGGGAATTCATTTTTAATATTTTTTTTTTTAAATAAAATGAATTGAAAATTTTTAGACTAAATAAAATTAATAATTTTCAATTTACGTAATATTTATATATTAAAAAATTTATAATTTTTCAAAAAATATAAAAAATCTACACTATATTTTTTTTAATTGTTCAATTTTAGTAGTTATAAATATTATTTAAAGTATAAGTTCTTATAAAATGTAAAATTAATGTTTTTAATTGAAGTTTATTAATTTTTTTCAAAAAATTTGTTATAAATTTTATAAAAATCTTGTTCCAGTTCAATAAATTTCATTAAAATAAACTAAAAAAGAACATGAAAAATTAAGCTCAATCTTTCGCGGTGCGAAGTAAGGTACTTTTATATAGGCATTTAGTTCTTTTAGGATTTTAATGAATAAGTTCAGTTATACATGATATTCAAATCTATTTAAAACTATAATACAACATAATTTTTTTACTTCTTTTATCTAGTATATTTTATTATAATCATAGATTTTTATATATAAATGTTCATTTAATTGAATGAAGAGATATAAATTTTTTATGATACATATAAATGTATATAAATGAATATAAAAGAATAAGAATCTTCATCAATGTTCTCATTTAATCAATTGTTTTTTATAATATTTCATTATAACAATTATTATTTTTCAAAATAATTTGACGTTTTTATAAAATTATAAAATATAACCAATAAAATAATTTACTATCAACAACTCAAAAAAACTCATGAAAAATTTACAAAAGAAATTGAATCATTAATCAGTGATATTTTAACGAGGTAAAATAATTCATATCTAAACTTAAAAATCCAGCATCCATAATATGCTTTAACAAGATTTCTTTGACATAACATGGCATATGACTCACAATTGTATGTAGTTCATTCATAGTAACGATTAACAAAACAACTCATCGCCTATGCAGAAACGCGGGCGCGGATTACAAAGGATCATGGATTGACGCAATGGTTTCCGTCCTCCTCACTACAGTCGATCTCTTTTACCCGCTATATGCACGAGTATAGGGTCTAACAATAGACTGTATATCTCTCTCATTTTTCATCGAACCCGTAATATCGTTTAGCTACCGTTAAGCCGATAAATGCTCGCCTCCATTTGCAACTCGCGAGGAATTATGACTATCTTTCCCATGGGTTGCAGTGACGTGGGTGAGGTTATGATGGCAGTGCAACAACTACGTCAGCCACAAAAAAAAGAATAACAATTTTTCAGTAATATTTATTAAATCATATCTACAAATCTATTGAAAATTTATAGAGAGTTAGATAGGGGATTTAACTTCTATACTTTTAATATACTCGAAATTATATTTTTAGAGCTTCCATTAACTACATAAAATAGTAGTGGAATATAAATTATCTCAAAAATTTTAAATAAAAAGTTATTCATTTTAAATAATTATAAATTTTTTATTTCTCATTTGTAAAATTTATATTATAAAGTGATGTTAAAATACATTTCTAATAAATAATATAAAATTAAATACAGAACGACTAAAAATACTTATTACATCACTATATATATATATATATATATATATATATATATATAGCAGTCTTACACCTCTAAAAATAACAATTATTAAAAAGTTATTTTAGACTTTTCTACAATTCAATAATTCTTTAGTTTTTAAAATAAAAATTTTATTTTGAATTAAAACTTAACAAAAAAATTTTTGTTAATTTTTTTAGATGTTGCTTTTAAAATTATATCTAGAAAAATGGAATATAAATAATAAATAATCTAAAATAATTTACTTCCGCGAAAGTTTTAACTGATAACATAAAATGGCATATGTTAACTTTAGCGTGAACGACGCAAGTGTCATATATATACTATTTGTATCATATTATCCGGTTACGTAGGATCAAGGCTGTTCATCTATACAAATGTATAGATTTCTGTTCTCTTTTTCTTTATCTATTTCTCTTGCTGCCTCTTTCTTTTTCTCTTACCCATTATTGTACAAAATGATTAAAGTCAAAATAAAAATTAAGAACGAGTATCGATTTTGAAAACGTACTTTTTAATTGCTACATTTGATACCAAGTACATTTTTGAAACAAAGTAACCGTGAATAAACTTATGAAACTTATATTAATAACTATTTCTTAGTTAAATAATGAATTAATTCACTGAATTTTTCGATAGATTATAATAAAATTTTATTATAATACCGATAAAAGATTTATATCTAACTTACTTAGGAATAAAGAAAAAAAGGAAAATAAAATATATTCAGAAAAATTATTATTCGATAAATTATTACCAACTCACTTTTTTAATCCCTAATTATTATAAAATAATTGCAAACATATTTATTTAATAATCAATAACTAGTTATATTAATCTTTTATAATATTAGAAATATTTTTTAACAAAGGTTAAGTTATTTATTTATTCATTTTGTATACTTGTGATAATTAAAAAAAATTATTTAATAAAAAACTACGTATAAAATTTTTCTACATATTCTGTATTAAATAATAATAATGAATATGACTAAAATTAAAATGTGAAATTACAATTATATATAAAATTATATTATTATATCAAAAATTATGTTAGAAATTTAAACACATATTATGTATTATCAGTGTTAAAATCTATACTTTTTATAAAATTAATGTTTTATAAATATTACAATTTACTTTATGAAAAAAATAAATAAATTGTAAGTTATATTATGACTTTAACATGAGTTATTATTTCAATTTTTATAAATATCTCGATAAACTGAAATAAGCTTAAAAATTCGATATTAAAAAGGGCTTGAAAACATATATTTCTTGAATTAGAAGGCTTAATTATATGCATATAGTATGACCGTAAACTATGACGTATAACCTTAGTCTGTAGATTCTTGGACATGTATAATATATCTGTATATTGTTGGATGTTTATGATGAAATAAACACATTTATTAATTAGTGTATTTACCTAGAGAAAAACTAATATTATGCGTCTTTTTAAATGGCTACACATATATGCGTTAACGTTTTTTTATCAAATTTAATTAATTAATTTTTATTTATAAAATAAATTGTAAAATAATTTGAAAATTGAACTTTAAATTGAAACTACTTTTTATTAAAAGATTAAAAATCTAAATATACTGAATAATATAACATGTACATAAAAATATGAAAAAATATGTGACCTATGTAATTAAACCAATTCGTGAATATCATATCAATAAAACGAGAAGATTTCTTATTATAAATTTATAATTTTCATGAGATTCTATATATATATACCTATTTATACATTCATTTATCCATATAAGTATATTTTTATGGTTATTTAATTTACGTTATTTAAATGAGAATTATTTAAAATTTAATTAAAATAAAACCAAGCATTTTAAAGATTTTCAGTTAATCTATAAATATACTTAATATTTATAGATTAAGTTATATTTATACTATAGATTAATTTATACTATAAATATTTTAATATTTAAATATAGATTCTTTTACAAAAATCCATTCTTTATGTTAAATTATGAATTATCTGTAACTTTCAAATATTCTTTGTAAGTTTTTCTTGTATATCTATAATAAAAATCACATACCAGTATACACCTTGGTACAAGAAATAAAGAAACAAAAGGAATGGAAACAACATTAAAGCAACCTGACATGCTGTACGAGTTCAATTCCAAACTGCAGAAAATCTTTGAATCAGTTTGCTTTGTAAGATCTTTTCCCTTTTATACTTTTCTTTTTTGCCAGCTTTGCTATATATTTCTTTCTCTTACATATACATACTTGTTCAAAGCATCTTATTATCTCATTCTAGACTAAGTTTCATAGTTTGTTTTAATTGAATTGGATTTTGTAACTGTACAAAATATTGATAAGCTTGATATTCTAACATTGGTGTAATTTAACATCAAATATCATAAAATATTCCACTGTTTCCGTTATTGAATTTTTATTATTTGTATTTCATGAAATGTCTTATTCAGCATTTGATCTATTTTTTCTTGTATTTCAATACTTGGTCAAAAGATGCTTAAAGATGACTATTATAAATATATAAGAATAAACTATTCATAATCTTACCGATAATAAGTGAGCTACAATAGTTTATTTATTTAAAACCGCACCTAAACGACTGTATTGAAGATACAAACAAAATATGAACATTAAAAATAATTTAAATTTTCTACATTTCAATTACGAGTACAATAATATTTTTATAAAATAAATTTAATGTTTCAAAATAATGGAGAAAAGTTACTTTATTCTTTTCTGGGTATTACAAAGTTAAATAATGATAATAATAATAATTTAATGATGTACCGTATTAATTTTTATTATTTATAATTGTCACAATAGAAAGAATCACTAAAAAGAAATTTTATATAATTTATATGCATTTATTGCCTATATCATTTTTAATCATAATGATTTATTCATATAAAATATTTACCAAGTTTTAAGTCGTTGATTGAAAGTGATTCTCCAAGCCAACACCTTTTACTTCCCAATTGAGGAATAATATTTTTAGTAATCATGATAATAATTTAATTAATAATAATTTATAAATAGCATACAGTAAAATATAAAATTATGATATATATATATATATATATATATATATATATATACATATATTTATAGTTAAAATTGAAGAAATGTTTTAAAAAAATAATCATTGTTTAATTAAATCATATTTATTATTAAAAATATAATCCACTTTATATGTATTTAATGAAAAATAACCATCTTCAACAATCTTGCGACATCGCTACTAAATTGAATACGATCTTATTTATTCCATTTACTTTTAGTACTCACTACAGAGCATCGAGGCAAAGGAGCGCAATTTGGAGAAGCACGAGTGGAATCCGCTAAGATGGGAATACATGGATGTACCCTAATTCACCAGTATATACATGCTGATCAGATAGACACGTGCACCCAGAAATGCGTCACACGTGCGAACATCTGATCTTGAATTTATTCACGAGCTCCAAAGTTGAGTATTCGAGCGGTCCATTACCTATGTATAGAGGTCATTTCTCCTTCAACTCAGTAACGATATGTCACAATCCTCATACTATATCCTACTTTCTTCCGGACCGCAAGATACTATTTCCACCGTCACATGAGTTAATGCGACAGATGACAACACTGATATTTCTGAATGCTGCTGGCTGAACGAAAGTAGTTTTTTGCTCTCAGTAGACGCATGGAATCCCCTCCTAGTACTTTAGTGTAAACATCGTGTTGGATTAGCACAATTCAAGGAAAAACTTATTGTTCATTCAGCTTAGTGATGTGAGAAAGCAATGTGTTAAAGTCATTTACTTTAATGTCTTGAATGTTTCTTATGATCTCATGTTTATGAAAAATAATACAATAAAAAATATAATGACACAAACTGCTGTAATAATTATACTATTGCAATGAATAGCTTTTATTTATTGGAATGTATAACATAATGGAAACAAAAATTTAATTCAATTATATAATTATCTGTAGGTTACATTAATAATAAAAATGAAGTTTTATCAAATTTGGAGTTAATAATATATTTAAGTATTAAATAACATTTTTAGTACATTATCCATCAAAAGTATAATACTTAAAGTGAAAAATATGATATGAAATACACTTATTTATTAATCTAAAAGAAATCTATAAATATTACTTACATAACTAAAGAAATTGAATATTCATCAGGTTTATGGTAAAAAACTTAATGCATAATTCAGAACATTTTTATATTGGAACCAGCAAATTTTTATTTAATTAATCGAATATTTATGTTTTTAAATTCTACTTTTTTAATTCTACAAAAAGTGAATAAATATTTGAAAAGAAAATAGATAGAAAAAAATTTATCATTCTTTAATTTATATTTATTGCTATATTTATTACTATATCAAAAAATACTACCATACGTATTCATATCTGCTGTAAATTAAGTAGATAATAGTAAAGTTATGTAAATAAAATAAGATAAATAATAAACTAATAAAATAAATAACTATTAAGAATTTATGTCAGTATAAAAATATATATTGTATAACTAATAAATAATAAATAATATCCCATTAATATGATATTTCCATTACTCAACACCTAAATAATTATTTGGAATATGAATACATACATAATTAAAAATAAATAAATTTAGTTCAATAATAATACTTTGGTTAACTACTTTAATAAGCTACATTTCATTTATAATTAAATACTCTCAATAATGAAATATATCCAATAAAAAAATAATTTATTTTCTTTAAATATATATTTCTGAATCTTTTCAAAATATTTTGATATTCATATCCAACTGCAATTTAAAAGTTTTTTGAAAATATTTAAAAATACACGTTTTTTCTTTTAAAAATTAAAAGTTGAAGTAAAATCATTGACAAAAGTAAACCTACTAATTTCTTAATTTTTTAGAAGTTTAGAATACAACTGTACTTTATATATTCATATACTCGTATTTTAGGCTCAGTTTCATTACGAAAAATAGAACATAAAAAATTACTTGTAGCAAGAATCTAGCATCGCTCTTATGTGAATATGCATGTATACATGTGTGTACATTTGTTTACACAAATACATGACTATATTTAAGCATTTATATAGCTTACCTCCTATATGCACAGAATTCAAAGCTGTAAACTCGACTCAGCCAAACTCCCATAGGAGGAGTTTACAAACGTCGGAAAAACTGCAAATGAAGAATAGGAAGGAGAGGTGATAGAAATACAAGTAAAAATGAAAGAGACAGCAATAGAGAGAAAAAGAGATCAAGTTTAAAAGCGGTCTAAGGGAAATCTTTTCACGCGCTCACTCAACCGCTCTTCCTCTCGTTGCAGTTTGATTTTAACCTCAATTTAACCTTCAGTCGCATGCAAGTAGTTGTACCCACATTCATTCGAAATTCAAGCCATTTTTACCATCGAAATTCTCATGAGATACGAAAATCGAATTTCCGTCAAGATAGAAGTCGATTGAAAATAAAAGACTAAATTAAAAATAGTCAAACAAACAAAATAAAGGAGCTAATAATATATTCATATATTGGTATTTTTCATTTGTAAACAATTAAAATATACTCATCAACATACATTATGATATATATACACAGTCAATTAAATTGATAACATCATACTTAAATAAATATTTATTTTGAATTAAAGTTTAGTCTAATTATGAAATGAATAAAATAACATGTTAATATTATAAATAAAAACTCATTTTTTATGAGTTAAAACAAAAAATATCTTCTATCCGATAGTATTATTTTAGTTTCAAAGATGATTCGGATAAAAAAATAAAAGATAATTTTTTAATATGAACAAAAATAATTAAATATAAAATTAATCTTTCTTAAATATATACATTTGCTTGAGCGCGCGTGAATAATTTAAAAAATTGCAAAATTAAAAAGAAAATTGGAAATTCAAGTTTCATTTATAATGTGAAAAGCGTCATAATTTAATCACTTCAGATAATAGCTTTGCCTACATATGCGCGTGTATGTGTACTGAAACGATATTCCACTCAGCTTAACCTTTTAGGCTTCCGACACAAGTCAACCGCTTACGCAGTAATGGTATTTAGTTCTCTCTCTCTCTCTCGCTTTCTCTCACTTTTCTTCCTTTTATCCCTCATGCTCTCTTTATCTTATACTCGCTTACGAATACAAATATACACGTGCGTAAATGACTTATATTTATCTGATTTTTTTAAAAGTATAAGTATTCTTTATTGTTTATAATATAATATTTATAATAAATAACAAATTTCATTTATTATATGAAAATTGACTTAGTTTGTTTCACGTATGTTATTAGGAGTAAACTATAAGATCTTCAATATTCAATAAAATTTTGTTTAAAATAAAATATTGTTGATAATTATATTATTTTTCTAATAATATAATAATCGAATAATTGAATAATTGAATAATAATAGTTTTAATAATAACCGAACAGTTTATTAAATATCATAAAATTATTAAATATATTTATTTCAAACAAACAAATTTGTAATATTTTTTATATAAACATTTAATTTAATTATCTGAAATACAATTATTAGATTTTCTAAAATTTTAAAAATCTTATGTAATGTATATATTATTTCTTTAATATACACTATAAATTTTAAAAAATTATTTTGTATCTAAAATTTTTTTTTAAAATATGTCTGATTTTAATTCAAATCAATTCTCGTAAAAAATGAAATAGAAAATATGAAAGTTGTAGGTTAATAAATGAGTAAAATCTTGGCTATTATCATACAAATTAAAATTTATAATATTTCTAAAAAATATATTCTTAGAATTGTAATCAAAAACGTTAATGATTTTTAACTACAGGAACCAGAAGATAAAAAATATATAAAATAAATAAAAATTATAGTCTAATATTTATGTGCAGTATACGCATTTATGTATATAAGTATTTATTAAAAAATTGTCAATATAATATTCGTGAATTTTCAATGTTAGTTTTATTAATAAGAATATTATTAGTCATTATTTTCGAAATAGTAATTTCCATGTCATAATATTATTGATTTATTATCATTTTTATAAACATATCCATTTTCACATTGTATTTGTATGATGAATTTTTAAAACTAGACAAGTTATATTGGAATCGAAGTAATTTTATAAATGATCCTTTTTAAAAAAACCATCTAGAGAGATTTTTGAAACTAAGTTATAGCTTCTGGTTCTAAAATTTGAATAGTGAGAATAAGTAATAGTTCTTTATACTATTTTAAAAAAATATCATATATTTTGTGTCAGGAAAGGATTATTACCTCATCAACGTAAAATTTGCAGGAAAAGATATAATTTTATTATTCATTTAATTTTTATTTAAATTCGAAGATTATTGAGAATCAGTAAACAATAATACAGTTAAATCGTGTAAATGATTCTTTTATCGAGTGACAAATATACTAGGAGAATTTTAAAAGTCAGCTTTCAAAAACTGAGACTATAAAGTTTTGAGTCAAAGCTTGAAATAATGAAAAAGCATAAAAAAGCCTTACTGTTATTTCTATCTGTTTCATAAAACTTATTTATCTTTTCTTCTAGTGGTTTTCTTCATTATTTTATAACGCACGTTTTACGTATTATATTCTCAGTAAACGTTCAGTTAATACAAATTTTATTAAATATGAATATATGTAAGAATAATTTGATTATCTCCACATTGTACATGACACTGTAAGTGTGTAATGAGTTGACACATTAATGTTTAATAATTTAAGTATATATTGAAATGTTTTCAAGAAACAACGATTTTGAAACAATTTTAAAATTCTTCATAGCTTAGAATTTTTATCTTTTTAGCTTAGAATTCTTTATGCTTTTCTCAACTTACGAAATTGAATTTATAAAAATATATAATATATAATATATAGTATAAGCGTGTGTGGAGCGAAAGAAGGATATGTGCGTAAGTGTGTATTCCTATAACTTCAATTCGAAGGACAAATTGGACTGTTGACCCTAATGGACGCTTGGCAAAAGCAAGATGTTTCCCAAACTAATTCAAGACAGCAGTAAATTAAATATTTTCGAAAATTTAAGAAACGATTATAAATTTATATTAAAATAAGTTAATTAAAATTTAATAAGAATGAAAGTTATTGTCAAAAAATGATAAAAAGATACAAAGATGAAAATTCTTGAAAATATTAATGAATTTTATAATTTTATAACAAGCATCTGCAATTTTTACAGTGAGATTGGAAAATTGTAAGTAACGGGATCAGCGATTTTATCCTCGACACTAGAAATAGCAACTTTAAAATTGATATTTTTTTCGTACTTTTATCAAAGCAGTTAAATGTTGTATTAGTTATAGAAATTTAATACCATAAATAACTTATTTTAATTAATGCATACCTTTTATTTTTTCAATGTCTATTCTCTATTACTTGGTGATCGTAATAGATATTACGTGACTATTTCTAGTTAGGTTATAAGACATCGAATTTGGTATAATTGCAATCAAGCAGATATAAATAAATTTATTATATAAAATACAATAAAGAAACTTATTATAACAATTATTTTTGTTCAATATATATTATAAATTTTTGTGAATTTCAATTTGTTTCATATTTAAATTAAATTCAAAATACAAAATAACATCGATATAAACATCTTTATAAATTATAAATAAATTTATTGTGCAATATAAAATATATAAATGTATACTAACAATATTAAAACAATAATTATTGACGAAAAAAAATAATGTTTTATACTAATTAAACTAATTTACATTTTTTACTCTTTTTATAACAATTAAACTTTCATGAATCTGTATATACGTAAATAATACAAAATTTCATGAAAATCAAAATTTTGCTCATTTAAAAACTTTTTCTATAATTTCTCTTATAATAATTGATTGTGCGCATCTTTTCTTGGAGTATCTACAAGTAAAGAAGTTATCTGTGAGCTCGTCTCTTTTCACGTTCCTTGCAGCTACCTGAAAATCACTTCTAATTGCGCTGAATACCGTTTCTCCAGCATCCTCATTTACATTACGTTTGTGTCACCATAAGGTATTAATAACCCTGATAGCGCAAGAGAAAAAAAGGTCTTAAAAGCCGACTTAATCCACGAAGAAACTTTCTTTCATCTAAAGCATTTAATTACTGGAGGACAATTTTGCGCTCGTTTCACTAGTCCTCTTTTTATTTCAATACATAAATATTATTATTAATTATTGATATTATTATTATTATTATTTTTTTTATTAAATGATATATTAAATTTTTAATATAATACATAAATATACATATAAATATATATACACTTATATACTGAAATACAAAATTCTTTTATACTTTAATTACATTCAAATTGATATCGATTATATTATTCTTATGATAGCATCGATTAAAGCGATTATAAGTATTAAAAAGTGCAGGCATTATCGATTAAAAAGACACTCGAAGATACGTTAAGTTTAACCAAGAAAGTTTTTAGTTTAAATAACTTCAGTAAATATAAAAATTAAAAGATAAAAAATAATTTATAAGTCATTGATTAAACTCGAAAAATGTGACACTATAAATCGGGTCAAAGAAACATTAAGTCTTAAAGTTAGAAAATATTTTATTTTTTATGTTTTGTCAATGAAATCAAAATTTGTTTGTTTCTTGAAATGTTTAGATTAAACTTAAATTATGGAAATGTAAAGTAAACATTAGTAATTATCGTACAAGAGCATAGAAAATCACTTGAAAACATTAATTTCTATGTAGTAAAATAAGAATTTGAATTCTTTTATAATAATATAAAAAAAATGTTTAATAAATATTTTATTGTACTAATATTTTCTTAATATTTCTGATTTTTAAGAAAGTAAATAAATTTTTAAAACATTAAAATATAAATTTGTTTATAGTCAAAATTTGAAAATATTAAACATCAAGAATAGACAGGTTATATTATTTATAACAATTATTATTTTTATTTGAAATTCTCATACTTATTCAAAGAATAATGTAACATAATGTAGATATCGATTTATTCTAAGAAAACTTCTACTTTTCTTTCATAGTTCTTAATTTTTAAGGGTTTTCAAGAATTTTCTCATTAAAATTTCTTCAAGCTTTTAAACTTTAGAAATGAGGTATATTCTATATATAGTGAAATATTTTACTTTGCTAATACTATCCACGAGATTAGTATTGTAAAAAAACTATTATTACATATATGATTTATTATTAATTATATATATCAATCATAATTTAATGTGACAATTTTTTTAACTATTGGTTCTATAATAAAAAATTATCCCGTAAGTGTAGTGTGAATTTTTATTAATGTTCATAATCGCATTAGCTTTTTTCGTAAATTATGTAATTAAATATGTAGTTTCATGTATGATTTTTTAATAAGTTTCTGAAAAATACAAAAGATTCTTGATTTTAAATTAAATTATATATATGTATATAATTAAAAATTAAACATTTTAATAATTATGATAATTTAAATGAGGCGAGGTTAAAAAGATATTTTTAATTAAAATTAGTCAGCTTCATTCTAAATTTTTCAATTTCATAACGTTCTATAAAGTATTAAGACATATGATAAATAAAAAATATTATTATTAAAAACTTTGAAAATTTTTTACTATAATAAATTTTTTATTATAATATCGTCTGTTATAAGCTAAAAATGAGTTTTTTTATTATTTATTATAGAAAAAGTAAAAATAATCAAAGCTAAAAACATAAATATAGAAAGAAATATCTAATTATTTAATATTTTTCAAAAATAGTCTTAATATTTAAATATTAATTAAAACCATAACATTATAAAAATATACGACAATATATAGTATTAAAGTATAACTTACAAGAATTTTTAAGGTTTACTAATTAATGAAACAACACTTATATTATAACAATTATTATTTATAATTAAAACTATTTAGTCAATAAAAGGTAAAATAAATTAATTTTAACAATACATATACAAAATCACATTTAAGAAAACAATGTTTTCATTTTTATTATTTTTATAACTCTTCTGTATTTACATGTAACACGCGCGCATGTGTATGTAATTAATGATAAATCGTTTTACCTTTGATGTATTCAATAAAAATTTTGAAACTAGAATTTGTTGTAATTACACAATATTAAATCAACCAATTAAGTATCTAATTTATATTATCATCAATACAATATAACTTTTGTATATATTATAATAATTTTCGAGTACCTTAATTTTAAAAATTTCATCAATAATTAAAATTTTCTTTCACTTCATGCATTATCATCATAATATCAAAGCAATTATTTTTTTTATTTGGCTATTTACTTCATGATATTCAATAATATTCAATGATATTCAATCATGTTTAACTATTATTAACTATCAATATCTACCATAAATATTCATTTGAATACTATGGGTAATGTTACTTTTGAATTAAATAGAAGAATTTAGATTTAAAATCCATCAAGCAATAAATTATAGAATTTAAGTTAATCCTTTAGCTTTCATTAAACATATTGTACAGAAAAATAATTATAATTATGTTTAAAAAGAATCCTATTTTAATTTATTTTTTTTTTGGTCTTACGGATAAGACAAAAATACTAATTAAATAAGAATATAACATAATTTTGTAATTTAAAACCATAAATTGCTTATATAATTATATAATATGAAATAAAATATTATACAATAGTATTTTCTATACTAAAATAAAAACTGGCAGCTCAGCGTTAATAAGTAATTAACAGTAATCGAATATTCATTTTATAATTGAACAATACAGAAAGTTTGTTACTACTTACAGAAAAATTATATTATTTCATGATTTGTTGAATTACTTTCAAATTTTAAAAATATTTTTACTTTATTCCTTGCGATAGTTTTTCATTGAATTTTCATTTTTCTATATTTGTATGTTTTTCTACATAATTATAGGAATTAAATTTTTCTAAACATATACTGTCAAAAAAAATGAATCAATAATGTTATCACTAATTATTATAAGTGATTATTATAATCAATAATTAATTTTTAATAATAATAATTAATAAAGTTATTGTTTATTAGTGTATAAATTATTAAATTTCAATAATATTAGAAATTATATGTATTTTTTTGCATTTTTGTATAATATATTGATATTGTATTCCAGTTCTGAGTATAAAAACCAAGATCTATCATCTATTATATTAAAAAAATAATCTAAAAAAAATTTCATTATTTATTATTTACATTATGTGATACTAATATATTTTGATTTATTAAGATAAATGAGTTAAAAGTATCAATCTCAATTCAACAGACGGAATGAAGTAACAATAAATAACTTGATATTTTACTTTTTCAATTGAAAATTTTGTTAACATGATGGTCATAAACTGTCTACTCTACTCATCAGAATTTGCTCTTATATTTTAGAAAATTTAGAAAATAAATTTAGGTTTTTATAAACTATCCTAGATCAGCGCAATTGTCTATCTTGATATACGCGCTTTCCGAGATTTATTGCTGTTAAGAACTAGTGAAAGCAATTTGGAAGCTAGCCAGAAGTGCACTCGTTTAGGTTTTGTCGATGACATTCTGTGCAGGCGTCAGTAATTTCATACGTCTATAAAAAACAAGAAAGAAATATCGGAGCCCCTCTACACTTTATTGCAATACGTACCAATATTTGATATGTATCAAAGTACGCGCATTTTTACAGATGGAACTCTGTTTATTGTAGAATAATAAAGGTAGCATTAGATATGAAATTTATTACAAAACAATGTCTGCAATAAGAATATGAATCAATAAGAAATAGAAAAATAAAATGTTAGACTTTTTTCTACAATTATATCAGATCAACTTCTACAAAATAAAAAAATTAAAATTCAATATAATATAATTAAAACTGTTTCTAGATAAGTTTTTCTACTTTAAATAATTATTCAAATATAGAAAAAAGATGATTTCATTTATAAAAGTTGTATAACTTCCTTTCAGCATTAAAATTGAACAATTTTTTAATTAATAAGTTAAGAATAAAATCTAATTTTATGAATTATTTTAAGATTTTTTAATTATTTAAAATTTAATATAAAACAGAGAGAAATTTTATGTTATTCAAAAATAATTATTAATTAATTAATCCTTTTATGTTATACTTAACGGAATTGAAAAAAAGTGTGCAGAAATTAAAATTAATTGTTTACATCATACTGAACTCTGTTATGTTTAAATTTTCGATTTTAAACAAAAACAATTAATGTTTAATTTCATAGTAGAATTAAATAAAAATTTTATTAAAAATTTCATAAGATTTAAAATGTAGAAAACAAATTTTTTTATAAATTTATAAATTGTTTATGAATTTTTTATTTCATACTTACACGTTGCCTTTTATGTTTTCACATAAGATAATTTTATTTTTCAGAAGAACTGCATTGTTCATATCACATTTTCATATACATTTCAACTTAACTGCTGATAAATAAATAACTGTTATAAAAGCTTTGTTTGCTTTACAATATTGAATTAAAAATTTATCAACCATTTCTAAAATATTAAATTTTTTACAACTTAATATTGTTAGTTTTAGACCATCGATAATGACTAAGTAATGGTTGATGTACAATGTTCAGCATAATAACAATGACATGTATCCCTTTCGGAAAACTATATTACGTTGTAACTTCCTTTTTGAATAAAGCAATAATCAAAATCCTCATAGAAAGATTAAAAGATTTATTAAAGTATGTATGAATATTATAATTATTTTTTTAAGAATGCAATAATATAATCATTTTTATGTATATGTGTATGTATTTGTAAAATTATTGATAAATATGTATGATATTGATATATGATATTTTCTCAAATCCAGTAAATTTAATACAGTGTTTAATACATTATGGTGCTATCATTAATTATTTTTTACTATAAAATTATAAAATTATGGAATATTCGATGTTTATTTGTTTATTATATGTTATTTATTAATTTTTTTTATTTTTTATTTTATTTATTTCTTTATTATTTTTTTATTATTATTTATTTATTCGATGTTTATTTATTAGTTATATGGAATAGTTATTTTAAAAATCAAATGTTAATAGAAAAATTATTATGATATTTTTTGTTGTAGTAAATTATCTGTTAATAATAAAGCATTCGATAAAGTAATAAAAATTTTATTATTATAATGTCTTGCTAAATAAAGGTTACTTAAATACAAAAATAATAAATAAATAAATTATAACAAGAATAACATACAAATAATTATAAAATGACGACAAAAAATGTGTACAAGAAATTCATTGTGAAAACCTTAAAAATTTGTTCATTAAATATGTATTAATAATGAAGTGATAGAAATGACGAGAAGCTTAACTCAATAAAGCATGGAAGATCTAACATCGTGCATGCGTAATTCGACTACGCTTGAGCGCACGAAACGTTTTTGTACAATAGGATGATCTACGCGAGCCGTTATTACAGCACGTCGAAGTCATGAGTGTATATGTGCGTGCGAATTCTGCCATGACGTCATTTGCATTAACGAGCCTCGATTTCACGGTACGGCAAATTTGATCACCCGTACGTCGTGAACGACGTCGCACCTTCGAAAATGCAGCAAATCGTGATGCCCTCGTTTAAATAACTCAATAAATGTGAGTTTAGATCCATGTTGGCAGACCGCATTTACGCTTTTCTATTAGAACGTTTTTACTAGTGATTCCAATAAGGTGAGATTTTTTAGAATAATGTTACATTGTCTTTTTAATTTTTAATATAGCTATACGTGTTTTGCATAAAAAATTATGAATTTATTTGGCTGCAACAAAATAAATATTTCTAGTATTATTTTTAAGATAAAAAATTCTCTAATCGTTTTAATTAATGACAAAATAAATTATGCAGACAATTACTATAATTCAATTTTAACCTTTAATTATGTTTATATGCACGCGCCTGTATAGTGAATGAATTTACTATAATAATATAAATTCAAATCATTTTTATACTTCAGATTTCATTTAAAATAAATACCAATTTTAATTTTAATATAAAAATTTTTGGTATATTAATAGAATATATATTTTCATTTTAATGGCATCTATTATTTAATAAATATTCACTGTATGAATATTTTAAGAATAAAATACGAAAAAACTTATAATTTATAAAAAAAATCTGCAATCTTAATTTAAACTAAATGTTAAGCTTTAAAAAAATTAATGAAACAAATGAATCTAAACATTGTATTTATGAGCTAATAAATTTTTCCCTACAATTATTTCTATAGCACATAAAAATAAATTTTAATTACTCTGTACAGAACTTTTCCCTTTATTGTGAATTCGGTAGAAAATCACTAATAACATTACATATATACCGAATTAGATAAAAATATTTCCGTGACGAATTTTCGAAACATTCATATTATATTTTGGTATGGATATACATGTATCCTGAAGTTCTATGAGAAACAGGCACCACTGTCCATTTGTAATCTTCACGGATTTAATTAACTTAGTAAAACCAGAGGTAGCAGAAACCAACTAGAAGACCACCAATGTGCTATTTCGAGGTATTCGTATTGAGTATGCATGCAGAGGCGCTTGTTCACATGCATGGCGACCTTAACTATTAAGGTAGTCTTGATTAGAATGAGAATGCAAGTAATATATATATATATAATGAGAAAACTCTGTAGGATTATTAATAACCTTTATTCATTTATATATATATATATATATATTGATATTACAATTAAAGCAATAATACTAAAATTATGAATATATACAGTAATGTAGTTAAAACTACGTGAAAATATTTTAAAGTATATAATTTTGAGCTACTTTGACATATTTAATTTTTATTGACAAAAAATTATTCCATCATCGATTAAACTCATTCCTTATCTTTTAATTGAATTCATACATTTTTATTGACAAAATATTAATAGTTGCCGTGACGTTTCGAACAAAAATTAAAAAGAAACTTAATAAATTAAATCATTGTTTAAGCAGTATTTTTTCATTAATCCATCTAATTTATAAAAGTATTAAATATTCGATTACATCAGAACCAATCAATTGATACTACAAATAATCACTTGGTATCTCCGTAATAATTTACTGAGTTTGAAAATATCCTACAGTACTGTACTCTCTACGAAGAACTATTTTAATACAATACTGCGTAACGACTCACTGTGAAACGTGTTACAAATTTAGCAGCTGCTTGAACATGTAACATTATTTTAATGTTATAAACGATATACATGTCTAAAATATAAATAAATACACAGTTAAATGCAAGATAAAACATTAATTTCTAACAACTTGTATATATGTATACACGCATATAATTTCTAACAATTTATATATAAATATACGTAATATTAGTTTTCAATTAAAAAACAGTCTGATATGATAAAATTGAACCACGGATTATTAAATTTATAAATATGCAAAGAACACATTTTTATTTTATTTTAAAAGTATTATTTGTATTTTAACTATAATATTAATACTATTTATATTTTTTATACATAATTAAATATTATTGTATAATATATAATAATATAATATCATATAATTTAATTCAATATATTACATTTATTTCTAAAAGTTACTTTAAAAATATTTAGAAATATATATAATCATGCAAAAATACATATTTCGAAAAAATTAAATTCATTTTAAAACTCTTCATCTTTCTAATATGTGCAATTATCAAATTAAAAAAAAAATAGGAAATTACAAAATAAAAATGAAATCTTTTGACATCAATTGCCTTACAAAATAAAAAGAATGTAAAAATTGATTAATTGATGGTTTAATTACGAGTATAAGATATATTATGAAGTACGGATAACCACATATTTTCTTCCTTTTCCTAGAAATGCACCTCATCTAAGTTTCTCCGCTTTCTATAGTTATCTTACGTACGCTTTCAACATGCACTTTCCGAATTTAAAATGTCTCTCTCTGTCTTTGTGTATATTTGTGTGTATGCATGTATCTATTTCTCTCTTTTTCTATTTTAAAAGGATTTTCACCCTTCGCTCTAATAATCTTATACTGATCTAGAAACCACGCAGTATACATCTAAATTTGATTCTATTCTCATATATTCCCAAAATAAAAAATTGCATAATTCGTTTTACTATTTAAATTTTAACATAAAAAATACTCTAATTCTTTAACTTCTTTCAAATGAATCATACAATTTTTAAATTTTATTTTCATTTACTTGTCTTATTAGTAAGCTCAAAACTTTTTATTTTCTTTAACAATATTTGAAACTTAATATAGATTATAACCATAAAATGTTTTTTATTTTATATGCAGAATAATTCAGTAAATTTTACTACTATCTCGTAAAAAGTTCTTTACTTTTTTAAACCATAATTTAATTATATTTTCGTTATCTATGTTTAAATATAAGTATATATTAAAATATGCTATGAATTTATTATTCAGTAAATTTACTATATACAGTAAAATTTAATTTTATCATGATGATAGTTATTATGTTTACATAAATATTATAAGTATAATATTTACAGTTTCAGAGTTATAGGTAGCTATTATTTAAAAATTGCTGTTGTTGACTTTATAATTAATAACTAAATCTTTTAATTTATAAATTTTAGTTGGAAGCTCCACGTAGTTTCCATTTCGAAAAGTGTTTAATATATATATACATATATATTTCATATAATTACATTCATTTATAGACATTGAATTCCATCATTGCAATTAGATCATATTCATTAGTTTATTGATTTATAAAAGTGTCGAGAGTTTCTATTACAAATATGTTTTATTTACTTTTTATTAAAATTAACTTGAAAATAAAAAAATTAAAAAATTTTAATTTCTCAAGTTAAACTGGTTTATACTTAGAAAAGTTTTAGTTATTCCTTCGAGTTAATGTTAATTATGTACGATTTATCTGACTATTAAATTAAAATTTTAATTTACAGTTAAGTAATATTGAATAATTTTAAATCATGTATAATATCGAAGATATCTTTATACCCATAACGGTTAAGAAGTACGACCTAAATTGAAATATAATTTAAAAAAAATTTTTTTAATTAAAATATTTTCTGAAGAATAAAAGCACTAGCATCAGCTATTTAATTATATGGGTATAATTTATCAAGTAAGCATAATATGATATTAGAGTCACCTATAAAATAAATTTTTGTTGAAGGTTTCGTTAGAGTATTTATACGTGAATAATAAAACTAAAATTAAAAATAAACTATCCTAAAATAGTTTGAATGTCATAGATTAACAGAAAATTTACCTTTTTTAAATTTTATTTCGAAAATATTTAAATTGTATATTATGTTTTAAATGAATAACAATTTTACTGTAAAGTTTTAAAAAAGTTTTGTTTGTTAAAACTTTAAAACAATCAGTTAAATTGTAAATTATCTAACATAACGATTTTATGTTTAAGAGTATGACACGCTCGTGCTAACAATAAAAAATAAATAAATTGAGTAAATTTTTAAGTAAATACTGAAAATTTTAAGAGTTAGACTTGTAAATAGAAATAAAAAATGTAGAAAAATTTCAATCCTTTTGAAACTAATCGAGCGATTTATGCACTATTCGAATCAGCATTTTATGCTCAGTCACGTTCTCTATTTGCTGCATATGAGTATATACTTACGAATACCTGACTTTTATTGCGTCTCATCCATGATATAAAGAAAAAACTAAAAGCTCGCCATACGTCAATGCTCTTCGCTGACTACGTGTTAGCTACACTCATGGAACGCTTGTGACTACTCTCTTTCTTATTGCGTTTTTCAGCCGTGATAATGTTGCATCTACTGCTCTCTTCTTCAGTCGGTAAAAGTACTATAAGGGTTTTCCAAACTTTTAAGAAATTTTTGCAATCGATCAAACAGAGGCTTTAGACTCACATCTACGAATGAGAACAGTGAAAAAGAGAAAAGAGAGAAGACGAAAAAGAGAGAAAGCTTTCAAATCCGTTTGCGTTTCATTTGATTTTATTTCATTTTATCTGAGAATAAACGTAAAAACCAAGTCAGATTAACTAATGCAGCGTCTTTAGCTTCATTCAGAATGTGGAATATAGATATTAAATTTTTTTTCTCTTATTTGAATCATTTATGATTGAAAATTTTGATTGTTTTGGCATCAAGTTTTGTTTCATAGGGACACATTACTACACATAATTTAATCATAAGATAAAATTAATCTTCTATTAAGTTCGTTTCATCATTCAATAAAAATATTAAATAATAACCTTATAGGTAAATAAATGTTTAGTGTAATTTTATACAAGCTTATGTTATGCTAACTATTTCTTCCTTTCAGACTCCATTGATTAATATATGAATTGAAATAAATATACTCTCTAATTATTTAATTGTTAAGTTTAGTTTTATAATTTATCAAATTTTTCCAAGAAATAATTGATAATTAAAAATTAAAGTAATATATTATTATCACTTTAAAGTTAAATATTGAAAAATTATAATTAACGAAAAATATTAAAATGCGTTTGTTTATTTATTTGTTATGTTTTAACTTTTCAAAGTTGAATTGCTTTTTATATCACGACTATAGAATCAAGACTAAATTAGCATTTGTCGATAGAGAAAGAAAGTATATGTATTGTTTAATAATGACAAGGAAGCAATAAAACGTATATGAGAAGGGTGGAATAAAACAGAAACCAATAAAATGACCTGAAAAAAATATAATTAAAGTAAAAGAAGAGATTTAAATATATTATGAAACACTTATCAGAATAAAAAAGAAAGAAACTAGAAAGATAGGAACATCATAAAAATATTAGTAATACGGAAGATAAACCAAAAATAAACTTCAAAATACAACACAATGCATGGGATTATATAAAATAATTTATCTTCGCAATATCATATAACATGTTATAATCTAGATTTAATTTAAAAATTGTTCGTAAATAAATAATAATAAGATTATTATAAATATAAATGATTAATATACAATATATTTGAAAATCGCGTAGGATTCGACTAAGCAATTATAATTATCATTATAATAGTAAGATAAATCATTTGTAAAGTACATATAATCCAATTATAATAAATATATGAATTTAGGGATTTAAGGTATTCACACTATAAAAATTTAGATTTAATTTGCGATGTATATATTCAATTTATGTTATTTTTAGTAAATTATTTGAATTCAGTTCTAAACACTTTAACTTTTTATCATTTAGATTTCAAATAATTAGCAATTTTAAATATATTTATTAATATAGATTGAATATCGATATATTAAGAATAAACGTTTTAAATATTATTTTAATTGTTGCAATAAAAATATGAAATAAATAAAAATCAAACAAATTCACAACAAAATATAATATATGACTCAAATGAATATGCATAATATTTGCCTAAAAATGATTTTCAAAATTCGTTAATATATCATTTTTAAAGTATTCTCATGGATCTTCTATATTTATATAATGCATTTATTTTTTTAATGAAAATAAGTATTATCGTTTTTGCTGAAATATTTTAACTATTTAAAGGTCAATATCACGTTGCTTTGTCGCAGATCATCTCATATCTTATATATGTGTATATTACCAGTGTGGATGTTTAATTAAAAGTGTATTAATAAAAAAAAGCGATTTATTTTTAAATGATAGATCTTATAATCTCTATTATAATTTTTTTATTAATATTTACTTCAATTTCTGATTAGATAATATAATTTGAAAAGAATATTTTAATAATTTGTATTAAATGCAAAGAATAGATCCATATTCAGTTCAATTTTTAATTTTATGAATATATATTCCGTAAGCATAAACACAATATTCACATAATTTAATTTTGAGAAGAAATATGTTTATACTTTTACAATATTTTAGTAGTGATAGTACAAAGTATTAAAAATGTTAATTATTTACAGAAAGTATTAAAAATTATATTAACATTTTTATTTAATAAAAAGACTTAATTTTTAAGTCTAAAAATTATTATATCTATTTATTATTATTAAGTCTAAACAAACTATACAATTTGCGGAAATCCACTTATAATAACTTTATAAGGATTAAGTATACTTACATGAATTATTATATCATTTTGGTATTTTAATATTTGAATTCATAGTATCAAGTTTCATGGCGCTTGTCTGCAGCTGAAAAATAATGTTCAAAATTACTTAAAATTTCTATTGTATATATAATTTAAAAATTTAACGATTCTCAAGTTACAAGAATCAAGAGAACGGTAAACGAAGTAAATTTTGAGATTACTTTTACTGTGTGTTCTAAGTCATCTATGTAAGATTATTTTATTTACATTATTTTTTAAATTTTACTTCATATACAATTACTAATAATTTACTACTCATTACAATTATTAATTAATAATTAATAAATAAATAATATGTATTTTTAAACAATTAAAGTAATTGATAAGTCATATTTCGTTTAATTTATTTATGAACTAATACGTGACATTTGTTTCCATTTCATTTACATAAGTCACAATGCATTATTCATCAATCATTTACTAATTAAAATTTTTTTAATAAATATAACATAAATTATTACTGTATTAAAATTAAAAATACGCTCTTATAAGTTTTTATATTATATGTAAAATTTATTATAAAGAAAAAAACACGTATTTTAAATATTCAATCTAACTAAAAAACATCGAACACTTTAGTAAATATCTTAACATTGTTTATCATATAATTACGTATGGTATTATAGAAAGTCATGATAATATGTGATATAAAAACAATATATACCATATAAATATGTAGATTGAGATTAATATTCAATAAACATTTGACGTATGATAAACTATATTTCCTATTGCTCATTTTTAAATTTTTGGCATAGAAGCATATTATTAATATAAAAGCTGTGTTCAACCTCATAAACTAAGAAAAAATTTTTTACTTTATTTATATTTATTTATATCATATTCATAAATCGATGGATATTTTGCGTTTGATTAATTAAATAAAATCTTTATACAACTTATAAAAGCTTTAACTGAATTTTAGTCATCTAAAAAAATTTCTATCGTGACTCTGAATAAATTATTTCAATAGCTACTTTCTTATATATTTATAATAACACGTAAAAATATATTTTATTTCAAAAATTCAATATATTTAAAAGTAATATTAATATTGACACAGATAATGATTGCACAAATAGTATAATGGTTACATAGAAATTCAAAAATTTTTAAACAAGGTATTAATAATATAAAATGTAATAATTAGTAAATATTAAAATAATTCATTATATCTATATTAATTATGAACTTTAAAATAAGTTACATCAGATAGATGAAATCAATATAAATTACTTGTATATGCTATTAAAAATACTTGAAACTGTGATTTACCATATTGTATCCATTATTATGAATTTCAAAATCTAATATAATCTCAAAAACAAACAAGTGGCATATGATATGCAAATTAAGCCATCTGGCGCAATCCAATCTTCCAGTTTGAATATAAAATTTAATTTTTTTATGATCATATTGAGTAATTTAAATAAAATTTGAAATACAATTTTTTATTAGAATTTACATAAATTAGTAGAAAGCAAGAGAAATTTTATATATAAAAAATCGAAGTTATTCTTATTTTTTATTAATTTTGTGAAAACTTTAAGTATAAAATTGAATTAGCCTCAATAATTTAGAAATGATTAACTAAGACATACTAAATGTATTATAATATAAAAATTTAAGTTTCCAAAATAATTCAGTCCTCAAAGCATACAAATCATTTTTGAAAATTAAAATTTTTTAATATTTATTCATAATAATCATTCAATGACACTATATAAAATTATATGAAAAATTTAAATATGAATATTTAATTAAAAATTGATAAAAACTATTTATTATCTTGTTTATATTGAAAAAATAAAGTTTATTTATAATTAATTTCTCACTTAATGTAATTGCAGTACAGCAATATTTTAATATTTTTTATTTTAATATATAATATAACGAAAAAGTAGCTTAACATTGTCAAATTAATAAAAAGCTCTTCTTTCCTCTAACGAACATCATTTTTACTCGACTGGTCACGCTATTAAAATAGCCTTAGCAATATATTAACGGTTAGTTGAAAGAGCAGATTTAATTCATACGCTTTAGGAACTCTAAATAATTTTTGTACTAAAAGCTCATGAGCCTGGTTATCCTTACTTTCTTTATCATACTCAAGCCCAACTTGTCCTTTCTGAAAGTTTTCTACTATCGAAAAATCTTGTTTGAGTAAGGGTGAAACTTCAATGCGTTTATTATAAATATATTTAAATATAGAATACAATATAAAAAATAGATAAACTTAAATTTTATACAAATTAACAATATATTTAATTTGTATGGTACTTGTACTAAAACTTATATATATAAAATAAATTGATATTTTTCGGAACGTGATTTATTATCACGAAAAGTTTTTTAAATATTATATTTTATGATGAAATGTTTATTTCATATATATATATAATTATATAAGTTAACAGTAAGATACAAGTAAACATAAAAAGCATGAAAAAGACAATACCTCTAAAAAATTTGTTTATAGCAGAGGTTAAAATAAGCTACAATATACAAGAAACAGTAGTCCATAATTTTATAATCTTTACCAGCTTAATTATAGAATCATATAAAAATTTATTAGCTACGTTTAAGAAAAATTTTATATACAGAAATCGACTTTTGATTTCAACGCATGAACTTTAAAGGATTTATATTAATTTCGTTTATACATATAGTTGCTTGATATACAAATTACTTAAGAATTCGAAATATGAAATAATGTGCAATTAACAATTATTATTTATACTAGATATATATATATCCCTTCATAAAAAATCTCGTTTCAAAATAACATTCTAATCTCATATGGTGCCATATTGTTTTATTATAGGTAATCATAAATTTATATCACATATATTTTTATAAATTATTTTTAATATAATGCATTATAAAATTATTCAAATATTAAAATTTAGTAATTACAAAGGGAATTTAAAAATAATAACATTTACGAATAATTTTTTGATGTATATTAAAAGTTTAAATATTATTTACAATTATCCTTATGATATATTCGTTTTACTATTTATTTTATAGAATATTTCAATAAATTAATATAGTTAAACAAAAAGTTTTAATATATAAAAATTTAATATTTACATTAGCTTCCGACATTTTTAAAGTTTTGTTACGATTAAATATAAAAAGAGATTATCTTATTAATATCAGAAAATAATAGCTGTTTGAGTAGACTTTTGTTCATAACTGTACTATAAATAATTTACTTGTATATATTACGAATCTTCAAAAACTAAACATAATTTCTGAAAATAACTAATGTTAAAGAAATAATTATGTATAAAATTATTATGCTAATGTTCTTAATTATAAATTAAAGAATACTCAAATAGCTATTATTTATAAGAGTCTGTCTGTGAGAGATACTCAGATAATAATAATTTTCACATTCAGTAACTCTTCACTTACTCATTCATCCTACCTCTTATATTTTAGAGAAATTATCTTCTAATATGATAAATGATATTAAATACATTATATAATAATTCAAAATATATAGTTTTTGAGATTTGCATATTATATTTAAATTATCCAACGTTGCTTGTGTTAGAACAAAAGAATTACAAATAATCTAGATTAAAGACTAAATTGCTTTAACACATGGTCGGAGTTATATTTCGAGTGTTGAAATAAACGAGGCTTTTCTGTTAATCTCAGCTAGCCTTAAGTTTCATACATGTGCCTCTATATATATTTGTATGCGGAAATTATCTACTATTAAACGAATAGATGGAAATTGTTGCCAATTAATCGAAATATAGAATCATCATAGAATATTGACCTCCAATATAATAAATTTATGTATTTATATTTTATGAACGTATCATTTTTCATTAGATTTTATTTTTATTCTATACTTTTTACTTTATTCAATTTTATAATTATTTTCTTTTTAATTTTATCGTGATAAAAAATCAGATGATGTGTTCAGTGTGCTTACATATATAAATATGTTTTTTATAAGGTTAAAACTCTGTTATTTAAAACCAAGTAATCAAATTAACAAGGACAAATCTATTATTTTTAAGAGTTCTACATTCTACTACAATAATTTTATGTTGCATGAGACGATTAATAATTCCTCTATTAGATTAGAGAGCGGGACAGAGACAGAGACAGAGAGAGATAGAGAGAGAGAGATTTTTTAAAGAAATTTGAAAGTCTCTGAAGAACGACTTCTTAAAGAAGTTTCTCTTTACGGATATCTATGTTCCTCTTTATTTCCTTACAGAAACTTGGAAGGTAGTAATACCGTCTTCTTTCAGAATTCCCTCTGATGTTCTCTTTACACATTCATAGTTTTATATCTGCCTAGTTATATCTATTATTTTTACAATGATAATATAATATTACAATAATATTACGAACCATATTTGATATTATAAATCGCTTTCAAGTAAAAAAGTATAATATATTCATGTACACAAAAAGCAATATTTTAAAGCTATTTTTTAATTATAAAAATTTGAATATTATTAGTATATCTAAATATTATAAATATTACTTTTAGAAGCTTTTCATCACTATAATCAAAATCTAAAAAATATATAGTAAATATTATATAATATTATATTAAAATATTAAATTAAACGATAAAATTTAGAAGTACACGAGAAACATTTTGTTACTTAGAGCTCATTAATGATATAATGGCAACTATAACAGTAACATATTTACTTTAAATTTTTTACGTACGTACACAATGTTCATTCCATTTACAAAAATCTAATTATTTAAATTTATCTTATTGAAAAAAAATATACACGACACAGGAGCTTTTTACGTATTATTTATTATTATGTATTATTATGTATTATTTATGGTAATTCTGAATAATCTAATAATAACCATTTAATTTATATACAAACTGACTTAAGTAATCATATATTATTACAATAATTAATTAAAAACCATTCATATAGAAACTTATAATAATAAACTAATTCTATTATATAAATAATTACCTTTATCAAAGTATACAGGGAATATTTGCAATTTTAATTTTACTCGAGATAATCGAGAATTAAAAATATTATTCTTTTATATATATATATATACTATTCTTATCATAAAGCATAATTGATAAAATTTTGTTTAATTCAACTTATTTAATTAATATTTATTTAACATTTTTAAGGTAATTAATATTTGTATTCTATATTATCATAAATTTTGAAGACATATTTTTAACGTATTCAAAGTATAATATTATATAAAAATTAATCTTCATATTTTAGTTTTGAAAAATTATAATTTTGAATGCATTAATACAGTTTATTATATAGAATATATTAGAATAAAAATATACTTTTACAATACTTAAATTTATATTTAAAAAGTAATATTTGTAAATCATATACTTTTTCATATATTGTTATTTTATATTTTCTTTTTGTTTAAGGTATAATATAAATGTTTAATTTCACATGCATTTATTGAAATAAATTATTTTTACAATATCCAAAAAGACGTATATAATTTACACGTATCTTAATAGAAAAGAATGGACAAGTTTAGATTTATCTTTCAAGTATGTCAGAAATGAATAAAAATAAGTGATAATAATAGTGTCAATTTCACTAATAAGAGATTTTTGTATGACTATTGAAATACCTTCAAAAATTCTTTTTTTTACTCAAGTTAATTTAGATGGCTATTTTTTAAGATATATGTAGTGATGTGATACTGAGTTCATATATTAAACTTTGAAGTTAGAATTCTTTATTATTTACGTAAAGAAAATATATAAGTATTTCGTTAATCAGTACAGTATCTAAAAAAAAATTGTCTGCCTAGTAAATGTACCAGTGTAGCTTGTGCTCAGACAAAATTATATAATTTTGTTAACCTAACTTAAATAGAAATTGCTTATACAAAATAAAATAAAGGCGCTAAAATAAATAAGATAAAATATGAGAGGCATTACAAAAGGCTACTATTATATTCACTCAAAGAAGATCCTTAAAGAAGATCATTGTAATAAGTTTCAATACGCTGGTTAGAAAAAAATTTGAAGTTACAATCAATAAATGTAGACGTATGTTAAAGACCTGGTAATAAGAGTATGCTAGCGAATATATGTTTCAGTATTCAAATTTATTTTTAGGAATTACATTAGAAATTTAAGTACAATTAAAGTAACCGGCAATAAGTGGAAATAATATATTTTAGTAAAGATTAAATAATGATTATTATAGATAAATAGAATAATTATTTACATCGTGAAACGACAAGTAAGCATACAGTGAAACGTCTGATTATCATCATCTGTAATAAACTTATGCACTAATATGTTTTCAATGAAAATTAGGACATCTTCAAATCTGTTAATTTTGAGATTTTTATATAAATTATATTAACAGCTATTGTGCTTAAAAGTAAATAAATAATAAAATTTTATATGTGGATCAGCCTTAAACATGAAACAACTCCTATGTCAATGGCCAACGTATCGAGAAGATATCTATTAACTTAGCTTGGCTTCAATCGCTTAGTTAATCAGATGTATCATTCAGAGACTTGTGTATTTTGAATATTGAATAGAAGCTTTGATTAATTTCCCTGGGTAGAAATTGTTGAGTTTTCCTCCAAGTTATTAAATATTAATATAGTTAAATAAATTCGTTGCACAAAAATTTGTCTAACATAGTGAAAATTTACGAAATTCATTGAAAATGGTATTTTTTTATTTTAAGCAATTCTTAGCACTATTCACTTTTTTAATATTTAATGCACACTCATGATTTTAAATTCTATTACATTTAAATGAAAATTACATTGAAATTCTTTAAAATTAAATTTAATATTTAATTATAACATATTTAAAAAATATGTCCCATTAATTAATGATTTATTTTTTCAAATATGAATAATATGATTAATACTCTAAAATTAATAATGATTTTTAAAAAATTTTTAAGAAATCTAATTTGCTTGTTCAATATAATTATGATTTTATTAAATAGTTTATCATTCTACTATATTACCATGTTTCATTATTGTTATTATTACAAAATATTTTTTTAACTTTCCATTACTAACTAATAGACAAAGGATCTAATGATAGGATCTAATGACTTTATAGCATTAAAATCTGGTTCAATTTTTCATACAATATACATCAAAATTATATGTATATTATAATCAGTACTTTATAATAGTTGTGAAAAATTTCTATTTCTCTTTCTTTTTGATTCTTATTATATTTTACTATTTCTATGTCTTTAGGTATTCTCTTTATACATTCTTTTGATTTTATATCGATAGTAACTTGATAATTCTTTCGTGAATGCTGTGCCTTCCCACTTAGATCGCATTATTTTTCAAATTATAAGACAAAAACTCCATATGTGTGTTTGAAAGGTGAAAGCGAAATAGAGAGAGAGAGAGAGTCCAAAAATACTGACAAAAAGAGTGAGCTGAAAGAATGATGGAAGGTACTTTCAAACCTTCGAAGTTTTCTATCAAGACGAGTTAATCTTGACAAATGAGTTCTTGTAAGGTAGACTTTGAGGGATATCAAGAAGTGCAAACTAGCTAACGCTATTGATTAACTGAATACCACAAAATTTTAGTAATTTCTAAGAGATTGATTTATTTGAATAAAGGTTTGGAACAAAAATCAAACTACCAATCAATCGAATTATATTTATCTTTATCAATAAGTACACTACTACTTTTTATTTTCAAGGATGAAAAGATTGTATGTCATGTGGTTTTAAAATATGAAGTGACAGTTTTTTTTAAGAATATGTAAAACATATAAATATTCATATTTATATCAGTTTTATACGTGCTACACATTTATGTATAATTTTTATGAACAGGTATCAATATTTGTATTTACAGAACGACCAAAGCAAAAAATTTTTTGTATAAAGACTTTTATATATTTTATAGTTTAATAAATAAAAATATTTTGATCAGTATTTAGTAGAATAAATAAATTCTATATTATAAATTAGAATTATAATAATGAAATTTTATATACAATATATTGTAATGACTAAAATTTATTGAAAAATTTAATGTAAATATTGAAAATGATTATTTGTCTTAAAAGAATTTTTAGAGATTAATTTATTTTGAATTTATTTTATTTTATTTATAAATTTTTTAAAGTTATTCAAGTATATATATATATATCTATTAAAATTGCTTTTTCTATAATTTTTGTAAAAGTATTCAAATGTTCATAAACACAGATGTGCTTGTACTTTTATGATTCAGAATAACTTTTTTTTTTTAAATTGTTAATATTTTAAAATAGTGAAATGAAAATTTATATAAAAAATTGCGTAGTAAAATTAAAAAAGCAAAATCAAACAAATTTGTGAACTAAAAATTACTTTAATATAATATAAAACAAAAAATATATTAAAATTAGTAAAATATTATTACGTCATAATTACGTTGCTTAGTTTTATAAAACACACAGTTACAAATAAACGAGAAAACTACTTGAAATCAAGTTTTTGTAACAAACTCTTTTCTTTACTCTGAACTTATTGTCTCATGTTGCTTTAAAATTCTTTATATTTTGTATTAAATTTTTCTTTCCGGAAAAAATTCGAAATATTTTGGAATTACGTTTCATTACGATACGTAATAAAAGTGATAATTAAAAATTGCATAAATATATATTTCATTTGATAATTACCTAATTTTTACATATCATAAATAATGTATCTATATTTCTGGAGATTTAAAAAAATAATAAATCTTTTTATAATATATGGTAACACCGACATAAAAAAGATATGGTTGTTTTAAATAATTGTCTAATTAAATAAGATAAATAATTGTATACAATTGAAAAATCAATATTTAAATTATAGACAGTACTTTTTTTAATTATCTCGACAAACACGAATAATTTTAACATATTTTTAATGCAATGTAGCAGTTGATTTAATCTTCTACAAATTAAACTTTTTATATTTTCCATAAAAATTTAATTGAATGAATATTTTCGTGAAAAATTTTTCTTTAATATTATATCTGTAGCCTTACTTATATTCAAACTTGATATAAATGTTATAGATATTACTAAGCGGTAATCTATGTACATATATGCAGAAACTTTGTAAAGAGATAGACTTTTCTTTGGATCCATTAAACATTACGTATCTCGAATTTTATTATCATTACTAAGCGAATCTTCGATCTACAATGGATGGCTTATCATAGAAATACTTAAAATACAAAAACAGATAAAAAGAGTAAAAGCAAAAGGGAAAAGAATAGAAAAAGAGATGAGTAAAAAAAAGTGGAGGGGAAAAGAAAGACAAAAAAGTACTAGATATCATGATATATATTCATTACACTCATGATTATTGCAAGTATTACAATGTCGACAAAAATTCAATAACAAAAGCTACTAAAAGTAGAAAATTGATTTCAAAATAGCCTGTTGTTGATTTATAAATTATTATAATGCAAAACTTGTAACAAAATAGAAAAATTACGTACATAAAATATTATGTATAATTTTAAGATTTTCTTATATATACCTATATTATTTGTTAATATAATTATGTCGTTGGGTATAACTAAATACACATATCTAGAAAATAATATTTTTTATTATATTAATGATATATAATATTCATTTAAGATATTTTAACATTATATACTAATTAATAAATTAATTGAATTCATAAAATCTTTGACATTATATTAAAGTAAATTGGTTAAAATGAATCAACTGAAATTACTCTAGAACCTTCAATATATCTATGCACAAATCAATATTTCTTTCCATATAAATACAGAGATGTGTGTAGGTATATTTTATCACGAAATATACATAAACTAATATTATAAACTTGTATATTTAAACTTTTGTATAAAAGTGTTTCTAATTTTAGATAAAAATATGTATCATTTTAATTTTATTATTTAAAAAATAAAACAATAATATATACATCATATTTGTCTTACTAAGTTATCAAGGTTACGAGAGAACATTGATCATAACAAAGATTACGTAAAAAATGTGATTTACAAACAAAAGAATAAAAAATGACAATTTTGTCTTTGCTTCCATTCCTAAAAGATATTTAAATATAGTAATTCATTTCCGCATAAAATCTTTTATGTAAAGAAATCGTATATTTTTCAAACCATTTTTCAAGACATCTTTTTACTTTTGTGTACATAAAAATCAAGGCATAGAGAAAATTCCAACTCACTATATTGCCATGCAATATTAGTGCACACTTTCGTACTATTTTTGCTCTCTTCATTCCATTTCTCACTCAGAACACTAGCATACACAAGTATGCAGTATGATATCGACTTGCCTCTCTTCTATGTGAAGTTGATGCGCGGTGTGGCGCGGCACTTTTGGCTTGCCGCCAGGCTTGTTTCTATCAGATAACAAATTCCTAAGCTTTGAGGGTGTACACACGCCCTAAGCCTATTTGTGCCTTCTGCTCCTTTCTTCTCTTTCTGTTTCTCACGGATAACGTAATCTTTTCACTTCTATCTGGACCTTCGATTATTAACGAACTAATTCGTGTATATATTTATACAAATGTATGTGCCAAAAAAATTAGAAATATGTTACTAGATATGAAACAAGCGTGTTTTATATAACATTACGATACATATATATTAATCTGACTTATGTTAAGACTGTAGTTTCTACAATTTCGATCTACGAAAAATTCAGAATAAAAAAATAAATTTGAAATTATATTATAAAAATTATAATGTCAGATATTAAACACTTAAAATATGTGATACGTTATATATATGTGTGAGTATATTGTGAAATAAATATACATTATATTTCATTTTATAAATATAATTGTATTAAATTATGTAAATTTTTTTTATTCATGACATAAAACATGTATGTTTACATACTACATATATTTATCAAAGCATGTAAATTTTTTAATTAAATGGTGATTTTACTGTATAATAATTTAATTATAGTTGTAAGAATAGTTTGAAGCATTAAACCCCTATCTAAGAATTTAGACAAATATTCATTGTACTTGTAACGTTCAATTTAATAAAAATCTAAATCACTTTTGATTGACTTCTAAATTATCTCATGAAGATCAAATTGAATACATAAACATTTTTCGAGTCAAGCTTCGACCCGTACCTTGTACATTACTCCCATAAGAGCTAAAAAGTGATGGAGAATGTGATTCATCTATGCCTTGACCAATCTTCTGTAATCTCCTTAACATTATATTTTTAACCTAAATATCCGATAACCTAATCTCTATTGACCTCTGAATTAATTCACTATCAACATAAGTTTTATGTTTATTTAACCTTCCAAATTCTTGTATTCATTTTCTGAAACAAAGCAGATTAATCTATCTTTTGGACTGTTAGACACTATTCTTCTCTGTCCATTATTGAACAACTCTTTTTCAAGCTTGTTTGAGATGACCTTATTACGATCGAAATCCGGGATTTTCACAGGATAGGATTTAGCTCGTAAGCCCTGGAAACCCTTTTAGCCAGCCGATCTGCTGTTTCATTTTTTAAAATTCCCTAGTAACCAGATAGACGGAATAAAGCAACTACGCAATATTTGGCGAGATTGTCTAACTTATACTTATATATAAAAATATTATATACATTAACACTCGCATTAGATAGACTAAATATAACTAATTGATTAACTAAAGTAACAATAATTTTTATTCAACTTGCGTGTCTTGATAGCATGAAGTGAGTAACCTTATTATTTTTATTCATTTACTTCTATTTTCATGGAATCATTATTTTTTATACTTAACAAAAAATATATTTTTATTTATGTTATGAAGTTTTACGATAATTAACAGTCTAAGTATAAAAACAGCCTAATACTGCAGTATAGGACTATTTTGCTGAATATATCTCTGATTACACATAATATGTTATTATCTTTTAAATAAGTTGGCTGAATGTATTTTTTAATACAATATTTGTAGTGGTATTTATAAAATAATACCTAACATATAAACCTAATGAACTTAAAAGATCGTTGATCATTATTTTTCATTCTAGGTTTATATTTTGTCGTGCGCGGCCCGTCGGCGACAGGCCGGCGCGCGTTAAATAAAACAATCACACGCGCAATAATATAGATCGGGTAACATCTAACGGTTTTTTAATTTTCCGCGGAAGTTAAAAACCGTTGGAGTTCTCGATCTATAAATACGGGAGGAAGGACTCGCGAATTATCTATTATCCCCCCGGCCACGTTCGCGTATCCTCTGTGTCTTATTTCCATATTCTACGTTTATTTTTTTTCTTGTCCCCTCTTCCTCCATCCCTTGACACTCACCTCCCAACATGGTGAGGACTCGTCAATTTATATCCTTAAATGAAAACATCATAAAAAATATATATACGATCAGCTTGTAAATAATTTTGATGTTTTCGATTATTAACGATAAAAATCTCAAGTAAATGGTTTCTCATAATCTTGAAGCATTAATTTTCCTTGAAGATTTGTCATTAGCTTTGTCTACCACAGAACGTAATATATATATTACGAAACTAGATTCAACTTATACCCATCATCTTTTACTTATTTTACTAGTATAAGATGCTTAACGTTTTTTGACGCTTATGTAAGTGATTGAATACGATACATACATACATACATACATAAAATTGAGTTTCTAAATAATGAAGTACCATCATGCAGAATATCTGTTTATTCCAAAAAATAATCAGACAGTAATTTAAAATTAAAATTAATCTTTGCTCACTAAAAACGTAAAGTTGAACAATGATATATTAAAGATAAAAATCTTCAAACGTGTCTGCTCAAAATGCTGTATTGCAATAGTGCAACCATGATTCTAGCACGTGCAAGTTATAAAGTGCAGTATCTTGCTGAAACCATAAACCGCATAAGCTGATATGTCTAGAGACTTGAAGAATCTCATGACAGCCAGAAGAGAGTTCAAAGTCCAATGAAAATGTCACAAATTGTGGAATTTGAATCCCATGTTGGGCGCTATATTACGAAGTGCACAATTTGTATTAAAAGTTACATGTAATCATCAGGGATTGAATCAGGGATCTGAATAATACTAAAATAGTTTTACACTCTAATTTAGAACTAATTATTATCTGAGAATCTTATTTATTGTATTATTGGATTGTATAAAATGTATTATTTTAACATATATGTACACATACATACATTGACATTAATAGTAATCAGTTCAAATGTATTACGATTTTATTCATAGTTAAACAAAATTCTAAAGCAACATTTAAAAAAATTTTATTATATTTTATAATAATAAAAAATCTGCTTTTCTAATGTATGCAAACTGTTTATAACTGATGGTTGGTCCATAGAAAACTCTGAAAACTCATTTAAGATTTAAATGTTCTTAATTAATTTTTCGAATTTTTTTGTCAAAAATATATTGATAGTTTTTAGAAACTTATAAATGCACCAATGCTGATGATATGTCATGTGTTGAGGTAATGAAATATATAAACTTGTGAATAGGTTAATTAGGAAGTGCGAAAGCGAATCACGGTTTCCCCCTCTTGCCTTATATGGCTTGAGTTCTCACTCTCTTAAGACGTAGCTTATTTGATAAGATGTTGAAATGTACTTACATTCTATGTTGGTGTATAGAAGTTAGTATGCATACTCACATATCACATATGTACTTGTATAATTAATTCGCCTAATACTGTGAATTAACAGACAAGGTAGACAAGTATAAATGAGACATGTCACCGTAACAGACATTACCAACGACGTATTTATATCTGCATGTACATGTTCGAGTAAGATATCTTCTGATTAATCGATTTTACTAACTTTATCTTATTCAATCGCGCGTTACATTGTAATAATACATTATAAGGCTTCTGCTAAATACATATTTATTTTCACAAAACGAAAATCATTTCTTGCTTCAAGAAGTGCATGATTTTTTATAGAAGTTTAGATACGATAAAATTCAAGTTTTTTAAACTAGATAAAATATTTTTTTCTGATTTTTTAATATAAACATTGCATTTTAAAGTTCCACATACGATTTTCAACTGTACAAACGAAACTATATTATTTTAAATTTAAAAGCAATGTAGCGAATATATATTTTACTATATTAAAATATTTTGTTTAATAACTGTGTAATATATCTAACCTTAAAAAAAGTTATATTTATTTTTTTTAAATACTTGAAATATAATATTATTGACAGTATAATAAAAATTATATAACAATTTTAAAGAAAAATGTAGAAAAATAGCCAAAACTAAATAGTTTCATTCATTAATTTTACTACTTTTAATTAAGTTTAATAAATATTTATATAAATTAACTAAATGATTTTATGTTTACAGATATGTAGAAAAAGTTTCTGATAACCTGCACTTAACATCTTTATCCTTTAATTAAAATAATGATAAATTTCTCTCTTCATAAATTATTGATCTAGTTCAACCAAGATAAAAATAAATTATTAAAATATAATTAATATTTATAATAATATTAATAATCATTATTTTTTCAAGAAAATACTTGAATCTGATGAAGCAATTTTTTTAGTCAATGTTGATTTATCTTTTTAAAATAAAAGATATAATGATTAATGATATACTTCTCCTTTTATATTTTGACGTATTAAATTTACAAAATTAAGCTACTATTATTATTTTATTTTATTCTATATATTAAACATCTATATGATAAATTATAAATAGCTGCAACAAATAACAAAAGAAATTATTTTTTTATCAGAACATTTTATTCAAAGAACTTTATGATTATCTTGTATTATTAATTTAATATTTTTTGAAAGTAATATTATAAAAACTTAATAATCAATACATAGAACTTATCGAATTTAAGTCAATATAAAATTGTCTCTGCTATTAAAAAAATAAATATTAAATTTACTGATAAATAGTTCAAGCGTTCAATTAAAAATAAGCTATCAAGATCTAATAAAAATGTAAAAATAAGAATTAATTAAATAATACTGTATTATTAATTAATATTTAATTTAATAATTAATTATAATATTTATTTAATAATTAATTATAATATTTAATTTATAATTAATTATAATATTTAATTTAATAATAAATTAAATAATTAATTAAATAATAATGTGTACTATGTCTTAGGATTAAATTTGAAAAATAATAAAATAAATTAAGATTGATAAAAGAAGTAGAATAAACTTGAATTGTAAATAATACTTTTAGATTGGAAGTTATTTTATACCGAAATTAATTTAACTTCTATTAATTTGTGTTATACTGTAGAAAAAAAAATATTTTTAGAATTTTTATATATATTTTCACAATATTTAAATTAAAAGCATTAGATTAAAATACAAGAAATTATTTTATATTTTATTAAAACAATATTCTATTTCCATGCTAACTTAAAACGTATATTATAAGTGTATACTGATTAAGGAATAATATAAATTATATCTTATAAAACCTTAAAATTGCACGCCCATTTAGCGCTGGACATGCCTACATCACGATATGATCATCAATAACCCATTATATGCATATATATATAAATATATATGTGTGTATGTGTGTATATGTATGTACATATATAAGTATATATGAATATATTCATGCTTGTACATAGAGATACAGTAGCTTATGGTAGACAGATTTGTGATTCAGAGCCTGCTCGCGACTAATATTGCTCTGGCTCTACACCATTCGCACGTTAATTGCCGACTCGATCTCTCTCTCTCACTCTCTCTCTCTCTCTATCCCTCCCTCTTTTCCTCTTTCTATCTCACTTTCTATCTTCATCTATTTGTAATTCATACACACGTACAGGCACACATACTACTCTTGATCTTGATTACGCCCGTGCGCGTTAATTTGTCCTCTTTACCTTTCCACCGTTCTATATATCTATGTCTGGGGACTCTTACTATGGAAGCATGGACACACTTGGAGTGCTTTACCTCTAATTCGAAAATGTGCAAGTGAAGGTAAGCGTTATAATTTGACCAATATATTCTAGTGTTGAGTGATCAAATCTACAATTGTCTTATCAGGCATGATAGGAGATACAAAATTGAGTATTTTAAATGATCCACATATAAAGTAAACAGAATATTAAAAAAATACCAAGATTCATTAATAATGAAATATTTAATTTTAGAATATATTGAATGTAATGTAGCAGCTTACATAACTAAATTTTACGTATACTCCTATATAATTGAGTAAATTAATAAGTACCCACATAAGTAATCAACGCGCAGGTTTTTTTTTAAAGGATACAACTTTATTATTTCTTCAAATGTTCTTAAAAATACGATTTTTCAAAATCTTGTATAAAAGCCTGATATTCTGCCTGGATGATGTTTTAGCTGAATTATATTCATCTGAATTATATATATTTTCATATTAGCGAATAGAAAGAAGTCAGAGAATCAGCACGAATATGTTGAATGCCATTATTAGCACAATTCATACATTGTGGTCTCAATGATTGTAGACAAATATATTGATGCTTTTGCATAGTAGCAAGTTATTTTTTTTCTTTTATAAATATCTCAATTTATCTTTCAATTAAATTATTAACCATACTACGATAATGTGATTGTGCTTATTTTCCCCAAAAAGTTTACAAGAATTCCAAAAAATAGTAAACATTGCCCTAACTATTGATGCAATCGTTTTTATCTTCTTTATAGTAAATTCGTGATTGATTGCCACCTACTCTTTGAAATATACTAATGAATCTCGATTATATCAGCGGTGATAACTTATACGAAAAACTACAAATTTTATTTGAAGAGATTAAAATACCAATTAAAAATTGATAGTTATATACACTCGTACTCTACAGTTTGCAATTATAGCTTCCATTAGATTCACATTTTTTTTTATTTTCAACTTGCCGTATAAAATATTTATTGTCGGGCCGTATGAAACATCTACGGTCTTTGCCATGTTGCGCTCTTTGAAGAATCATGTCTGGAATATGTTCAACGATTTCGTCAGTAACTACTTTCACTGGGTAGCCTGAGTACTTTTCATCAAACACAAAACTATCACATTTAAATTTGTTAAATGAAAATATTGTGGTTCTCATGGATGGTAAATATTTTAATAGACAGCATCCAACTTTGCTTTTATTTATCGATGTATTTTTATCCAAAAGTAAAAAGCGATTTCCAGATCGATATTATTCACTTTCCATTATTTTGTAAAACATAAAATAACAATGGGTTACAATAGTTTTATATAAAATATTTATCGTTAAAAATAACTGAAATAATCGACTTGTTTTTATAAAATTTTATGTAAATTATAAATTCATAGATATTTTAATACGAACGTATTTTTAATTAATTTTTTATATATTTAGATAATTTTCATTGAGCATGAATCTGCATTCAAATAACGTATGTTTGTAAAGGTTGTAGGTTTCAATTAGTCGAAATATATACTTGCATATTTTTCGAGAAATCGAATATATATCTTGCATCATCAGCTACACAAAATTCATATAATTATATTTTGAAACATTTTGAAACCTTTAATTTGTAAACATATGTTTAAATATGCACACATTTGAATTTATTTCTATAATGTACATATAATACAATAGATAAATAAATCTATGTTAACATGTTTAAAATATTTTTAAATATTTTTCTGCATTAATATCGATGTTAAAAATATAAGTTATAAAATTAATGTTATAAAATTATATGTTATAAAAATATTATTCCTTTTTAAAATTATCAGCCATTGGAATATGTAATAAACTTCTTAAGTGCGCATATAAAATATAATTCTTAATAATTTAAATAAAATTTATTTTATTATATTACAGTATAAATTTAGAATTTAATGAAAAAAATATATAAATATTTAAAACGCTATTAGAAAATAATTAATATTTTTTTTTAATTTTTCTAGAAACTTTACAGTAACTGAAAAAACTAGTATTAATTATATTGAATCTTCTATTAAATATATTTGTTATAAAACAGTATTTATTTGTAAATAGTTGGAAATATATTCATAGGTGTTAATATAAATAATATAAATAATATAAAAAAACGTGCCAACGTAATTGAAAGAAAATAAAAATTAATAATCTTACAATTTATTATAATTTTATTATATAATTTATTGAATATAACGTATAATATAAAAATATTTCTTTACATAAAAACTAATAAAAATTTCAATAATAGTTTTTAAGATCTAATTTTTTACAAAATTTATATTTGTTAGAATGAAAATATAATATGTAACAGTCTGATATTAAACAATAAAAGAATACTTTAATTAAGTCTGAATATTAAATAATAAAATTAATTGTAAAAGATATTGTATATTAAAATATAAAAAATTGTATGTCAAATTATGTAAATCTATCTATATCACAAGAAAGATGAAAAATATTGATTTAAACATCGTGTCCAATGAGATCATAAATATAAAAAGTATAACAACGTAAGCAAACTTTTGCAACCTAATTACATTACTTATGTAAATTATAATAATCAACCTTTTATCCGAATTCAATTACAGTATATTAATTATAGATTTAATTAGATATCAATTAATAGATTTTAGATGCATGTATCATTTCTCTGACTAAATTAGCTGTATTTGTTACATTTGAGATGTAAAATCAAGTACTATAACAATGCTTTATACACTGAAATAGTTTCAATAAATATAAGACTTGGTTTATATGATTATAAGTCATCAAAATGTAAATATTTGACATAATATGAAAAATTGTTATAAACAATATTTTTTTAAATAAAATGATCAATGGAAAACTACAACATTAGGTTTTAAATTGAATAAAGAGGTGTAAAAGTTTAAATATATTTAGTAGAATG